>OZ010574.1:94439781-94469781 GCA_963932145.1 Acanthosepion lycidas
ATTTGTCTTTTTTAATATATAAGAATGGGTTAAGTATGTGTGTCCTATATGTATTCTGGTTATGACGACTTGTTTTTTCCGAGTATTTCCAATATTATTTCCCCATTTTCCTATTTTAGGTTTAATTTGAAAGTTTATTTCCGGTTTGGTTTTTCCATGAATTTTGCCACTTGTTTCTTATGTATTTATTTATTTTAGATTTTAAGTCTGTATATGGAATTTGAAGATTTTCGTCTATTGTCATTTTTAAAGATGATTTAGCAGCAATATCTGCCCTATCTCCTCCTTGGATGCCGACATGGCTAGGAATCCAGCAGAAGATGATATTTTTGCTTTTTTCCATTGAATGTAGTTTATATAGAAGACTTTGTATTAATGGATTTTCCAGTCTTTTCCCTTTTAGGGATGTTAATACAGATAATGAATCTGAGAAAATAATGTAGTTTTCTCCTTTGTTTTTTGATATGAAATTTAGTGCTAGTTTTATTGCGTAGGCTTCTGCACTGAAAATAGATGCTTCATTTGGCAATCGTTTTTTGATAAATGTTTTTTTTATTATTGCTGCGCTGCCTGTTTTTTCTTCGTCTTTTGAGCCGTCCGTGTAAATACTTTCGTAGTTTTGATATTTTTCTTTTATTTTTGGGAATTTTTCAATGTATATTGTGGGGTGTGTTTTTGATTTTGATAATTTGTTTAAACTTAATATTATGTTTGGATTTTTGATTATCCATGGTGGTATGTTTGATTGGTTGGTTTTAAGTATTTGATTAGATTGTATATTATTTTCTTGGATGATTCCTTCTATTCGGAATCCTAATGTTTTGATTTTATTTGTGTTAAGATTAAATTTCTCTTTGTGATTTGGTGTAAGTACACAATCGTGTGTGGGGTTAGAAGGACAGGAAGAGAGTTTTAGATAGTATTGAGTTGCTAGTTTCTCCATTCTTAGTTGTAATGGGGGTTCGTTTGCCTCTACATGTAGACTCTCTATAGGTGAGGTGGGATAGGCTCCTAGAGCTATCCGAAGGCCTTCATGGTGTATTGTGTTTATTGTTTTCAGATAAGACTTTCTAGTTGATTGGTAGACCATGCTGCCATAGTCCAGTTTGGAGCGGATCAATGTTCTATAAAGTTTAAGAAGGGTTTCTTTGCTAGCTCCCCATTCTGTATGGGCTACTGTTCGCAGTAGTTGGAGAGCTTTAAAACATTTTATTTTTAGGTAATTGATATGTGGTCTGAAGGTCAGTTTGCTGTCAAAGATCATTCCTAGAAATTTATATTGCTGAACTACTGGTATTTCTTCCTTTCCTAGTTTTAGAGTTGGGTTATTGTGTAATTTTTTCATTTGGCAGAAGTGTACAGATTTTGTTTTTGTTTTTGATATTTTAAAACCGTTTTCGAGTGTCCATTTGTTTATTTGATGTAAGCATTGTTGAAGTTGTCTTTCTGCTGTGTTGAGGTTTCTCGATCTGTAATATATTGTAAAATCATCAACATAAAGGCTACAGTGTATTCCTGATTTGATGTTTTTTATTATGTCATTTATTTTTACTTTGAAAAGTGTAGGGGAGAGTACACTTCCCTGTGGTACTCCCTCTTCTTGCTTTTGATAATCAGAACGTGTAGCATCTATTTGTACTTGGAAGAGTCTATCTGTTAAAAATCCTTTTACAAAGTTTGGTAGTCGACCTCTTAATCCTAGTTTATGCAGATCTTTCATTATACCATGTTTCCAGGTTTGATCAAATGCTTTTTCTATATCAAAGAATATAGCTATTAGATGTTGTTTGTTTAAATTGGCCTCTCTTATGGCTGTTTCTAGTCTTATTATGTGATCTATTGTACTTCTTCCTTTATTATATCCGCATTGATATTTTGATATGTGTTTTCCTTCTTCTAGAAACCAACTCAATCTGGCGTTGACCATTCGCTCCATTGTCTTACATAGACAGCTTGTTAATGCTATTGGTCGGTAACTTTGTGGGTTGTTTCCCTCTCTTCCTTCTTTGAGTATGGGAATAATTACTGATTCTCTCCATATTTTGGGAAATTTCCCAGTAGTCCAAATATTGTTAAAAATATTCAAAAGGTATTTCAGCGATTCTTGTGGTAGTTGTTTAATAAATTCATAGTGGATTTGGTCTGGGCCTACTGCTGTATTATGGGATTTTTTTAAGGCTTCTATTAGTTCTGCTTCGGTGAATAGATTGTTGTAGGCTTCTGTATTTTTAGATGTAAAATTTAGTTGGTTATTTATATCTTTTTGTTTACACTTTTGTAGGTTTTGATTTTTGCTCATTTTAGAGTTTTCTGCAAATGTCTCTGCTAGTAGATTTGCTATCTCTTTTTTGCTAGTTACTTTAGTGTTGTCCTTTTTAAGATGTATTATTGGGTATATTTGATTTTTCCCAGCTATTTTTCTCATCATTTCCCATATTGTCTTGGTTTTGGAATGTGTATTTAGGCTATTTACATATTTTTTCCAACATTCCCTTTTTGCTTCTTTAACAGTTTTCCGTGCTACTGCTTTGAGTTTTTTCATTTCAATCAAATTTTGGGTTGTGGGTTCCTTTTTGAATTTTCGCAATGCTGCTTCCCGGTTTCTGACTGCTTTTTGGCAGTTTTTGTCAAACCAGGGTTTAGTTTTTTTATAATTATTTTGCTTTTTTGGTATATTTTCTGAGGCAATGGTTATTAATGTTTTGGTAAAATATTCTATCGAGTTGTCTGTGTCTTTTGACTGTATCAGTAATTGTTTACATTTGTTTTTGAAACCCTCCCAGTTGGCTCTTTTCAGTTTCCATCTGACGGGGCCTATCTTTTCTTCCTTGGCAGGCTTTTGATTTTCTAGAATGATCGGGTAATGATCACTGCCACATGTGTCGCTATGTGTTTTCCATGTATAATCCATACAAATTTCTGGATCGCATATACTTAAGTCTATTGACGATTCTGTTCCATTGGAGGGATTAAGGTAGGTTGAGGATTTATGATTTAATAGACATAAGTTATGGGTGTTAATTATTTCTTCCATTATTTTACCTTTAGTATCTATTTTTTTGCTATTCCATATAGGATTATGACTGTTAAAGTCTCCTAGTAAGATTCTGGGTTTAGGGAGTTGCTCCATCAAGTTGTTTATTTCTGTTGTATTTATTGGTTCCTGTGGGGGTATATAGATGGAAAGAATTGTGATGGTTTTATCTAGTGTCACTTGTGTTGCTATTGCTTGTAATTTAGTTTTAATGTGTACTTTACTTTGCGGTATGTCATTTCTAATCAATATTGACACTCCTCCATTAGCTCTATGTCCTGTATTGTGGTTATAGTGGTATTGTTTATAATTTTTAATTTTTAAGTTGGCATTTTCTTGTAAAAAAGTTTCCTGTAAGCAGATGACAGCTGGATACAGTAGTGACATAAGTATGAGTAGGTCATTGTAATTAGATTTTATTCCACGACAGTTCCATTGCAGGATCTTATGTGCCATGATTATACTTTCATTTTTTTGGGGTAAAGTTACCTGCTAGGTTTATATCATTTGTCCTCTCTAGTTTTTTTCCATCTCTTGAGTTTTTAGAAGCTTTGTCTTCAACTGCTTGTGGTATCCTTCGGTCAGATTTTTGGTTTTGTTTGTTTTCTTTCTCTTCTATTTCCATATATTCCATAGGCTCAAATTTATTTTCATTTGATATATTGATTCTTGATTTTGAATTAGATCTTGATCGGGTGCTTTCTTGCTCTGTTGTCATTTTTTTTTCTTTTTGTTTATTTTTCATTTTCTTAGTTTGGGAAGAAGAGGGTTCGCTAGAGTTTTGTTCTATGTTTTCTTTCCAAAGTTTTTTGCCTTCTTCTGGGTTTATTCCATTTGATCTGGATTGTTGAGTTTTATTTTGATCCAATTTAAGTTCAATTAAAAAGGTTTTTAATTCTTCGAGGAAAGCTTTTAATTCTTTGCATAAATTTGTTATTTCAACTGAACCTTTTATTTTATCTTCATTGTTTATTTTATTTGCTTTTTGTGCCATGGAAGCATAGGTGTTTTCTTTTATGTTATTTTTAACTTCTTTTCGTGCTTCTGAGAAAGATATATTTTTTTTGTATTTTATTCTAATTATTTCTTTCTCCTGTTTATATATACTGCATTGTTTTGAAAGAGCAGAGTGGTTTCCCAAACAGTTTGAGCATAGGCTCTCATTTGGGCAGTTCTCTTCTTTATGTTCAGGTTCTTTTTCATTACATTTTCCACATATTCTTTTATTTCTACAGGAATCTCTGTGATGCCCAAATTTGTGGCATCTATAGCATTGAAGAGGGTTTGGTACGTATTGTTCTACTTTTATACTTTCATATCCAATTTTAATTGTTGTTGGAATTTGGGGGGAGTTGAAAGTTATAATGTAGGTATTAGTTTGTATCTCTACTTCATTTTTCTTTATTGTTATTCGTTTGACATTTGTAACTCCTTGAGTTTGGAGTTCTGTTTTTATCTCCTCTAGAGTGCACAGGGAGAGCTCCTTGCTTTTTACTACTCCCTTTGAGAAATTTAGGGTTTGGTGTGGGTAGGCTTTTATTTCTATTTCTTGTAGTTTTTTTTGTCTTATTAATGTGTCCGCATATATCTTTTTTTCTACTTCTACTAGTAGTGTTCCATTTTGCAATTTTTTTACATTTTTTGGTATAATGATATTTGATATTGCTTTTTGTATTTTAAATGGTGAAATTTCTGTTAATGCTTTTTTGCTTATTGCTTCAAGTACAATAAATCGTGGAAAGTTTTCGCTGTCATTTTCTGTTTCAGAGTCGTTATCCACATGTGGTCTCTTGGAAGATTTCTTTTTTTCCATTGATTGTTTTTATTTTTTTTTCATCATTCTCGCTCCCTACCCACCGCGGAGTCCAGTATTGGGACATGACAAGGGGGAAACCCATTCGCCTTGCCATGTCGGGGCTACGTGAATGGTATACTCTCTTTGGGAGGAGTCTATGAGCACGCGTGTTCCTTTGTTTCCGTTTTCCAAGTATTACGGCTGTGAAGGTTTAGCAAGTGTGTCAGATCCTTTTTTTCTCCCAAATTGATTGACCCTCAGCCACCGCCTTCCATCACATATTTAGGGTTAAGTGTTAGTTTTGGTTGGGAAGAGGAGTGTCAGTTATAGGTTTGGGATGGATTATATATGATGGGGCTTGACATGACCAGCCGATTGATCGGATCGGGCCCCTCCGACCGCCCGTCTAGCCCAGGTAAGGGCCAAAGTGGTGTGTTACAGGATTGTGACCGCTTTACAGCTGGGTTACAACCTGCTCAACCACCAGGATCCCGTCCCCAGACATTACGGGTCGCCACCCACGGCCAACAGGTGGCCCCATTGAGGGACTTTTACCCTCTGCAGGGGGGCAGTCGGCGTATTCTAATGCCCCACCAACTGGGCCGACCAGAGATGGAGTCCATACTATAGGATCGTGGAGCAGACGGAACCGGTTTCCTTTGTGATCTGGGACCAATTGACCGGACAGGTAAAGAGAGTGCATGCGAATGATATAAAGCTAGCTGAAATAGGAGAATGGAAAAGAGACGAAACAAAAACTCAACAGAAAAGGCTGAGGAAAACTATGTTGGTAGAACCTGAAGTGTTAGAGACTGAGAGTGAAAATGAAGGGAGTGAGGAGATTGAAATTAGCCCAACTACCCTTCGAAGGCTGAGGGAGGTAAGTCAGACTCCAACAGGACATTCTGAGGAAGCAGGGATTGAGCCTAACCTTAGGCAAGAACTGAGTGAATGGGAAGAAGAGGATGAAATTCTGTTAGCTCAATTGCAGAGTAAATTGTGGGCTGAAAAAGCATCTAGTGTTAATGAGGAATTACCATTAAAACAGCGATTGAGGGGAGCAGTGCAGCCCGAGACCAAGGATTAAGTGAAACCAGTACAGTGGCTGTGGTGAATGAGTGACGGTCTGGGACTAACTGTGCATTTATCATGCATGCACGGCGCTGGTGGTGGTGTGGGTCGGTGTTTGAGGTATTGCTTTAAGATGTAACCACCCACTAAAAACGAAAAAGTAAGACAAATTATTCTCTCCAACTCTTTGCAGACATGGACGAGAGGAGGCTTGTGGTACTGATGATGCTAGTTGTGGTAGCTAATACCTGGGAACACAGTGAGAATACTGTATTTAAGAAGACTAGCAAAGTGATTATAACTAGATCAAAGTGGTTGATAACTTTGGTGATAGACCTGCATCCGTATGAGAAGTTACCGGATCAGTTGAAGACTGAAGTGGACAAACTAGATACAGCAAGGACACAAGTTGCCGGAAAATATTTACAGACTCCAGAATACCACCGTATATTATACTCCTTAGCTCAGGAATCCCTAATACTTGAGAGACAATGGAAGGATATGAGTTACTATTTGAAACGAATAAAGTTGTTACGGACCAGGCAAAAGAGGCCAGTATTACCTATAACGGGAAAGGCATTAAGCGTGTTGTTTGGTACAATCTCCGAAGGCAAAGTGAGAGTAATTAAGAGGAAATTAAAGGTAGTAGAACAGAGACAACAAGCAATGGCTCAGTTGGTTAGAGAGAGCGTATCTATACTCAATGTTACTAGGCTGGAATTGGCTAAGAATAGAGGGAGTATCAATTGGTTGATTCCTCACCTACAGGTTTTTAGAAAAGAAGTGATAAATGTAACCACATTTGTAACAACCAAATTTTTGCAAAGGTATTTTCAATTATTAGCTGTCATGAGTAAGGTATGTCAAACAAGTCGCTCTTTAACAGTGTTGCTAGAGCATCTGAGTATAATAACCCCAGAACGAGTACTACTGGAGATACAAGCCAAACTACCCCATCATCTTAGATTACCTGTAGACCCCACCCAGCAGTTATGGAGGTATTATAGCGCCTTGGGATGTACTACCTTGTTGGAAGATGACAAATTGCTAGTGCTAGTGACGCCGGTTCCATTACTGGACAGAGATAGTACCTTTGAAATTTATCAGGTAATGAATCATCCCCTTCCCTATCCAAAACTAAGGCTGAAGATAGGAATGGTGGCTAGGTACAAGGTAGAGATGGAATTTGTTGCCCTAAACCTAACCAGGACAGAGTTTATGCTATTAACAAAGGGAGAAGCAGAAAAATGCAAGAATGATGCCTTAGGTACCTGTGGGTCTGTAAGTTCAATTTACATGACAGGTAGTCATAATCTGTATGTACTAGATTTATTTAAGAAAAATAAGAAGGAAATTAGAGATCATTGTCAGGTAGAGGTGTTGGCTAGTGTAATGTTACCTAAAGCAACCAGTGTCTCTGATGGAATTTGGGCGGTGGCCACCCAAGAAGAGATCGAATTATCTAAGGTGTGTGAAGGGAAGTCCACCACTACGATAAGAGTTATTCCTCCTTTGTTTTTCGTAGAGCTACCCGTTGGTTGTGGAGCTCATGGTCCATCTATCTCTTTACCTCCCTACTACCAAGCAGAAGAGAAGTTTGAAGAGAATGAGGCTTTGTTAGAGCTGGTAGGAACGAATACCAGTGGATGGACAGAATTGTGGGAACCCATTGTAAGAGAGATTCCTAAGATGTCACTGGAAAAGATGATGGCGTTGTTAAGGCCAATCGATAAGATCGGAGTTAGATAAGATAGGTACGTCGAATTCGGGCTGGAGAGAGAATTGGGTTGCTATAATAGCCTGGCCGACCGTGGTGGGAATTATACTAATGACAGTCATGGCCTTGCTGGTTTGGTGATGGTTGAAGAGGCGTGCGGTGTTGTCGACCAGGCAGAATAAACTGGCATGGGAGTGCATGAGTGAAGGAGGGATTACAGTCAGTGCACTTTACCAAGGTAGGTCCGACCAGAGTGCATTGGGACCCCTAACTGATATTGAAGAAGAGTCCACGATTGTCATGGAAGGACCTGAACCAACAAAAGATTCGACAAAGCCTGTTGTGAAGGCAAGACAAAAATCTGAGGGACAGATTTACAAAGTAAATAGATTTGTTTTTTTTCATTTTTAGTGATGAGACTGAAATAATTGGTAAGGAGTGTGGAGGACTCGAAAAAGAAAAAAAAAAAAAAGAAAAAAGAACACTCAAACTAGTGAGCTATGTGAAAAGGTTCTATTGCACAAGATCACCAAAAGAGTGAACTTTAACCAGAAGTTGCATGTACATATGTGTCATAAGGACAATGAAAATGTAAATGGGCATAATGAGCCATAAGAAGAACTGAGGACTCTACCTTTGCATGCTGGAAGAGACGTATATTTAAGTAGCCCCCTAGTGAGAAGCATGTTGGACTGGGTTTTCTCATTTTGTTGGTATAAAAGCTTGTACATCATTTACTAGCAAATGACAGATGGGTAGGGGAGGAAATGTGACAGAGAGAGTTTGGGAAACACATTTTTTTTTATTGGAGAAGATTTGAATAGTGAAATTAGATCAGAGCATTTTGTTTACTGATGAGGAAATTTGTTCTAGGGCCAAAGTTGTACCCATTGAATCTGGGTCACCAGTAAACATTGGAAATAGTTGAAATAATTTTTATCAATTAAAAATTGAAATAGAGCTGAGTAAGTAAGGAGGACCTTTTGAATTCACATGATTTTGGCTGAAACAGCCAAAACCCCATGATAATCATGTGTGAAGAAGTAGGGCCAAGGTTCAGTTGTAACCAGATTTTTCTATATAAATGCACAGGTTATGCTGAAAAATAGGCAGACAAGAGAATTAGCCTGGGCAAGAGTTGGGCTAGAGACAGTAGAGAGTAGAGTTGGAAACTCAAGAAGGAGAGAAATTGACGTCAGGATTGCAACAAAGTATCCGCTAACATGTACTGTTGATATACATACCGCTGCTTCGGCTACCATGAATTTTACTACTGCTAAGGAGGAACGTCACTATAAACTTTAAGTCACGCACAGAAATCTTATTACCTCATCGCAAGAGTCGTATATTGTTCCGAGACGATTTAACAAGTTAATCATAACACACTCTCTGTGTCCAGAATCCAGTGTGTGCATTTTTACGTCAATTACTTTTCTTTTCTGTAACCTGTTTCTTTTCTATACTATTCTTTTCTGCTATATAAAAGACATTAACAATTCAATCATTGAATAATTGGTTCTGCAGACATTTTTTTTTTTTTTTTGCTGCATTCTAAATTTCTTAGCACAGACTCTCCAGCTGTGTCTACATCTTTTCAGTCAACCGTGAATGGATGAACATCACTTATGCTTTCTGGATCAAACCAAACAACGCGGGCAGGAAGCAGGATTAAACCAGTGGACCGGTCAAATAATCTACGGATGCTCAAGGGAGTGGTCGTAGATCCCCTAAGTTTGGTTAGGACCAAGTAGACACCTCAACCCAGAGAATAAGATGTCAGAGGTTGAGGTGCTGGGGCAAAAGTGTTACATTCATACATACACACTCACGTACATATATGAAGAAACATAGTCTTAAGACGTGCTATATTTATGGGACAAAGTGCTCAATATCAGAGATAGACCGTGTGTAAATATAAAAGTGAACATAGAAGTCAACACTTAAAGGTGACAGCCTGTTTCATGCTAGACACAATTGTCAGGCCACGAGTGCTGTTATTTTTCGCAGCTGTTTATATATACATATGGGTCAGTGGTGCATTGTGTGTAGTCTATTTTGGCAGTTATTTTACTGGAAGTCATTTATTTATTTGGGTTAAATTATTTTGCTTGTTTATATTTATTTTTATATTCTTATATTTTTATTAGTCTGTGTTTTTATTAATGTAGTAAAAATTTGTTTTTATCTCTTATTAAATAGTTTTGTTTTGGTTTGGGAAGATAAAGCTATTTATTCAATTTTGGGGTTGATTGTTGTAGTTTATTCTAACTATTATTTTGGTGGGAACAGTTTCTAATTTGTTTATTTGGATTGATTATCTTTATTTGTTTTTTCTAATGGTTACTTTATCAGGATAGGTTTGTTAGTTTATTTATTTGGATAAATTCAGATTAATTTATTTTACTTGTTTTTTTATTATTTACTTATTATATGGTATATTTTTATTTACACTTTTTGTTTCCGATTTTTAAGTAACATAGTATTTATTTTTCTTTTGTTATATAACAGTTATAGCTATTTTTTTTGTCTGATTTTTGGTTTGATTTTTATAGTCAAACTAATATTTTGGTCATAAAGGTTTGTTAATTTGTTTATTATTTACTTTATTTATTTGGGTTCATGTATTTTGCTTTTTATTTTTTTTATTTATTCTATTTCGTCTATTCTAACGGGTGTGATTTGGTAATTTGTTTGGGTTAATATATGTTGCTTATTTTATTGTCATTTTGTTTATTTATTTTATTATATTTTATTTTTTTCAGTTTTTGATTTTTTAAGTAATGTAGTAAAAATTTGTTTTCATGTCTGCATTTTGCAATGAGCTCAGATCTTTTATTTAGTAATTTATTTTGGTCTGGCAAGGTAATGATAGTTATTTTTTTCCTCCCAGCAAAGTTTGAGGTTTTTGATTGGTTGTTGTAGGCTGATGATCTTTTCCTTATTTTCCAAGATATTTTTAGTATGATGTGCGTTTTGTTTTTAATTTCCCAGATATACTAAGAAAGCATTGTGCTGTTTGCATATTTACTATTTGTGAAAGATGTTTTGTGTGCATAATTTCTTTGTTTCCAGGGTCCTTCAGTTACTCCTTTTTCTTCATTATCTGGTTATTTTATCGTGGCTTGGTATATTACATCGTTTTGTAAACAATTACCAGTTAAGGGGGCTTTCTTTATTCTGCAGTTGCACTTGGGTTTAATTTGTTTGTGTGGTTTGTCAATTTTTCTGTTGTGCTTTTTTATTTGTGCCATGTCCTCTGTGCAACTGTAGCTGATTTTTTACTTGTTGAATATTTTGTGTAGGGTGCTTGATTCCAGGAAGTGTTTGTGTAAAAGTTTGAATATTTTTCCTACATTTGTTTTTACGCTTTTGCTGTATGGTGGGTTGAACCATATATTTCTTTTCCTGTTGGCCTTTTTGTGTTCTGTGGTGAGTGTGTGAGTGTTGCTGAGAATCCACTATCTTTTTGAGTCGTTCTCTCTATGTAGTGTGAGCCAAACATACATTTGAAGGAAGAAAAGACCACACAAGTGTTAGCAGCAAAGTAACAATGTTGAACTGCTATGGAAACCTGCCTAGCATATCTATCACTAATATTACCCAGCCAAGGAAGGCGCAGGTAAACAGGACACCTTAGAACTATAGCAAGTTTAACTGTATTGAATTAAGCAATTTTATTCTTAATTATTGATTGAACAATGCCCGATGGATAGGCATTGTTGCAGAGAGTAGTTGTAATAAACCTGAGTTCATCATCTAACTTAATCTTAGAACAGATAATTAAAGTCCTATGGGTATGGGTTTTAATTAAATTAATTTTACAGGACAGAAAGAATCCCGGTGTGCATATTATATACTAGTAAATGTCAGTTTACGATAAAGAGATGCAACAAAACCCAACGAAGATTTGCTACCCAAAACATCAAGAAAGGGAAGAGAATTTCCTTTTCTTGTTTAAATTTTAAAGCTGGATGCATATTATTAAGGGATGAAAGAAAATTGTCTTCTTCAATCTTATTATCAAAGAGACAAAAGGTGTCATCAACGTAACGGAAGTAAACATCAGGTTTATTAGGTTTCAATAACACATTCTTTGTGGAATCCAACAAAGATGTTTGCTAAAATGGGTCCCAAAGTGGAACCTATCAGAACACCAACTTGCCTATACATGATGCCATCGAAACTAAGTTCAACAGACATTGTGGTAAATTTCATCAGTTCGACAAAAATGTCCTCAGGAATAACAAGGAGACAACTGACTACAATATAGGGCGTCAGCTCATATCAATAGTCTCAGGAAGTGGAATGCAGATAGACTGGAAATATTGTAGCAACTTTATTTTAATTTTGAACTATGAACCAGCACCCATCCCATGAGCATATGTATACTTTTTTGAATAAACATTAAGCTATATTTCGTACCTGACAAGTTGTGCAACCTACAAAACTAGAATTGCACATGAAACATAGGTATATGTGTATTTAGTAATATATATAAAAGTTAATAACATGAAATAAATGTAGTTTACTCATTTATAGCTACCAGCATAGAAGTTAATCTTGACCGACACAGTAGTTTTTGCTGAATGGATGCAAGTAATTTAAACATTCAGCTTAAGAGAAAACTTTTAGAAATTCATTATTTCATTCATTTTAGAAAGTATCTCCAGTAGTTTTTCATACTTAATGTTTAAAATGAAGTTTTAAAAATTTTTTCTAGCTTTAATTGAAAGATAAATGAAATTTACTATTTCCAGTAAGGAAAATAATCTGGTCTATTTCAAATAGACATTATATTGATTGGAATCTCAACATTTTAGCTGCTTTCCGAAAATCATTTAAAATTGACCATTTTTGACACATTTATAAATAAAAGTTAATTCTTGGTTTGCAAAGTCTTCCAAAAATAAAATATACTTTATTTGAGGAATATTAGCTAATTTAAAGTCTAATTAACCTGATTTGAAACAACTATTATTTACTTTAAAATGAAAATAACACAAGTGAATTTTTAAAACAAACAGTAGCAGTGATTATATGTTCATCACTGTCACTTGTTGCTCGTCAATCACAAGACAAGTACTAATAAAATGTGTTAATACCTTTATTGTTCTATGAAGACTTAAAACTTAATTTAAGAAAATGACTGATGAGTGCCTTTTTTAATATAATTTTTAAGTACTCCGTAATCTTAAAAATGTTGGAAAATATTCACTGTAATCTTATTTAAGGAATGTTGACTTTAAATTTACTATAGTAATCGCTCTTATTTTCTGATAATGTTGTGTATGGTCAACCATACTTTCAAACAGAGGCACATTACATGATTTTATATACATAAAAAATTTTTAAATTATTTTAAAATCTTGGCACAAAATGACTTATTAACCTTTTCAATTTTTGATTTGTAAATATAGTTTTTATTTAATAACAATATCACCCAACTTACATAGATGCAGAATTTTAAATGATTTATATATTATAAATTAAAAAATTCAATCAGTTCTTGCAAAAATTCATTATTCATTGAAAATAAATGTTTAAGACAATGTGTCCTTAAAAAAATCATATTTATAAAAGAAATTAAAAGCTTTTCTAATTGAATAATGTCAATTTTATTGCATTTTCTTATTTTACAATTTGGAGTAGATTTTCAAAAAATAGTTTGAAAAAAAGTCCTGCTTTTAACTAAAAAATAATAATAATAATGGGGGACATGGGGAGGGTAAAATAAAAATTTAAATAAAAATCTTTTTTATCCAGATTTCATAAAATAAAAAAATATTTAAGTCCTCAAAGTTACATTAAAATCCAGCAATGCTTGTTTCTTAGAAGTCAAAAAGAGAAAATCACATTAGTTCTTGAAGAAGCATTTCCACTAGAGTATGAATAAAAGTATTAATCCTTAACATTTTATCTGGTTATGGTCATGAGTTGCTGCTGAAAAGTTCTCAGCCAAACCCAATATCTAAAATCTGACTAAATGCCTAAGCATAATACAAGGGTTGCTTGAAAAGTTCATAGAGCTGTGAAATCTTGCATGTTTTAATTTCAACTCTTCTTATTAACTGCACTGTTTCTTTCCAGGTAAACTGGCATCTGACTGTTCAAAGATAACTGTTCATTCCATTAGTCAAAAGAGTCATCAACAGTAGATATATTATCATCATCTCTGCGATACAGGTTCCCAGCCAAGTGTTTTTTCATGTTGGGGAACAGATCATTGTCAAATAAGAATAGGGAGAGTGATCAACCAGTTCAAAGTCACAGTCATGCACAGCAGTCATTGAAACCAAGGTCTAGTGTGCTGGAGCATTTTCCTGATGAAACAAGACCTTTTTTGTCAGTTTTTCTGGGTATCTGGTCATGATAGAACTGTCTTAACAAGTTGGCATAGTACTCTCTATTGATGGTGTGGCCCTTTTGAAGATAGTCAATAAACAATGCCTTTTACATCCCAAACAACTGAGGCCATCACCTTCCCTGCAGATGAAATGACATGGCCTTCTTTGGAGCAGGTGAGAATTCTACTGTATGGATTGTCTCTATCTGGTTCAAAGTGTAGAACCCAACACTCCTCCTGGGTTAGGAAACACCCAAGAAAATCAGATCTGCCTCAAACAATATCAGATTTTCCAGTCATGTGATCAAACCTGGTGCATTTTGATCAAATGTCTGAAGACGTGGCACCCACTAAGCAGAAACCTTCATGCTAAGTTCATCGTGATGAATATACTCCTCTCTCATGGAATATTTTAATAGCATTGTCTGTTTGATTTATAGTTGTCTGTCATCCATTACCATGTGGTGAACACTATCAATGATTTCCTTGGTGGTGGCAGTTGCAGAATGTTCAGACCTTAGGTCATCTTCAAAACCCCCTTCCCTTCCTAAATTCAGCTGCCTGCCTTTGTACTATTGATAAAGCTAGAGTATCATCCCCTAAAGTAACAACCATATCAGCATGCCAGTGAGTTAAATCCCTTTTCTGCAAATTTTGTCCTTTTTCAAGAGAAGTCACTACTAGTTACTTTTAAAGTCTTCTTTGAACAGTCAGATGTCAGTTACCTGGAAAGAAACAATGCAGTTATTAATAAGAGTTGAAATTAACACATGCAAGCTTACACAGCTCTAGCATCACTCCTTCATATTCTATTGACATAGAACTAAAAATTACATGTGCTTATTGCAAGAAAAATAATCATTATTTCCGATTGCTTGAAGCTTAAAAAGAAACATGAAGCTGAATGCTCTTTTTATCCCAATGCTTTTGCTACCAAACAAGCTGATAAACCTTTTCTCAATTCAAAAATTTTTGATAATCAGCATCTTAAATCCAGTTCCTTTTTCATGGAAAATTATAAGACTTTATCACAGGGATTCGTTTCTATTGATGATATTAGCCATTTTAAGCCTGTTAAAACTGAGATGCTGGTGTGTCTCAGACCTTGTTGTTACGTCTGCTCCCATTATCAGATAAAATTTTCACTGGTGATTCAGTATTATTGCAGAGTGTTGAGCTAGATTCAATAACGTTCCCATCGGATTTACTTAAGTCAGACCTAACTGCTGGTTCAATTATTGTAGGTGTTCACCCTACTTTTCCTATGAAAGGGGTTTCCGTATTACCTGTTAATGATTTAGCTGGTGGGAAAGTTGTGACACATCCTATTGTTTTAGACGTTACATTTTAATAATGATTGTGATTAAACAAAAAAAAAAAAAAGAAGCAGAATATATATCCTTCTTGTGCTGTTATGAGAGCAAGAGCTTAAAGAAAACAAAAACAAAAAACAACAAACTGAAGATGATACAGAACGTATATCTTCAGATTAATTTATTAAACTGGAGATATTTATATGAAAAAAAAAAAAAAGAAGTTATAAATTAGAAATATCCAAAATAAAAATACTGTTCCTTTCAAAAATCCAGGAAAGAAAACAGATAGTTTCAAATGAGATCAACTAATTATTGAACAGAAAAAAATGTTGAGCTCAAACTATGAAAAAAAGCTCTTTTGCTTCAAAAAGCAGAAAAAGTGAATGCTTTTATTTTCAAAAGGGTGTGTTAATGAGGAAATAGCATCCACTTGATGTAAATCTTGAAGAATGGAGGGTCTTCCACCAAATTGCAGTTTCTAAAATACATTGTGAAGATATATTGAGTATAGCTCATGATACTCCTGTCAGGTTATTTGGGAATTAAAATGCATAAAAAGATTCTAAACCAGTTTTACTGGCCTAAGTTAAAGAAGTATGTCAATATTGTCACATTTGCCAAATGCGTGTTAAACCTAACCAAAAAATTCCTGCTGTCTCTCTGAAACCTATTCCAGCATTTGAGGAACCTTTTAAGAGATTGTGTGGGCTCTTCCAAAAATAAAATCAACAAATCAATATTTGCTCATAATTATGTGTACTTTTACTTGCTTCCCAGAAGCTATTTTTCTCAGACATATCAATTGTTAAGGCTCTTACTAAATTTTTCAATTTTGTTAGTATTCCTTCTGCTATTCAATCAAACCAAGATTCAAATTTTATGTCTGGATTATTTCAACAAATAATGTATGAATTAGGTATTAAACAATCTAACCCCAGTGCTTATCATCCTGCATCACAGGCAGCTCTTGAACATTTTCATCAATCTATAAACTATGATCAGAAAATTTTGTTATCAATATCAGAAAGATTGTTTTATTTGCTGCTAGAGAATACGTTCAACATTCCCTTGGTTCTACCACATTCAAACTTGTTTTTGGACATACCGTTAAGAGACCCTTTAAAAGTTGTAAAAGAAAAAGAGTTGTCCGAAACCAATATTTGTTTGATTACACGTCAAAATAGCTCAGGAAAGTTTAAAACAAAATGAAAGTACAATATAAATACAAAAAGGAGAAATTTTAAACCAGGTAACAAAGTTTTGGTATTTTTACCAGTCCTTGGCAATCCTATACAAGCAAAATATTTCAGTCTTTATTTAATAGAACAAAAAACTAATGATTTGAATTATGTTTTTCTCACCCCAGATCAGTGTAAAAATAAAAGAATGTCATGTTAACATAAGAAATTACATTGAAAGAAATAATCTAAATATTAAACTAATCTCGACCTTAACTAAAATATTTTGAATATCATCAAAATGACAAATATATTGTTGACAATGAAGAGATACACTTAAAAAAAATAAATATAAAAATAAATCATACATAATTTAGATAAAAAAATTAAAACATTTATCTTTAAGTAAAAATGTAATTTTTGATTTGGTCAGCAAGTTCAAAGACTTTTTTTTCTGATGTACCAGGACAAACTACTACTGCCAAACCTGTTAAAATTAGAGATGCAAAACCCATCAAACAACATCCTTACCGCTTAAATCCAATTAAACTTAAAAGTTTAAGAAAAGAGATTCAATATATGCTGGACAATGACATTATTGAATTAAGCAACAGTGAATGGAGTTCACTGTACATTCTTGTACACAGGTCATATGGATCTGACAGACTAGTGCAAACTAAATGCTGTAACCAAAACGGACTCTTTCCTGATTTCTAGAATTGATGATTGTATTGGAAATGGAAAATGTCAGCAAATTTGATCTTTTGAAAGGTTATTAGCAAGTACCATTAACTGACATTGCCAAAGAAATGTCTGCATTAGTTACTTGTGATGATTTATACCAGCACAAAGTTATGCCTTTTGGGATGAAGAACACTCCAGTCACATTCCAAAAGATGGTGCATTCTGTTAATCTTAGAGGTGGTGAGGTTTACATTTATGATGTAATCATATACAGTTCAACATGGTTTGGGGGTCATCTAAAAATAATGAGAATTTTTCATTTGCCTCAAAAAGGTAAACTTGACTGTGAACCTAAACAAATCTGAATTTGGTCAAGCAACAGTCAACTACCTAGGTCATATAGTGGGTCAGGCATATGCTACACATATTTCAGCTAAAGTAGAAGCTATTACAAACTATCCTATTCCTACAAACAATAAACAACTCAGATTTCTTGGTATGGTTGGATTCTACAGGAAATTTTGAACCCCCCCCCCAAAAAAAAACAAACAAACTATCAATTGCGAGTCCCCTTACTGATCTCAACTACATAAGATAAATTCTGACAAGAAAAATTGTCTAGCATGACAGTGAACCAGCTTTCTTAGCTGCAAACTTAGCAACTGATTCACTAAACCCTTTCCACTTCATGTCGGCTAAAAACATTACGAACAACAATCAATCATATAGACTGATTTTACCACCAAATAGTTTGTGTTCTTGAGATACATGGTCATACCATTCCCTTGGAGCATCGGACAAACCATATAAATACTTTTTTAAATGACAATTCCTCTTCTTGATGAAGTTCATGCAGTGGTCTTACATATACCGTTCACTCGATTTTATTTCCTTGCAAGAATACTGAAGAGATGTCCATTGAAGATCCAACGTTACTATTGCTAGACGAAGTGCCTCTATACTGCATGTCGGACTATCAATTCTCTTATCGGCAAGCCTCTCTTTAAAACTCCTTACCACAAGGTAAATACTTTTCATCAAACGCCCATTTACATGACATTGTTTTCTGTCCATCTTCTACCCATTTGAATACATCATGGTTTTCCAAATTCTTAATTTCCTTGTTTTTAGCATTAATGACATCTTGTTAGCAAGCCTCAATATCAGACAACACCAATACCTGCTCCAAGTCACTCACTTTTCTCCACCCAAGAACTATATTCTAATTTACTGAGCATGATTGATCTGCTCCAACTACTTTCACATTGATCCAATTTTTCCATTTACCAGATTTCTTTGGCTGAGAAGATAAAACCTGTGCCTTACAAATAGTCCCATCTAGAAGAGCATACAGCTCATATTATTCATGGGTTGAATATCTGATTTATTTAGTCTCTCGGGACTTGAATCAGATGTTTCCTCATCCTTTTCTGTAATTTGCACTTCAGACTCACAATAGGTTTCAGGGTTTTCATCAACATTAATTTTTGATTTCCCTTCATCTGACTCAACACTAATGTTGGTTTTATCAACTTCCAAATCAGATTGATCAGTGGATTCATCAACAACTTCACTATTGGCATTAGTTCCAGTATGTGTGTGTGTGTGCATAACAGATCCTGATTCATAGTTTCAACCTTATTTCACTTTCATCATTCAGATGTTCATTTTTTATTTTGTTTCATTGGTATGTTGAGTCCTAGTAATTTGTTTTTTCAATTTTCTTTCTAACCATTATCTTGTACTTCTTCATCATTGAGTTTTTTCAATTGACAAAAGGTGACATCTTTAGTATTCATTACCATGGTGGATCAATACAAAATTGTGTTTTTTTTTTCCCCCCAAGCATGTTAGTAAGTCCTCCCCAGCACTTGTCCTTTTTACATTTATATTAAACTCTTTCACTGGGTATAAATTCAACTTCTGCATATCCAAACATTGTGTTTGAGAGCTTTTCTTATTCTCTCCAAAGACTGCTTTGATAAAGTTTTCTCTGGCATGGTGAAGAGCATCTAAGTTCTCATAAACAAGGTCTCACTATGTGTTACAGGTTCTAGTGCTGGTAATTAATCAGTTACAACTGTAGGGAGATTCACATTTCTTTCAAAAACAAGTTGATTCAGACTATATACAAATGTTTTGTAGAGAATTCTTGGCACACATTGTCCATGCCAATGCTGTTTCCAGATTGCATTTGGCATCCTCCTTAGTTTTTATCATGGTTTTATACAAGATTCTATTATTTTGCTCAACTACAAGATTACTAAAAGGGGACTCACCAATAGTATTAGTTTCTATGCCAAACTTCTCATTAATCCCTTTGAAAAATTCATTATTAAATTCTCCCCCACAATCACTATGAAACTTTATTGGTATCTCAAAGTATGCCAACAATCTTGAAAATTTTCAACAACAAAGTGTTTCATCTTCAATTGAATTAAGGCTGCTGCTGTATATCTTGTAGCACTGTCTACAAAGTGTAAGATCCAGAGTTTTACTTTAGTAACTTGCTTGAGGTCCATGTAAACAACCTTATTGAATCTTTCTACATTTGTTGGGGCAACAATTGGTTTTGGTTTAGTATGCCCGTACCTAATACAAAACTGACAGTTATCACAGCATTTCTCTACTTCAAGCAAAAATTCTTTATTTTTACATCCACCATTTTTTAACAAATGAATCGGTCTCTTTTGAAGCATGAGCAAACTGACAGAGTTTCATTGCTTTTCTTCTTTGCTCAACAATGTCAAGTTTTCTAAATGTAGAACAACATTACAGCTTTCATCTGTCCATACGCATACTAGAATCACAATGTCTAGATGAGTTGAAATCAATTTGAAAGTTTTTCCTTTGATTATTGGATCACCACAAAAACATTCACAATTCATGGGACATTTCTTAAGGACTATTGCAGGGATACCATCAAGTCCAGATGCTTTGTGAGGATTCAGTTTAGAAATGATAGCAAAAACCATGGACAGAGTTATATATGCATATCACTCGATAGAGACTCAGTTTTAAGTGAAAAGTCAGGCAAAGATACTCCAGAGGAGTCAAGAATAGAATTTAAAGAGAATTTATGAGCAAAACATTCTGTTTTATCAGCAGATGTTAACACCTCACATTTTAGGTATTTATATTTACTGAGAACTATGTCTCAAATTTCTGATATTAGTGACCCCCTTGACTGGAGGTCAGAGGGTAAATGTATCTAAGCAAGGTTCCTCCTGAGGTAGGGGACTGGTTTCCTCTGAATAGTCCATTGCTGCTTTTTCATATCTATATATTCTTTGGATTAAATAAAATCCTATTGATAAATCATTAACTGTTTGTCGTTCTACCAGCTGTAACCTTCAGTCACCTCTAGAGTTATGTTGCTGTAACACCTCTCACAGTTCACTTTCATACTGAAGGACTATGGATATTCATTGTATACCAGATAAAAGTGGTTCCTCCTCAGAATTTTTAATTGCTGTTGCTAAATTATAAATGGCCCACTCATTCCCTGATTTTTTTTTCTTCCTGTTATAGTCATGCCCACTTATTTCTACCACATTGACAGTGCCATTTTTCATTACAATAAAATTGTATTACAGATTTTACAAGTGTTAAAACGAACTATATGAGCGTGATTTGCCTTCTCAGTTTACACTCATTCCATAATAGCATTCACATCTTCTCATATGCATTATTTATAAACTTACAGCAAACCAAAAAAAGCATATATGTATCCAGTTAACTTCCCAGATCTCCTACTGAATCCACATCATAAATCTAAAATTAGATTGCCAAACTTACAAGGGTTGTTCAAAATGTTCTAAGCCTCACCTAGAAAGAAAAGTCATAGCAACACACTAGCACTTTTTATAAAACTAGAAAAACTAATTCAGATTTCTGTCTTAATTTTTGTGCAATTGAGATGTGTGTGACAAATCTAAAAATAGACAAAACAGAGGCCTGAGCAGTAAATTATCTGCAAAATAAAGGTATGACACCCAAGGAAATTCATGAGGACATGGTACAGACACTTGCTGAGGACTCCCTTTCCTATACAACTGAAAAAGTGGGCTGTAGAATTCAAGCAGGGCAGGGACAACACAGAAGATAACCCTCAGTCAGGTCGTCCAAAAAACGTCAACAGAGTCCATAGGCATTAGTCCTGGTTTGATCCATACTATTTTAACTGAGATCTTTGGGATAAGCAAGTGTCTGCAAGATGGGCCCCAAGAATGCTGACAGTAGAGCAGAAGTTGAAAAGGGTTAATATTTCCAGGACACTTTTGACTTGCTTCCAGGCTGACACTGAGAATTCCCACCACAGATTAGTAATTCAAGATGAAATCTTGGTTCGCCACTTTGAACTTGAATCAAAGATTTAAAGTAAGCAGTAGAAACAGGTTCTCAACCCTCAAAGAAGTTCAAGCAGGCAATGTCTGTTGGCAAGGTGATAGCTTGTTTTTTGGCATTTTGTCATGATAGACTACCTGGAAAACTGAAAAACTATTAATGGACAGTACTATGCATCAGAATTAAGACACCTGAAGGAAGCAATCAAGTCAAAAAGCAGAGTGAAGATGAGGGCAGGTGTGCTCTTGCTCCGAGATAACATGCCCATTCACACTGCTGAGGTTGGAGTAAGTGAAGCAGCCAACAGTGGCTTTGAATTTCTACCCAATATTCCTTACCCATCTTAGCTCCATCTGACTTCTTTGTTTCCTAAATTCAAATCCCAACTGTGTGGTTGCCATTTTGGAAACAATTACAAGATCATATGTACAGTGAAAGAATTTTTAGAGAACCAGGATACTACCTTCGTCAGTGATGGGATTGGAATGCTTAAGCATCATTAGACCAAATGCATTGATTATATTGAAAAATATATATAATCTCTCTCTCTCTCTCTATATATATATATATATATATATATATATATATATATAAAATAGTTTCTCCAACTCCTGAGTGAGGCTAAGAACTTTTTTAACAACCCTCATATTATCTTATCTCTGTACAACAAAAGAACCATATAATCACTTAATTTTGGTTGCTTGAATCCAGAATGAAATTTGTATAACAGTATCATGTCCTTTTCAGGACTGGAGTTGATAGTTAATGAAGAAATGCAAATTTACTCCTGTTTTATAGTAGAAATTTATCATCATCAGCTGGTACATATTAACATCTTATTTACTGAAAGGCTCAAGAATTTTCAGTTACATGAATTTTCTTTATTAAAAGGCTGAAAGCATTTATTTTTATTTTACACACACACAAAAAAAAAAAAAAGTAACAGAATGAACCATACAGATAAATTGTAACACGAGTAACAGAATTTTTTTTTAAAGTTCTAAAAATATAAAATTTAGAATAAGTTTCACAGGCTTAATTGTATGCACCTACCCCTACACATAATGGATCAGAGTCATAGTTAACAATCGAGTTAGGCTCGTCAATATTCATGTGTTTATTATGTAGTGCACCACTATTGTAGTTCTGTGACAGATGAAGCTTAGTAAATACATAGATATATCAATAAGTACATAGCTTAAGTTTGTATGCAAATATTTTTCAGTAATCCCTTTTTGTCAATACATTTAATTAAGTTGTGAATATTAAGAACATACAAATATTATACAATCAAAATTCAGTTTATGACTGGCTGTGTGTGAACTTTCAGATACACTTTCATATCTTATCCCTGTACTGCAGCGTGGGGAACATAAAAAAAAAAGAAAAAAAAAGACTATGGTGTTAAAAATTAAGAAAAGATATAGATTTGTCTGTGGAAGAAGGTGATATATAAACATTTTAAATACCAGAACAATGTTAGGAAAATTAATGAGAGTAGAAAATATTTTTTTTATGTTTCTGTGTCCTTTATGACTTCAGACTAATGGGATGTTTCTGTTGATGTAACACATGCACACAAAAGGATGAGGAATATAAAATGCAAATATTATAATTATGCACAGATAGAAGATGGAACCTTTTTTCTTTTTTTTAAGTAGATGTGTCTAGGTATATAGTCTAACCAATTTAATGTTTTTGTTTGTTTTTAGCAATTTTGTTATTAACCCCTTCTCCATCAGTTATTTTGGGAAAAATGTTTCATTTTCAGGCAAATATTTTTTTTTTTTTTTATTTGCTTTTAATATAGTAACGAAGAAAATGAAGCACCTTGAAGTGCCTGAGTAGTGGCTAACATTTCTACTAGATGTAGGAAATGACAATTGGACTAGTTTCAAGCTCATAAGGGCATAAAAAGAATTAAGATCAATGTATAAATAGGTTTGTAGCTGGTTTTTCAATGTCATGTTTTGGGCGGGTTTATTCATCTGTGTCTGAAAAAGACACAGACAGTAAAAACATATACACATCTATGCTGGGGAAAATGTTAAGTATCCTACATTGTGATAATAGAAGATTTGTCAAGAAATGTAAAATGTTGTTAAAACCTGGAGACAAATTTACTGTGGATGAGATAGCAATTAAAACAACTTTCTGTATACTTTTGTCTAAGTAAATTGCTTTCTTTTGCCTCTATTTGCAATCATTAGTTGTCATGACTAAAAAAAAGGAAAATAAATTTCTGTGGATCCTCGAAAGAAGGATTTATTCAACTCATTACCCTAGTAGTATAGTTTTATACTTACCATTTGCATGGAACAACTTGTAAAGTCATCAACAGTGTAATGGTTAATGACAAACTTGATAGAGGTCATGAAGCAAATGAGAAAATTATAATTTATGCTGAGAAGGTAGGGGCACATGTGATGCAGACTTGACTATAAATATTAAAAAAAAAAAAAGCAAACATTTTTTTTTTTTAACTGAATAATTATAAATTATTACTAATAACTAAGGATCAGCATCCTAAACAAAGAAAACCTTCAGCTTCACATAGTTCAGTAAGATTAAAGCTTGATGGAGAAGTACTTGCTACAGCCTTCAGGACAGTGGACACTCCTTTCATTAATTTTAATTTTGATCAGTATCAGTTTTATTGCATCTACTGGGATAGCATAGAACTTAAAAATCCACCCCTTACTCCTAAAACATGATGAGTGTACAAAGGTTGAGGTTTATGGTTATTTATATGCAAAATGAAATATGAAATATGGTGGTTATATGAACAGAGAAAATAGGCTTTAAGCTTATTGAAGTAAAATATTTGAATAAATCAAGATGAATGAAAAAGAAATACATTAACTTACTGTATTTTTAACATCACAGTTTGAAGACAAAACAGAGTCTGGTATTTCTTGCTCTTTGGGCGGAGATGTTTTTTCTGGACCTGATTCTGCTCTGATGACTGCATTTGATTCTAAGTGATGATTCTCCTGCTCTCCTGTATATGCACTGTTATTATTATTGTTGTGTGCAAAATCATGAGCATTGCACAAGGTTTTATCAAGTGTCTTTGTTGTCTCCTGGCTTGGTTGGCTAGCTACTAAATTTTTACCATTTAAAGTCCTCCTTGATTCTCTCTGTAAAATTTTTCCTAAATCTTGTGTTACATCTTCGTTAATTTTTTCTAATTCTTTTTCCGTATTCTCTGCAACAATGTTCTCAGTAAAATGCTCAGTAATATTCTCCACAGGTGGAAGTAAACTTTCACTTTCAGAACTACTCTTTGTACAACATTGCTGTTCAAGATTGTCTGCCTTTTTTATAAAGTCAGAATTTGAAGAGTTATCTGATATTGGACTTGAGGCTTTTTCTTTAAACAGTTCTGAATTTGTAGCTTCAGATTCTGCAATGCTGTCATCCAGACTGACAAAAGTAGTTTTCTCATCTGCTGGAATCTGACTATCCTTAAAGAAATTATTGCTTAGAGAATCTAATTGGTTCACTTGATCCCTTTGTGGGGATGAAGAGAGAGGAGAGAAGATTTCATTTTCTTCATCTTCTGATTGGTTACTTGGATTTGGTGTCAGACTCAGTTCTGTCTGATCACTCTCAAGTGTCTCAGACATCATCTCTTTGCTGCTTAGGTAGGTATCAGAATCCGTTTCTGGAGGCGTAATTGAATCAACTTCATGGAATAGCTGTTTGGCATGTGAAAGCAACTTTTCTGAAGCCGCATGATTAGGAGTGCTCATCTTTGTGGCCTGTGCCTCCAGATGGACTAAATCTGCAGTCAGCTGGCTGTCATTGAGCTGCCCACCAGAAAACATGGCAGAAATAGCATCAATTGGTTTGCTTGGCAGCTTCATATCTAAACTAGATTCTTTTGCATCATCTTGTCTTTGGTCAAGGTCACATTCCTCAATGAATGGATTTGTCTCTTCAGATTCTGACATGCAGTCATCATTTGCTATGACTTCTGAACACATACCATTTCCTAATTTGAGTGTTAATTCTTCACTTTGCTCATCCTCTTCATAATTACCATTTAAGGAATCAAGTTCTGGATTTGTACTTTCAGATTCATAAAGTTCTTCACTTACCAGCAATTTTTGGCAGTGATTTTTCACTTCAGGGATCAGATTCTCAACCTGCTTGCCTGTTTCCACATCATTCCCATCCAAAGCACTAATCAAGGAGGTAGCTTTCTCACTTCCAATTCCATTAGTTTTGCTTCGTGGTAATTCAGATTGTTCAGTTTCTTCTTCTTCAGAAGTCATCTCTTTTGATACAGACTCGTAACTATGTTCATTATCATCATCTTCGAAAGATTCAACTGATGGTTGAACTTTCTCATATGCCCATGAATCACTTATATCTTCAAGCATTCCTGTAGAGTTATCTTTGGCCAGTTTTTCCTTACCATCTTTGTCAAAAGTTGCAAGCAATGGTTTCACATTTTCACTTATTAACAAATCATTTTTCACATCAGGGATCAAATCTTTTTCCTGCTCTTCCTTACTTTCAATTTCACTTCGCCTTTCATTATTTTTTACTTCTCTGTCAAGAAGATTTTCTGTACATGGTTTTCCTTCCACTTTTGTGGGGCTCTCTAGTTCTGCTTCATTTAATTCTGTTTTGGGAGTTTGCCAATTCCCACTAGAAAGTGAATTTGTAAGCTCGTTGCTGGCCTCTGAACAAATGCTAAGTTCTTCAGAATCCTGGTCAGCAACACAAATTTTGCTAATTGCATCAATGTTAGGTTCTGAACTAATACTGTCCTCTGAATCATTATTTAAAAATGAAGAATTTATTTTCTGTATCCAATCTTGTCCTAAAGGAAGTTGCTTTGTATATTCATCATTCTCATTATCATCTCCAGAAATCACAGCAATACTGTTGGTGCCATTGTTTAAAGGCTCAGAGGTTTCATACAAGCTGGAACAACTTCCAGAAAAACTGTTGGCATTTTTATTTAGTGCTTCTAAGACTGAAGAGCTGTCATTGCGAACTAATTCTTTTTTCTTCTTTCTATCCCAGAGCCATAGCAACCCAAAGATTGCAGTTATTGTGGGAATGCTCACAGCGGCGACTACTAAGCGATAATTTGTCATTAGGACAATTGGTAAGCAAATTCCTCTGGAAAAGAAACAAAACAAGTCATTAGAAAATGTGTAAAAATATTGTTAAATTAACTTTTCTAAACATTGAGAAAATAGCATTTTATGACATGCAGTTCTTGCTATGAATTCTACCAATTCCTTCTTACTCAAATAAACCAATAAATAAAACACTGCATTGTTAACAAATGAATTATAATGCCCAAATAATGAACCTAAGGCAAGTACATTAAAAAGTACTCATTCTTTCATTATCATTCTTATAAATGAAGTGGAACTGATACAGAAACACAAGTGACAATTTTCACTAATATTTTTTTGCATGAATGCTAAATGTAGGGGAACAAATTTTCTGCACAGGTGGAATCATTAATCTTAAACAGAATCTGGGTTTTTAATTTAATTTTCAATAGTAAATAACAAATTAAATGATTTAAAAAAAAAAAAAAAAAAAAAAAATGATTTTAATTCTTCCAAAACTTAATAACTGTCTTTCCAATTTTGTCAGTTTAATAAATATAACATTTTCTAAAAATTTGTTTTTACAAATATTTGTAGTTATTTTTCATTTTAAGACCTGAAAATGAATTACCAAAAATGTTTATATTAAAAATAAAAAAAATAAAACTGGCTCTTCAATTTTCTGAGAATATGTTGGCTAGTCTATTTTTAAATATTTTAAATCTTTTCTAAGAAACTATGTAGCAAACAAGATGAAAGTTGAAAGGTCACAGCTTGGTTGTGGCCACCAGGATCCATTGCTAAAGTGGAAATGGGGAAGATAGACACTAGTTGATACAAAAGTTGGAAGGGGAGATAGCCAAAGATCAAACCAATTAATTTAACAAATTCATTTCCTTTAAAACCTCACACAATTTACAAGTAAAAAATTCTAAACAACAACTTATAACCTTGTGTTATGAACATGAAAGGAAAGTAAATGCTATCATGCGTCTACCATACAATTTAAAAATAAAGAAAAAAAAATTTCTCCAAAAAACACCATTCTATGATTGACTGGCCTGTCTACTCTGAAGGTGTCACATAGCGATTCTCCCAGATAATTAATTGCATCATGTTCAGTGCTTCACCATTGTAAAAGAGATTTAAATTTTGGAATGCAAATAAGAGCAGATGTCCTCTTCTGGAACAGATTGCCAATAAGGTTATATGGATGCCTGCTACCAGCGTAAATGCAGAATGCTCATTTTCTCAATATAAGCATTTACTCAAACAACCTGCAAGTCTTACCCCTGAGAACACCAAACAACTCACAAGGTTGTATTACAATGGAGATTTAGAGAAGAGATTAGAAAATTAGATATTTTCCAAATTAAGAAATTATTAATTTTAAATTTGAGCAGTGTTTCAACTTGGGATGTTTTATTAAAATTTTGAATTAATGTCTAATTTATTTTTGTGCCATATGTAGATGTAAAATTTGTGATAGTTGGCTTAAATTGCTACCTGGAAACTATTAGCTTAGACTTTAGAGTAATTTTGATAGACTTATTGCCATTATTTAAAAGGCTATTATGCAGATTAAAAGTGTTATTGATAATATTCATTATATTAAATTTCATCACATTTAATATTAGTACTTTGTTTCACTAAAATTATATACAATTCATATAATATATGTTTCATTAATATTTACTTGCAATAAATTCCGATTGCATTGGTGTAAATACAAGCAGAATTTTTTATCTTAATTATTCCACTAAAACATTTACAAGACTCAAGTTGTACAGATAATGTAAAGGAAAATCTTTGACTGAATTTCACTCCTTCAGATATGACAACAGCAAGAAAGAGGTTAAGCTACATTGTTGTGTACAAGCTTCATGTAAAACTATGCTAAAGAGCAGGGAAATAGAGCAGCTGCAAAATATTTTGACCCTCTGCTTACAGAAAAAAGTGATATGTTACTGGTGGTTGCAGGAAAATAACCTACGGGCAGCAAAGAAAAAAAACTAATCTTCACCACCCAGCCCCACACTGAAATTAAAACGTGGGTTGTAGATGAGAGAGTACAAACAGAATCATTACTACAAAAATAAGGAACGAGGTTAGAAGATTAGTGAACAAAAAGGGGGCTCAAAACTTTAGGATGGGGTTATCATTTTATGAAATGGAAAGGTTTATTAATGCGTACAAAAACTTCAATTGCGCAGAGAATGCCAGCTGACAATGTTTGTTTTGTTTTACTGCATATCAACCTCAATGGGTCATTTAATGCCGACAACTTTTTTTTTTTTCCTGGTAATATTTTTGTTTTGTCAAAAATCTATTTCTGTTAATATTTTTTTTCCCACAAAAATGTATAGCTGGTAACATTCTTTCAAAAACACATAGCTGGTAATATTATTTTTTAAAAAATGTACAGCTGGCAACATTACTTTTTCAAAAATGTATTGTCAGAGGCCTTGTTGTTGGACAGTTTATCATCTTACTGCTTTTGAATTAGGCCAGATAGGAAATAGGGATGAAATCCCATTAACACTATATGTTCCATCAAACAAAACTGAGTATTAAGTGATCCAAGACTATTACAATAAAAACCACAAACCATGAGAAGATCCATTATACGGTCATTCTTCCATGTTATGCTGATGGCACAAAACTGTCTCTTTTCCAATTTATAAGAGAAAAACTACACTGAAAGATAAAAATATCAAAAGGAGTGCATGTTGATGTTCATCCAAAAGGCTGGATGGACAAAGCTGGTCTACAATTATGGCTACGTGTTGTATGGGAAAGAAAGACATACCGGTGAACTATTACAAAAGCAAATCTCTTCTGGTTTGGGATCAGTTCCGAGTGCATAAGCAGAAAAAAGAAAATGGTAGAATTGAAGATAGAGATGGTGGTTATTTCTGCTGAACTAATGAGTCATTTGCAACCTCTGGATGTGTCTTTGAATAGACCATTCAAGCAAAACAAAGAAGCAATGGAACACATGGATGGCAATGCCTGATCACAACCTTACACCTACAGGAAGAATAAAAAGGCCCAGCATTGTACAAGTCTGCAAACAGGTGAAGCAAGCTTGGGATAATATTAGACCAGAAATTGCTGTGAAATCTTTTAAAAAGTGTGGCATTAGCAATGCTCTCAATGAAACAGATTCTGCACTATTTAATAATGATGATAGTAATATTTAAAATGAGTATTAGAGTTTTGATAACGAAGATGACGAATTTTATGGATTTGAAGATGAATAAAATTTTAATGGTAACTGTACTGTTTTGCTCAATTGTAATAATTGCTTGATTTTTATTTTGTTTTCTTACCTTTGGATATAATAAAGTTTTTATAGGCTTGTGTTCTTTTTTTTCTATTATTTTTTGTTTAATTGTAATCATAGCTTGTTTAACCAAAATACTTCATAAATA
>OZ010574.1:94478650-94566150 GCA_963932145.1 Acanthosepion lycidas
ATATATATATATATCTCTATACATATATATATATATACATATATATCTCTATACATATATATATATATACATATATATCTCTATACATATATATATATATATATATCTCTATACATATATATATATATATATATATCTATACATATATATCTCTATACATATATATATATATATATCTCTATACATATATATCTCTATACATATATATATATATATATATCTCTATACATATATATCTCTATACATATATATATATATATATCTCTATACATATATATCTCTATACATATATATATATATATATATCTCTATACATATATATCTCTATACATATATATATATATATATATCTCTATACATATATATCTCTATACATATATATATATATATATATCTCTATACATATATATCTCTATACATATATATATATATATATCTCTATACATATATATCTCTATACATATATATATATATATATATCTATACATATATATCTCTATACATATATATATATATATATATCTCTATACATATATATCTCTATACATATATCTCTATACATATATATATATCTCTATATATATATCTCTATACATATATATATATCTCTATATATATATCTCTATACATATATCTCTATACATATATCTCTATACATATATATCTATATATATATCTCTATACATATATATATATCTCTATATATATATCTCTATACATATATATATATCTCTATATATATATATCTCTATACATATATATATATCTCTATACATATATATATATCTCTATACATATATATATATCTCTATACATATATATATATCTCTATACATATATATATATCTCTATACATATATATATATCTCTATACATATATATATATCTCTATACATATATATATATCTCTATACATATATATATATCTCTATACATATATATATATCTCTATACATATATATATATCTCTATACATATATATATATCTCTATACATATATATATATCTCTATACATATATATATATCTCTATACATATATATATATCTCTATACATATATATATATAAATCTCTATACATATATATATATAAATCTCTATACATATATATATATAAATCTCTATACATATATATATATAAATCTCTATACATATATATATATAAATCTCTATACATATATATATATAAATCTCTATACATATATATATATAAATCTCTATACATATATATATATAAATCTCTATACATATATATATATAAATCTCTATACATATATATATATAAATCTCTATACATATATATATATAAATCTCTATACATATATATATATAAATCTCTATACATATATATATATAAATCTCTATACATATATATATATAAATCTCTATACATATATATATATAAATCTCTATACATATATATATATAAATCTCTATACATATATATATATAAATCTCTATACATATATATATATAAATCTCTATACATATATATATATAAATCTCTATACATATATATATATATATAAAGGCAAAGAAGGGCAAAAATATTTTAAGTGATAGTGATTGCAGTACGAGGCGTACAATTTTGGAATGAAGAATGGGCACTGCTGCCAGTCTATATATCTCTATATATATCCATACTAATTTAAAAATATGGTTCCTTCGCTACACAGGAATTACCATGTTTCAAAATAGGAAACTAAAAACTTGAAATTTAATGATAGAATTAAATTAAAATTCCTAGTAATTTTATTTTCAAGCAAATCTTGCTTGCAAATTAAACAGTAGTAGGGATTTTAATTTTATTCTATCATTCAATTCCAAGTTTTTAGTTTATTTTTGAAACTTGGCAATTCCTGTGTAGCGATGGAACCATATTTTTAAATTAGTAAATTTATACTATTTATGCTCTGCAGAATTTTAATGAGCACTGTTTTTTTTTTACAAATATTAGGTTGGTGCAAAAATAATGATGTAATAATGTCGTTTTTTGATGTATAATTTTTTAACGTAAAAAAAAAAAAAAACCCACATTATTACGTCATTATTTTTGCACCAACCTAATAAAAACTCCAGATTATTTCAGACTGTCGCCACTGAGCGTTGACTCCCAATGGTCACTTTTATATTTACATATAGCCTATCCCAGATATAGAGAGCTTTCCTTTAACACCTAGATATCTTCCTCTCTCTCAATTAATAAATACACATATAAAAAGATAAATTTAACTTGTAGAGCTTTTAGTATAAAAAATTAGTAGATCAGCCGATTCCGGTACCTTAGTTTCTTTCAACCTTTCACTATCTTTAATATAGCGTTCATAAATTTTTTAATTTTTTTCTTTTTGAATAAAACGTCAGGAAATCAGTTGGCCGAAATCGCCTGAAGATACCAAAAGGTTGAAGAAACCAAGGTAGAGAAATCGGCTGATCATTCCTCATCACAGGCTTCTTAAATATAGCCTTACAGCAGACAAAGCTGTAAGTTTAAATAATTTGTCCATGAGATTTTAAAATAACCTACCAGTAGCAAATTCAATTATTGAGCACTTCAGACGACAAAAAAAAAAAAAAAAACAAAAACAAAAAAAAAAAAACAAACTCAAAGCTCCATATCATATTAAATTATAATTATTTTTTCAACTATGTTCTGTTAGAGAGTGTATGGCGGGTATTTTCACAGTTAACCGATTTTAAATATAGTGTTTGAAACACACAAATTGCTATTTACAATTATTTAAAAATGCATTTGTCAGATTTTTACTTGTTAGTACAAATTTTCCTTTTGACTTAGTCTTACTCTTAGTCTTATCTTATTTAAAGTACTGAAATGGCATTTTTATCTCCCTTACCATTATTTTTTTTAATGACGGTTTTGTTTGTGAATGCAGAAAAAAATATTGTGTAAAAACAAATTTATCTCCTAAATAATGAGCATTACCAACTTTAAACATAACCCACAAGTTATATATTCAACAGGTATGAAAAACAGATTCGAAAATAAAAGTCTACAAGTTAAATTGCAATTAATCTTGCAAAAATTGCACATTCTTTTACATTGAGAATAGTAAATAAATAAGAATATTGTAGACAAATAAAAATTTTATTTTTTGTTATAGTCAGACTTAACGGATTTAGAATTGAAGTTCATTCAATTGAAAATGAAACAACAACAAAAAAAAAAAAAAAAAAAAAAAGAAAGAAAAAAAACACATTTGACTTAAAATCTATCTTGATTATACAGAGATTCCTCCGGGCATCATATTTTTGATTGAACTGAAGTCAAATTTGAAAGAAACTAGATAGTAAATAAATAAATACCGTTCCAAGGACTTGTAAGTTGTCACTTTTTTTCTGTTGAAGAGAGAAAGAAGAAAAAAAAAAAAAAAAAAAAAATAGGATATGTATAAGATTTCTTTTAGTTAAATTGAAAAGAAATGAAAACGGAAAATGTTAACGATTACGTATGAATTAAAACTTTAGGTGCTTTTAATACAATAAAGAAAAGTTTTATAAAGACTAGATTTGTTGAGACAGGTTAAACTTAAAGCAAAGGTGACATTGTGATAGCAAGGGACATTAAGGAAAGGTAAGGAGAAATTAAGTTGAGGAAAATCGGATTTCATCAAGAAAAATAACGCGAAAGAGTTTAATCGGCTTACAGGAAGAAGAGAATTTAGATCTTACAAGGAAAATGAGTTATTTTTACCTCATGGGATAATAAAGGAATTAAAACGAAAAGCGAAAGAAAAGTTACAAAGGAGAAAACTAATCAAGGGAGAGAAGCAAGAAGCTCTTTTCAATATTTATTTCATGTGTGCTGTTAAAGACGAAAGATAAAGATAGAGAATTAAATTTGAATATTCCCAGGAATAAACTATATTGCATGTTGTTGGATAGACTCATTCAAATAACATTTTTCAAACAGCCAAAGAATACGTATTCAATAAATAAAGTTACCCTTGAATAATTGTAACTTTAATGTTGATAAAAAAAAAAAAAAAAGATAAAAAAAAAATCAAAGCAGTAAAATGCCGATTGCTCAATAAAATGCAACTATAGAGACTCCTTAAAAAAACAAAACACACAACCTTTCATTTTGTGAAACAAATAAAGCTAGTTTAATATTAAAAACAAAAATATTAAAAAAATTTCTTTAAATTTTGAGAGCATTACTAACTTTAAAATTTAAAGTTTTAAATGTCAACTAAATAAAATAAATTTTAAGTTTGCGTATTTAAATGTGAAAGGCTGCCTAAAAGTTTATAGCTTCTTAAACTTCAATACTCCATCCAGCTGTTAAAGAATTCAGGGAGTCTATTCTTTTAGTTTTAACACGGTCAGTCATTAATTATGGAAAAATTAAAAACATTTCAAAAAAGATACACGAAAAAATGCTATTTGCTTTACTACTTCATTGCAACGTCTTATTAATTTTAATAAACAAGAAATGTGTCTAAAATTGACAACATAGCAACAAATCAGAGTTGCAAATTAGATTTGATTTCATCTCACATTTAAGCTTAGGGTCCATTCAATTTTATAATTTATTTCCAGGAATTGAAACAGTTTCTGTTTAAACTTTATTCCTAAAAAATAAATCTACACAACCACTTTCATTTTTGTTGTACTGGCCCTAACAAATTTATCTCGATGTTTTACCAGCATACACGACTATAAATTATTTTCAAACTTAATAAATAAACAAAAGAAATTTGCTACTCAATTCATGATATAATGGAGCGATGTTATTTGCAGCTCCAATGGAGGGTGGGAGGAGCGTGTAAAACAAAAAAAAACAACAAAAAACAAACTTGAGAATGGATTTTTTTTTTTTTTTAAGCAAGCTATATACACATTTCTAGTTTCAAGAAGGATCTACTGATTTTATTTATTAACCATGTGGCAGAAAGAACAGACTTAGTCGGACGTTGGCTATTCTTGATTGACTTGCATCTGATTCAATCAAGCCAAGGGAAGTTCGATTTGACCTGGATATCATTTTTATTTTAGAGAAAGACCAAAACTGCATGGTGTGTTGATCTGATGGTCAATCGATGTGATTGACACACAAATACATTACACAAACACCAGTTTTTATTTAGGGAAACGTGTTGCGCTGAAAAGTAAAAATGAAATTGAAATAGCAACAAAGAACATTGAGGTTTCACTTCACTCTGGAAATGTTTTTTGCAATTTTTATTTTATAGTTTTGGAGGCGGGGATTCGTATGAAAATACTAAGAAAAATAGTTTCATTTAAAAGTAACAAGATTTAAATTTTAAAGTTAGTAAAAAATTTTGTACTTTAACTTGATAATTGATCAGGTAGAGAGGACATTGGAAATTAAACTTATTTTATTTTTTTTTACTACGGTACGAATAGAAAAGAAAAAATGAACAAATTGGACGATGGTTGGAAGACGAAAAATTATAACTAGAACCCCCCTCCCCCCCACAAAAAAAGTGATCAAGTAAGGTCTCAAATTCAGAAAGAAAAATTTCGGAGTGTTGGTAAGTAAACGAATGTAAAATAAAGAAATACGCATTTTTATTACGATCAGATGGAGACATTTAAAGCAAAGTTAGCTTTAAAACGGATGCTTAATAATAATTTTATTACGATGGAACTGAAAAATTTCTGGACTGTAAATAAAAGGATAAAAACTAATTTTAACATTGATTGAAATAGCCACCTACCTGGGGACAATGGAAAAAAAAATTAAATATTGCCGTTGTTATTTGTTGCTCAATATACACCACTAACAGGTGTATAAAAAAAAGTAGTAGGTAAGTAAAGAAAAAAACTTCATGGAGATTATTGCTATAGAGCTGCAGTGGTTGTGTAGAGTGGAGCAGAATATAAGTGATTATTGCGTAACGGTCGGTGTTGAATATGTGGCATTTATGTTGCAACAGAAGAAAATCGTGAGCCAAGACAACTCTTAATTCCCAGAAAAAGAAAAATGTGAAACGAAATAAACAAGCAATTAAATATAATCACCGTTGTCCGACAAAAGTCTTTTTGTTTTATCTTCCTTTTTAGTTTCAACTAAAGAAGCGTGGTTTGGTCGGGGGTCAGTTAAGGACTAGGGAGATATAGAAAAGTTAAAGACAGGCAGTTTTCATTCAAGAGAGGGGGGAGTTAAAACATGGAGAGATGAGCTGTTAAAGAGTGATTACTCTGATTGTAATAATGCTCAGGGAGTTCAGCAAAACCTTACGTACCTTTTAAAGCAGTTTCTAACATAATCAAAAGGTATTCTTAGAGCGAAAAATCAATAAATCCAGCCCCTGATCATTGCACGTGGTATGATGACTCGTACCTTATTCATTGAATATGGGACCTTTACACCACGTGACTTCGCGAGATTTCAATCCGCGCACTATTTCATGTACAAACGACCTATACCGACTATTCACCCTCACCAATTTCATGCGCTATGAAATCAATAAAGAGAATACTTATCTTTCATTGCTGAAAAATTGTAAAATTAGAATTGAACTGTATAATATTTTTAGTAACTGTGTTATTGAGTGCCTTTACGAATGTTTTTTTCAAAATATTAACTTCTTTGATTGGTACTATTTTTAGTTGGTGGATATGTTAGCGGGTAGGAATGGGCCCAAACATAAGCAGTATCAAGACATGTTTATATGGCAAAAGGCTAACGTTATATCAATCAACTACGTCTTATGATTTTTAAGCAGTCAAATTATGAAGTTTTAATACACAATTTATCCATTTTCACCATGAAATAGACGATATATATTTATTCCGTAATCATGATCGGATAAAAACAGAAACATGCATATAGGGAATGAATTATGTAGACATTTCGATGACCCCCTAAATCAGTAAAAAAAAAGTGTAACGAAACGTGTTGTTTTAGGGTAGGTAGACTAGTTATTAATGGCGAAGAAACCCCTTGCATTAACTTGTAGCTCTAGCAGCATTTCGGTGTTATAGAAGGGCTAGATGTGCTTAAAGAAATATCGGGAAGAGACTCAACGAGTCTTGCATTATTTTGACATTTATTTAATTTTGTTAAATTAAGTAAATTGCTTCAGTCTGACAGCAACCAGTTCCTGCTTAGTACTATCATACAGTCATCTTGTCTCTAGTTTCTTTCCTTTCTCACACATCAGAAAAAAATCACGATGATGGAATCTGTTGGCGAATATGAATATAGCAAGAAAGATCTCATCGGACATGGAGCTTTTGCAGTCGTCTTCAAAGGCAGAAATAAAAAGGCAAGTATTTTTATTTTATATCGTTTTTTTTTGTTTTTTTAATTTTTTAAAACCCCCTTTTTTTTTTTTTGTTTTTTTTTGTTATTGTTGAAAATGTCAGCCTGCTGTGACTTGTTTACTTTTTTACGTTTGTCTCTTTTTCTGATCCATTGTGAGTTGTGACGATATCAGCTGTTATTTTTTTCTTTCAGAAAAAAATTTTCTGAAATTAACGCCTTTTGCTTTCAATTTTAGATTCTTAGAAGGAAAAGATCAAAGTAAATTTTCCATAATTGAACTTGTTTCTTTTATCAAAGCTTTAAAAAAATGATTTTCTTCGGTCTTAACTCATCCTACGATTTAAGGGACAAAGTAAAAATAACTTCTTAAAATCATGCCATATTTTTCCTGTTCATTTAAATTCAACTGCTCGATGAAACTAAAAATCATGCTATCTCTCCAGAAAATATATTGTATTTCTTTTCCAACAAATTGCAAAACAATTCGTGTAAAGTGAAAACAAAGACCGGGCCATCTGTTGATTGATCAACATTGTTTTTTGTGTTTTATTTTTTATTCTCAGAGCTAATATATATATAAAAAATAGGTTTTTAAAATAAACCTACCTTAACATAATGATATTAAAAGTAAACGTTCTGATATTTATTGCATTAAAAAAATATTTACCTTAAATATTTACCTTTTTGTTACTTTGTGTCTTCTTCACAAAGAAAAGCTTGAAAGAAAGGAGAAAACACATTGGCTTGTTTTATTTCTTTGTCTTGTAACACTTTTCAGCTTCGGTAATTTAGTTTATTTATTATATCTTAAATAAAAATATAAAAATATATTTTACAAGGAATAAAATGTAAAACTAAAAAGCCTTTTTTTATTTTTAGTTTTTACACTTTTTTTATTCTATAGATATGACTTCATTTCATATTTTTAAACAAATATAATTGAATAGCACTTTTAAAATCGATATTTTGATTAGATTTTTATTTATTTATTTTTTGATAATTTATCAATATTATGCGTTTCAAACGCATTTTTTTATCTTAATTTTTAATCACATTGTTGGTGGGGGGGGGGGTAAAACTGAAACTTAATATTTTTTCCCCTGGAATAATTATGCAATTACCAATAAGAATTGCATTTTTATTTGAGACTTTATTTTTAGACGGATTCTTTTTTTTTTTTTTTTTTAATAGTATACTTTAATTTCCTTATTAAATTGGTGATTGTAGCTTTCTTAAATTTATTACTTAAAAAAGGCCAAGTGTTTTATGATCGTTAGTGCTTCAAATGAAAAAGCAAATGTAAAAAAAAAAATCTGGTTACTTTTTTTTAATTATAAAATCGAGTGCTTCCTTTTTAGTTTTTGATTTTTGGATAAAAAGATTTTCTGTGCATATACAACTTATCACGACATTATCTGGAGCATTATGTTGGATTAAAAATTACAAACATGATCTTGTTGATCATCTGACCATCCTATGTTGCCTAAAAGAGAAACCTGAAGAATTATGGTACTACTAAAAAAAGTAAATTACTATGATGAATTGAATACAAACACGATGCTGCTGGCTTACTCATATTTTCCATAGCCCCTTTCACTAAAACTTTTAGTTTCTGTTTTTTATTATCACTTAATTTGAATTTTGTCCCTTTTAGTTTTATTTACTTATATTTTTTTTTAAATTACCTACATTTTCACCTCCGCTTTCCTTTAAACATCGAAAATCATTAGAAATGGATTCCATGTTTAAGGGAACGATTATTTTATTTTTCTGTGAGTGTGGTAATCAAGTTTAGAATTATTTTGTAATTTAATCAAATATTTTGAAAATGATTCCGATTTCAACCAAATAATCAGCTGATATTCCGTTTCTTTAGTGACTTTTCAAAAAGTAGAATCCCTCCCCATGGATTTTCTGCACTTGAAAGGTAACAGTAATTAAAATAAATGCATATTTTTTTCTTTTACGATACATTTTTAAATTTTAAATTAAGATGCGAATTCCTTCGCTATCTTTCGTGCTAAGCTAATTGAAAGGATTTTTTTCTACCTAGTCTTCTTAAAATTATTACGTTGCAGCATCAGCAGGATGCACATAGATTTTTTTTTTCTCCATTCCATTAATCGACATTTCAGTGATGATTCATTTTCATTCATTCAATCACTGGCTAAAAAACATCTCAAACGTTACTTTTTTTTTAATTTTGAGGTGTGTGTGTGTGTGTTTTCTCCTATGAAAAGTTTACTGAACAATAATTTCGTGAAGTGTGGGATTTGTCTTTGTCTTTAGGCTTTTAGACTCTGAACCATTCTATCCAGCCAGAGTATTCGACTACGAACTCTAAATGCATCTTTCTTTATTCAGATACAACTTGAACTAATTTGTTTTTTTGTCATACAAATTATTGTATGTAGCTGGTAATTCCGTATTTTATTTCGTATCCTACTACTAAAAAAAATTACGAGTATAAAAAAAATAAAAGGTGAATGCGATTTCTTGTCCCAATTTGTTAATTTAAGAGTGCATTATTTTACAAACAAAAACAGCTGATATTTTGGTTCTGGTGTGGGCGCAACAAAATTATATTGAGAAAATTTATTCCTAATTTAATATTAGAATAGAACGATTTTATTCACCTTTTCTTTTTTTTATACTTTTTTGTGTGAAAACTTGAAACACCTGCTGCTGGATTATTAGATTTTTTTTTTTTTTTTAAACAATAAATCATTGTCTTGTGAGAGCTATACTTTTTTTTTTTTTTTTTTTTTTTTTACACAAACACGAAAGATACGAAATTTTGTATTTATTTTTAGGGTATTTTGCTATAGGTTATTTTATTAAATAAGAAAGCAAATAAAATTTATTTGCTTTCTTTTTTTTTTAATGGTAATACCGTAATACTGTCTGTTTTTTTTTTTTTTTTTTTTTTTTTTAAGAATTGAAATAAATTAATTTTTGGTCGAATATGCAAAAATAAATATTTAAAATAAAATTCTATTTTTTAATGATTAACCTATTGTCGGAGTGTTGGCTCTCTTTCGCAGGTCTGCTAAATTGGTCTCTATTTTCGAAAGTCCATAAACTAAAATTTGCTTTGCTATGAGCTGTTCATGTGAAGAAAGACAACTCAAAATTCAGTAGCAGTGGACTTTCAAATGCAGCCCAATTCGCTGTTTGTAGCAAAATCCTACACTAAATCTATCAAGTCTAACCTTTATTTCATGTGGGTAATATGGGGTTATTTGGCAGTTGTACTGATTTGGGATTCCGAATGATAAGTACTGGGTTATGATGCCAGTCGCAGGGAATACATACTTTTTATTTTAAAAGTGATGTTTGTTTCTCAAGAAGAGCATTTAGTGAACGGGAACGCAGACTGGTTTGCTTGCTTGATTTATTTATTTATTTATTTTTTTTTTTAACATCATTCATCTCTGAACAAGTTTTAGGTGGCAACTACGAGGGGTGGGGGTAGAAGCTTTGAATATTAGTCAATCAATACCAATAAAATGCATGATTAATCTGAATCGGAATGGACTTCACTTCACACACGTTTTAGTGGATAATAATAAACAATAAACAATGTCTTACATTTTTCAGCATACAATACATTTAACTCCCTTCCTGAGCGAGTTCCACTGTAGTCACTTACACTTGTAATCCTTAATAATGGCATTATTAAAAAATACTTTTTAGTTTTAGTTCACGCGATAAATGTTTGAAAGCTTTTTTTAGTGGATGATTATTAAGTTGAGTAATAAACTCATTCATTTCGTTCAAACGGGAAAGGGAATGATTCTTTCAATTTCATTTTTTAGCATAAATTATCTTTACTTTATCAATTGATTGATAGATTATGTCCGAATATATATCATAAAAAATAAAATGTTGTTGAATCTCACACAAGCAGATAGGTGTTTTCAAGTCGGTGTGTAAAAAAAAAAAAAAAAAAAAAAAAAAAAAAATTAATTTTCTAATCCGTCATTATCTTTTACGTTCGATTATTTTTAGTGTCTACCCGTATTTGAATAGTAGTTCTGTTTATTTTAAACAGTGGTTATATTTCTTAATTTACCAATCGAGAAACCTTGAAAAATGCATCCTCCGGCAGAATTTGATTTGAACCTGCCTCCCCCTTTGCAGGAGCAGGAGAAACCACTGTTTATAATCCGACCTGTTTTAACTACTCTGCGATGAAGAATTTCACATTCAATCAGGTTTTTATTTATTTACCTGTGCGCATTTTCTTTACGTTTTCTCGAATGTGTAGGCCGGTAGACAAAATATAATACTGCTTGAAACGGAGTGTCTAATCAAATACAGGTATCCACTTGACTAAAATAACGTTTTATACTAACACTTAGTCTAAAGATGGCAATGAATATAGTAGTTTATTTTTTTAAATTTTATTAGATCAAAGGTGGGTTTACTGCTCATGGCATTATCTTTAATAATATTTAATATTTTTTTTAAAGATATTTGAATATTTAAAGTATTTGAATAAAGATTACTACTGCTAAATGTCCACTTCTAAAGAAAAATCTATTACAAAACTATTTTGTTCTGGCATATCTTTTCTTTTAAAGAGTTTAAATTTTATTAATTAATTTCTATTACTATGACTATTATTATTTTATAATTTTAATTCTTGTTATGAAAATAAATACGCCGACAAATGTTTGATTCAAGGTAATTTGTGACATCCCTATAGTCGTTTTCCTGTTATTGATGCAGAGTCAGTACAGAGTTCAAATGCCGACCTAGCTTGTTGCATTTACTTTCACACAGATGCCACTGGGATAGGTATGAATCCATCTATTCTACCCCCAGTTGTGGGTTAGAGTAGACAATTTCAAACTGGACAGAAGGCAACAGTAAACCACTTCACTGCCATTCACAAGAAGGCATTCAACAATTAAAGATCCTGTGGAAAGATATGATCCCACCCCCACTCTCTCTCTCTCTTTCTACAACCTGAAGTGACATACTATAAAAATAGCCACAAACTTTCAGCCTTTCAGGTTTTGCTTGGAAAATTAATCCTTGGAAATCAGGCTTCAATATTATTTTTCCTGGCATGAATGGCTGGGAAACTTTAAGAACTGGCAAGAATATTAAATTAAAATAGCATTTTGCCAATTTTTGCATATTCATCAGTTTCTTGTTTTTTCAAATATATTGTATTTTTCTATATGCTAAAATATAGACTATATAGGCAAATTCCTTGAATTGATATAGAGATAATGAGTAAGCTTTACACAATCTAATATCAATTAGTTATATCTGACTTTAATGTCTTGGAAAAATTTTGTTTACAAGCTCCTATTGTGAAATTTTCTTTATCTGTTATAGTTGTCTGAATGAATTTTTCTTTTATTTTTAATTGCATGCTTGTAAATTTTTTTTTTGCGCTACTATAATTTATATATCACTATGTTCCGCCCTCCCATATATATATATATATATATATATGAATCATTCAAACTGGCTTTATGATTTTCTTTGTGTGATTCATGTGTTACTTTGCTTTCATTTCTTGAGTCTATTGTCTATAGTTCTGATGAAATCAAGAAAAATATTTTTGTGTTAAATTCAGAAAGAATTGTACTTTTTTTTTCTTATGTATTTATAGTCAAATATTGACACCTTTTTGTATATGAGCCTCAAATGGCATCAGGAATGTTCTAAAACTTTTATTTTCTTTTGCAGCGCCCAGGTACAACTGTAGCCATTAAAAGCATTACTAAAAAGAATTTGGGGAAGTCACAGAGCCTCTTAAGCAAAGAAATAAAAATTCTCAAGGTAAACTGTTCAGATTAAATTCTAATTTCTTTATATCTTTACTTGTATGCCTTTTTATTCAGATCACTGTTCATTTTTAGCTATTATACTCTTTGGATCTTCTTTGGGTACTCTGAATCCTGTTTGGAAATTTGAATTGAACCCTTTATACAATTTTCATTCTGTTTTCCATACTTGGGTAATATCTTATCAATTCTCACAAGTCTATTTGACTTTGTATCATGTGTCTATTTCTTCTATTGAACCAGAGTATGACTTTCCACACTCTCAACTCAGGAATTGAACTTACAGCAAATGGATGGAGTGAGAACAGTTTAAATTGTTTATCAGGTGTCACAAAAAAAAATAACTTATTAGCTATGTAACAGAAGTAGGAAAAATATGTTGTCTTAATTATTAAGGAACCTAATTAAAAAAAAAAAGTCTGAGACTGAAATATTCTCACAAATTGAAAATTTAATTGGCTAGATTTTCAATTTTGGTCTTAAAAAAAAAAAAAAATTAAAGTTTAGATTAACTGGTTAATCTAGACTTTAGTTTTTTTTTTTTTGTTTTGTTTTTTTCCACTTATGTTATCAGTTTTTAAACGTGTTATTGTTTTCCAAAAGGTAGACATAATTGTTTATTTTTTATGGTTAAGATTCACTTTGTTATACTTGATCACCTAACAAATTCATAATTCTACTTTGCTTTTTGTAATTTACAATTATTGCCTGCTTTCCTTAATCCGTCTACTGAACTGAGTGCATATGTTCTTATAATTGAAGAAAGACTATTCTGGCCTCTAGCATCATACAAACTGACATTCTATTTCTGTATTTTTTTCTTTCTAGTGAGATGTTATCTTTTGATATATTAGATTAGCAAGTATTTAACTTGTGAGGTTTCATAAATTTTTAATTGTCAAACCAGGTCCTAATTCTGACAGTCTGTTGCATTCACACTAATGCTTTCAGGAAAGGCATAAATGCATCTCTTCTTCCCTCAGCTATAATTTAAATAGCAGTATAGACTGGGCTGACTAGCACTGGGTGACAACTTGTCTAAGAAGGACAATTCTGAATTTAATGTTAGAGGTGGCAACAAAGGGCTGCTTCACGATCTTTTCTAAGAATAACTGATTAGGGATTACTCTTTGCTACTGGCACCATGTAACACATACGATAGACATTGATAAGTAATTCCTTTTGCAATGAGAAAATAAGTTATACAGCATGGAACACCAATGATCTCATGTCATGGGTGAGCTGGAATTGTTTAATATTGACAAAAGCTGGAATGTTTCCTTTAAAAAATCCATTTTCCAGTACGTTTTGAAACTCCTTTTTTTTCACCACTATAAATTATTGAAATGTCCTGTTTCTCATTAAGGAATGCTTGTATGTCATAGTGTACATGTATGCTGTTAAAGAATATTGTGCATTGTTTTGTTTTTATAAAGATTGTTGAGGGGAATTTGATTTTCTTAATTTCTGGTCAAGTTTATTAAAAAAATTTTGAATGCTTTAGCATAAGCATACTTTATCCATTTGAGAAATATTCACTCAAATATACTTTTTTTTTTTTTTTTTTTTTTTTTTTTTTAAGCATTTTCATTAAATTTTGGTTGATTTTTGATTAGGCTTGATACTTATTGTCTAATATAATTTTTGATTCACCTGAATGTCTTTGATATCATATTTTTGTTTACTAATATGAAAAACAAGTGCCCTTTGTCTTGTCTTAATTTGAAAAAGAAATTAAGGAGAATCATTTTAAATAAAATTTTCTGACTTGTGTTTATCAAGAATATTCATTGTAAATGAATAAGTACTGCTTATAGCTGCCTATAAATTCTTTTGTTGCTTGCAAAATTATTGGTTCAGATTCAATGGATCAAAGTTATCAATAGTTATCCTTTACCATCTGCTCTTAACTTTCATTACATTATTTTACTTCTCATTTGATTTTTACAAATATTCTTTTCAACATGGTCTCCTTCCTGGACAATACACTTAATTCGATAGTGACTATTAATCAGATTGAAAATTATACAGTAAAAATTCAGCTAATAGCTACGTGTCAATCTGTGGACATACTGATCCACCCTTGTAATTGGAATTGTTCAAAGGATAATTTACTTCAATTACCTTTATTTATTTTGGCAAATCAATCATGCTGTTTGATGATTAGATAATGTTCGAGATATTTTAGATACAATGGAAAAATAAATATTTTAAAAAAAAAAAAAAAAAAAAAAAAAAAGACAATTTTGTGATAGATAATTTTCTTGTTTCAATAATGGAGTCTAATATCATTCATCAGTCAGTAGTAAAGAAAAAACAAACATCAGCTATTTAAGTTCTCTCTTGTGTTTCTATTGAAAAATATTGATTTGCTGATTAAAGATTTTAATTTTATATATAAAAACTAAACAAATGCCTGCTTTAACTATCAGGTTTATTTTTGTCATTATTTGCTAAACATTTTTGTTAAATTTTTACCTTTTTAACTGGATCTCATTTTAATACATTGCAGGATACTAGTATGTTTGGGTAAAAATAAGTTCCCATTATGTTGTGGGTATAGCCTCTTTGGTTGTGATGAGTATTGACATTTTATATTAAATATTTGTGGGCTTCTAGAACATTTATCCCACAAAGAATATTGGCAAACTCATGTGAGTCCAGGTAAAAATAAAACAAAAACAAAACCATGAATATAAAACAAATGAAAATGCATGTTATTGACAAAAGGAATTACATGTGTACACAATTGTAATGAAAGGAACTAAAACCCATTAAAATTAGTTATAGGAAGTGTGTGTGAGAGAGGGTTCAAAAATTAAGAGAACCAAGTGAATGCATCTAATCAGCAGTCTTCTTTATTAACATCCACTATATCTGGAAGCAAGAGTTAGAGAGAATAGGGTTATATATTTTTATAGGCTTAAAGAGTGCCCCACTAACAGGCATTTTGGTAAAGCCAAGTGGGATAACTCCCAAATATTTAATTTGAACCTGATATTAAATGTTTTGCAATATATAAAAATGGTTAACATCAAGAAAAATATTTTCTTTATGCATCTTAATTTTTCTACATATATAATCATCTATATAATTTTTGTTATCAGATGGATTAATAATGCCTAGAATAAAAATATTCTATTTTAATTTACCATAAATAATTTATAAAAAGCAGATTGTATGCAAATGAAAATGTTGATTCTTTTTTTGTAAATAAATGTAATTTTTCAAGATCATCAGATTTTAATTACCAATCTGTCTTGACATCTTCATCTGTTTCTATCCAATTCCAATAAGTATAATTACCTATTTATAAAGATATGGTATATTTCTCTACTGTATAAAAATTTTCATTATCAGTTGTGTATACTTTAAAAAATCTAGTTTAAAAACTTATGGTTTGCAATGTTAATCTTTTGACTATTTTTTTTATTTTTATTCAGTTGCTTTCAATAACAATTACTCAGCCTGATATTCTATGGCTGATAGTAAAGTGTAAGTCAGAAATAAAGGTCTCTTTGAGGATGATATTTTTTTAATTTAATACCATGACAGCTTCTCTACTGTTTGAAGTAGTTACAATGGAAAGCATCTAAAATTAATATAGAAGAAATGCAAGTTAAAAACAATTCATACAAGTTGAAGTCAGTATGTAATAAAAAAAATTCAAGTTTGCAATCTTATTTTGTTTGTGCTGTTGACAAACTCAGCCGGGGTCCCCATTTTTTTCATTGTGGTAACTTTGTCTTTTACCAATGTTCTTAATATTCTGCATCTCTTTTCTATTTATATTTGTAACCTTCACCATCTTTGGATATTTTCTTACTGGTCAATCCACTTGTTATCCTTTCCATTTTTTTTTTTCACTTCACTTTTTGTGACATTCTTAAAGGTAGATTCCCTCTCCTGTTCCTTATCTTGCCATGTTTTTCTCTTTTTTTTTTTTTTTTTCTCTCTGATCTCTAACTTTTTCACAGTGTTGTTTTTTCATCACTCAATGTTAAAATTCTTTGCTTCTCCTTCTCTTACATATCCTATCAATTTGCTTGGAAACACTAACATTGGATAATGGTTAGTAAGCTAGTTTGGTTGACCATTACTACTAAGTAGTTACTTTGATCCTCACTGAGTGCCCTGTTTTTGTAACCTTGTGCCAAAACTAAGCTCAAATAACAAACTACTATAAAATAAGTTATTGCAAATATTTCCAATAAAAAACAAATATAAGCTGTAATTTACCGGATATGCTTATCAAATATAACCCCCCAAATATTACCAACATTAGTTGATGAATAACAATTGTGAAAACATTTAATTGAATAATAAAATTTTCTTGTTTAGTTCCTCATCAATTAAATATTAAGAAAACCTGCCTGTACATTCACATATCATTTAAGGTGGGGAGAATTTTGCAATTTTTTTTTTTCTTCCCTGATCTGATTGTTAGACTAGTGTAAATTTTTTTTTTCTAACAACTACCTTCTATTTAATGCCTACATAACACTAAGCTAAATGAAATAGTCTTTGTTGAAATTGATTTTATAAAATTTCTTCCACAAGATTCCCTTCTAATTATGACTTTATTTTGTTTGCCAAATTTAGCATCTTTTACAATATCAACAGCATTTTCTTGTCACAAATTGATGTTCATAATGATTCATTAAAAATTTAAATGTGCCAGATATTGTTTTGCATATAATGAATTTGTAAATATGAATGTCTTCACTGAGATTTATTTCATTATGTAGCATGTATAAAATATTAAGTTGCCAAATTATTGATGAGTTTTAATGATAGCTTAAACATTGAAAAGTAAATATTGTTACAGATTATATTAAATATTACTTAAAGGAATCTAATTTTTAAATAGTTTGATTCACTTGAAATGTAATTCTGAGTTATTTTAGGTATTGTCTACTTTTTACAAGTTTGATACAAGTATTTAGGAATGTGCAGTTTTCTATTCTAAATCTTTAACGTCTAAGTTAAAATGTAAACTAATAACTTGACTTGCCCCCATTTGATACAGATTGAAACTTTACTGCTGTAAACTTGGATTTTTTTTTTTTTTTTTTTTTTTTTTTTTTTTTTTTACACAGATGCACAAGAAACAGTAAAAAAATTTTTTATCTCTTGTTAATGCATTACACTGCTACTTTATTTGTTTATTTAATGTTTTGGGACTGTATATCTAAGCAAAATTAGAACAAATTCATTCCTAATCTCATACTGTTAAAAATATTACTGGAGAAAATATTGATATACATGTGATCTCTGTAAATTGCTTTTCCTTATATTTGTAACATGACTTGCAATAATGTAAATTTTATATTCAACTCATTGAGTATAAACTCTTTGAAAGATGAGTGTTTTTTAGTGAAGATTTGTGGTTAGCATTGGCGTTGGTTACTGGGTATTAAAAAAAATTAAAATGTTAGTATACTAAGTAATCTTTTATTAATTTCTTTAAAATGTATTTAAAACATGTTTTACTACTCAGGTGAGCCTTTATTTGAAGCATCTTTTCAAGGTTTTTTAGTTAGTTTTAACTTTAAATTATTTCCAAAGTACCTTTCTTACCCAAAGTTCTTAATTCTATGATTAATATTTTCACTTTCTACCTTTTTCAGGAACTGTCAGACTTACATCATGAAAATGTTGTGGCTTTGTTGGATTGCAAGGTAATATTTTTCAGTGTTTCTTTGTTCTTGGTCAAATATACAAAGGGTTTCCAAAGGATTTTTTTGTTTCATTGAATTAGAAAAACAAGTGTTAATACTTCAAAAGAACAGCTATCTGTACTATTAGGTTGGTGCAAAAATAATGACGTAATAATGTCGTTTTTTGATATTAAAAATACGTCAAAACGACATTATTTTTGCACCAACCTAATAGCACACCTTTGTCTGTCAATTAGTCACTGATAGTAGTAATTATGCTGTAGGTGCAGCACTACATCAGGTTGTTAATGGAAAACCAATACCTATCGGATTTGTCAAAAATAATGGCACACTCAAACTAGATACTCAACTTTTTTACTAAGAGCTATTAGTGGCTTATTTGGCAGTGCTACATTTCCACTACCTCATAGGTACTGGCTGATTATGAGCTTTTATACTGTACCATTCACAGCATAAATCCAGCCAAATCAGACGGACAAAGATAGTTTGCAATTCTTACAGAATCTAATATAGGTCATACAAAAGGCAGTGAAAACAGTTGCTGATTGCATGTTGCCACCTTCAACTCTCACTGTACAGATAGATGCATGTAACGTACCAGTACTTGCTGAAGCACAAGCATCAGACAATCTAAAAACTTTTCATGTCAGGAAATAACCATTGTATGATGTATCTGCATCTTACTATAAACGTTTAATTCAAAATAAGTTCTATATCTCCTTATTTAAGAGTTATACATTTACTATTATGCCTAGGTATTTAAACTATTTATCGAAAAGATAAAATCTAGATACTACTGACCAAGGATGGACAAAACTATTAAAGTTTTGTACATTATGTCAGCCTTAATCTACTGATATGCATTTGACTGTTCGACACAATGAATTGAATCACCAGTAGTGTCTAGTGTTGAAAACTTTGCAAGCACAGAGATCACATGGTCTGGCATTCTGTCACATGTCGTCATAATAGAAAGGTGCACAATCTGAAAGCAAACTGTTCTCTGAATTGTTAAAGCTAATTGGCTTTTGCAGGTTACAGTCTACCACCCTTGGTGCAATAATTTGGTTAAGAGATTGCACAGGACCATAAAATGGCTATTGTAACACCAAAAGTACACAAAACAGCTCAGGTTAATCACTATTCTCTGCCATCACAAATGCATATCTATTGCTTCCTCAGTTCTCAGTTGATACAAAAATTGGTGACTAAAAATTTCACCAAGTAGTTATACAAGACAATATCATAATTAAATTTGATATTTTTTTGAATCGCCCAAATCTCCAATTCTAATACTTGTTACCTAGAATAAAGTTTGGATTTGGGTGGGTTGAGTTAGAAAACCTTTGGAAGCACTTTAATGAGGCCCCTATAAAGTCATTTATTGAACAAATATTGTCTGATAATATTAATACCAAGTTTATATGGAAAAATTAAAATTTTACTTCAATTTGAGCAAAAAATACAGAACAGTAAAGGAAAACTCTGTGCACAAATAACTTGCACTAGAAGTGAATAAAATTTAGCACAAAGAAAAAATTTTCCAACAAAACAGTTGTCGTTATGTAAGATAGTGACTTGGAGAAAGTAAGGATTTTTATAACTAACACTTCTAAAGTGGCCACTTTTGTAGTTGCCATATTGCTAGTTATGTTAAATTATCAAAATAAATAGAAAATAAAACGTTTATGGTAAAGTTGCACCAATTTGAATATTAGAAAATTTATAAGGTAATACAGTTTATAAGACTTTAAAAATAAACCATTGAATTAGTTTTTTTTAATAAAATTTTGGAATTTAAAATAACCAATCAGAGCATAGAATGCCAAAAATATTAAGAACTATAAGTACAAAATTCAGAAAAGAATAAACAAATGATCATCAGCCCATTACAAAAACTGCATGATGTAACTGCAAGCACTTGCACATGCAAATATGCCTTTTCATATTCTGTTAACAAAACCATTGTAATTATTTCTACCTGTATGCTGAAAGTATGTTTTTATACCAATCTATATTTACAACCAAAAATCAGTTTTTCATTTCCTCTATTGTTATCACTGTTAAATCGACAGTTTACTTTGCTTTTATACTCAAAGCAACCAAAAGGCCACCACTTTTGATTACAATCTTGATGTTCAGTGAAATGATGCCTACTTGAACACACCTTAAACCTTTTTAAGTAACCTTTCTTAAACTAATCCTGATCTACTTAAACTTTAAAAATTTTGAGGTAATTTTGGAGTTATTTACTGAGATTTCTTTCTGAAGCATTTTAATATCAAATAAAAATATTGAAGATAAGAGTTAAGAGGGAGTAAAGATTTTACTTACAATTTGTTCTGTTATCAGAAGATAGCATTTTTTTTATTTGCTCATTAACAGGAGCAAGGTTGTTTGTTTTTTTTTTTTTTTGTTTGTTTTTTTTTTTGTTTTTTTTTTTTTTTTTCCATAACTAATACTTATTGAAATTGATAGTCAAATTTAAAATATTTCTATATTTATTTTAAAATAATTTTATGGGGAGAGAACAAACCCCTCATCTCTTATCCCAAGTATTGTGAAAGGTGCAAATGAAAACAACTTTTACTCTATAAAATTGGAAAGAAATTTACATTTATTAAATGGCACAAAAACCCATTAAGACTAAGTACAAATTTAAAATACAAGTCTGCACAAAATTTTACTTTGTGTGCCTTATCATTAGACAAGTTCTAAAATAATTTCTTTGGTTCATGTAAGGTAAAAAAAACAATTATAGTTTTTTCAGAAAAATATTCACTTATTTTCATACATTTAACCTAGGTAAAATCTTTGAGAAAGATTGCAAATTCAATTCAAAAGCATTGCTGGGTAATTTAAACAATAGTTCAGTTTTTTTTAAAATGAGCTACACTATATTGAGATAAATGTCACTTATTTTTCTTAATAAAAAGTTTATACCTCTTTCATGAATCTTTTAGTTTTCTTTCTGCTTTCTTTTTGTTATGTTTTTATGTTTTTGTGTGTGTGGTGGCGTGTTTGGCTTTTTTTAGTTTTTCTTTAGTCTTTCTCCCTTTTTGTGGTTGTGCTTTCTGCCTCCCATCAGCCAGCCAACCTCCTTTGCATGTAATCGCCAAGTCCCTTCTGCCGGTCTGGCAGGCCAGACTTAAATACCTACAAATCAGCTCTCAGTTGAATCAGAAATTTGTTACCATGGGTTAAAAAAAAGTTATTGAATGATCTCTTAAACAATATCTCTTTGCAAACTTTATTTAGGTGAATTTTGAGACCACATTTTACACATCTTTTTCATAAACTGTCAGGCTACATTTTAGTGGTACTTACAACATCAGATCTGGACCTCACATATCCAATGTTTTACACATTGAAATTAGTTTATTCAATTCATTTAATTTTTTTTTTTAACCATATAGCTTTTCTTTTTTTTATTTATTTTTTTTTTTTTTATTATCACAATTTTCTTTTTCTGTTTTTACTCTTATTTTGTCTCTTTGTTTCACTTTGTCTCCTCATCTTTGCTTGAATAGTCTTGGAATTGGGTGCTTTCCTTTGTAGATCTATCTAGACTCAGATTTTTATCTTTTATATGGTCTAAACTTGTTTACATATAAAAGTTTAACTTTTTACCTGCTGTAAGTTTAGTAATAACAACAAAGTAAAATCAAAATTCTATTAAATGTTAACTCTTTATTTGCTAAAATAATCAACTCGATTCTTGTTCTACTCTTATCTACACTTGAATATTTGTATTTTTGAGGATCATAAAACGCATAGAGGAGCCTTGCATTTTAAGATAGTTAAATCGGTATAATTTCTGAATTAAAACTATAATTTGAAACCGTTAAAATTTTGCAATATCTTATGTTAACATATCAGTCAATTTAATTTGGAGTCCCACTACAACTTTCCTTACATGATTCCTAGTCATGTAAGAAATCAAGTATTGCTATGACTACTTAAGGATTTCAGAAATGTTTAATGCAACTAGTATGGATGAAGAAAAATATTTTTGTAGTAAATTGATTAACTTTATTAATCCAATATTTAGAACAACCATTTTGTTTTGCTAATGTTACCATTGTTAGGTTCAAATTTAATCTGTATATCTAGTCATTCCCTGAATGTATGTTTCTAATCTTGTGTGTAAAATGATTTTTTAACTCTGTATATTGCATTTTATTACTTGCAATATGACTCTAAAATGTTTGGTAATTTGCACGGAATAGATTTCTATTGGTTTCTCTACTGGCAGTATTAGAGGAACACCTCTTCTTCAGTCATTTACAAGGTATCTTGCAAACAATGGTGGTTGTCTCATTATCAGAGATATTTCTTGTCAAATCAGATTTTATTTTACTAAATCAACTTCACTAGTCTGAACACTCATGATTTTTAGCTGTCATTACTTTTGATAAACTCTAGTTGTAAAATCTTATACACAAATTTTTAATTTAAAATGTCTTAAATTAGTCACTCAGATTACAAATTGGAAAAAAAATTTTTTTAGGTTATCAGAAATTATGTTGTATAAGCATATTTGATTTGGCTTCTGGATGGGGGGACAATTTACATTGAATTTACATAGCTTGACATTCTCCTCCTTTAACTTTTATAAAACTTTTTTTTTTTTTAATTTTTAGTATTCCTGATCTGGAGTATCATGAAAAAAAAAAGATTTCTGGTTACAATGACTATTGTACAACTCCATTCAATTTTTATCCTCCTATACAAGAACTTAACAAATCATGTAAATAAGAACTTTACATCTACTATACTATATTCCTGTACTAGTTACATTCAATATCTGATCTGAAAGAAAATTAAATGCTGTGTAATTTTACTGTTGTATTCATTTACAAAGAAAGAGATAGGATTTGTATACCATGAGAATGTTTCTTCTAGAAATTACCTTGCCCAATATTAAGTTTACCGGAATAGGCCATAGAAGTAGATGCCAGAAGTAATGATAGTGTGGAATAAACTGTTACAAATCTTTAAAAGCACCAAATTTTAATTAATGGCTATCTTTCTTTTGAAATCTTAGGGTAATGAATTTAGTTGATAACTGTTTAAATCAAATTTTAATAACTTTTAAAAGAATTTTAATGGATACAGTAGAGAAGTTGCACATTTCTCCTTCCTTCCAATGTAGAAACTTTTAAAGGTTTAATTTGGATCATCCTTAAAATTTCTAAGGCAACCAAACTATACAGCTGTGTGTGTGTGTGTGTGTGTGTGTGTGTGTGTGTTTTTTTTTTTTTTTTTTTTTTTTGTAGAATATTTTATCCTCTCAAAATCAGGTCATTGACCATAAGCAGTTTAAGTTAATTTTAGGATAATTAGCTTCTTGTAACAATTGGTGATCACCCCCCCACACACACATTTATCTAATGACTATATGTGCCAGTTAAATTCTTGTAGCCCCACCCCCACTTTTATGATTAACTCACCAGTCAGTAAGTCTCACACTTGCCTTGACTTTTTTTTCTTCCTTACAGCTGCAAATTTTTAGTTTTGCTCATTTTCAATTCTGGTTGTAATTTTAGAGAGGCAAGGGAAAGCCTATTAAAAAAAAAAAAAAAAAAAAAATGCTGAATTGCTTACCATTACTATTAATATGAAATTCCTGTCTCTCTCTCTTATATATATATATATATATATATATATATATATATATATATATATATATATATATATATATATATAATAAAATTTCTAATAATTACTTATATTCTCAATGCTATATCAAACATGAAAATGAACCTCAAGTATTCTGGGATACATATACATTTTTTAATTATACTTTGTATTATTAATGCATTTAATCACACTTCCAGAAAAAAATAATCTTGAAAAGGAAAAGTTTATCAACTCATGAAAACTGGTTAATTAATTCATATGTTGGTTATTTTTGTCCCTAAATTACAATACTGGAGTAAATAATAGCTAAAGTTTGCTTGATGTCAGAAGTTTGTAAAACATTATGCTTTTTTTTTTTTTTTTTTTTTTTTTTTTACTTCTGTTTGAGACAGACAATCAGCTTTTGTAACTTTCTATTTAGCTCTGTTATTTCTTTTTGAATTTGTTTACTTGATATTTAGTGCATGCTTGCTTCTTAGCAATTTTATATTTATTCTTTTGAGATATCTGGCAGCTAATTTATAATCAGAAAGATTACATTTTTGTTAAATGTTTCTTATTGCTTTTTGTATGTTAAACATGCCTCGAATGCTTCTTTTATCAATTGTATAGGCTCACATTTATAGAAATAGATAAGAATTTAAAAATATGCAAATTGTTGTGAATTATTTTAGTAGAAGTGAGTTTTAAACTCACTCAACCTATAATTCATAATTTAATAAATGTCCTGGGAACTAACAGAATAGTTTTTTAGACTATTCATTTTTTAATTTAATAGTAAACTACTTTGTTCATTAACTGGAAACATTGTCCATATATTCTTATTTTTAAGTACCTGAACACAGTTATACACATGTGAAAATAATGTTACTATGTATATAACTTTTTTTTTTTTTTTTTGTTCTCTAGGAAACAACAAATAATGTTTACCTTGTCATGGAATACTGCAATGGGGGCGACTTAGCTGACTATCTGCAGGGTAAGCAATGGAATTTTGTACTCTTGTTTTTTGTATAGGCTGTATTTTATATGAATCTGTAATATGAAATCTGTCTTTAATAAGGCTGAGTTCCTTGAACTAGATTTGTATGACACATTTATTCAGTCCTCTTTATCTTGTGGATGGGAATCAAATCCTATATTTTGTTTGTAGACAATATAACAAGAGTCTTGTATTTGAAATACTGTTTGGCACTTACATCATGTAAATGTCAGAAAAGTAACTTCTTGGATATATAAAAATTCACTAACCAATGAAACCTTATCTTGTGACTGTATCATATTTCATGCCTTAAAAATTATATAAAATTGTGATAAGGCCTTAAAGCTGAAATAACATTAAATTTCCAGTTGGACAGTAATCTGGATTTTCAATTAGGTAGAAGATTTAATAGTGTAAAAAAAAACCCCAAAAAAACAACTATTATATTTTATTTATGTTCATATTCTTTAAATTAAATAAGCTTGTTAGAGATCAATAGAAAAATCTGAAAGCAGACAAAAAAACCCAATACTGTTACACAATCTCATCCCGGGCTATAGATTTTTCAAATAAAATGTATGCCATTTGTTGTATGTATGATTGTTTACCTGTTCATCATACATTATTAGTATGCTATGGTGCTGTTTTCAAATCCAAATCTGTACAAAATTGGGCCAAGCTGATAGTTTTCATCAATGCAACCTTGATATACACTAAGAATATCAAATGTTGTCTGGGACTAAAAATTTTTTTGTAATCACTCCAAATTCATTTTTTATTGTAAGAAAATGCTTTTTTGTCAGTATTCTAGGCAGATATTCTTTTTTTTTTTTTTCTCTAGAATTCATTAGTATTACTAATACAGATGTTCTATACTCACTTTACAATGACTCTGCTTAGTTTTTCAACTTTACAATTCACTGAATATTAGTATCTACTAAAGTTTAACATACATAATACAGGTTTTTTTAAGCATATTACTTTGTCTGTTAAACACTCAAATGCATCTCCTTCCTGTCATGAGAGGAGAAAGAAGCTATTACAATGGAGAAATTAGTTTTTTTTTTTTTTTTTTTTTTTTTTTTTTTTTAACTTCTCAGAATGTGACCGTGTTGTAAGTATAGAATCATCTTTTTTGAATAATATAAAATTTTATACAAGAGTTTTTTTGAGTGAAGTTCAGTTTTTAGTTAAAAATTAATCAAATCAAAGATTGATTTTTGTTTTATCTAGTTTTGATATCACTACAGCTATGAATTATCTTAGTCTTTTTATGACTGAACTCATCTTCTCTCTTAAGTAAATAAGTTTTTGGTGTTCCTAAGTGTTCACTTAAGTATTGGCCACTCAAATTTTATTTTTTCATAGCCCTTTTCAAAATGTTGTGTGGTCAGATGTGAACTTAATGACACACATATACAACTACCACATTTCATTTTCACTTTTTATTTATTTATTTTTATTTTTTTTGTTTTGATTTAGTAATAAAAATTTTCCTTTCTCATTTTGCTTTTCTATTTTGTGTTTTTGTTTATACACTGTATCTGATAATTCAAAGAAAAAGTAATTATTGATCAGTATATGTAATGTCTCATTGCATTAGCTTTTTATTTTATTTTTAATTTTTTTTTTTTAACAACACAAAGTAATTTTGAAAATATAAATAACTTGATTCTTATCAGTTTGTATTTACTTTTTCTTATGAATTCCTTATTAATATGAAATTCTCTCTCTCTCTCTCTCTCTCTCTCTAGTACTATTGGATGTTTAATGCAAGGAGGGTGTCTTATTAATTGATGTTGATTGGAAAGTTTCTCACTATGGGGGGTATTAATAAAAGGGTTGTCAGAAAATCATTTAAAAAAAATAAAGTTCAAAATTAATGAGATGGGCAAAGGGTTGGAAAATTTTCTCAAAAAAGAAAGTCTCCACCTGTTTATTTGGCACATAGGAGTGATTTTTTTTTTTTTTTTTTTTTTCACTTTATATTTGTGTATAGTAAAAAAAAAAAAATGTTCACATAAAATGAGATAATGAAATATTTCGTAAGTGATGCACTTTTTATTATATAAATTAATATAAACAATAAATGTGTTCATACTTTTCCAATCAGAAAACTGTGACTCGCTGTTTTTGTACTGCATATAAGTGTGCTACCTTAGTGTGATGGTTAACAGGCTATTTTTAAGATAATTCATACTAGAAAGGCAAATTTGTTCCTCACTGGGTACCTGCACAAATCTAATCTTAGTAAATACTGATTAATATAGCTTTGTTTTAGCACAAGGCCACAAATATGGAGTTCCCAGTTCCAAATTCCACTTACAATTATACTATGACATATCTGCAGTTAAGTAAATATCTATAAAGGGTAAGTACTTTCAAAAATTCACTAAAAAGGAGACTACATCATGAAAAAAATAATCCAAACATAGTAAAAACAAATTTTTTCCTGATCTTGAAGAGGAAAGATCAAGGTTTTTTTGTTTTGTTTTTTTTTAACTTTTTTAGAAAATCTTTTTTACACATTTGTTAGCCCCACTCAATTTTTTTTTATGAAATTGAAAAATTCTTTTAATGTTATGGAACAGTCCTCAGAATTTACATAACTTCCAGTTGTACAAAATCTGCCCTGAATGGTAAATTAAAAATGCAATAAAACTAAGCCATTTTTTAATTTCTTTGAATAAAATATATTATGGACACCATTATCTTTTAAATTTGGTATTAATTTGCAGTGGTCAAGTGATTATATTAAAACTATTTACTAATTATAAATGGAAAAGTTCACTACAATTCCTTGATTCCCCCCCCCCCCACCAGTATTTTAAACGTGCTATAAAACACCCTCCTTGATTTAAAAAAAAAAAAAAATAAAATAAATAAAAATATATATTTAAATAAATAAATAAATTTCTGCAATATTTTAAACTAAAAGTAATGTTTAAATCGGTTAATTTTCTTCAAATAAAGTTTCAGAAAAGTATTTTTTTTTTTTTTTTTTTTATAAAGAGAATTGTGTTAACAGATCTCTCAATATGGATGAATTTATAACTTAAGTAGGAAAAAGATTCCAATCAATTTAAATTTGGTTTGAAATAAACAAAAGTTTATTGGCAATATTAAATTTAGGCTTAGCTTAGAATTAAAACTAAAATTTAAGCCTCAAAGATTTTTAATTTTTGTAAAATGCATTTTAAATATCTTTTTTTTTGGGGGGGGGAGGTACCTATAAATGTAATTTTACTTTATACTTTGACTAGCAGTAGCAAATTAATTTTTCTTCTAAAAAAAAAAAAAACAAATACAAAAAAAGTGAAAAATGTTGAGCGAGGTAAGGCATATTAATGACTTCTAGAAAAAATATTTTATTTTAAGAGCTCAGCATGAGTCTGGGGAATAAGTTAAAGACAGGTCAAACCCATAACCGAAGTGAACTTGACTCTCCCTCTACACTTTACTATTAACTTCCCATCAGCCTTTCTTCAGTCTCTGAACAAAGAAATTGCTTACATCTACTTTTCTTTATCCTTTAGGCTAGTAAGAATAAAAAAAAAAAAAAAAAATCCTTTTTGAAAAGGATAATTCTTTCCCAGAGATTTTTGAAGATTGGCAGGGGAAAATATACACAGAAAAAAAATGCCAAGAAATTTATACCAAAAAATTAGACATCAATTTAACTTGCAACTTCACAACTGACAACTCCCTTGCTGAATCATGAGATGTAGTAGCATGACAGTAAAATCCTCACTTAGTAAATATTGTGCCATTCAGATCATGAACTGTAATTCATTTGACTTTCTTACAGTTTCTCTGAAAGTTACCAGAGAATATATAACAATAAAAGCTATTCTAAATATTAAAATATACAAGCAATTAATATCTGGCATGAACATTTCCCGCAACTTGAATGGTTGTGTTAAAAAAAAAAAGTGGGAAGAGTTTATGGTTAATTGGATATATTTCCAAGCTAGCCTTGGTGATATAGTCTGATGTTGACCACCATTTGACCTCAGGTGAACATAATATCTTTGGACACTCACTTAATACAATTTGTTTCCTTTTAAATGAAGGCAAGTCTCAATAATTGATAATTTATTTACTAAGTTGACTCTTTTTAGTTATTAATAGAAACTGATAAAATATCACCCCTACCCAATATTAGTTATAGCATAAAAGATTTACAAAATATATGGATTTGTGCAAAATGTAAAAGATTTGGTGCAAAATACAAGAAATTATGAAATATTTGTACCAGGAGTGTGTGGGAGAAATGGGTGTGAAAAACTTTTGAAAATGTGCTTATGTTGTTGTTAGTATTTTAACATTCAAGTATGCTAATTATCTTAAATGAAGAATAAACTGATAGATGCTGTTATTAATCGATGTAAATTTGAAAATTTACCTCCATTATTTATTGAATATTTTTTTGTAAAGGTGAAAAATTTGCACCTGGAAGAGAAACAATTTTGGGAGAAAATCTGTTATTTAAAAATGTATAGATCTACTTGTTTTTTTTTTTTGTTTTTTTTTTTTTGTTTTTTTTTTTTTGTTTTTGTGTTTATATAATCTTGCCACATAATTTTTATTGTTTAAGATTTTTTCTTCAAATAAAAAATGTATTTAATGTTCTTTTGGATGTGTATTAGGGTAGGTTGATTTTTAAACCTGACTATTGGACAAGTCTAGATAGTTGGAGCATCATATAAAACCACACACAAAATATTCTACATTAAAATTTCGATTTTTATTTGAGGAAATGTAATTGAAATCAAATTACAATCTTGGAGATTGTTATGGTGTTAACTGAAATAAATAACCAAGCCAGTTTATTCCATGCTAAGAAATGTGAATATATAATTTTAAAACTGAAGTTTAACATTTCTTTAAAATGCTGTGGAAAAGATAAATATAAAGTAGTAAACATATAATTATGTTATAAGAAATAACAAGCTTTATAAATTTTACTTTAAAATAAATTATTTATATGCATTTTTAAAAAAAGAAAAAAAAAAGCAATATCAGTGTATTCAAATTGCAGATAAGATCAATTAAAAACTATTTTTTAAGTTTTTTTTTTTTTTTTTTTTTTTTTTTTTTTTTCTTTCCAAAAATTTTTTTTCACAATGACTTCAATGTAAAACCATTCATAAATCATAAACGTGTACTAATTAATTTTAAGCAAGAGAAAAACCAAGACAATATCAGTTTCACTTTTTATTTTTAATTTTGTAGGTTTTTATTTGCCTTTACACCAGCATGCTTTTTTTTATAAAATTTACATAGAATGATTTTAAGGCAAAAAAAAGATACATTTAAAAAAAAAAAATACATTTAATATTGAAAAGGACTCACCACTTGTTTCAGTGGGTGAAGAGATATTTTTAAAACTGTATAAAGGTTGCACAAATTGTTCTCTCTGAATGGATTGGTCAGCAACAAAGATCTGTTCATCTGCCATGTCTGTTTTCTAGAAATATCTTCTGGGAAATAGCAGAAAATTATACTTTTTTTGAAACTGTTTCTTCTGAATATTTATTAATGAAGTGTTATTGAAGGGGTTGAACAGTGGAGATAGGTGAACAGGCACTCTTCATAACTAGTCATCAGTTGTAATGTTGATGACTGGTGATTTAACAAAACCATTCCTTAAAATGGCTGATCTCTTGTCACTCCAAAGCATCTTTAACCAATATCTTCACATTGTTGCTTCATGTCAAAATTTATTGAAAAAAAGATAAGCTCCACAGGCTTGTACACAGATTTCTCTGGAAATTAATTTTATAGATATTATGAACCAATCAGATTGAGTTTTACAAAATTTGAGTTTTTAAGATTGTCTAATTTCAACCTCATTTTGATCCTCCTTTTGCACAGATTTTGCTTAAAAAGAAAATTGTGAATACAAACTGTTTTCATTGTTAGTTTTTGGCACAAACATTTGCTGCCCATTTCCTTTCTCAAAGTTGCTGGCAAAGCACTTTCATCAGAATCTAGAAAAACGTCCTAAAAAAAAAAATCTTTCAAATTAAGTTTTCAAACATGTTTTGTTTTAATAAATACTTCAGTTTTGTTGTTGAAGATTTATATAAAATTTAAAAAAAAAAAAAATGGTTGACCAACTATTATTGAAATGAATGATCCTCAATGTGAGCAATCCTTCTAGATTGCATTTGTGACTTTGTCCAGATTAAGCTAAGATTTGTAAATACTCCAAGACATGGTGACCTTATGATATTTTTTTTCTTTAGAAGTTGAATATGTTTACAAAGAATATATAATTATAAAAGTTCTGTAAATTTAAAGCTTTATTTTAGACATTTATTAGGTTTTTGAGGTTAAAAAACACGTCAAAAATCGACATTTTTGCACCAACCTAATATTAGTTATGCTTATATAATTAGATTTTTTTTTTTTTCTAGAAATTGTATAAATAATGTATACAGCAAAACCATCATAACAGAACTAAGAGATCTACAATTGGTGTTCATAGTACTAACATTGTGTATTACACTTAGTGGCAGTAACAAAAATAAATAAATAAAAAAAAAAAAAAAACAAGATAATAATGGGAAGTAAGGTTTAGCTATTAATTATGAGTACAAAGAATACATGGTTGTCAGCAAAAGATGGTCCACAGTCTGAATTATATGTCGAGGACATCAAAATCCAGCAGCTACAGAAATTTAACTATCAGGGAAGTGTAATAACAGACAATGGAAAATATGACACAGAAAACTGAAGGCACAAAGGAATAGTAACACATACCTTTCAGAAACTAAGCAAAGTATTAAGGGATAGGAAACTGTTCTTATAAACAGAAAAATCTGTTGAACTGCTATATGACAGTGAATAATGTACAATCTCAGATGAACAAGATACTTAATGATAGATGTGTTTCTACAAAGAATGCCATACAACATGAACAAGGAGGAAGTTTTAAGAAAAATAGTAATTGCAAAGAAACTGATACTTTACAATTAAATATTTCTGGGAGCATATGAGGCCTGGAGAATTAAACACTGACAGCAAGTGAAGCAAATGTAATGGCTACTTAAGTTTGTGAATGAATGGCAGAATTAAGATGATAAAGGGTTAATGGTTTAGTGATTAGCTACTTCAATAATTAAATGTAGAAGGTTTCTTATGGTAACTTTTTGGTTCATAAAATAATGGTGGTGAAAAAAGTGCATGCACATGATAACAGACCAATTGCAATGCAAGATAACATTTATTAAACAAATTAACAAGAGGAAAGTTTAAAATGAGTTTCTTTTGTTAGACATAAATTGTATACACAACAAAATGTTCCTTAATATGTTATAGTGGAAACATACTTTGTTGTATTTTATGAGTGTAGCCGTAACTGCCTTTTTCTCTTCAGTGTGGAAAGTTAATAACACCAGTTTGAAAGTCGAAAACCCGAAAGAGTTATTTTAGGGTTCACGCATTTTAATATTCAAGAGCTGCTGCTGATATAAATTTTTTTTTTTTTTTTTTTCATTATTTTAGAGCTACTACTGCTATTATGTTTAAGGTCACTACAAAGGTTACATACAGCATCAAAAAACTAGATGTTGTGGAGAGCTATGATTACTCATGTCCTGAGAGGATATGATGCATAAAATGTGTGTGAATCAATTGTTTAATTCTACAGAATAAGCTCCAATAGTAGAAAATAACCTTCAGAGTCTGTCTATATTTCTGAGACGAGGTATTCTGTACATTATTTACATTATTTGGTCTATTGATAGCAATGATAACAGCAAAATTGCAATATGAGTACTGGTATAAATGGTTGCTGAAGACATTAGGTTTATAATACCCAGAAATTCATACCCAGATGTCCTCAAGGACACATGGCACAGTGGATAAAGGCGTTGGTTAGATCCAGTGACAGAACCCGGTTAAGGCAGTGGAGAACTTTCAGAGGGAAATTAACAGGAGATAACTGATAACTGACATCCATCAAACATGGCACATGGAACTAGAACAGTCTACCCCAGTGAGCAAAATAAAGGGTTCAGTTCGACATTCCAACCATCTGAAGAAGGCCGGAGCATACGTGATAAATATGGCGACAAAGATGAGGACAATAGTCTGAATGTAAATAATGAAAATAACCTTATCTCCTTAGAATGAAGACTTGGTGTTAATATCATTTGGTGCTTAATTTACTTAATAATCTCTTGTATTTCATGTTGTAAAGTGTCAACTTTTCATTGCCTGTAACAATTTATTAAAAAAAAAAAATGAAATATTTTTAGTAATGATTGTAGTTCCTCCCCAACACTTACATGAAACACTTGCAAGCTGGTGCAAGTGATTTCCAATACTTGATATAGACATTTTGATTAAATAGACTCTATTTTATATTATGTAATGTTATCTTTTAATCATTATCAACTTCAACTGGTCTGACTAAAAAAAAAAAAAAAAGTTTTTGACACATTTAATAATTCAATATTATCTTGGTTTTTTTAAAATAAAATATCTGAAAAGACTTATTTTCTGTCCTTAATGTAAGATGGCATTAAGACAGCTTAGATTTAATTAATGGCAAATATAGAACATCCTTTTGGTTGACCCAATAACTTATTTCCAAACAGGAAAATCTAATTTCTATCTACACACAAAAACCAAGTGATAACTGTTTCAGCTGTGTTGTTATACTTTAACATTTTACATTGGATGTGGTAAATTGCTAATTTGAAATTGGATGGTTAAATAAACAATTTTCTCATTAACTTTTAATGATTCTAGATGAATATATATATATATATATATATATAAATGATATATTGAAATTAACAGATTTAGTTTTGTGTGTATGTCTGAAAGTTTAAAAATTGGAAATTCCATTAACAGTAATGTCATGTAAGTTTAGTATTTTACTGAAATCAAAACCATATTCCTAGATAATGTAGCAAATAAAATATTTTTATCAAAATTGGATTAAGATTTTGTAACATATTTCAACATGTATACTTATTTAATAGTAAAGAAAAATAACCCGTTTGTTTATTGCCTGCCTAAATTCTATTTCATTACATTTAAGTGTTTATACATTAACATTTCAGATTTAAGAATTTCCTATTTTCATATTCAGATTTTTGACAAAGTTCTTTTTATTCTCTTTTCTGCTCCAATTCTGTTGTAAATTTCTGTGCTTATCTAGTTCATTTGTCAACTTATTTAGTCATAGTTTTCTTTCTTTGGTTAGCATTAGTGTTATATGCTTGCATTTCTTTTTATCTTTAGCTAAAAAGATAACGATAAAAAGAAATGCAAGCATTAACACTAATGCTAATCACATTATGAGAGTTGGTAACTATAATAAGTCTCCTCATCAAGAAAACACTCAATCCAAAAAAATCATATAAGGATGTAGTTTAATGTAAAAAAAACCCCCAAAAAACCCAACTATAAAATGAATATGAGATGATCCTGTTTAAAGGTCAACTTTAAAACATTTTAGACATAAGTTTTGTTTTGATCATTCCATTCTTGAAATATCTGAGGCAGGAAATAGAAAGAAGGTAGTAATTAAAAAATATATGATATAAAATTGAATGCATATACATCTAAAGCTAGATAATGAAAAGCTGAGAAAATGAGCAGCCAAGTTTGAGAAGGAAGAAAAAGAAAACAGTTTTTAGAAAAATACATTGTTCTTGTTTTTAGTACTGACTCATCATGAAAAATATAAAAAGAAAGGTCTCTGAAAATGTACAATAATTTCTTAATTTTCTCTTCAAAATTATTTGACAGTTGAAATTTCTAGGACACATGAGAAAAGAAGGCCTGGAAAATTTGATACTCACAGGACATAATGAAGGCAAGAGGGAGGGTGAAATGCAGCAAGTAACCTGCCCCCAAAATTGTGTAAATGAATGGCAAAACAGAAAATGGGAGCAATAGTAAAGACAAAATTTGCTAAAAGCTATAAAGGATGTGAAGTTGTGGAGAGCCATGATCAGTCATGTCCTGAAGTGCACAGATTTGCTGTGGGAATTTGCATGTAATTATTATTTTTGATCTACTTAATAAATCCCATCTGTGATATAAGAATTATTAGTTACATATTTTTTTTTTTTAATCATTTTATCTCAAGCAAGGTGATAAAGCCACTAAGATGCAAAGAGGTTACTGAAAGTGAAAGAATCAAAGAAAAACATTAAGAAAGGACAATAAAGGAAACAGAAGATGACAGTTGACATTGCATTTTTTTTTTTTTTTTTTTTTTTTTTTTTTAAGATTGTAGTTGACAGAAAAGCAAGAAGCTGGAAGAGAGTTCCACAAGTGAGAATTGCAAGAGAAGAAACTGGTAGTATAGAGTTTATGGTTACAACTAGCAATTTCAACTGTGAAATGATGTGACTTAACTACCAATCAAGTACTGTGCTTAAATCCATGAAGTCAAGGTATCATCAGAACAATTATCATGGAAATATTCATAGAAAATGCACAGGGAAGCTATGTTATGTCACTGAGAAAGTGACTGAGGATGAGATACCAAGTCAGGACCAATGGCATTGCAAATTCTTTGAATTATAGCAAGAATCTCTAGATACATAACAAAAGGACCAAACCTATTCTATGCACAGACAAATGGTAGACTTATAAAAGTCTAATATAGATTCTGGCAAAAAACATTGTCTAGAATGACACAGTGAACCAACTTTCCTAAAGCTGACTTAGCAATTGATTAATTGTTCTACTGCATGTCAGTAGAAAATATTAGACTGAGAAGCCACAATGAGTTACTCTCCTGGAGGTTAGCATCAACCATACTGGTCGAAGATAAAAAAAAAAAAAAAGTTCTTTCAGATAATTAAAAGTAGCTTCATTTAGGAGGTGTTAAAATTAACAAGCCCTTTCTTGATTTTTGACTTCAGTTGCCAATTTGACTTTACTGAACCTATCAGATTTACCATTAAAATGGGAATAAATAGTAGTGTAATCAGCATAGATACCAAGTCGAGAAGTGAAAATGTCAGGAATTTCATTGATAAAAATTAGGAACAATGTTGGTCCAAGGATAGAGCCTTGGGTGTCTCCCGCATTAATGTAAAAAAATCTAGAATAGGGGTCATTACTGGGAGAGAAATAGGTTTCATTATAGCATATGTGACTAATATGACTATATCACATTCCTTTGATAAAGCTTCTGGAATGGAAATATACTATATCTATAAATCAGAAACTAGCAAGATCTCTAGTTTATATAACTCTGGTTGTTACTTTTATTATTTGTGTTAATGTGAAATTTTTCTTTTTTTTTTCTCTCCAAATGTAAAACTACATCATATATTTGATATAATCTGTACTTTATCAAATAGTTTGATGTCTTTGTAGAGATTTAGTGATGTTTCTGTTGGGAATGTTGCTGAAGCTGTAAACCTGATTTTTATTTTTTTTATAAACTTCATCAAAACAATATAAACAAATGATTCTGCCTGTATCTTGTTGAGTTTGGCTGTTATAAACAGTAGCTGGTCAGCAATTAAGTCATTTTCAATTGTGGATTATCAATTAATCTTTGTGCACTCAACATTTATAGCCATTTCAACATCATAGCCAATAGGTTTTGAGTTTTTAATGGATTTATTGACCTTTTGTTATATGGTGGGGACTGATTCAAAACCATACTTAATCTCCATCTCTTAAAGTAGATTTTAAGAGAAAAAGAAAATGTGATGGCATAGTTTGCAAGTATGTAAGTTTTTATTTTATTTTTTTAATAACCATCATAATTTTATGCTGGAGAACTTGCTGATTGATATTAACTAAAATATTTCTAATTAAAAAAATACTCTTGTCTTTTAATTAAAAATAAATGTAATTATGTGGCATTTGGAGGCAGATAATCCCTTGAAATATGTTCAATTATTTTTTTGCTTTTCAGAAGAGATTTTCTTTATCCCTAAATTATAAGATATATTAACATATACAAAATAAGTGTGGGGAGAAGGAAAAATTGAAATATTTTAAAAAAATTAGGAAGTAGATTACTTTTTAAATTAAATCTAACTTTTACTCTTTCTTTAGCAGTAATTCTTTAAGACATTTTCATTTGAAGTTTATTTGCTTTAAACTTTAAATGGCTTTAATAGCTTTAAACAGTATTCACAAGGTTTGAAAATGAACTGTCAATACTAGAAACCTGAAAACAATCCTTCCTGAATATAAAACATGACTGTTTGGGATCTTAGATTAAAAGATTATCTCACAATAAAAACTGTAACCAATGTTGCTCTAGATTGTGATAGAAAGGTTTGCATGATTTTGACATTATCATGTAATGAATTGCATTAGATACTTTGAACAACAGCAAGTATTTTTTAAGTTTTGTTTATGCTCTTGAAATATTTAATTAATCCTTTTTTTTCTTCTTATAGCAAAGGGCACACTGAGTGAAGATACAATTGCAATTTTTCTTCGTCAGATTGGTAAGTATAAAATCTTTAAATTTATGTTGACATAAATAGTTATGTTGAAAGTCAACAGCTTAATACTGCACAAATATAGGTATGTTTGCAATTTGTGTATTTTGAGAGCAGGATAAAATAACAAAGGTAACAGTGGTTAAATAGATCAAAGCTGTTGAGAGATTATAAAAATCACTTAAAAGAACAGGCATTGGGGATTCTGTATCTGGTAAGATGAATATTAAAAGATTCAATGAAAGTTTAATTTATTAATGAGTGAAGAAAATAGATAAAAGCAAACTGATGATAAGAAGCAAACCTAAATATAATTTCAATAGTTAACTTTTTTCAAAAGCCATCTTTTCATCTAATGTGGTGAGACTATTTAGCAGCACTTTAAATTTACTATTGAGAACATTAATCAACTGTGCATTCTCTCTTTTTTTTTTAAAAAAGAGTTCTTAAATGTTAACAGTAAAAATGAAGTTAAACAGGTTTAAAGGTTAGAATTTTGACAAATTTGTTTTATTATTCTGCAAATAAACAAATGTCTAACATTTTACTTTGATAAAAATGCTTCCTAAGTAACTCATAGAATAATAACAATGACTAATCTCAGAACTTACTTCACTATTTGTATATCAATTTATATGACATTGGCTTTATGTCACATTTTTGTGGTGGAGAAGGTAGCTTTCGACCCCCACCCTGCTCTGAAAATGAAAGCTATAGCAAAATTTTAGAATATGTTACTGCTATTATCTTGCAGAACTATTTTGGCTAGTTTGTTTGTGCAATTAAAACCAATCCCCCCACTTCTTTTTGAAGGTAAATACAATTTTAGTTAGTAGTGGATTTATTTGTAGTAGACACCTAAGGTTTAAACATAAGCCAAGTTGATATCAGTATTACTAAAGCAACAGCATACTGTTAGATAAATTACTGGTTCTGGTTTTCTTTTTGTTTTAAATATTTAACTACCATGTCTATATTTACAAGAGATATATAATGTGAACCAAATGTGCTAAATTTGAAGTCTGTTACAAACAACATATTTTCCTTCCAACATTTTACACTGATTAAATTTAACTTTGAAGTGTAAGAAAAACTTACATAGATGTAGAGGAACTATAAAAGACAAAACAGATGTAAAAATTATTAGATTTGGTTTATTCTTTTTTTGAAAATATAATATAAAAAAAAACTATTGCTTTTGTGCGGTTAATTTTGCCTGTGCAATATACTGTTTAAGGACTTGGTAGGTTTTTAGAAATATCTTGTTTTAAAGCTTATTTTCTGAACCACACAGATTGTGTGGTTTCATAAACAATTTGAAAACTTTATGTATTTACTTCTAAAAGATGCCCTATGTTAGATATTACCTTTTTGTGTTCTTCATATATCATTTTTTCTTATTTATTTTGTGTTCTTCATATATCATTTTTTCTTTCTGAAATTAGAAAGTTTTGTCTAGAAACCAGCTTTAATGTCATTATCCTAATTAGTGTTTCTCTAGATTTAAAACAATTTTTATGATATATGTTGAACATTTTAAAATGTATTGTAAAAAGATTTATATAATTAGGCTGAGCTACATCATGTTTATGGCAGTAACAGTCTCTTCATGTCTGACATTAATATAGACAGTCCTTGAAACTTTAAGTGATAATGGTTTGAGTAAGATCTAAGAGGAAATAGACATTCAAATACTTTGATATAACTGATATTGTATATAAAAAACCTCTTGATTCACAATGAACAAAAAGAGCTATTTTATGAAATTTTGTTTGTTGAACAATGAGCTATTCTGTTTATACTTTTACTATTATTTGCACTTGTAGATAAAAATAAATTTGTATTTGTTAGATTTTTGTGATGATCAAATTATAAGGAATAAATATTACAAAAGATTGCTTCATATTATTTAGAGTATATTGTTAAAGTAAAAAAATTTAAAGATAAAAGATTGAACAATATAATTTGCTGTGATGACTCAGAATATTGTTATTTTGCCCAGTACTTATGATTCCACTTCAAATTCATGGTCCATGAAGTCAATGAATTTTTCTATAATTCCTTTTTCATGTGAGCTTCAATGGAGTCAGCTATTATTGTATAAGAAATTGATATTTTTAATTTCTAGTTATGATCCATTTTTTTCCAAGTTGGTAATTAAATATATCAATTAAATCTTTACATAAAAAAACTTAATCAGCATCTATGTTGCTTAAAGATAAATTTTCTGTAACAGGAAATGATAAGTGCATTTTGGATGCTTAAACCACATGATCTCTACAAAATTAAAAAGTCAATGCTACTGAGATAGAATTATTTTTTTGAAAAATCCTTTTATTTTGTTTAATCATTTCACCCCAAGCAAGGCAATAAAGCCTTGTTGTTTGCACACTTTCTAATGGCTAAAGTAGTTGTTATTCCATTTGTACTCTACAAAATAAAACAGCTTTTATCAATAAGTCTGGTATGGACTTTTCCAAGGCACTTTCAATTACTGAGTGTTACAGAATATGAGAAAAAAAATACTAAGGAGAGAGAACATTAACAGAACAAGAATTAAGATGACAGTAAATAACAATTGACATTGCATTTAAATTTTTGACAATCAAAGTTGACTGGGAAGTAAGAAACCAGTAGATAGTTACACAAGTGAGAAGTGTGATAGAAGACACAATAAAAAATATATAGCAAGAGCACCAGACCAGATGTGGACAGTGTTCAAAGCAAGAATGAATGGTAGACTTATAAATATGTAAGATAGATTCTGGCAAGAAAAATTATCTAGCTCCTGTCTTGATAGAGTTCAAAAGTGTCTTTGAGCCCTTGTTGGAGAAAAATTATTTTCTACACTCCAACCATTCTCTCACAGTCAGGATGTGTTGAGTCTCTCACTGCTCTATTGCTATTAGGTTGGTGCAAAAATAATGACGTAACAATGTCGTTTTCTGACGTATTTTTTAACGTAAAAAAAAACGACATTATTACGTCATTATTTTTGCACCAACCTAATACTACCATGGAAAGTGCTCAGATAAACTACATCTCCTGGTTCCACCAGATCTGACCTTCATAGTAACAAACCACCCTCATTCCCCCTTTATTCCATCAGCAAAATGTGTTTCACTCAAACAGTTTCTTCCCGCAAACCACTGCCCTATGGAACAGACTCCCAAGAGGATGTTTTCCTGATCACTACAATCTTAACCTGTTCAAGTCTAGAGTCAACCGTTATCTTCCTCTCCTATCCATATAAACTACCCCCTTAATATAACCCTCTACTACGAGTGGTCTCTGGGCCTTCTACAGGATGAACCTTACTGTATAAAAAAAAAAAAAAAATAATGACACAGTGAACCAATTTTCCTTGCAAGCAGACCTAGCAATTAATTTGATATAATCATTCCACTTCATGAATATAGAAAATTTTAAGCAATCCCACCCCCCTCACACACACAGCTCACTGAGTTTTCTAGTCACTGTTCAAGGAAGTATTAGTTTTGTTTCTACTTTGACAAAATCTCTAACAAGAAAGTTTTCATTTGCCTTGATCTTGCTGGACAGGTCAAGTACTAAAAATATTTATTTCCACAATGACCAATCTTCACTTGAATTTAGAACACTACTTTTAATATGAACTTTTGTTTTATTTGGTCCCACTTCACATGACAGAAACTTTAAAGACAAAAATAGAAAATAAACATTATTTTAAAATATTTATCTGCAAATATTTTTAATCAATTAAATTTAATCCTTCTGAAATGAGTTAAATGTAATTGTTTTGGTCTAGTTCAAATTTATATATTGCAACTACTTATATCCAGTTTGTTCTATTAGGTTGGTGCAAAAATAATGACGTAATAATGTTTTTTGACGTATTTTTTAACGTCAAAAAACGACATTATTTCGTCATTATTTTTGCACCAACCTAATATATTCTGTTGGATCAACATTTCTCAACCAGGTAGGTCAGTTTACTTCCTAAATCTGACCAAATTACCAAGCATTTTTCTTCAAGATGGTCTTCTTGTTTGGGCTGAGAACCTTTCAGTGCCCTCTTGCTTTTAAACACATTTTTGGAAGTCTTATGAGAAAAACTTTTATTTTATTAAATTTTCTTTTACCAACCTTATTTTTCAATATGTAACAAAACAAAATTTCTTAGATGAAGCATTTTCATTATTTTTAATATATACAGTGTAACCCGGATATAAGAGAGTTGTCGGGACTGGAGAAGAAGTCTCTTATATCCGGTTTTGGTCTATTTTGTTTAAGTAAGTATGGCTCTAATTTGGGACCAGAGAAAATCTCTCTTATATCCGGGTTTCACTATATATATATATTTTTTTTTTCTTCTTTTTTGCAAAAGTCTTAGGAAGTAGCCACTGGCAAGATTTGAATTTGGGAACCTCTTGGTATCTTTATCATTATTATTATATCTTTTTATTAATCCATTCTTGCTTAATTGCTGTAGAATGTAAAACATTATGAGTGTTGCAATAAAAATGGAAAGGAAAGAAAATTAGTTAAATGAATGATATAACAAAGTTGTTGCTAACTTTACATTAAATTTGTTATAGTGAAAAAAAACTAAGCACATTAATCAGTCATCATAGGACAAATAATACTTCATTTCCATGAATATTATATAAAGTTCATTTTATATGTAACATGTGCTAAAAATGTTTTAAACTCAGCCAGTTGTTTATAATTTTATCATTAATAATTATATTTATATTCTCAAAATGAATTTAATCTACTTTACCAAAGTGTGTAATTGGTGGAACCTAAATATATATTTAGTTAATCCTTATTTTATAATGTCTATTTTAAATCTGGCCTATAAACTATTTTCTGTTTCTATATTCTTTGTTGCTAAATATTATGATGCCAGATTGTACTTAGTTCCATCTCTAAATGGTAGTGAGTCAACTTATAATTTGGAGACATTTGCATAGATCCAGTATTTCTCTAATGAATTTCAGTATAAAGATTTCAGTAGTCTGATATTTTTTTATTAAATATATTTAATAACAACAATAAAGAAACTGATATTTATTTTGCTTTGTAGGCAACTGTTTTCTTTAATATTTTGTATGTCAGTCTGCAAGATACTTTAAATAGGCATTGCTGTACCGTTTAAATCAAGAAATTATAAACTTTCTCTTTTACTATAGAAAGAATTAATAACTATTGCATTTTTAATTTTTCCAGTTAAAATACTCAAAACTTTTAACAAAAACTAAAATTTCTTATAATTTTGATGGAATTAGATAGGCATAAATTATTTGAATAAAAATGAAATACTAAATGTAATTTTTATTTGTTAGTTTTGGATTTTTTTTTTACCCCACAAGTAGGTGGATGATTTTCATAGTGATTTGTTTTTTGTTTAGTCAAATCACCATTTTATTTTGTTTATTTTTAAATGCTTTTTTAAAAATATGACATTACAGGAAATACTGAATAAAAATAAGCTCGTTTATCAAGTGTGTAGTGTTAAAATTGACAAAAGGACAGTTTTGTAGCCAAAACATTGTCATTAACAATCTCTATTCAAATATAAAAACTGATTAACACTACATGACCTATATTCATACTGATGTCAGAACTATTTTAAAAATTCCAGATACATTAGTAATGAGCTGGAATTAAATTTGTGGTGATATCATGACTGAAATGAATCAGAATGGTTATTGATCTGCCATTTAGTAAATTGATAAAAAACAAAAAAAATCTACTTCATTGTTACCAATAATTGACTTATTCACTTAGAAAAATAACTGCATAAAGAAAAGGTTTTCATTAAGCTTTGGTTAATAACAATCTTAAACTTAAAATATGTTTCCCTGTTATTTGCACACTTTCTAATGGCTAAAATAGTTGTTATTCCATTTGTACTCTACAAAATAAAACAGCTTTTATCAATAAGTCTGTTATGGACTTTTCCAAGGCACTTTCAATTTTTAGCAGAACCTAACTGCTATTTACTTTCACTATGGTTTAACTGTTAAAGTCACCTATTTGTCCCACTGTTGCATTATTTCTAATCAAGCTTAAAAAGCCCATCTTGCACCATGGCTAAGTCTCCAGAGCAGTAAATCACACACAAGTTCTTTTTTTTGCTTGCCAGCAGTGTCCTGCAAAGTGCATTATGTGTTTGCATAAGATTATAGAATTATGAGGGATGGTTCCATAGATCTGTGATTTAGTTGGATGTTACCTCCAAGAAATGTTAAGTATAGCTCTCAGCATTTGAGTGTCTGTTCCATCAAGCTTAAACTTTAGGGCTTTAGTTAAGTGTCCAAGCAGTGGCACCATATATTAACACTGCCTCTACAGTGGCTTGAAAGAATCTCTATTTGAGGTTGTCTGGTAGTTCATATTTCCAGATTACTTCAATTTTATTCAAGGTGGCCTGGGCTTTAGCAATGCAAATTTTCACATCCTTTTCAGTAGAATTTATTTTGCTTATTAGGTATGTAAAAGATTCAACAGATTTTATTGATTCACCTGAGACTGTTTGTATTGAGTCTTACTGGTTGAAGCCTATGAATTCAATTCGTTGGCAGCATTTTCTAGATGTAAGAAAATTGTAGCATTGATAATGGTGTCTGCAATGATAGCTAGGCCATCTGCATAGTCAATATCTATCAACTTTTTTTTTGCAGGATATCAACTTGAGAGTCTTGGTTATAAAGTAAAAAACCTAGAACAAACATCATCATCATCGCCTAGGTCTTTAATTAAACAACATAAAAAGTCAAATATCTTAATTTATGTTTCATATTTATGAACAAATCACTGAAAAACGTTTTCATTTTTTTCTTATTTAATTTAATTTAAATAAAAGCTGGATTAAAGTATTAAGTAAAGTAAACACTAAACAGTTCTCATTTGTGGGTGTTATTCCGCCTATATTTTCTTTGGGTGAAATAATTTTAGTTTCTTCTCTCGTCACGTTATTGTAAAAAAAAAATAAAAAAATAAAAATAATCGAATTTTATTGCAATTGAAAACCTTCTCTTCTGCATTACACGAAGACTAGGTTTAATTTAAATTTAAAAAATCACTCAGGTGTCATGTCGACTGATGCAGTTAAAAATAAAATTAAATAAATCTTGAGTTAAGTGAGGATAAAATTAAAAAGAATAAAAAATGTTATGCCATTGGAGCAAACAATGTTTTTTACTTTTAAACAAAATGTAAAATTCACTAAAAAAAAAATTAAGAGAAAAAGTTAAATAAATTGTTGTTTCATGATTTTATAAAGCCAACTGTAACAATATCACTTTTTAGAAAATTACTAAACAAACAGTGAAATCTTCACCTAATTAATAATAATTTAATAACCTTGTTGATGAGAGAGAGAGAGATACTGATACTCCGTACTAGTACTGCCCATTGTTTTGAATGGACTCTCTCCTTCCCAAACTGAACGTAAACAAAGTGGTAACTTCAGTTACGTAATACGCCTATAAATTACCTTTTAAAAGCTGCTGATGTTTTTTAATACGTAATAGGAATTGAGGAAATGTATAGTGGTTATCGCAAACATTCTGTATATACAACAACAACAACATGACCTGTTAAAAAATGAATGTTTTGGTTGGAGCTAATAATTCCGCTAGCGATGCTGTTCTATGACTATCGGTCTCTATTTGTGAGTAAAATAGGCTAAATATGCATAACCAGTGCCAGCCAATGGTAAGTCAGTTGCTAGTTGGATGATACGGACAGTTTAGGTGTACTTATGTGTGAATATTTACATTCGTCTACAAAATGTATCTAGTTTTAGTACATATTGGGCGTACTGAATTCCCTCCCTTTGTTTTTGTTTTTATTTTCATAAATTGTCCTTGAATAATGTCAATTACATCATCACTTGAAATGTGCCCGACCCTGTTTTTAGAGTGGCTTATTGCATAATTACCTATTTTTCTATATTTACAACGTAGGTACGAATAAATCATTTTTATTGTAGTAAACCCTAAATCAAAACGAAATATTTTTTGACAACTTGTTTGTTCGAAATTAGATTTTACAACAAGTAAACAATTTGACATCATTTGAAAAATATTTTTGATGCTTGAACTATCCATAAAGAAGTTGTTTGTTTGTTTCTCTATCTCTTTTTGGGGAATGACTCTCTAATCTTGAAATGTTAGATAAAATATATAAACTTTTTAGTCAGTGTTAGTTAGCTATTAAAAAGTTATTTGTCCCTTGTTTAATGTAAATTATGACTATTTTTCTTTATTTTTTTTCCAGATCCATTTTTTTAAAATCCTTCAAGTAGATTAATTTCAACAATGTTCATATAATGAATATATTTTAAAATAATTATTATTAAAATGAATAAATTGTGGTTTGTGATTTTTTTTGTTTCTCTATTGTTTTCATAAGTTTCAGTTGATAAGACAATTTCAAACTGCACATTTAAATTGATGTTTATTCAACAAGAAAATGTTTGAGAGTTCTCAAAAAATATATTCAGGAGCATTACTTTATTGCAAATGTTAAATCATTTTTAAATGATATTCAGTTGTCCTATCCAAGGTAGTCCTGGGTATGATGATAAACTACATCTGGCAGCAAGGCCTCTGATCAGGAGATTGGAGGTTTTGAGGAGTGTGGTACCACCTCTTAATTGCTGTTGTTCCAAGGGCTAGCCTGACCAAGTGTGGTAGCACCTGTTAGGGTCTCAGCTATGAGCAAATAGTGACTCCCTTACCAACAAAAAGTATGAAAGTGTAAAAATACCAGTAATACATTATATAAAATATATTTAGATGGAGCCATAAAATTGTGTTCAAAATATATTTAGTCGAAGCCATAAAATTATGCTAAAATATTTAGATTTTGGCATGTTTAGCAGCATACCTATAGAGGTTGATATGCTGCTAAACAATATCAACCAACCAAACAGTCAACATGACATTAATCTATATAATATCCTACAATTTCTTAAATCAAACTGTATTCTAAAATATAATTTCAACAAAATTACAACATAAAACACACATATAACTGCCTTTAGTAATTACTTCCCCACAATCATGTATTATGCACAAAAGTATTCAATTGTGAAAGCAGGATACAAATCATATTTTTATTACTTCAGGGCTCCCAAGAAAATTAAATTTTGACATAAAATGACCAATAAGGAGTTGATACACCTTTAAACGAACAATCAATCAGCCTATCCAAGGTATACATTTGCTAAGGTTTTCTCCACACATGACAGGGAGGCTACACTTTCAGTTACTTGTATAAAGGTTGAACCTATTGTAAACGTCCTTTTATAAGTGATACATGGATGTCTGCAGAAACTAATTCTATTCTAACTTGTCTATCTTTAGGAAATTTTATTTCTTTTAAATTTTATTTTTCTGACTTCATAATAGCTAAGCCACTTGTAAAGTTAAAATTTTACATGAATTCTAAATGTTGTTCAATTTTTACTACTACATTTAAAAAGGAAGATATTTAGTTTTTATTTTTATATTTTTTATTTCTATAAGATACAGATATTGGTCATTTAATGTGTTGATATATTGCACAACTCTTGATGATACCCATTTTATCCTATTAGCTGTAATTGATGTTCATTTGTGACTGAAAAAAAGAAAGTTTCAACAAACTTTCCTTTTGAGACTTGTATTTGTTTGTTTTTTTTTAATTTTATATTTTTTTTATTGATATTTACTATCAGATTAGTAGACATAAAATACCCCTCAACTTTATTATTTCAGAAATAAAAATAAAAACTTTGTGTGTGTGTGTGTATCTTTTTTTTTTTTGTTGTTGTTCCTTCAGTGGAATTCTTTGCTTGAGAATCATTTTGAAGGTTACTAAAATACATTTACAAATGCATCATCACAGAAAATTAGTTAGCCATTAAGATGTCCAACAATTTTAAAGTGTTGTATTAACTAGTTTTCCTTTTATTGTTAGAAAATAATTCAGACTCAGCCATTATGAACACCCTTTTTAAATCTTACCTAGAAAGAGATATTTAACATTTGCATGCTTTAGGTTCTTTGTAAAAAGAAGAAAAAAAAAGGTAAAAATGCTCAAGATAAAATTCAGAGCTGTGAATATAATATAACCATAAATATTTCTGATCTCTTATATTTCAGATGATTGTGCCAACAAATGAAAATGACAATCAAAAAGGAGAGATCAGAAATATTTACTATTTTATATAAAAATATAGTTTTAAGGTATGCTATATTTTTGGGTTAAAGTGCTTAATATCAGGGATAGAGCAGGTGTAAATATAAAAGGGGGCATTGAGCAGCAACACCCAGCAGCAACAGTGTGTTTCATGCTTAAATGCAATCTTCAGGCCATATATAAATGTTTTAATTAAGTTACTTCATTGGAATTGAGTTTTAGCTTTTAGTTATTTTATTTTCAAAAATCATAGCTATTATTTTTATCAATACCATTTTAAAATAGTAAAATAAGGAAAGGTTAAATGTTGACATTATAAATTTATGTTTTATTGCATTTGAACAAGATTAATCAAAAACTTGTTTCTATTTCAGCTGGAGCCATGAAAGCATTGAATGCCAAAGGTATAGTCCATCGTGACTTAAAGCCTCAGAACATTTTGCTGTGTCAGGGTTCCAAGCCAAATCCACAGCCTTCAGAAATGAAACTTAAAATAGGTAAACTCCTCTTTTTTTCTAAGCCAATATGATATTTTACTTGTGTGATAATAATGAACTATCCCATCCTACCCATTTTAATACTAACAACTCTGTAAAAAAGGCTGTGTAACTACTAATGATCAGTTCAGCGGAATAAAGCTTCTAAATTTGGTATTTGATGTTGTCTATTCATTACAACTTGCAATATTAGAAAATGGTAAGATAGCCAGCAAACCCTTTAACAAATATCTTTAAATATTGATAATCTTAGCTACTAGTTCTTAATGTTGAATTAAGTGATACCAGAAAATAATTTACTACTCAATTATTTATCAATCAGTTGTAATTTTATATGAAACCAATTGCTTATTAAATGTTAAATAGATTAAACTATTATTGATATAATGATATACTATTAGTTATTTTTCAGTTACGCTTCAATATAATTTTGGTGCAGTTTTTGAAAATTAGAAGTCACAATAAAAATTAATGTGACAATTAATAATTTAAGAAAGTAATAACCTATTTATCTCAAATGATATTTTTCTTCAGAAATAATGTAGTGATACTTAAATTAAAATTATAGGTATCTTTATTCTAGTAAGAATAATTTTGAAATTAATTAAATATCTTTTTATTATTCTTTGAACCAGTTGCAATAATTTGTTTGTTTATTTTACAGCTGATTTTGGTTTTGCTAGATTTCTCCAAGATGGGGTAATGGCAGCCACCCTGTGTGGGTCCCCTATGTATATGGCAAGTATGGTTTTTATATATATATATATATAATTATTTATTTAAAAATATGATTCCAACACACTACATAATTCTCATGTTTCAAACCTAACGAGTTCTTTCCTATTTTCTATATATTTTCACATATATATATTTTGAGTTTTGATCCATGCTTGTATCATTTCAACAAATATCTACTTACTATTTGTTTAAAAAAGCAAAATGTGGTGTGCTAACAACTTAGTACTGATCTATTTACTAATACTGCCACATGTAAAAAGAATTTCTCTACAAAAGTTAAAATATTGATTATAAGCCTTGTTCCTTACATGCAACAATTTCTCTCTCTCTCTCTCTCACTCACTCACACACAAACATATATGGTGGGGGTGCACTGAAAAGTTTTTGTTCGCATCAAGAAGCATTAAAAAATTCTAATATTTACTCATATTTTGGAAAGTAAACTTTTCAGTATTTGTGTGTGTGTGTATAAAAATGAGTAGACGTCCCATTTATTTATTAAACACTATATTTATTTATTTTCACCTACCAGCCTGAATGTTCAAGAAATCTTATTAAAGAAAATATTGTGCCCTTTGGCAGGAATTGAACCTGTGTCCCTCAAGGCAGAGGGATCCACTATTTAGCCTAGTGTATCTTACTGCTTGGCCATGAAGGAACAGACATTCTGACATGCTTTTCAAGCAAAATTTCTCTTGTCATAAAATCTCTCAAAGTTTTTCCATATCTGCACATAGTTTCATATCCAAACATAATGAGAATTTTTTCACTCTTTTGCTCAGGATGATTTGCTGTATTGGACTGGCAATATGAAGATGAGCATTGTCATATAGTGCAAAAACCCCAACCAACTTCCTTTTCTGGGAAAAAAGTTTTGTTTCTATTTGCACAGTAACAGTTTAGTCATGTTCCAGCTCTTCATAATAAAATATTTCCTTTGATTCTCATCAAATACAGAAAACTTTTCTGTATTGGATTCCATTTAGGCTGAGATGTCAAAAGCAGTCCTTTTTTGTTGTTCATTTTTGTAATAAATGCAGTTTTTGTCAGTGATTGCATTCTCTGTGCTGAATAAGAGAAAAACAATTGTTAAAATACTGATTTTTTCCTGTGTTCATACGGAAACTATTTTCATAGCTTCTGAATTTTTAAATCTTTAGATCTTATGCAATATGTCCTACAGTTGACATATTGCATAAGATCAAGTAAACTTTTTTGTTAGAAATAAGTATTAAAATAAACCTTCCTATTTTTATCAAAATCATTTAATATCTGTATAATGAAATGGTGTATAAACAAAACAACAATTATGTTATCTTTTTTGTGATCAGGCTCCTGAGGTGATAATGTCTCTTCAATATGATGCCAAGGCTGACTTGTGGAGTATTGGTACCATAGTGTTCCAGTGTTTGACTGGCAAGGCACCCTTCCAAGCACAAACTCCACAACAGCTGAAGCAGTTTTATGAGAAACACAGTGAATTAAAGCCTTCGTAAGTATTTTAACTTGATTCTAAAATATCATTTTTTTCAATCTGTAGCTAACATATTTTATGTAGGAAAGTGAAAACTAAAATACTTCAAATGAAAAAGTATGGAAGATATAATTTTCTCTTGTTTTAGTAGAAAGAAAATTTTTCTGTGTTTATGCCAGAATATTTTTTGTGAAATTGAACCTCAAAGATTTCTTACTATTTAATTGATTTTATTACTCTGTACTTTTCACTGATAATTTTAATAATAAAAATTAATTTCCAAATATTAATTTATTATTTATTTTATTTTATTATTTATTGATTTAAGAAGTGAATATTGCCAAACTGGTGGATGCAACAGTTGCTTCTTAGCCAGTATCTCTTAAAAAAAAAATTAAATATTTTGTATCTATGATTATATAAACATTTAACTATTACCTTTGATTATACTAACAGAAAGATAATCAATATTCCAAATATTAAAATGTTTTGTTTTCATATCTATTTCATTATGTCAATGGTGAGGTTAACAATTCCAAGGTTTTTATAATGTGACTTGTTATTTGCAAAAATTTCTAAAATAACCTGTTTTTGTTGTATTAATCTTGACTTGAACATCAATGGCTTTTAAAATCCTTTCTAAAGTATTTAACCTGAAGGAGTCATGTTAATATCAGAATACTTAGCTTAAGTTGTTTTTTATATCCTAATTTTTTTTTACTAGTTATATTTTGCCAACTACACCTGTCACCAAAAGATTTTCAAAAATATTCTTCAGTTATCTGACCATTTATTTGGATCATGAAGTCATTTCTTCCAAATTACTCCAGAGTGAAGGTCAAAAACATGTTGAAAAACTCTGCCTATCTAAACTTGTCTACATTTTTTCTTCTTTCTCTCATAGCTCATATCTTTTCTCACCTACTACGTGTTTTATTCTGTTACATCTACTTCCATATTTATATTGTAGACATTCAACTAGTAATTAACCAAAACATTAGTTATGACTAAACACCAATCTGCTTTTTCAAATCAGCCATCTGTGTATTATCTCGATGGTAACTTTGTTTAAAATCTCTTCTCAATTTGGTCTTTTTTTTCCACTCTTTATTTATTTAATTTTCATGTCACATTCACATTATTTTTCACATTTCCAAATACAGCTACATCAGCTGAGTGGTACCCCAAAAATTTCAAATTTGTCTCTACGGCTTGAAAGAAAATAGATTTAAAATCTATTTATAACTTCAGTTAATCTATTTTAAATTTAAAGTGTTACAATCTATTTGCCTGGTTGTCTTTAGTATCATTAAAACTTGAATAATAAGTAAATATTATCTAATTTTAAATAAAGTTTGTAAATTTTTTCTGGGTTCAAGTTTTTGTTTTTACACTCTTAGAATAGTTTAACTAAACAGGTTTTTTTTTTTTTCTTACTTTTGATTATTAAAATATAATGTGCACTGAAAGAGAGATAGACCTAACTTCAAAAGAGCTAAATTGGGATCTCTGGGTTGGAACTTTATTGCATAATTGGTAAGGCATCTGCTATGAAAAGACAGGATCCCAAGGATAAGAGATGTGTATCTGAAAATTATTTTTTATTCTTGATCTACACTGCAACAATAACTGTCATAGAATGGTAATCTGGAAGTTACAATATAAAAAAATCAAGATGAAAGAAATATGAATAAAAAAAATTTTAAATAAATATTTTGCTTTTGATCTGTATTAGATAAAATATATGTAGTAAAATCTTTAACGATGTAAGAATTGATTTCCATAGAAATGTTTTTTTGTTTACTAAATAAAGAAACTAATCATTTAGATTTATCCTATAGCAGCAAAGATTTAACTTGTACACCTTGTATTAAGATATGACAAACTTTCATATTGATAATTTAGTATGTTCATTTGACATTAATGATCTAACCACTGAATTATCTCTAAATATTTTTTAAACAATAGCCATAAATATTTTATAACTTACTACACCCCTCACTTATATAAAAAAAAATGAATGTGACAATATTTACAAAATAAATTCACTATTATTAGAGGGAGTGTTGTTATTTTACCAATCTGATGTAATTTGTGACGTAAGCAGTGAAATGAGGTCACACAAGAAGCAGGTGAATCCTACCTGCTGCTATTATTTACTTAACTTTTCTAGTTGATAGCTGTAACCAGTATTGTTATTGTAAACAACATGATCACTTTGTTTTTACTCTCTTTAATATTACTTTCAGTATTCCAAGTGGGACATCACCCGAACTTAGGGATTTATTGTTGAAATTGTTAAAAAGAAGTGCCCGAGACCGTATCAATTTTGGTAAGTACAGTGGATGCTTGAAATTTTATAGTCATTTCTTTTTACTGTGTTTTGATTATTAATAATAATTGTTCTTACATATTACTAGCCTTCCAAACATATAGGTTGTGTATGATAATACTATTCAAAGTTTACTCTATTTTTTTTATCCTGTACAATCCTTTGACCCTTGTTTTTAGTGTCACATAACCATTGTTTATATAGGCATATATTGACACATAACTGTTTTGACTTTTTTTAAATGCATGGTCAATGATTTTGATTTCTTATAGCTTTAAGATTTTTATAGTTTGTGCATTTCTTGTATAATTACTCTTCTGCATTAATTCTTTGTAGTCATTATAATCTTCATTTATGCTAAAACTAAAAGCTATTGCCCATAATCCACCAAAGCATTTAATTTGATGTTGTCTTCTCTGTCTCTCAGCTGAATACCTTATTAGTGTCATTATGCAAATTTCTTTTTCTATTTACCTTCAGCCTCTATCCTGTTCCAGTGTAAATTTTATGTACTGTCCATTAATTCTTGTTGCAATTGTTTTGTACAATGACTGATTATTATACAAATCTTTTTGCATGCACTTGGTAACTCTGATTTTGCTGTTATAAGCTACTTCCAAAGTTTACAAATTATATATCTAAATGTTCTCTGTAGCTGATCAATAATGCTGAATATAAGATGAGGTTAATCTAGTGTCCTTCAACTTCATCAATATAGAATAATGAATGTTACAATTGAATATGGCATGGTCATGGGTTCAAATCTTATTGGTTTTATACACTTGATATGCTCATTCTAATTTTTTCTTTTAACTTTTTGAAGGATAAATAAAACATCAAAATAAAGAGTATTTTTAACAATGTATGAATTGTATATTTATGCATTTAGATACATTCAAACTGATAAAATGAACTTAGTATCTGTATTTCTAGTGACTTTGGATGTCTAAACTTAATACGATTCTATTGATGAACAAACTTTGTCAAAATGTCATGTCTAATATAGAGAGGGCTTTTATTCATTGCTTTAAAAATTTCCTCTTGCCTCTTCCCTACCCTCTTTTGTGCATGTGTGTGATAGGCATATTGATATTTTGGGATTTTATTTTTCAGAGGACTTCTTCAATCATTTATTTCTAAAACCTCAGGTTCCTCAATTATCTTGTGAGTATAAATTGTTTTGAAATCTAAATTTAACTTAAATTTCAAAAAAAATTTTTACTGAATAAAAAAAAAATTTAAAAAGAAAAAGGAAATTTTAATTGGAAAATAAATTCAGATTGAAAGAAAATCTGTTTTTAAGATAATCTACTATATTTAATTTATTTTCTCTTGCCAGCTTCACCTGTTGGTGTCACTTGTCAGACAGAACGGTTCAGCCGAGAAAGCCCCCCTCTGCATACTGTTCCCTCTGTCACTTGCTTGTCTTCGGTCAGTATCTGATAACAAATCAATAACTAATAATTAAGATTCTTTTCATTTTGTGAGACAATTATTTAAAACTACTAATTAATTAATTTTTGCATTTTAGTCTGCCTTTAAAAAGAAAATTATTGGAAGAAGTAAAAACAAAACTATAAAATTGTGGCTTGTAAAACAAATAGTTAAAAACATCCATAAATTATAAAACCTCTTGCATTTAAATTTCTTTACTCTTCTATTAAAATGTGTGGGTAGTGTAATGGATATCAGCGGAGGAAATGGATTTGGCAAACCAAATTCATATCTTGAGCTACTCTGTTGCATTCACTTTTGTATAAATGCCTTTGGGACAGTCATGAATCTGTTTCTTCCCCTCTCAGCTATGGGTTAAATAGCAAAGCAGACTTGGTTCTCTAGCTTTGGGTGGCAAATATTCAAAACCAGCCTGAAGATTGATGGGCTCTGTCAGGATATTTTGCCTTAGACACATCCACTATTGCTACCATGATTGGAATATGTTATCTTTTATATAGGTACATTTAAAACCCTTATCTATTTAAAATATTTTTAAAAACAAAACAACTATCCACTGTACAGTCACTCTCATAAAGTCATGTGATGAAAATGATGATTTGAAAAATTTGATAAAATAATTAATATAAAGTTTTGACAGAAAAATTTAAATAACAAAGTAGATTTTAAAAATAATTTTTATTTTTTTATTAATTTTATGTACACTTCCAATGAATTTTAATTAAAAAAATGAATAACTGCAGGAAATATCTTATCTCTCCAAACAAATTGATTTTTTTTGCAGAGTCCCCAGCAGCCACGACCCCCTTCTCTCCCCCCAGCTCCAGCCCCACCTGTTGCCTCCCCAGAAGATACAGAATTTTCCAAAGGAAGCCACGAAGAACCTGTAGAAGCTGTTACTAGAAGTACTAGTCCAATTGAGGTCAGTTAACACCTTAACTTGTTTCTCGTTTTATATTAGTTATTTTTAGGCAAACTAAGAGAATTACTTTAAAGTATTTGAGATAATCGCCATTTAACATTTTTAATTAATATAAGGCAGATAATGTAATTAAAGAATGTGTTTAAAAGATGTAGTAGCATTTATTCCCTTTTTTGAATTCTTGAAATATATCTGTGTATGAATTACTTGAAAAGTGACTTGTAATGTAGTGAACTAAACAAGATCTATTTTAAAATTCAAATGCTAAGCACTGACTCATTGATTTTCTTAGAAATTAAAAAAACTTGAATTTACAAACTTTGCTTAACACACACGCAAAAGCGAATCCAAAACAAAATTCATGAAATTTCACACCTTGAGTGAACTGTTTTTCGGCCAATAGAAAACTAGAAAACATTTAAAAACAAAATTCAAATAATCTTCAGTGCTCAGAATCAAATTCTTTTATGGACATTTTCGCAAGTCAACATGAAGTTGGTTCATCGTCCAATGGAAAGGCCCGAATCATATCCGGGAGTGAATCACCAAATGACCTTTTCAAGCCCCACAAACAAAATAAAAGACAGGCAAGTTCGCTTGTCACCAGAGAGGAGACAAGCATATTAACACATCCCTTGACAAACGTCAAGTGTTCATTATTATTATCTCTATCCTTCTCCCTCACCTCTTTTATATTTGATAAACTAAAGGAACATTTTAAGACTGAGCGATTTCTTCAAAGACATTCCTACCCTACGATAACGCTCATACATACATACATACGTTCCTGCCTACATACACATAAACTCATTCTTGCAAGGACTACTACGAACATTTTGACGACCTTGTATCAACCAAAATACATTAATTTTATTTATAAAGACCTAAATTGATTTATCTGTATAGAAATTTGTTGTTTCACTTTACAATTTGATTTTCTTGTATGAATACTCCTCTTATGGTGGGCTATCTAACAAGGCCAAATCAAACTAATCTGTTTCATCACTCATAAACTTCACTATAACTGATAACCCACTATAGTAATATAGAAATAAAAATGAAAGTTTTTTGTATGATTGTTATAATTTCACTGAATTTGGTCATTTCTTATCAAAATATTATAGAAATTTTATAAAATAGACTTTTTGTATGATTTCACTGAAATTGGTCATTTCTTATAAAATAAATTATAATCCTACAGATGTTTCCCTTGTATTTAAAATATTTTTTGAATTTTTTTCTATTTTTGTAAATAGGGTTTCGTTATGGTGGAAGCTGGTTTTCAAGATGACCAGTATGGTAAGTTTATACAATGCTTTTTGTTTGCTTGCCTTTATTAGGTTTTGTTGCATATTACTGAAATACCATTAGTAAAGTCTGGCAAATATTCTGCATTTTATGTAGTCTGTGTAATATATGAGTGTGTGCTTGTACAATTTTATTTTAACTATTTCTAAGAATTAGTATCTTAATTTTGCCTGAATAATTATTATTTCTTACTAAATGTAGCTGGATTAATTTGTTCTCTGACTATAAATTGTGAGAGGGGTTATCACTTTTGTAGCAGTCCACAGGAGTAGTTACCTTGTAAATAAAATATAAAAATACAATTGAAGATATTGACACCAAAAACTGAGTTGCAACAAAGGTAGAGTTCTTAATTAAAAAGCCAAACATTTTATTATTGTCAATAACCAACAACAATTGTTGATTTGTAAAAACCGAAAGGAGTTGCCACCTGTTAATAGTCCTGAAAAGGAGCAAGGTACCCACATGCAAGTGGTAAGTCTTTGGAAATGTTCATGTTTGATATAGTTTTTGATGAAAGAAAAAGTTTGTAGCTGAAACTTGTCGGCATTGAAATTAATAATGCGTCAGTGAATTACAAGTTTCAGTTCATAAGCTCAAATGAAATCAATTGAATAAAATGATTTGGGACTGGTAAGTAAAAATCCAAAATGGCAACATGCTGAATGAAGGAGATACTGAACAAGGCATGCCATTAAGTAAATTCAGAAATTGGCAGGAAACCAAATCAAAGTGCTGTGTTGCTAAATAGAATTCCATATGGTGATGTGCCAGTGAAAAAGAGCACCAAAATGTGTCATGGTTGCTAAGTAACCAACATGATAGCATTAGCTATCATAATGGTGGTTCTGCAAACAAATGTTAAAAAGATTAACATGCAAAAACAGTGAATAAATGAACAAAGCAACAAGAACATTTAAACAAAGCAAATGACTGGGTTTCTTCACAGAAAGACGGGATTGCTCAATCATCAATCCAGAGCAACAGCAAAGAAAAGCAGTATTACTGCATCTTTTCAAAAGAGAGGGTAAGCCAAGAAGAGAAGAAAAGGCAGTGTCTGTATCTTTCCAAGAAGGAAGAGGTGAAAAAGGAAAGAGAGCAAGACAAACAAAATAGGAAGGAGGACTGCTTCACCATTTAGACGGAAGTGACTTCTACTACCTTCAGGCAACCTATCAGTCAGAGAGGGATCAGTACTGTTGTAATGACTGGATTGCACATAACCCTGGTGGGTAGGGTAGCCCAAAAAGAGGTCAACAAAGCTCTGTGTATATATAATGTTTTATACTATAGTCACTTAACTTGGCTTGTTTTCTCTGGTACATAGAGGTACATAACAAAACCATTGGCAGTCAAGGGAGCTAATCCACTTCCAGTTGCCAAACTGGTGGATGCGACAGTGCTTCTTAGCCAGTATCTCGAAAAAAAAAATGAAACATTTTATATCTATGATTATATAAACATTCAACTATTACCTTTGATTTTTTAACAGAAAGATAATCAATATCTTCACTAATACAAAACTTATTGCATTTTTATGTTTATGAATTTCTCTTTTTGTACGCTTCTACTTCCTTTCATAAAAGTTTTGATGCTATTTCTTTAGCAGTAAGCATGTTTTTACTTTAGTTTTTCAGCTAAAGCAAAAACTTATAATTTATGTAGAATATTATACAGTATCTTTGGAGCTTAAAATCTTGGTATTTTTATTTAATTTTTTTTCTTTTAATTTAAAAAAATTAGAATTGGCTTTGAAATAAAACTTTCAAATATTCCCACAGTCTGCTCTCTTGTAACTTATAAGTCCAGACAGGGTGAGGGCAACTTTAATTTTTGCAAACTGTGTCCACTTATTACAACCCTTGCAACTTAGTTTTGTATGATGCATGTCAACCCCCACCTCGACATGTATTAAAACAGATGCTAGTGCTTCCAACTTACCCACCCCAATTTGCAAGGTATTTATAACACCTTTTCTTATTAGATCCCCTTCTCCCTGTATTTATTAGGTACAGGAGATAAATTTTGGGACATGAATTTTTACTTTTGTTTTCTTGTTACTAAATAGTTTTATTATTTATTAATTTAAGAAGTGAATATTGTTATTGCTAACTATTTGTACAACTGACATCATTATTGTTCTTTATTTAGAAAGTGTGGAAAGGATTCTTGCGATAAATGTTCCTGACAAAAAATTATTCATTGCTGCACTTAATTAGGACTGTTTTCTGAAATTATAGCAAGTCAACTTTTCTACTTTATAATATGTGAATTTTGTTAATATTTTTTAAAAAATATTTCCAGATGAGAAGAATGAAAAAGAAATTAATGATTTTGAAAGGTAAGTGTTCATCTTGTCATTCTGATTGAATGCTTGTACAAGGAGATGCTGAAAAGTTCTTAACCTAACCAAGAATGGATTACAAAATCTGATGTTTGGTTATATTTTGGAAAGTGCATCGGTCCTAGACCTTTTCAGCACCTTCTTGTAGGAGATGTAAAAAAAGAAAAAACATTGTGTATCAAAGGCATTTTATTTTTAGTTAGTGTTTTAAGAACACAATATTTAATCTGCTTTAAACACATTTTCCAATCTGCATATAATTAGCAACAATCACTTTAATATACAGTAAAGTAATGAATTGCAGCTTAGATTGAGTAATTGGAGAGCTGAGTTCGAATTCCAATCTAGTTCATTACATTTACTTACATGCTAATACCCTTGAGAAAGGTATGAATCCAACTCTTCTCCTCCCTCCCCCACACACCCACTATAGGTAAATAGTAGGACAGAGTGTGTTCGATAGCCTTGGGTAATAACCAGTCTTGAAGAAGGGAAACTGAATACATACCATATGTAGTCCTGGCAAAGTACATATAATGCAGCTAAGGAAAGGATCATTTACATCGATTCAATGATCCTGACTACTTTAACATAAATCCAGTTGATAAAAAAATGTTAAATGTTTTCTTTCAGTGCTTATAATTCATTATAGTACTTGTACAAAAGTGAAAGCAAATGAACCCTGCTGGAATTTGAACTTGGAACTTGAATCCCATCATATTATATTTTATTCCTGTTTTTAAAGTGTACACTGTGTAGGAAGCTTCCATTTTGAACTTGCTTTTTTTTTTCTTTTTTTTTTTCAGAATAATCTTATTAGATGACATTAATTAAATATATAAAAAATACAGTAAAACTAGTTTATATAAGAATTAATTTTTATTTTTAACTAAGCTCATTAATATGAAAATATTTTATTTTACATAAAATAAAACCTATCATAAATCTGATTAGTTTTCTTATTAATCTTGGTGTTAATTTGATTTATCTGAAGAGTGAATTGTTAATTGAATTTGTCTTTTGTCCTTTGTAGTGAGGAAGAAGTATACCTAAGAAATGTGAATGCCCACCCTTCGAGTGGAGCTGTAACCTTCAAGAAGGATTGCCAGACAAGTCCAACACGACCCACTTCTTTGCAAGTTCAGACTCCTAATACTTCTCCTTCATCAGAACCAATTCCTGTTCCCACACAAACAGAGGCATATCAAATCATGTCCAATTCTCCATCAACTCCTTCACCGAGTCGAAGCAAAGAATCAGCATCAGTAAGTTTTAATTGCAGCACTTTTCACCTTCAGTTGCTTCATTAAGCAGTTAATATTTAGTTCTATCTAAAACAACATTATATAGCATATAGTAATTACATTAAATATATAAAGCAATACCACTGTTTTAGGTTAAACATACAAGTTCTTAACCATATGTGGGCAGAATTTGATGCTACTCTGTGCATCAACATGTTGTCTCACAAGCAGATTATGTCCTTTCTTTCTTCAATTCCCTGGACTTTTTTTTTGGCAGCATCTCATATTTTGTTTTTAATGCAAAACATAAACATTCAATGCCAAAATTTAGTGAAACAAATTTTAGCTGGGAAAAATAATTGTAAAATTCAGTGTGTAATTATTAATTTGTTTTCATATATTATCGGATTAATTTACTTTATTAGTGTGGAAAATGACTAAAGATAAGTAGGGGAATGATAGAGTAGCAGTAAACTCAGTGGATAAGGCAAAAAATTAAAACCTTGAGTTCAAAAGAAAATTGCACAAAAATGTAACTAATTTTTCATTTGTTCTTAATACCACAAATAATAATTAGTTTTGAATTCATACTCATGACAGGCATTGAAAAAACAGGCGGGTTTCTCAAAAGGGAATATTGTAACTGAAAAATTAATCATGTAATTACAATATTGTTATGATGTTGATTTGGGGTTAGTAGAGACAAACGCCAAATAACACGTAACAATAAAAAGGGTTTTAATAGGCTGGTAAAAAGGTACAGAAATCGCCTGAGTAGTCAATAACTAGCTCAGCTAAGATCTTCTCTGTCTCTCGGTCTTCCCTCATGTCAACTGACATGCCACTATTTAAAGTCTTTGTTCACAGACGCAGACAAGTTCATCTTCAAGAGGGGTGGTAGGTTTCCGACACAACACCTCCCCCTTGAGATTAATTCCGGAGGAATTAATATCTTTTTCTTTTGGGATCTGGACTTAACCGTTCCACCCTAGTTCTTTTTCTTTTGCTTGTCCTTCTTTGGACAACTGTTTCAGGCAATGGTGGAGTTGTTATATTGAATAAATCATATAATACCTCCATTGGTTCTTTACTTATTTCTTCAATGATTCTTTTCCTTAATTGGTTCAAATGTCTTTTGTGCATCCATTTTTTTTACTTCTTATCATGTATAACATCTTACCAATTCTTTGAGTTACCACTCCATCTTGCCAAAATTCCTTCCCATTTTTGTAATTTTTAAAAAAAACTTTATCTCCCGGCCTGAGATATTTCATATTTTCCTGATGCGTTTTGTTCTGGTAACTCTTTTTTTCTTTCCGGCAGCAGTCTATCGAATACAGATCTAATTTTTCTAGCAAACATCAGTTCAGCTGGAGACATCCCTGATATTGCATTTGGATTTGGTGTTATTCTGTATATACTTAAAAACTGCTATATATTACCATCATCTGTATTAGTACCATTTGTTTTTTTAAGGGCTCTCTTGAACGTATCAACAAACCGTTCAGTCTGTCCATTTGACCTAGGATGGTACGGTGAAATCGTGATGTGGTCAATTCCCAGAGTCTTACAAAACGTCTTAAATTCACTTCCTGTGAATTGTGTTCCATTGTTGGTGACAATTTTTTCTGGTACTCCAAAACGTGCAAACAGTTCTGTAAGAAAATCTTTTGTTACAGAAGCAGTTGGTCTTTTGCACTTAAAAATTTCAGGCCACTTGGAATAGCTATCCACAACTATCAAGTAGCAATTACCATTCATGGGTCCAGCATAATCTATGTGGAGTCTGGTCCATGGAACATCTGTTTTTGGCCATGGTGTGTATTTTACTGGCGGGGCTTTCGCTGCCATTTGACACCCTCTACAAGTTTTAACTACCTGTTCAATATCTTTGTCCATATTTGGCCAATAAATGTAACTCCTCATCAGGGCTTTCATACGTCCAATACCAGGATGCCCCTGATGAAATTCCTTCAAAATACGCTTTTGTAGTACAACTGGTATCACGACTCTTCCAGCATATAACAGCACTTCATCACATATTGAATATGCTGGTGAAGAAGTTTTATACTTTTCTGAAGTTACGTCTTTCATTTTTCTAATAAAAATGTTGTTTTCTGCTTTTAATTTTATTTCATCTAATGTCACCGGTAATTCTTTTACTGTGTTATACATTACTTCAACCAATTCATTTTCTGCTTGTAACGACACTATCACCATATCTTCTAGCGGTTCCGAAGACGTTGGGATCAGTCTAGATAAACCATCAGCATGGCTAAATTTTTTAGATGATAAAAATTCCATTTTGAAATTGTAATTCAACAAAATGGTTCCCCATCATTGCAAACGGTTTGCCATATGAGTAGGTATACCCTTCTTCGAACCATAGATTGAAAGCAGCAGGCGATGGTCGGTCTGCAATATAAACCTTCTTCCATGTATGTACTTATGGAATTTTTTACAAGCATAGATGATAGCTAAGCTTTCTTTCTCAATTTGAGAGTACTTCTTTTCTGCGGGTAATAATGTCCTTGATGCATGTGCCACTGGCTTTGTATTGCCGTCTCTGAATTTATGCAGAATTACCGCACCTATTCTGTACTCGCTTGCGTCCGATGCCACTATAATTTCCTGTTTAGAGTCATAATGTGTTAGAGATAATTCCGACATCAAAATATTCTTTATTTTGTCAAACGCCTTCTGACACACTTCTGACCATTCCCACTTTGCTCCCTTTTTAAGCAATTTATTTAATGGAGCCATAAGGCTGCACATATTAGGAATATATATCCCATAATAGTTAGCAAGTCCTAAGAACGCTTGTAGCGTTACTACATTTTTGGGAGTTGGCATGCTTTTGATCGCTTCTGCCCCAAAAACTTAATTTCACTCATAAAAAAATTCACATTTTTCAGCTCCAAGTTTGAATCCATATTCTTCAGTTTTTTCAAAAACCTGATTAATATGTTCATTTCGATCTTTACTTTTTATCAAAATATCATCAAGATATGCAATGGCGAGTCCAACCCTGCCAGCATAGTGTCCATAATTTGCTGAAAAATACTAGGGGATACTTTTAAACCAAAAGGCAGACGGTTTAATTTGTATAAACCCTTGTGTGTATTGATAGTCAACAATTTAGAACATTCTTCATCCACTTTCACTTGGAGATAGGTATCCGATAAATCCAATTTAGAGAATATTTTTCCTCCACTTAAACTTGCAAAAATGTCTTCTGGTGAAGGCAAAGGATATGTGTGGTCTTTTAAGCAATCATTTAGACCCGTAGAGAAATTGGCACACATCCGAATTTTATTATTCTTTTTCTTAACATATACAACAGGGCAGGCCCACTCTGAAAATTCAATGCGTGAAATAACTCCTAAATTTTCAAGCCGTTCCAATTCTTTGTTAATCTGTTCCAAAACACCAAATGGCACATTTCTTTTTCGCTTGAAAATAGGTTTTACATTTTCCTTCACTTCAAATTTTGCCTTCGTCTTTTTGCAACATCCAAGACCTTCTGAAAATACTTGTGGAAATTTTATTTTCAGATCTTTCACCAAATTTTCTGTAACCCAATTTTTACATGGAGAAGAAACATTAATTCTATTGCAAAAAGAATTTATAGGGAGTTCCCATAAATTAAAAAGTATAATCCAATCTGTTCCAAATAAATTTGAAGCATTTTGTAGCACATACACTTTAGACTTTAGTGTTTTACCAACAAATGAAATATTACAAGAAAATTCACCTTGAAAATGCAATTTTCTTCCAGAAATCCCACGAGCCACTTTTTCAGTCTTTTTAAGCAAAGGTCTGACTATTTTAATCCATGTTGCTGTATTAATAATGGAAATATCACTTCAGTATCTAGCTGTAGTTTAATATTTTTTCCATTCATTTTTACCTGTACGAATTTTCTTTTCTGCCCCTTCTCAATCTCCTGACGTGACAACACAATATTCACATTATCTTTTTTCGACTTAAATTTTTTTCTTTTGCTTTTACAATGAGTACTTATATGGCCTTTATTGCCACACGAATAGCAATTTTTGTTGCGAAAAAAACATTCACTTTTAAAATGACCACCACCGCATCCAAAGCACGTTGATTTTTTAACGTTTTTATTAACTCATCCCGTTTTTGGTCGAATAGCATGGACACGGGATATGTCTTTTTCTTCAATTTGCGTATTGTCATGTTTTAAGTTTTCAATTCTTTGACACTCTTCCGTAACCTTCTGCAAAGTGATCTTGGAATTTTGTTCGAGTTTTGCCAATATTCGGGACCTTATGTCCTTATCTTTGCTAGAAGTCAAGCCTTGAACGAATATCAAACATTTAAATCAATCAATTGAAAGATCATGTAACATAAAACGTTCACACATTCTGTTAACATTTCCAGCATACGTAACAACATCCTCATCGTCACGCTTTACCATATTCAAACACGAGAAACGAGCATGAAACAAACTAACTCACTCGCCAATAATACTACATAAAGTATTAACAGTTTCTTCAAAAGAAATGTCACCAGTTTTTCTTGGAAGAACAAAATTCGTATACTTATTATTTTCATCTGTACCCAACTTTTGTAAAAGTAAACTCACTTTTTGTTCATCAGTCCAACCTTCACATTTTTTTTCAAATATTGTTTCAAATCTTCTGAAATACGCAGGAAATGTTATGCCCTCCTCTGGGTTAAATTTGAACTCAGTAATAGAATTAGCAATACCTTCGGCCGTAAATGACGAATTTACTGGATTCTTAAGTAAAATCGCTTCATATAAAGCCTTTGTATCATTTCGCTGCTGAACTTGTAAATCCAATAGTTGTTCCCGGAACAATTTTTGTTGCTCTTGTTGCTGAATTTGACTTTGCACTAGAGTTTTCGTTAATGCAATCAAATCTTCCATTATGCATAATAGATTACACAAAACACTTTTCGAAAACAGTCAAAAAGGGAAAAACACGTATATATCCACAATGAGCACAAGTCTTACTTCTTTTTGGCACGTTGAAATCCCATTTCTTCATGAAGAACAAAGTTCGACGTTTTTTTTTGTTTTTTATTTATTTATTTTTTTTGTTTTTTTTGTTTTTTTTCAGAGCAAAAAAAAATTTATATAGTCCACCTAGAGTTGAAAAATTCTCCACTCAATGAATGAATCTCTCGTCGCCACTGTTATGATGTCGATTTGGGGTTAGTAGAGACAAACGCCAAATAACACGTAACAATAAAAGGGGTTTTAATAGGCTGGTAAAAAGGTACAGAAATCGCCTGAGTAGTCAATAACTAGCTCAGCTAAGAACTTCTCTGTCTCACTGTCCTCCTCATGTCAACTGACATGCCACTATTTAAAGTCTTTGTTCACAGACGCAAATAAGTTCATCTTCAAGAGGGGTGGTAGGTTTCCGACACAACAAATATAAAATCTTGTTCTTGTTTTTAATATTATTTTCTAAACCTTTTTCAGGACAAAGATGAAGGAAGTCAGATGCTGAAGCGGAATAGTTCAGAGTCTAGGCTGAGCAGTGGGCCCGATATTGGCTCTCTGTCACCACCTTCTGGTAAGCACTCAATATTAAATACATTTTGTAATGTTTCTTTTTTTATTTTAATTTTTAGTATGGAGTTTGAATTAGTGGATTCAGTTGATTATACATGATGCCATGTTTTTAATTTAAATTTAGCTCTTGTACCTGTCATAAAAACTAGTTGCCATTATTTAAGTGTCACTGTCATTCATTAGACATTATAGTCAAAAGTAAATAACATATGTAAAAACTGAATAACTGACTGGTTGCTCTTAACTAAATGAGGTAGTTTTATATGCTTTTTATTTTTAAAAAAAAAAAAAATTTCTCGCGTTTGTTTAAGCAAATTTCTGAAAATGACAAAAATTTTACCTGTTAATTTTTTTTATTTTCAGTTACTTTTACAATAGGCGGTTCTCCTGGAACACAGTGGAGACGTGGAAGCACCAGCAATACACCCCCACCCCCACATCGGACACATACTGGCACGCCACCCAATATGGTTGCTTCACCTCTACGTAGGTCAGGTAAGTATTTCAGTGCATAGTTTTTGATCTTTTAAGATTAACTGTTTAGAATGTTCCAGTCATTTAAAATTATTCATACATTTTTTTACTTTTCTTTCTAATCTTTTATTTATACAAACAAATCATTAAAATAAATTTTATTGTATTTTCTAGGACACAGCCCAGCATCTGTATCACCCCAGCAAGGACACACTTTACCAACTGGACCATCTTCCTTACCCACAATATTAGGTTCGCCTGCTGGTTACCATGAGCGTCGCGATAACTACCCACACCATGTAGGAAGTGTACCTTACGGCTTGTACCGTCAGAAGACCTTACCAGATAATATGACTGCTTATGCATACAATGGTATGATTAATTCTGTTGAACGAATATATTATTTGGTTTGGCTACAATTTATTGTCAGTATTCAGTGTCCTGTCTTTAACTTTCTTCCCTAAATTCTTCTTTTTCTTTGTTAAATCCTGATATAACAATTTATCTACAAATAAGAATTTGATCTTAACTGTGTCTACATTTAAGTAATTATTTGAATTGAGAATGAAATATTTTTTAAATCACTGATAATGAAATATTTAAAATATTGAAAGACTTTGAAAATGGACTTTACAAAAATCATTTTATGCTACGTTTATTATATAAAGTTGATATACCATAATTTTAACAATCATTTAAATACTATTAAAAATCAATTTTACAAAAAATTGAAAACAAGGCAACTGAGATTTAGTTTCATTTTAAAATGAGTATCCATCTGATAAATTCTTTATAAATTTTTTACATGATAATTAAGTTTCTGTATTAATATATTTTGAAAAAAATCTGACTTACAAGTATATTAATATTGCTATGGTTTTAATAAAGAGAATTGTGCATTTTCACTGAGCATTTATATATATATATATATAAACTATTTGTAAAGATGTTATGATTGTTTCATATGTCAATTGATTCATCTTCAATACCAGCATCTTGCATACCCTTTTATATAATCTAACAAGAAAAAATTCACTGCAGTCTCTGAAAATCAAACTTTATATTTCTGTGTAAAATTTGAAAAATGTACTTGCATGGAAAAGTTTATATCATAAACACAATGACATTAATTTGTTTTTAAATTTGATCTGGTTATGCTTAATCTTATTACAGTGCTGTAAAGATAACTAATTTTCAAATCTCTTGAAAGTTCAAATAGTATCAGTTTTTTTATTTTCTTTATAATGCTTGAAAATTATAAATTTATTAATATAATTTACAGAATATTATAAATCTGTAACTTTATATGTAAAAATATTAAAATATACTACTGTTTGCTAATAATGCGCTATTGATTTGTTGCATAAATATTTCTGCTTTGTGGTCAAATTCTCTTTGCTTTTCTTCTAAATGTAAATAAAGCTTTTTTGTGACATTTGTGCACTAATCCCTTTGTTGCTCATATATAACCCTTGTCAATCAGAATTCCTTAATTTCCACTTGTATCCTTCCTTTTTATTTCTATATTTTTTCTTTTACCTTTTTTGCTTGAACATTCTCAGCAATAAAACATTTTGAATTCCTTCTCTCTATGTTTAAAAATTTTAAACTTACTCTGATGGATATTTAAATGGAAGTGCTGAACTCATTCCTACAATATAATTTTCAAACACTAGTATTTTTTTTCATAGTAGTCAAAATGAAAAAAAAAAAAAAGAAATTTAAAAATAAGGATACAATAAGATTTATTTGGTGTTTACTATGCAGAAAACCAAGTACTTATCTTGGCTATGTGTTAATAAAAATTTAGATGATTTTTTTTTCCTTCTGTTTTTAAGCATTCCCAAATGACCACATTTTTTAGAATCAGTTTTTAGTTCAATGTCCTCAGAACTGTCTGGCAGCTTCTGTGAGCATGTACACAGATGTTTTCTTTCTTGCCATCTTAAGACAGTGCACATCTCTTTAAATAAAAAGGTCTCAAACTTTTTACCAATTCTGAACTTCTAGCCAGTCATTGTTTTTCATCTTTTTTTTTCTCCTATAGCATCCCCTCCCGGCAGTTGTCCTGAATGTGGTCATGGTCCTCCAGATATTCCACCCCGACATGGAAGCCAAGCAGGGGCTAGAGACAGTTTAATGTCTCAACAGTTAAGGAGTCCCTATGGCTCTCCTCGACAATATTATGGTAATGACCTGTGGCTATGTTGCATTGCATCAAACATGGACTCTATTCTGTTATTCTTTTAGCTTTTTCATCTTTAACTGTAGCACTTTATTTATACTTTTCCTGGGGAATGTTGTCTGGAGATCCATTTTGGAAATGTTGGCTGTTAATCGGAAATTTTTTATTGTTCTTAAGTCTGTTTTAGTTTGATATAATTTTCCAGTGACAGTTGGGGGTCAGAGAATTCTAATCTGTTCGTGGGAAAATTGGAAATCAAAACAAATAATTGCATTTCATTTTGAATTTATTTGTAGAAACTATATTAAGTTTTTTCATTCAATTATGTCGGTTTTAATCTTTGAAATTAATTCAAGTATTACAAATACCTGAAATAAACATAAATAAAACTTATAAATAACTCTTATAACTTTAACAAAGTCTTTTTAAAAAGCTTTTTTCTTTTTTTGCTTTTGCTGTATAAATGTGTCAAAATATTTGTTTTGCTTTTTCAGTTATTTAGTTATTCATGTTTCTAAATCTTGTATTTTGTGTGACTTCTTAATCTTCGGTATTATTTGAAATGTAATGAATCTGTATACATCCTCATTGTATGTCATTCATTGTTATAAAACAAATTAGTCTGTATATTTATGTAATACAAAAAGAATAATTTATATCATTTTGTTTTTTTTTTAAATTAGAAGCACTTTTAAATATAGTCTGAAATGCTTTGTTTAAAACAGATACTAAAATCTTAGATGTTTGGCTAATCTTTTAAAATCTCTGCTACAAATACATAGGATAGAAAAATACTCAATATAATAAGGATTCATCAAGTTTTATCCAGAAAACCCCTTTTTATTTAAATTATACTTAACTGCATTAAAGGTATATTTAGTACAAAGTAGAAATAATTTCTGTTTAAAATATTCATATAATTGTGATGGGAGATTCATTGGTTATGAATTTAACCACTTAAATGTAAATTTTTATGAAAACTTATCTCTTATGTCTCTCTTACTCACAAATCACACAGCTGATGAGTTGTTGATTGATATTATATAAAGTTTAAAGTTCAAATACCCTGGGATGACAGATTCATAAGATTTGGGTGGAAGGCATGGTATTCTTTACTTAAGTAAAGAACACCATGGTTGAAGGTTAATTTTATATTGTTTAGCAATTGAAGGAAAATATGGCTTCAAAAGGAAAAAAAATGATACCTTGATAGACTTTAAAAATATTTAGTGATGATAACAAATGACTATAGATATCCAAAAGAATTATTAAAGTAAAGTTTTCTTTTTATTTTCTTCTAAATTGTACATGTATACTCTATGGGGTCTTAATCCTTCCATTTTCCTTGTGTAGGTTATTCTCCTGCTATAATGCCTTGGCAAACGAAAGATCGTTATGTTTATGGCAATGAAGAATACTTTTTGAGGCATGGTGGGCATTATTATCATGAAGCATCACCACCGAATTCTCTGATGTATGCTGCTTCACCACCCAGCATTGATACCACGATGCCATTTGTAGCTCCAGAATTAGCTGAAGATACTCTGATGGATGTGAGTATTCAAGTATTTCTACTTTCTGCACACTTTGATTGATTTGAACACTTATTGAGAAATATAAGGTACATGACTACATATTAAGCACAATTCATTTTTTTTTGTCTAATACAAAATTTATAAGTCAAAAATTAAAACTTTTTCATAATGGTAGGTTGTGTAAATCAGTTTTGCTTTTTTCCTATTATTTATTGAAGAGTTTGGTCAGTTTTGGCAGCTGATTTTGAATCACATTTTGAACACACTGCCATGTCATATTTATACCATGTGTCCAGATGGTTATATTTTCATTCTAAGTTGTTTTGCTAAATGTTGAAGACACTCTGTGCATATTTCTATATAAAGCAATGTTTGTGGCTTCCTCTGAAATCTTTGGAAAATGTATTTGGCACTCTGCTTCTCTTAAAAAGTTTTACTTGGAGGCTTTATTTAGGCTTTTTTTATAGTAGGTATAAAAGAAAAAAAAGCTCAAGGAAAGAATCTATTGATTCAACTACAATGTTAGTAATATTTTCAGAATTAATTTTCTTACCAATTTATGGTGACATATCTGTAGTTCACTATTTACATTATTCGGACTATTGCCCTCATCTTTGTTGCCACATTTATTACAACGTTTCGTCCGTTGTACTTCTTCAGGTGGGTGGAATGTTGAACTGAGCCCTTTATTTCACTCACTGGGGTAGACTGTTCTAGTTCCATGTTTTAATGGGTTATCAGTTATCTCTTGTTAATTCCTCTCTCCAAGTTCTCCACTGCCTTAACCAGGTATTGAACTCACACTCTTTGGGTCCTGTCACTGGATCTAACTAATGCCTTTATCCACTTTGCCATGTGTGTTGAGGACATCTGTGTATGAAATTCTGGTATTATAAACCTAACGTCTTCAGAAACCATTTTTACCATTGCTCATATTTCAATTTTTGCTGTTATCATTACATGTTTTTACAAGAGCTCATATTTTGCTATAATCACTTTTCTCTGGCACTCCTTATTACTGGTTCCCATATTGTATTCATTTCTATGCTTGCTAAGATCCATTAAAACATGGCACATGGAACTATAACTGTCTACCCCAGTGGGCAAAATAAAGGGTTCAGTTTGATATAGACAGATATCTGTAGTTATAAAATAAATGTAAATGACATTTATAGCATAATAATGCTTTCTTATTTGGTATGAAACATCTAATTATTAGAAAAGAACACACACACACACACACACACACACACACATATATATAATTGAAGTGCCAAACTACACTTACCAAAAGATTTTTGGAACTGAGGAAGAAAAAACAAAACCCTCAGATTGACTGGAAAATAATAGGGTTTGCCCGCACTCCTCATAGCTTTAAAGGTAAATGCAATCTCTGCCTACAGGAGAAAATTAGAATCATCAAATTTGAAAATTAAAAGATACTCTTAAACCAAAGGAATGAATTAATTTCTAAATACTGTCATCGCAATAGATTTGAACTTACCTAGACTCCCATCGAACCAACACGAACTGTCATAGGAGGACATTCACCTGGGAATCTCTGGACTGAACTCAGTTGAAGTATTATACCTTAACAACAAAATGAACTGATCAATTAACTGTCACACTGCACATCTAAATTCTCCTTCCCTCTTTTTATACCCTTACCAATTTCCCATCTACTTCCATCCATATACATATCCCTCCTCCATCACTAAGTCACTAATAATTCTTGATGGCTATCAATAATATCCCCACAAAATTTTCACCTTCTCTTTACTTCAGTTGTCCTAAAATTGTTTATAGATGGTTTCTATTTTTCTTTCTCATCTTTCAGTTTATCTATTGAATTATCCTTGATATCCACTACATATAGGCATTAAATCTCCACCTTTGGGCTAATTAAATATCATGTAATAACATTTTTCAGAAGATTAAGTGAGTTTTTAAATTTGGATGCATATGCATATATATATATATATATATATATATATATATATATATATATGTGCATACTGAGGTATATATGGGTGTATGTATCTAAGCCTTATATCCTATATATAATTATTATATACCATTCAGTATATCCAATGTTAAGTAATCAAATTTTACTACTATCATAAGACTTTCTAATATTTAACATATGTTAATATATGAATTTAATAGGTAGTTTTTAAAGGGTCACTTACCAATACATATTAGATTACGGGTTGAAGAAGTGACCTAGGAATATATATCTAGGGAAATAATTAATGATTATACATTCATACTTAACAATAGTTTTAATTCATTCTCATTTTTGTCTTATAATTCAGACTAATTATGGTTAAGTTAATGCCTGGTTTTTTTTTAACTTAACCAAACTCCTTTTATTGTCCTATAAAAATGTTTCATCCTAACATAGGGTATTTGTAGATACATGTCGGCTAGTATATGTATGTATGTGCATGGATGTAGGTATCTAAGTGTATGTAAGTATAGTGAGTAGAGATATTCTTCATGTGGACAAATGCATGGGTATGCATATGTGTCCAAATTCCCTCTAAATCTTTGAAAACACTTCTCTAAACTTTGAGCTCTGATATATGAACGAGTTTAATACACTAATAATTCTGAATTATCTCCCTTTCATTTTACTAAAGTCACGTCTTGAATGTTTTTTTTACTTTTTTTCGTAAATTTCCGTGGATTCTCATTGAATCAAACTTTGGCCATGTGACCATTAGGATGTAGGTCAGCTCATCGGTTTCCCCTTCTCTCCCCCTATCAAGGCTCTCATACCTCCATAATATAATTCCTGTAACAGTTCCGCCTTCTGCCATATCACCCACCATGTCCCGTTTAACGTCCTTCCTCTCTCTTCCCCCCAACTAGCCAATACCCCACTAGAAACTGATATTGTAAACTTGCCTGGATTATACCAACGGATTACTACCTGTGTGTGTGTGTGTGTTTATTTTTATATATAATTTGGAAAATCTCAAAAAGAATATGATACATACAAGAAAGTAGCTGTCACCACCAGTGACCTACAGAAGTATGGTGATGCCCAGGGCCAACACCTTGATTGTATGCCCCTAAGACTCATGTAGGGAGAGTCTATAGGGCCTAGTACTGAGAAATGTGAGAAAGGATGACGTTTTAAATATGTAAAAACAGATGAAACATTAAATAAACTCTTTATTCAAATTAAATATAAACTAAATTTTTATTTCACTTTTTAACTGGATGCCCTCCCAATATGGATGCTTGGGGCCATTGTACTGTATGCCCACTACTGGCCACCACTAATTAGTGACATAGCTTCTGAAGTTAGGAAAAAAAAAACTTTGGCAGCCATTTTAACATTAAAAACTTTCATTTGGGGTTGGCATTCAATTTGTTAAATTAGAACAGTTTCTTATTCTAATGCAAAGAATAAATGTTCAGTTCAAGTAAATAATTTACAACATTCACAATTTTCCATTCAAAGATAACTCAGTTTCTAAATTTAAATACTTTCCCCACAATCAGCTACTACAGCAATGTTATTGGTACAAAAGATGTCTGAATATTTAGGATATTATAATTAAGAATAGAATTTTTTCCTGTAGAAGATACATGTTTACAACTAGTAGATATAATGAAGATTAACTTGTTATGGTCGGTTTAGAAAGCTGTAGTTATTTTTACTTTTGATAATTTTTATATTTTAACGTTTTCAGGAACCACATAAGGAAATCCTAGGCAAACTGAGCTTTGTGAATGATTTGGTTGATTGCATAATGCAAATAGCAAGGTCACATGGGACACCTTTCAGTATTGTCTCCCCTGGCATCACTCAGGTCAGTAAGCAACAAATATTTCTCTTTAAATCAACAAATGACTTTTCATTCAAATGTCTATTCTCTACTTTATTGTCTCATTTTACTTTGTTTGATTTTTAAAAATTTAATTCATCTATTTCAGACTGATGAAAAAAGTCAAAGAATGATAGAAACTCAGAAGTAAGTTTTTAAGCTTTCAGATTTTAAGTGCATCAGTTAGTATTAATTATTTTTTATACCTTTATTTTTAATTTGTCAAATGTAATAATTGCATCTTTTTAATTCAAATGACTGTGGTTTTCCATATTTTTATATATAAATTTGAAGTATTATTTTACTAGTTTTACTCTTGTTGTTTTTTATAACAGAGTTGCTAAAAATTCTTATCAAGCATGAAGATTGGCAGTAAAGCATGAGTTGAACTTGCATCCCACACCTTATATATAACTTTAACCACATCAGTTAACAAAGCCTGCTTATTAAATAGAGCTAAAATCTATTATTATTACTACATTTTACTATGTTATTTTAAAAGCTATTTGTGCTGCATATTCAAGGTGTCAGTCTTGAGTTCTGTTTAGGGTCATTGTAGTAATTCATTAAAATACTTAGAATTAAAATAGAACAGTTTTTTTTTTTTTTATATCAAACTTATTTCAGTACTTTTTTGTATTGCAGGCGACTGAACCAATTGCTGTTGTATGTACGATGCCTGCAGCTTTTAACTTCAGCCTTACAATTGGCAAAGGAAGAAATAAATCAATCTCGCTTGCACCCTTTGACTTCTCTTAAAAACAGTAAGTGTTTCAAATTTATTTGGCTATTTTCTTTCTCTTCTTACTGCTAATACAGGCTATATACAGTTTATCTTATTTTCTTTTTAGTTTGTTAGTCCTATTGTTTGCATTTCAGGTACAAAATTGAAGCTAGCAGATATAAATTTGTAGAATTCTCAATGAGTAAAAGACATACCTTCTCTAACAGCTTATTCTGACTTTTTTCTATCAGTCAGGCACCATGACTGAACTGGAAGAGGCACACTTCAGATTAAGAAGTGGTTTCCCTGAGGTAAAAATGGGATGCAGGCTCAATTCCTGTTGGAGGCTGAATTTTTCTTTAGTAGACCAAAAATCCTCAATTTAGGCTGGTTGTTATTAATTTCATTGTTTAATAAAATAAAAAATAAGGGTAACAAGTCAAACATGTTTACCCACTAAAAACAATATTTATAATATTAAGAAATAATGTTGGATAAAAAATCCTTTCAAAAAGTAATCATTTTATATAATAGTTTCTCTACTATTGTACAACAATGCAGCTTATGCTTTAAATCCTTTGTGTAACAAAATTTGCCATTTTTACTTTCAAATGAGTTCTATTGATATTCATGAGTCTGTATTTGTCTTCACTTCTATATCAAATACTTTCTAATTACATGTATATTAGATTTGAAATGGTATTCATTTTAGTTCATTTTCACTGGTTCGATTTAACTTATAACTAAATAATATCTCATTCTGTGAATGTATTTCAAAGCACATTTTAAAACAATTTTGGCATTAAGCTGCTTTCATAATTGAAATATAACTACATAAGTTGAATGCTTTAATAATTCCTTGAAATTTTTCTATAATCCCTAAGGTTAAAAATCTATTGAAATGTATTTTTATTTTACTTTATAATACATTAATACAGTCACCAAAACTAAATTGCTGAAATAGATATGAATAATGGATTTGCTTATTTTTCTTTTATCCTCATTCATTTATTGAAAATACAAAAGACCAGGGTGAAAACTTTTTGAGAACAGAAAAAGGATTAAATACTTTTATTGAACTATTTCTAAAGTATTTAATGTTAACCATCTGATTAAATTAGCAGTTTTAAAATATAGTGGGCTTAATCATTTGACTGGTTTGAATCTATTTATTTCTGCCCAATTCTTTGAAGTGTAAGTTTATTTATTGTTTTTAATTACAATTACTATTAGTTATTGTCATTTTTAGCTTAGCATAAGCTGAAGATTTATCCTTTGTAGGTTGAAAAATTAATTTTAAATATTTTTGGGATAAACAAAATGTTTGAATTATATATTTCAGTTGTACAAAAAATGAATGCGCGTTATCATAAGTGTTTGGACCTGTGCAAGAAAATTCAGCGTTATGGGCCTCTGCAATATGCTAATGGACAAATTGCACAGATGTTGGTTGCTCCGGTTGACAAACTAATCTATTTGCATGCATTAGATTTGGTAAGTATCAATAGCAGCAACATTAAATGTTTTGAACCTAATAACAATATATCAATTCAATAATATAAATGTGAGTTGTCTCTTGGTGTGTATCTGGGATTTTCTCAAAAACTACAAGTTACACATGTAAAACCATATAGGTTCTGAATCAGCATCCTTCATGGAAGGCTTCTTTCTTTATTTTTTTTCCTTTTTTTTAAACTATTTATTTGGAACTACACACATACACAGGCATAATATCTTTCCAAACCTCAGCACTGTACAACAATGTAATAATCCAATATTTATCTTGGCTGTCTATATTTATATGTGCACTTTACTTGTGGAGTTTTAAGTGAATGAGCTAGAAAGATATACAGTAAATATAAATAAGACCAGAAAGAACTGCTTTAATAGATGGGTGAATATATGAAAAAAAGCATTCCAAGCAAATGTTCACATGAACTGATGAAGATTGTGTATTTAAAATGAAATCCTTAAATGATTTGTGAAATCCAATAGCACTATTATCTGCTTGATTAAATCAAGATATATTTAAAAACAATGTAACCTTTATTTTCACCATGGATTGTTGTGGAATGAGACCAGGTAAACAAATGTCAAAATAGAAATCAGGTATATTTCCGGATACTGGTGGTTTGCATACAATAAAGAGAAAATATTGTGGATTGATCCTGCTCATTCTCTTTTTTAAAAGCAGCTGATGTCATGTTTTTGCTCTGAATACAAGTACAAAATTTATTTTAACATTATGTAAACATGCCTAGGTTAATCCAAACTTTTGCATGTATGGATGATTTCACAAGTCATTAAATCCCTTTGACAGCTTCTGATTTATTTGGACTAGTGTCTATCTCCTTTTAGGGAATGGCTAGACTTCAGTTTTTATTTGCTACCATAACTGCATAAAATGGTATTCATATGATTTTTGGTCATTTTCTCTTGTGATAAAGGCTTGGCTCTGAAGTCTAAGAAAGGTGGAATTGCTTTTGAAGACAGTCCTGATGTATGATGATTGGTATAATATAGACTAAACATAAAACTGCTAATGTGTGTCTATTTTACTCTTATACCTCTTTACTATGCTTGTAAGGAAATTGTTACTCTGTTTGTATGTGTCACTTTTTCTTCATGCTTTATGGATAGTGTAAATTGTTGAAGTTCAAGTATTTTCCAGTGAAAATTAGTTTATGATATTTGAATGTTGGCTCTCCAAATTAGTATACCCAGGAAGGCCATTTTACCTTCTTTCTCTTTTCATTGTGAATTGTTTTGAACATCTTAAATTCACATGGTTCAACAATACTTGCACTTACTTTCACACTCTAGCCTTATCAGGGAGATATCAGTTAAATATCTCAACTTGATTAGCTTTTATATTATACTTAAAGCCATTTCCTCAAAGTATTCCATCTATGACCATGCGTAGACTAATCCAAATAGGCCAGTCTAACAATAATTTCTATCAGAAAAAAATATTTATAATCTATTATTTATTTGTCTCTGGTTTGTTATATATCTTGAGCAATTACTAGTACTAGTTGTTAATTTACTCATTGTTTTATCATTACAGTAGTATTAAGATATGACTTTTAGCTTTGGGAGGAGGTTTCTTATACATTTATTTAGTATTTGTTGCATTAAATGATTTATTTCTATTTAAAAAAAATTTCTTGTGGAAATTATATTGAAATCTTCAATTGATAAAGATCACAATTCATTTATGTATAATTAACTTTATTTTTGTTTATAGTTCCGGACAGGATTGCTTGATGAAATCCTCATGAAAATGAATGAAGTAAGTCATTTTTTTTTTTAATGTTGATATATTAGTTTTAACCATTTGTTTCATTTTTTTATGAACTCTTCACTTGATGATGTAAATTATAATATAAGTATAATAGATTTTATTTGAGTGTCTTTGTAACTTTTCATATGTCCTGATAGATTTGATATTATATTGTATATTTGAATTAAGTTTTAACCTTCTGCATTGTTTGGTTTAATTCTCCTCTGTATGTTAGATTATCAGAGAAAAGTTAGATCTCAAACAAAAACCAACTAAATATTAACCTGAATAATAAACATGACATAAATATCAGATTTTAACTTTTATATTGAGATGAAATCATCATTGCAAAATATAGGAACTTTTAATTATTAGTTGGATTCAATTGATTTTCTTTCTGAACTCAGTTATTAAGTAATGACACACTTATATAAATAAAATTCACTGGATTTAATTCTCTGCATAACGAGTTAATTCTCATATAATTAGAAATTGAGCTTAGTATTAAATAGTCTGCTACCAATTCAAATATCTTCATTTTTTTTCTTTTCTTTTAAGTGCTCCTATTCTTTCTTTCAGTGCTATTATCATTATAGCACAGCCCACATCTTGCTGCACAGTTTAGCTAATCAAGCCAAGGATACAACAGATAAATCTGTTCTCAATAAATGTAAGTCATTAGACTTATTTTCCTCTTGATGCTGTTCCTTAAAAATTCAATATATATATATATATATAACTTAGATGATTGCAATTTTTTTCAATAAGCCAACCAAATATTTTGAAACCAATTTAAAATATTGATTTTTTTTAATTTAAAGATCCTTTCCTTACTCATGTCTGTTTCAAAGAAATTGCACCTAAACTTTGAAATTTTTAAGCTGGTGTACCTTGTACTTAAGATAGTTACATACTTCTATAGCACCAGTGGCCTGCGTTTAAGCCAAAATAAATAGTGAGGTTTTCAAAGTAGGCAGGCTTTTTACCAATTGGAGAGTTGGTGCAGAATCTCCTTATCTTATTTAATATTTAATTTTGTGTAGTACTATGAAAAAAATAAGTACAAATACATAAACCTTTCAATTTTTGGTTAAAAGTACAATATATTTTTAAAATCCTTAAATGTGCATTGCTTAAATTCATTTTTTTCATTTTTTTTCCCCAGATAAACACAAAGTGGTGACCCGCCTCTTAAATTTGCAATCGTACGATCCAATCAAAATAAGCTGATCAGGTCATGTGATATCTGGACTCTCTCATTGCATGGATCATTGTGGCCCTACAGCAACCAACTTAAGAATTTGTATTTCATACACACTCAAACTTTGAGTCCCTTGTGGCCAAATTCTACAGAAAAATGTCTTTTTGTTATTCTAACCTCCAATACTTCATTTGTCTTTCATTTCTTCAGATTTTTTAAAGTTAATTCATCATTTCTTTCATGTCACAAGTTTTCTGCTGAGATGAGTTTCAAAGTTGATCTTTTCACTCATCTTTTTCATTTTCATCTGAAAACTCTTAGATCAGGTTTTATTCAAACAATTTTTTTTTTGAGCAGATATCAACTTGATACTCTGTGCTGAGGCCCAGATACAAACTAATCACCCTGTTTTATCTTTATGACTATGATTAAGGTTACTTAAGTTTTCTATACACCCAAAACATTCTTTTAAGGCTTTGAAATGTAGCTCTGTGGAACCTTATATATATATATATATATATATAAAATTCCAAATGTTATTGAATGAAGAATTCTCCTATACAGAGTAAATGTAAAATGTATAAAAATAGGGACAAAGTAATAACATTTTGATCAGAGCATTTTATTTCACTCTTGAAATGATTCTGCTCTGATTATCAACTTTTTATTACTAAAACAAACCTGCTTATTAGGGTTGTTTTCATTTTTCATCAACTTTAGACTTTATTTGCTCACAACCAAATATCTTTCATGCTATCCTGTTGAAGAGGCATTTCAGTTAAACAAGTGTTTTCAAAATTTGTTTTTAAAGTTTTTTGACATAGTTATTTTTTTTTTTTTTTGTTATATTTCAATTTTTTTATTATCTGTTTTTCAGAATTGAGAAAGATTGTTAGTGGTAAAATGTTTGAGAGAGAGAGCATCTATTTAGATCTTGAGTATGTCTGGTGATCCATTCCAAAGAAGTTGACTTTAGAAAGAAAACTATAAATACCTGATTTTCAATTTCTCATCCTCTCCCCTTTTTCTCTCAATCCTTTCTACCAATTTGCTTCTGGAATTAAACTTTTTTTTTTTTTTACTCTCATTGTCATTTAAGGAATATCAGTATTTCTTAAGTTTTATTTACTTTGTATTTATATTTGTTTGGCAGTCTATAAACTTGGTCTTTACCTTTTGCCAAAGATGGCAGAATTCTGACATTAGGTTCCAACCTCTCATCTTCTCTGTATATAGAACTTCACCTATAATTTCACCACTTTCATATCAGGTATTGGAATCAATTTGTGTTACAAGTTTTAATCAAATAAATTCAAAACATGGAATTAAGATGAACCAACAAAGAGTAGCAGTTATTTTGTATTTTTGATTTTCATTACAGTCACAGCAGAGATTGTTAAAATTATATTTACACTAGTGTTATATAAATATCAAAAGTGTCAATAAGATAATTGACTTGTTTGAACATTGTCTATATTGTTTATTTTCAAGCATCTCATTTGTTTGGTATGGGTTTCATGGTTCACTCAAATAAGCAAAACTTATATGTAAATTTGTTGTAATTAAAATTATTTAAAAATTATAGGTTGAATAAAAATAGCAAAGAAAATATATTTGTATATAAATCAGTGGTGGACTCACTTTAAGACAATAGCTTTTTCATGCCTGCTTTTGAATTTGGATTTAAAGCCAGTTGGCTAATCGGCTTAAAGCATAATGTAATTAAAACAACACATAATTGCAATCGGTTGTCATGCTTCATTCACAGATGTACATTAAAAAAAATTACATTTTAATTTTTTTTTTTAATAAATAGCAGTTATCAGGTTGACTAGTTTTGTTGCAATGTACAAATGCTTCAGTCACTACTAAAACAAAAAAGAGACAAAGGTATATAATATTACAGTTTGTAAAGTTTTCTTTATTTATTGAGAGGCATTTTTTCTTTGACAATATTTAAGAAGCTGCTGCAGTTAAAGAGATGAGACATTTTTGTTGCTGCTTTCAAGATATACTTTTAATATGAAACTGTACATTAACAACTCCTTTTTCCAAATTACAAGACTTTAAGAGACAAGTTGGATATTTTTATAGATTTTTTTGATCTGGCCAGTTTTTAATTTTAAACCAGATTTGAATGGAATCTCTTTCCAAAAATAGTTTTTGGACTTACTTCATGCACTCTATAGAAAAGATTGCAGCACTTGTGTCAACAAATTTCATTTGATGACATTCAAAAATTTGTACTATTAAAATTAGAAAAATAAATTTTGGTTTGTATTATATACAAACTGCAATTACCTGTTTATTTGAATAAGCAACTTAAGATCTTTGGCAAATTTGAACAAGTGATGACATTTGACAATATTGGATATCTTGTACATCTACAACAAAATACATTATGCAGCTGTATTAGTCCATTCTTATCCTATTTACCAGTAAAAAAACAAATATATATATATATATCATTATTCTAACCTATATGGGAAGAAATTTTCGATCTAACAGTTGATTTTATTTCGAATTGGTAATTGTAAGTGTTAAGAATTGAACTAGACTTTTGTTTCTTCTTGTAAAACTTGCTATTTCTCTTGTATGTTGCTAATGGCTACTATAGTAGCAACTAGGTTTACTTAGTTCTTATTTGATTTCCTGAATCGAATCAAGTTTTAGGTTTATGAAGAAAGGGACATATTACAAAACTGTTGCCAAATTGGAGGAATGGAATGCCTTGTACAGAACTTGTTTTTTTTTTTTGTATAGACTTAATTTTTTCTTGTCTTAAGTTTTGGGATCACCATTTCTCTTTTTCCTTTGGTTTCATTGGATAACATGTTTAAACTGATTGGAACACATTTGTTTTCATTTGTTCATTATTTTTGTAAAACAATTGAAAAATTCATCTATTTAAAAACTGAAGTTTCCTTATGGGAAAGTTTAATAATACAAAATTTGTATTTGGTTATTATGGAATCATCTCCCTTTATATTTACTGTCAGCCATTGTTGAAAAAAAAACCTTGACTGAAAGATTCTGTTTTAGGATTTTAAGAAACTGATTGTTTCTTGAAGAGGATTCCATATCATCCATCCAATTATTTTTGTTTTTATTCCTTCCACATTTTCAGTTTTCTTAATTTCCTTACTATCAATGATAAATTCTCATAACTGCTTTCAAATTCTTTGAATTATATGAATCGTCTGCTGTTCTGTTTTCTTTGTTAAACAGTTATTTTTCAAATGAAAAAAAATTATGGTAATGAAAACTGAAATTTCAAGAGAATGCTTAGGAAATTCTATTGGCTATAGTGGGCTTCCATAACTTCTTTTCAATTTTAACAAAATAAAACCATTTAACTCAAGATTTTTTTTCCTTTTTGATCTTGTATAATTTTTTTTAAGTTGTTTATTTGATAAATATTTAAATGTATTATTCGCATAATCTCCACCAATTATATTAGGAAATATAAATTTTCAATGTTGCTCTAATTTTCTCAGATGAAACAATTTGTTGTAATGATTGATAGCCACAAAGAATGTTTAGTTTATTACCAACCTTCAGCTGAGTTACTTGTCAAGGATTAAAATCAAATTGGGAAGTAATACTTTTTTTTTTTTTAAATAGAAATCAAAGAATCTTTAGTTATGGGCCATTTCTACTGCTGCAGCACATGCTTTGTGTTATATAATTTTTTTCTGTACTTACGGCCACAAATTTTTGAATGATGAAAATGAATTTTTTTTTTTTTTTTTAATATGATTTGTCGTTATTGCAGTTTTATGGTTTTAAGTGCGTATGTCTTACTTTGTGCAATATAAATGTATTGCATTGTAACTGAGTTTGTTGGGCTGAATTAAATGCTTTGATATTCTTTCTTAATATTTTAAATTATTTTCTGTTAAAGTTGTCCTTTCTGCTTTCACTGTATTGTCAAGCTGCTTCCTTATTTTTTATTTTTTTTTATTTGTCCTACTCCACATAAAGCCTCTTCAGAGAGTTTCGATTGAATCACTTTTTGAAATGTGAAGCGGAATTTCACTACAAGTTGTTTCAAATAATAAATAAAAAAAAAATAAAAAAACTTTACTAAAGTCATATCTCAAGCAGGAAAAACTGCAAAAACAATATAAATATTTGTGAGAAAATGCTTATAGATTACTTCCTCTGAATCTTTATATTTGGAAGACAAAAGAACAAACAACAATATTTAATACATTCCTCTCTCTCTCTCTTCACACTATGAGGAAACTGCATGATTTTTCAATGTTTAATCAGTATGCAGGCTGTAATCTTGCATTCATTTTGGCCTCTAAGCCACAAACTTTTGTGATATTGTTTTATTTTTTAATTTTATACTACTATCAGTTGGAACCAATTATCATCTCACTGCATTTTATTTAAAATATCATTTTTAATGAACCTTCTGAAGCTTACTGATTATATTGCTTGCCCTCCCAACTGATTAAGACATTTTCTTGCTTGCTTGGTTTTGTGAAGCTAATTTTTGCATATTTATTTGAACTTAATCATCAAGACCCTGCAGATTAAATCTCAAAAATTTTAGAGTGGTTGGGGTGAGTATATGTCATGTTCAGATGGACCTTTTCATTTTCTTTCTAAATTTGTATCTTCAATGTGAATATCCCTTATACTAGCCATTTAAAAAATATTTAAGAAGGGATAAAATATTACAAGTTTTGATTTGACAGATAATCTTGTCTAATTCTTTAAAAAAAAAAAAAAAAAACTACTAAAGATTGTAATCTAGGCTTGATATTCGGCTTCAAAGTGCCTTGAAATCTTGAATATCATTGAAATAGCTCTGGAATCAATCTTGTTTCAAGACAAACACTTTCATTCCCTGGCTCTGAAAGGTTCTTTGACTTTTCTATTAAACCAAAATATACCCACTTTCTTCTGAAATATAAACAGTCAGTTGCAAAATGCTCAATTTCTAATCTACTTTTTGACTGAGGAGTTTTGCAGACCTCATCAGGAGTTGTTTACTTGATTGTGGCACTTGTGCAATTTGAATATATTGATAAAGTAAATCTCTTCCCAATTTATCAAATGGTGTCTTAGTGTCACTATTTGAATTTCTAATTTGTTTTGAAAGTAAAAGGATGAATATTTGTGTATCAAAAAGAAACACTTTAAAATGACATAAACTGAGAATTAAAAAAAAAAAAAAAAAAAAAATATATATATATGTACAAAGTGTTTCAATCCTTTTATTGGTTTATGTTTGTCAGTGCTTAATTCAATTGTTGATAAGTACCTGATGGAGTTCTTTGTGTGTGCATGTGTTACTCATATTTATTTGTGCTGACAGCAATTTTAACGAACTTTACATGTTCTCCCCTGTTTTGTGATTATCAATTTTTTGTATGAAATTAAACAACAAAAAGAAGGGGGTGGGAAATAATTGTTTTTTTTCTACAAAAAAAAAAAAAAATGGTTTAAAAAGTGATAAATCTTGATCTATCTAATTTAGCACCACCACCACCACTTTCTTTCCTCCCCTCTTTTTAGTAACCGGTGACTGCCAAATGGATTCTATGTATTTTATTCTTATGTATAAATATCCCACCTGACAATTGCCTTTTGGGTTGGGGAGACATTTATATACAGCATTGCTGGTACAACTGCTTTAACTCCCTGTTGTCATTTGTTCCTTTGTAACAATTTCACTTTTCAAAAAAACAATCACAAAATTTGCACCACCTTTATTTTTTCTTCTGTTTGTATTCACCCTGCTGTTGATTCCTTCCATCCACCTGCACCCAAAGATCTTTGCCCCTAAAATCATAAATCTTAAAAAGTGATCTTGTTTTCTGAGATCTGGTATCATCTTAATGTATTTATTGAATTCTTTTAGATATGTCACATTTATAAACAAATGAATTAACAGTATAACAATAAAAGAAAGAAAAATAGTGATAGTAAACCTCCTTAAAACTTTTGATCAGTTTATGTGGAGGTAATAGCAACAATAGCCCAGTCTCAGAATCTTACCCTGTTGGTGCAATTGGGGGGATGCTGTTTGAGAGATGAATCTCCAGAAACAAGGATCTTTCCTTATTATAAGGATTTCTTTGTCCTAAAAAGAGCTTTCTTCTCTTGCTGAAAATAAATACATATTAAATATAATGTAAAAAGATGTTATATATGATCTCCCTATTTGTTGTTTAAAGCTATTCCATTTTCATCCATCCATCAAGTTGTTTTCCACCTGCCACACCTTTTATTTTAATTTTATGGACTTATTGAATCTGTTTTGTCATTAGAATCCCTTTGGTTCATGGTCCCACTCTAAATTATTCTACATTACAAGGTGCAACTTTCAGATAATACAAAAATGTTTATTTATTAGGGGTCATAGCTATTCCTTAATTCTCTGCAAAGACCAAAACCTTTTTTTTTTATCTTCCCTTTCTTTTTACTAAAAGGAAGGAATAGTATCCTCCTCATTTTTTTAAAAATTCTTAGTGTTTATGAAAAATTGGCCTGAAAGAAGAAAGTGTGAAGTGCTAAAGATGGCAGAGGTGCTGTTATTTTTTTTTCTCTTTAAAAAACAAAAAAAAAACAAACAAATTATTTATTTTAAGTGGTAGTATTGACTGCCATACAACTTGACTTAGGTCATGTATGAAGTGAGAGTTGGGTTGGTCTGCTGACACTGTGAATTCTGCTGCTACTGCTATAACAAATACTACAATTAAACTTATTACTATCACCATTTCTCCTCTTGTCTGTTTGATTCTACTATATAATGGTAGCAGGCTTGCAGGTTTGCTCCACTAGCCAAGGTGACTGGTTGGAGCAAAACAAAAAACAAAAAAAAACTATAACAAAGTGCCCCATTATGTACATAGAAATGTTTTGTGTTTTTTTTTGTTTTGTTTGTTTTTTTTTAAATCCTGAACTAATGTACGTGTTAGTTTTACAACAGATCTGTGAGATACAAAATGTCAGTGTAAGCCCAGTTTGTAACTTCCCTTTTTATTTGTAAGGGAAAAAAATGACTCTTTGGAAGATGTAAATAATAAAATATATAAAATAGAAAGGGAAAAAAAAATGACTAATATTTCTTAGTAAATAAATTCATCTTAATTGTATGCTTTTGTTCATGTTTTTCTTTGTCTGAATTTACTTATATTTCAAAAAGAAAAAAAATTACAGAAATATTTTTATTGAATAAATGTATGTATGTATGTATGTATGTATGTATGTATGTATACATGCATGCAAAAGTTTTAGGCCAACTATATAATTTCTTAATAAAATGAAGGTGTAAGATTGTTTAGTAGTAGGGTTTTATCAGTAGTGTCTGTGGACCTTGTGAATTGGAAAATAAATTGTCGCATTTTTGTAGATGCCATGTAACACCACATTAAGGAGCTTGGATCTGAAAACAGCTGATGCAAAATTATTGGGTCAATAAAAGATCTGAGATAATAAAGTTATGATAATATGCAAATTTCTAAGTCGGAATTGTTCCATCTTGTTAACATGTATGCAATGTTCTTTGCCAAGTCATTGTAGTTGAACATTGGTTCACTTTTTATAGCTAAAATTTCTAAATTTAAAGGCTGTGACTTTGAAGGGAATGATAAGTCAACGAGACATAGCCAGAAACAATGTTCATGTTCTAAAAGACATTTGTGCTTAAAACACTTCCTGTAGTAGCAAAGAAAACTGGAATACCACAAAAATTAGACAAGGGTAATGAAAGATTGTGATAGTCTCAGTAGGCAATCCAAAATTAACAGCCAGACAAATGAAGCGTGAATGTAGTCTTAACAGTGAGGTTTTAATTGGTATACAGAGTGCGATGGATAAATTGTCTAAATTATGTAAAAAGAAAATAACACTGACATCTCATTTTAACAGATATATTTACCAAAATTACACAAAAATATCTTAAAATACTATAGAGTAAATTTATTAATAAAATCGCCATTGTTTTCAACCACAGTTGCCACACAACTTCAGAATCTCTTGTAACTCTTCTGGATGGTCTCCTTGAATGCTGCCATAATCCTCATCTTTGGTATTACAAGGAGTTTTAAGGTCTCTCACTCAATTGCACCCCGCACAATAATCAAGATGGTTGCAGCCTGGGAAATTAGGTGGTCAGATGTAAAGGGTGATGTGGTTGCAGAAATTGTCTGACAGCCATGACTGGGTTCTGCTTGTGTGACATGGTGCAGAGTCATGTTGCCAGACATAGGATTTTCCAGGACAGCACTACCTCCTCAAGGCATTTGATGTTGGCCTCCATGTTGAGTGTGAGGCCCTGTAGGAAGATGAATGGAGGCATAATGTTGCCATCACTCCAAACATCATGATGTTAGCTGGATATATCATCCAACTCTTTCTGA
>OZ010574.1:94579514-94669514 GCA_963932145.1 Acanthosepion lycidas
ATCAGTTGAGAACGATCTTCAATACACAGTTTGACAGGAATTATTGTATTAAGTCAAACAATCAACCAGAAATTCCATAACCCTGAAGCTTGCAAAGAAGGTCGGCATGCCAAACCCTATCAAATGCTTTGGGGATATCTAGTCACGGCACAAGCTTCTCTGTTGTTATGAAGGGGTTGGTAAACAATTTCAGTTATGGCCATAAGCACATCAGCTGTAGAACGGGCAAAGCGGAAACCATATTGCTTGATGGAGAGCAGATCATGGGATGTAAGGTGGTTTACAACTTTGGCGTTGATTAAGGCTTCGAAGACATTGCTGAAGAGGGGTAGGAGACTGATAGGACGGTATTTGGAAGGGTCACCAGAGTTCTTAAAGACAGGAACAATGGATGAGGACTTCAAGTCTGGAAAACAAGATTCATTGAGGCAGTAGTTATATAATTTGGAGAGGGCAGAGGCCAGTTCAGGCACACATTTCTTCAGAACATCTCCATCACTAGCCTTGTGGGGGTCTAAATTAGAGATAATACCCAATACCGATGATAGAGTAATGTGTTCTAAGGGGGAAATCGGGTGTGGATACACTGGAAGAGTCAAGTGTTGAATTGAATGAGAATTTCCGAGCAAAGCATTCAGCCTTGTTGGCAGAAGAGGTCACAACCTCAAACTGGTTGAACAAAGGAGGTATAGAGGGTTTGCTATTGTTAAGTACGCTTTTGCAGAGATGCCAATAATCCTTGGAGCCGAATTTGGAGATGCAATACGTTCTTTCATTTGGGCAGCAAATAGTGACTTTGATTCATTGAGGACACGCTTACACTTGTAATTGTCTATTGCTGTTGCTTCAATATAGGTGGAAGAAGTGGTTCCTATAGGCAATGGCAGCTGAGCAAGCAGCAGAGAACCAAGGGGATGAGCACAATTTGACCGTATATTTCTTTGAGTGGATGAAAGCCTCGATTCCAGCTTTAATTCAGGAGGAGACCTCAGAAGCACATTCTTGAAAGAGGAGTGTAAAGACAATATCCTAGGGGACTTCGCAAAGGAAATCCTGAAATAAATCTCAGTCTGCTTGTTGATAGCATAACGAGGTTCTAGTGGTAGGAGGTGTTGATAGACAATACAGCATGATCAGAATTGCCAGGAGGGCAGAGCTGCATGGCATTACAGGACTCGGGGATGGAGATAAAACATAGATCAAGAAGAGAAGCCTTACCATCCTGGTTGTAGGGAAAACGTGTGGAGAAGTTGACTATCTGCATTTGAAAAATTAAGGGTTTAAATGCCTGCATGGTCAGTAGTAGCTTTTTTAAGCCACTTGGTATGATGGGTGTTAAAATCACCAAACATGAATATGCGAGCAAACGGATGGAGAGAGAGAGCCTTGTCAATGCAGTCAGAAATGCATTCAATTATACCACAGTCTTGGATCTTTATAATTTCCACACTATCATGAGAGCCACTAGAAAGCCTTCTGTCAAAACCATTGTTACTAAAAACTGATTGAAAAACCAATTCATAGATATTATGCAAGGAGGTAACTGTAAGTTTCAAATTTTTCCATATACTTTGGACTATTGTCTTAACATGAAATTTCACTTCATTGAAAAAGTGATGGATTCACCCCAAAATTGAATTAAGACCCACCTTACTACAAAATCTCATTAGAATTTGTAGGGTATGTTTGGAGATACTGTGTAGACACAAATATGGATGAATTATTACCTTTGCTGAACTTCATCGGCAAAAATAACTCTACTGTCAACATTTAATTTCCGTTATTCAGAAATCACGATAATCAAGATGTAAATAGATCAAAATCAATTTCTAATTAACAGCATTGATTGTTGCAGTATTTAACAGATTTCACATTTTTATTGCTATTAATCTTCATTAACAAAGAATCTTAGCAGAAATATGAAGGTATTTTATTGTCTAAAAAAAAACATTTATGTAGATTTTTAACAAATTAAATGAAAAGATTATATTAATATCTAGGTCTGCTGCTAGGAAAGTTGGTTCATTGTGTCGTGTTAGACAATATTTTTCTCCAGAATCTATCCTATATATCTATAAGGATACCATTCATCCAGGCTTTCAATATTGCTGGTACTTCTGCTATATATTTACAGATTCTTGATAAAATTCAAAGAATCTACATTGTTATTAGTTCTGAACTGGCATTCCAGCTTCAGTCACTTTCCAAAACTGCAAGGTAGCTTCCCCACACTTTTTCTACAAATACTTTCATGGCAATTTTTCTACTGATCTTTGATACCTTTGGTACCTAGAGTTTATGAATTTAAGCACAGTACCAGATTGGTAACATGTTTTCATTATTTTACAGTTGAATTAGCTAGATATAACCCTAAGTTCGATGCTGTTTCTTTCCTTACGCTTCTTGCCTGTGAAACTCTCTATTGGCTACTTACTTTCCAGCCAACTTTGATTTTCAAAAATTTAAATGCAATGTCATCTACTGTCTTCTTGACTCATCGTTTATTGATCTCTCTCCTTAATGTTTTTTCTTTTTCTTATTTTTTCATACTCGGTATCTCTTTGTAGCTTTATTCCCTTGCTTGGGGAGAAATGATTAACCACAAAAACTTCCATCACTGTAAAGTGAAGAGGACATTACCAATATGGTAGTTGCAATGTAACCAATGTAGAGAGAAAAAAAGAATAGCAATGCTGTTGTTTCAATGGTGGTAGCAAAAAAAGACGTTGAAATTACAATAATTTTGTTGCATTTATGTAAATGAAGAGTCTTTTGTTAAGTATTTTTGATAACTTGACAAGGCTTTGGTAGAGAAAATCACTGTAGAAGCAAATTTGGAATTAACAGAACCTAAATCAAACTTTTATTTAGATCAGAACATAATGTATTGATATATGGCCTTTTCAACTCTGTTACAAATTAGATTACTAGGTGAAGATGAAAAATCCCATCTGTGTCAATGTTGGATAACAGTGTAATATGCATTTATGCATTGCTTATAGAACTGATTGATAACTTGAGTCCGAATCTATTTGATAATTGAAAAGTGGATCCCAGAAGAGTCTAGTTACAGAGTCAATTGATTGGTTAGAGAATATATGTATTCTGATTGACCAAAGAGATGGTGTGTGACAATCTGTTTAAAATAATAAAACACTTTTGGTGTTAACACTTAATCTGAACGCTATTTAAGCAAATATTTGTTACAACTGAAAAATATGCAGCTTGTTTTATCATTTTCAAGTGTCAGTGTTCATTGTTCTGAGTCTTATCAGGAAATATAAAAAAATTCAAGACAATAAAACATGGAAATATTAACATCTCTTTTGCTGTCCACGGATTGAGATAAAGGCAAGGAAATCCTTATACCAGGCCTGGCAACCATGTGACTGGAGTCAGACATATAGAAACCTAAATTACTACTAAATAACAATTACTAAGAACATTTTTAGATGTAGTGAATTCCCTTGGAAATTAATGATATGAGTGTGTGTGTGTGTTGGGTGACCATAGTAAAAGAAGGGAAATAGAAGAAAAAAATGACTCCCAAACCAAACAACGGCAACTGACAGAGAAAGACGAAAAACACCTTACCTCTTATACCTGGATTTCGTAGAAATCATTTTGCAACAGATTGCCAGTATTGCAACCTTGGTTTGGAAATTTCATTACTACGGTCTGATAGTCAAATAATTAAGGGTAGATCAAAGTGGATCTATGGTAAGTATATGTTAGATCAAATATAGATCAGTAATTGAGAACAATGTGACAGAAGAAAGATGAAAGATGCCTCTACCTCTTTTAACATAGGTGAAATTGACATGTGACCATTTATGCAAAATAATATGTAAATGAAAATAATCCAAGCAAGGCAGGTGTTTCTCTGTCCACACCTCACACTGCCAGAAACTGCTGGAACCTATTACTCTTTCTGACAAGGAACTTGTCAGTAATGTCCAGTAATTAGTTAATTAGCAACTATATATAATATTAGGAAGCATCTTACAATTTTTGACATATTTCCATAAATGCAAATATACAATGAAAGAACAAAAATACTATAAAATAATTAAATGTACAAAAATCACTGTATTCACCATAAATTAGACATTTTTAGATGATATTGCAAAAATAATGAGTTCATTTGTTTATGCCAATTGATTATAGAAAATATAATTGTATAAAACAATGAGAAAGCAATTTCAGCATTTTACAAAATTGTGTATCAACAAAGTCTGAAAATACTTTACAAAAAATGTGAATTTCAGAGAAACAACAATTTTGATAATCTTTACAAAATTTATTGTGATTTTTGTTACATGTACATTTTCTTCACAGAAGATGAAAAAAATACTCATTTCACTATGAGACAATAGATATTATCAGTATACATAGTTTTAAAAATTAAAATCAATTTATATTAACAAGAACACAAAATTAATTAACAGGATAATTTGGAGAGTTCATCAATATATGTAAAGAGTGGGGGAAATTGAAAATAAAATTATCCAGTAAAAATTTCTGTGAATGGATAAGTATGGCTTTTTTAATGCAGCTTCATGAACATATTTTTAGTACTTGAAAAGATATGAATTTTTAATACTGATTATGTAATCTTAAAGAGAATTGTAAAAACATTTTTATCTCATAAATAACATTTTAAGATAATTTCAAAACATTTAGTGCTAGTTTTTGAGTTTTTGAGTTGTCTTAGGTGAATCAAACAAACAATAATTTTTTTAAAATATATTTGGCAATATAATTCCATACTTTCTTTTCATATTGAAATTATACATATCAGAAACTAACAAATATTTTTGTCAAAGAATTTTTGCAAGTCTTCAATTTAGCACCACCAAAAATTATAGAACAGAAAAACACCCACTGAATTGTGGTATCCAGTGGAATTTTAAATTACCCCAATCTATTTCTTTCAAAAAGATGTTCATATTCTTGAAAATAGAAATTAGTATTATTAAATGTTTCCTCTTCTGGGGGACAATCTTTTCCTGTAACATAACCCGCTATATACAAAAGTGACATTTTAATATCATTAGAAATCCTAGTTTCAAGGTCTGGTACATTATCAAATGTTTGGCATTCCATCCCATACAGCAAATGTCCACATTTTGAACAATTATGTCCTGGATCAAAGTTGTATTCTTTGACATCAACATTTAATAGTGTAGTTTCTACAATATTAAATTTTTCAATAACATTTTGAGCCGTTATAAAATATGGACCTCCAGAACTTTGTTTTAATTTTCCAAATATTACCACAGACTAACAAAATTAGAAAATTAAACCACTGCTTAGCAAATATGTAAACATCAATTAAACCATTGCATGTATGTTCAATGGCTAAACTATTATATCTTGTTAATGATTTCATTCTTTTATCTTTGCTTTCCTTCCGTTCTTTTTGTCATTTTTTCAAATTTAGAAAGAAATAACAGATGTTCATCACCTAAATCTGATATCACCTTTTTCAGTGGATCATTTTTCTCAGTGTCCCCATATATTTTTTTGGAACAGACAATTTTCAAAAATTTAAAAAGTTTTTCAATGAAGTTAATTGTTTCTACAGCATCCTCCCCATTTAATAATGGGTGTGTTTTAATGACAGCTACAGTTTGATCACAAAAACTTTTAAACAATGGGAAACATTTATTTTGTCATTCAACAGGTTTTAGGTAAACTGCTACATCAGTGAGTTTTGGCAGCTTAACAAATTGAGTTTTTTCATATTCAAAAAGACATTTTACAATTTCCCATTTTACTGTCATCTTTTTGCCTCCATAAGAAAACAGTAACTTGGAAGTCAGTTCAGTAATCCAATTATTCTAAATATTTTTTTAAAAGGCAGACATAATAAGTACAAGCCATTTTTAGTTATTCAAGGTTTATTAAAAATAATATCAAATTTTTTTTTGAAAAGGTTTGATGGGTCCTATAGTTGTCACATACAATTACTTGACTATTTAATTGTTTGATTGCATCAACAATATATAAAACTTTTTCATGTAAAAAAGTAGCCTCTAATTTTACAACTGGGATCATTTTAAGTAAACTTTTTGGTCCACCATTTAAACATTTTACCAGGATGCCCAATTCTGTTTTTGCTAATCCCTCAGAATTTTCAGCCAAACCAAATAAATTTCATCCATAATATTGTAGAGCAACTTTGACATACACGTCATCAGCTAAAAGAATACACTTTTCTGGATTTCAGAGATTTTACTAAAAATATCACTAACAAAATTAAAGTAATTTAATTTTGAGAATTTTGATGTTAAAGCTGATAATGTTCTCATTCTGGATAACTTAAAATCATCCTGAAGTCTGTTAAATAATGGCAGAAATAATATTCAAATGTCCTAATAAGAATATCAGAAACAGTGTTTCGTCCCAATCCTTTGGTGACAACATTAATGTTCTTTTAAAATTTTTCTTATTATTATCAATTTTTAACTAAGATAACAAATCGCTTGATTGATTTGTGACTAGTGCTGAAACATTAATATTCAGCATTTTGAAAGGGGAAAAAATTGTTGTATATAACATTCAAATCTCAAGTTTTCAAAATTTTAATTAAAAATATTTGAATACCTCCTGTGAAAAAAATCAACAGACTGGATGAAAAGGTGATTGTTTGATTTATAGGATGTAACTGCTAACAAAAAAATCCTGTTGACAATATTCCAATACAAATTTTCAAAAGTGAGGATTTTGTCTTTTTCTAGAAACTGAGTCAACACATCATATTGCATAGTAGCATAAGTTTTAGTTGTTCTTGGTTGAGGATTAGGTAACATTTGGTGCCAAATGATCAAATACTGATTGTGGATTTCTGGGTCATACTTTTCACAGTGTAGGTATACAGAAGGTGATTATCTCCCTTTGTTGGATATAAGTCACATGGGTCACGTGATGGCCACTTAGTGATGTCACTCCATACAAAAGCAGCAGTGAAATTATTAGTTTCCAGTAGCCAAACCGAGAAGATTATTTTTTTTTAACACAACACCACTTGGCCTGGGCAGAGATTAAATCTGCTGCCCCAGTTAGCTTACAAGATCATAGAGCAGTCTTCCTTTGTGGAATATGTCCTCACCTGGGGCATAGTAGATAAATCTGGACTGTTTGAATTTGGAGTCCTAAACATGGCTTCTTCAGAGACAGAAAAATTTCCATATTATATGTAAATCCTTTCCATTTTGATTCTCCTTAGTCTGCTTTGCTGTGTAGATATTTTATTTTCTCTGTGTGCATATATGTATATATAGTTTTGTGTATTCTTAGTATCTTTCAATCATTCCATGAACTATGAATATAATAATGTCCATAATTAATAAAATTAAATTAATAAAATATGATTATCTAAACAAAATTAACCAGTTTAAACCAGTTTACTGTAAAAATATTAAACAATTTTTAATTTTGTTTTAGATTTTTAACAACAATGCTAGCAAAATTCAACATACATTTTTTTGTAAATACCCATAATTTTTTTTTATCTTAAGTGAATATGTTGGCTGTTATGAAGAATAATATTCTAGAAAAAATATTAGATTAAATTTTTATTCAATTTTTTTCAAATGTGCTATGTGTACTCGAGGTTGTTGAAGACATTAGGTTTATAATACCCAGAAATTCATACACAGATGTCTTCAAGGACATGGCACAGTGGCAGGACCCAAAGAGTGTAGTTCAATACCCGGTTAAGGCAGTGGAAAACTTGGAGAGGGGAATTAACAGGAGATAACTGATAACTGACATCCATTAAACATGGCATGTGGAACTAGAACAGTGAGTGAAATAAAGGGTTCAGTTCGACATTCCAACCACTTGAAGAAGTCCGAAATGTAATAAATATGGCAACAAAGATGAGGACAATAGTCTGAATAATGTAAATAGTGTACATAATACCTCATCTCAGAAATATAGACAGATACGAAAATTAAAATATAAGTTAAAAGCTTTGTGGGCAGTGTGTTCATGTCTTTGAAATAAAATGAACTGACTCAAGGGTTTAAAATAAGGTGATGAGTGAATCCTTTGGTATTTAGTGTAGTGAAAAGTGTGTTAATAAGGCGGATATTGGTAGTAGTCTGGAAGTTTGAAGTCAGGTCATGATAGGGATAGTAGAAATAGGTCAGTGTCAATCTACTGTTTTTCTCAAAGCAGGGCAGAAATAGCATTAGCAGATAACCTCTTAACTACTTCGTCATTCTTTTCTTTTATAAGTCACGCATAGAGCCTCCCTGATTTTTGGTATTTTTCAGTCACAAATAATTATGCTCTGATCGTTTTTTGGTCAGATTCAGTTTTTTCTTCTTCCTCTTTTTATTTGAGAGTTGCCTTCTCATTACTTAAGAGAAATATAGAAAGAGAAGTTCAGCAAGAGAGAAAGAAAGAAAGAGATAAGGGGTTTAAAAGAAAGTGCAAATACTTTATTTTAATTTCAATTCTTTTTATTTTTTGTTGGGACTAACTACAGCTTAAAATCTAAAAGAAACTGAAGGCTCAATTCAAAAAGTCAACAGAGCTTAAATATAATAGGGTACCTCCACAAAAACATGATGACGAGGATTGAAATTGATTTTTATAAATTAAAAATTTTCTTGAAGCTTTTATTTTAGTTTTAATTTCAAGCTAATAGATTAAATTTAATATTTCTAATAAGCAAAATACTTTGCTGTATTTTAAAAACTAATTTAAATTGACTGGAAAGAATTTCTTTTTTTGTTGTTGTTAAAATAGCTAATTAGTTCCCTTTTTTTAGTTGCCTTTCATCGTAATGTAATTCTGTTGGTTTCAATCTCTATTAGGAATGACTGCAAAACACATGCCCCTCCACAATTTATAGGCAGAAGCACATGTATTCTGGGATTTTTCCCTAGACAATAAAACAGGCCAGTCTAAGTTTCATGTGACTCAGTCCTGGTCTGTCATGCCTTGAAGTCAGAACACTACGTTTGCTTGTTGAAACTTGCTCGTATGTCAACACCAATTCTTAGTTTGTGAACTTTTTGCCATATTACTGTTGATTTATCTTCCATATATTGTTTGCTTGCTTTATATTATTTTTTACTGTTCTTTTTTCTCGTTTTTCTTATTGTTTATTGTAAACTTTGTCAATTCTATTTGTTGGGCACTTCTATCATTTATCTACATTTAAACATGGCTAGTCACTCTACAAATTCTCTTTATTAAAAAAATAAAATATACTTTTCTGAAACTTTATTTGAGGAATATTAGCTGATTTAAAGTATAATTAATCTGATTTGAAACAAATATTTACTTTAACTTCAAAATATTGCAGAAATGCATTTTTTAACCAGACAGTAGCTGTATTGACATGTTTGACAAGGTGATGCCAGATATAATGTTGTTCTATGGAGACTTTATTTGTAAAACATAATTGAAGAAAATGATGTGAACGGCTTTTTATTTAATTTCCAAGTACTCAGTTATCTTAAATATTTAGGAAAATATTCTCTGTAATCTAATGTTTTATTTAATTTTAGATATTTTGGAATTAAATTTACTATAGTCATAGCTCTTATTTTCTGATATCATGTATTGTCACCCATACTTACAAAAAAATGGCAGTTTATACACTATTAAAAAAATTCAAAATTCTTTTAAACATATTGGTGTTTGATGATTTGTATTAAGCTTTTCAAATTATGATTAGTAAATATAGATTTCACTAAATAATATCAAAACCAATGAAATTAATACAGAATTTTAAAAGATTTAAAACTCAATAAATTTTTCTAATTGAAGTTTTTAAAAAATGAAAACAATGGTAAAAATTCATTTTTCAGTATTTGTCTATATTTCTGAGATGAGGTATTATGTACACTATTTATATTATTGTCCTCATCTTTGTTGCCATATTTATCACAATGTTTCAGCCGTTGTATGCTCTGGCCTTCTCTAGGTGGTTGGAATGTCGAACTGAACCCTTTATTTCGCTTGTTGGAGTAAACTGTTCTAGTTCCACATGCCATGTCTAATGGATGTCAGTTATCAGTTATCTCCTGTTAATTCCCCTCTCCAAGTTCTCCTCCACCACCTTAACCAGGTATTGAACTCTCACTCTTTGGGTCCTGTCACTGGATCTAATTAATGCCTTTATCTTTGAGGACATCTGTGTATGAATTTCAGGGTACTATAAACCTAATGTCTTCAGCAATTGTTTTTTTACCAGTGCTCATATTGCAATTTTCGTTGTTATTATTGCTTTTCTCCGGCACTCATTATTACTGGTTCCCATATTGTATTCATTTCTATGCTTGGTTGGCTCAGCAAATTTTTGTGGCCTAGCATATGTGCTGATTCCTGAAGTTTATTAATTTTCCAATGATGTCCTTTGTCTATGATTTCAACCTGATCCTAAAGAGGGTGGTGATCTCTCTTTTCTCTCCATATGTGGTCAGCTACACCTGATTTTTCCACTTCCCCTCGTGTTACAGCTTTCTGGTGTTCTTGAAGCCTTACCTTAAGGGGGTGGCCTGTCTCCCCTTTATATTTCTTTTCACAGCTACATGGGATGACGTATACACAGTCTTTATTCATGTTCTCCTCTAGGGGAGGTCTTACGCAGGAGATATATCTATGAAGTGTTGTCAAGCTTTTGAAGGTTGTCCGGATGTTATATGGACCGCAGATCCTTTGTATTTTCTCTGATAAGCCCTTCACATAAGGCAGGCAGACTGTTTTCTGAGTGTTGTTGTCCTCATCTTGTACCTGCCTATCCCAGTTTATTGAGGTTGCTGTCATGTACCCAGGGTAGGTGTTATATTGTAGGATACTACTTATACTGACCAATTCTTTATCTAATTTATCTGGGTCGCTACTTATGACTTTTGCTCAGTGTTGTAAGCAGTGGATGATCCCTTTCTTTACGCTGTATGGATGGTGGGAGTTAAAATTGAGGTACTGTGTGGTGAATGTCGGTTTACAGATGTCTTGAATCCATGCTCTGTTTGAGATATTAGAACATCCAGGAATGGGAGTGTGCTGTTACTCTCTTTCTCCATCGTGAACTGTATCGAAGGTCTTATTGAGTTCACATGGTCCAGTAGAACCTGAACATCTTCCTGGTGTGGCTAGAGTATGAAGGTGCCATCTACGTACCTTAACCATATAGCTGGCTTTAGAGATATAGATTCTGATGCCATTTCCTCAAAGTATTCCATGTATATATTTGCCATTGCTGATGATAATGGTGAGCCCATTGCAAGCCACCTGAAAAGGCTGGAGTGTACAATGGCCGAAACGTTGTGATAAATATGGCAACAAAGATGAGGACAATAAATTCATTTTTCGTCAAAAAACAATTTTCTTCAAGGCTATGGTGTTAATATATCTTATTTATAAAAACAATTAAAAGCTTTTCTAATTAATGTCATTGTTTTATTGCATTTTTTATTTTACAATTCAGAGCAGATTTTCAGTAAATGATGTTTCTGTTTGACAAAAGCAAACTGATGATTTAAATTCTCCAAGGAGTCCTGCCTTCAACTACTATCAATATGTAGATTCTGGAATTTTAATCTCTTGAAATTTCATAAAAGTAAGTGGGGAGGTTAACAGATGTGAAAAAAAAAAATATTTTTATATAAATTTTCTAAAAACAAATATTTCAAAAATAATTTAACAAGTCCTGAAAATTTAATTAAAATCCAACAATTATTTGATTTATGCAAGAATTTTCAAAAGGTGTTTTTTTTTTAACACAAAAAAGACACTAAAATTTCCCATACTAATCTTCGGCCCATCCACTGATGCAAGAAAAACAATATTTTTAATCTAAATTTTGAATGTGCGAGAAAGGATTAAAAAATTTTAATAAAATAATCAAAAATACTTTGGTCTTTTCTCTTAATAACAAACATTTTGATGATAAAACTTTGTTTTTATCAAGTTTGGGGCCTTTTTCATCATGCTATGCTCTTTTTAAAAAAAATTTGGGGAGGTACCTATATTATAACAACATTATTAATATGAAAATCTACTACTTTGCTTCATGCAATAACACAATCATCAAGTGCATATTTTAACTGCCTGATGATTGTGTTATTGCATAAAACTCTGAGTATCAGATTTTGATATTGTTGTATTAATAATATTGTTATAATTATTAGTTTGAAGAAGTCCTTAATTTTTGTTTCTCCCATTTTTTATACATTCCACATGAGACAAATTCCATGAAAATGATTTTTGAAGAAAAACTCAAGACTTGTGTAAAATCAAAAATATTTATTTATTTTTCTTCATTGATTCGTGCAATATATGTAAATGAAAAGGTGTGCAAATGGTTGAAAAAATGAACACAGAAAGACAAGTGCAGATACCAAGCTGCTCCCACCACCGCTTTTCATCACACTCTAGTCATTTAACCAAAACGCAGATCAAACCAATTCCTCACATTGATTTTTTTTTTTTTTATTCTGCCTACCAATTTTTTTTTTTTTTTTTTTTTTTTTAAATATGTTCAAAATTTGAGCCCCTCCTTCAAAAAAGAACAGTTACTCAGATCTCATAAAGATACAAAGGGGATCCTGAAAATTTCTTGACCCCCCTCAAGAAGCCCCTGGAAAAGAAAAAAAAAAAAATGTTTGATCAGATTTTGAGAAGTGTGTCAGGCAGAGAACTTTTCAGTTTCCCCTTTGTATTTTTTCCTTATACAGTCAAATGAAATATGACAATTCAGTTCCATGAATTCTCTGGACTGCTCATCTTATTCTTTTTGTTACTTCTGTTGTTATAACATTGTTTCAACTGATCTGTTTTACAGGTTTCTTCAAATGTATAATCTCTGTGCAAAGAAGGTAGAATGATATCTTTTCCATGTAGTTTTCAATAATTTTGTAAAACAAAAAAATGGTGGACACTACATGACAGAGTTTATAGTAGGGGAAGACAGTAGTATCAATCAGCAGGAATGTAGTAACCTCAAAAGCAGTAAAAAGAATAAAATTGTAAGTCGTCCTAACAACTCTTGAAATAAGACATCTCAAATTGCATGAAATATGGCTACATCTACTCGTTGTTAACTTATTGTATGAGGCAACTGCTTCCAAAGTAAAACAGATTGTTTTAAAAAGAATGCTAAATAAAAATGAAAGAACTAATTTTGATAGGTGAATTGCAGAGTATCATCAGTGTTATATATATATATATATATATATATATATATATGCACACACACACACACACACACACAAGATTTATGCAGTTAAGTTTATTTTTTTAAGTTATTTTTTCTTTTTTACATTAATAGAAATTATGAAGACTATAGCTTCTAAGCTACTTCAGCAAAATTAGAATATAGCTTAAATAGTCAACAGCAGAGAAAATTGAATTGTTGAACCAGGTTCAAAATTTGGGTGGGATAGTAGATAGTATATATTCACTTTAAACCAATGTTTTGGGAAGGACATAATCATCACCTTTCTCTGTAAGTCAGGTCAGTAATAACTCCCTGTTGCTGGTACTTTGTATTCCAGTACAATCTGCTACATGTTACTAGGAGAGGAGCTGGTCACCATTAAGTAATCCTATTGTCTTGAAAAATACCCTGATGAACTTAGTATGATGGTACCCTCAACAATTTAATGCATGTGTCTATGTTAAATAAAATTGTCTGGTAAAGATAGACTGGGAAGTTTTAAGGCTGTTACTGGATATAAATAATTGCTTTTTTAAATTAATTCCAATATTTATTAAAAGCACAATGCCAAACAAGGGGATAAGAATATTATATTATATCAATCTTACTAGATCTATAAAGAAATGTTTTTTTATAAACTTGAATCACTTGTATATCAAAATTTATTTTTAAGAAAAGAGTCTGGAATTAAAGATATTTCAAATTATCTGGGGTAAAACTTCGTATTCTAATGTAGGAGTTATCTATTAAGTTGGTGCAAAAATAATGACGTAATAATGTCGTTTTTGACGTTAAAAAATACGTCAGAAAACGACATTATTACGTCATTATTTTTGCACCAACCTAATAATCAAATTATATATTGCTGTTTTCATTGCCTAGATTTTTACAATTATATTGCTATTGATATTTGACCTACAAAATTTGAATTCTTAAAAACAAAAGAAATTCACAATTATTGAGAAATTTAAACTTACAGTACAGAATCACCATGATGATTATCTGTATTACCAAAAGCATTACTTATATCTTTTTTATGTTATGCGTATCTTCATATACTGATTAAAAAATTAGGATAAAAGACTTTTGAAGACTTTCAAGTATACAGAAAAATTAATATTTTCATAATTTTAGTTATATCAGTTTATCTTTTCCTACAGATTATTTGCTTTCTTTTTACCTTTCTAAATTCTTTTCTTAAAAATATGAAAAGTAATTTAAAGCGCATATAAAAGAAAGTCGAGATTTTCATCATTATTGTTGTTTTAATTTTACAGCAGTTTCTCTATTTATCATCAGGTTACTGAAAATAGTTTACACTCCAATCAATACTGAAAAGACTATTAACAGTAACTGGACTTGAGAAACCTATTTTCCTAAAAAAATTCTTTTAAGAGGAAGATTATCATAAATTGCAGTTGACTTCCAGTCTAAATACTCAGTCAACAAATTTCAAATGTTTCCTTATAAGGAAATAGTTAAATAGTTAATATTACCATTACCAGACAGTATAGCTTTACTTTTTTGTAATTAATTTGATAGACCTGCAGAACTGATTCTATTTATTTAATCTTTTTATTTCTTTTACCATAAGTGAAATATAAAATTTGCCGAGGATTAAAACTAAAATAAACCTGCTTGCTGATCATTACAAATATCAAGTGGGAAACCAAAATTTAGTAATCCTAAAATAGTTTTCAAGTTACACAAATTCAACAAATGAGTTTAGTCCTGAATTTGTCTTTTTAATCTGAACTTGTGTTATTCCTATTATACATTGAATCATTTGGAACAAATATGAAGGAAATAGGTTTTGGTTTTTTTTTTTTTCTTTCTTTTATTAATAAAAAAAATGGAGGACAAATAGAATTTGTATAATAAAAATGAAAAGATTTTTAAATAATAACACAGATCATTAATGCCTAAGAAAACAGTGCCTAGTAAATTACTGGAATTTAATGTATTTAAATGTGAGTAGAGTTTTTGTAAAGAAAATGTTCAATATCTATAAATAAAATTAGAGCAATAATAGTTAATAGATAAAGAAAAGTTCAAAAGACTTACAGGAGAGTTGTATAGATACTTGGTTTGGAGTATGAGTGTGTAAAAAGTCCTACAAAATTTAAACAAAAATAAACCTATGTCCATAGTGTACCTGTATCTAAACCATTTTTGGCATGTTTATTTTGGAACAGTGAAATATCTGTGCAGGTAACTTTTGTTATATTCTCAAGGCTTTCCATTTATATCTGAAATGCACTGATACTGATGTTGTTAAGTGACAAATTGGCTAAAATCTGATGACTGCACAAAGATGTTTTAAAATAAATTTTCTCTTTGTAGGAAAGAGAGAAAATAAAAATCAATTGAAGTTATTAACTATATAAATTTAATGGTTACTAAGACAATAATTATCAGGCTTTCAAAATTTGTTAAAACATTCACTAAGTGAAATTAAATTAAGCTCTAACATTTAAACTCCTTTTTTCTGCTCTTCTGTTTTCTATTTATTGTTAATTATGTTAAAAATCCTAAAATTGATAATCCCTTTACATAGTACATTTCAAAAACTAAACATTTTGTAGATTTCAAACTTAGTGTAATATAAGAGACTCATTTAAATCTGTGTGCAGATCTCTGAATTTATGAATTTGCTTGACTTATTTTCACATTTTGGTCATCATACTCCCATTAAACTATTCATGTTATCCAAAAGTCAATAAATAAATTGAATGAAACAATATTAAATAAAACAAATGTAGATGAAGTCATTAGTCTGACTAGAATTCATATACTACTGATGCCATAGTTTGGAAATATTTTAACAAGAAAGATTACTTTAGCCAGCATATTCTGTTACCATATTGTGACCAGCACAGTTTGTAATAAGAAAAAAAGAATTCATATTTGCAAACTACTTTGAAATATTCACATTTTGGCTTAGAGAGTAGTTCACTGTTGAAATTTAATGTTTGTAGTAGTTTTCTCTCTTATCATCAGAATAATAATTTACTATGAAAAGTTACTGATTATTTGTTTTGGAGAATTCCATAAAGTGTTGAAAATAAGTTAAGAGAAAATTTTAAATACAGATTCTTCCAACAAAATAAAAACTAACTCTGCAACTTTCAACTGAAATGATTTACTGAATATAAAACAATTGTGGTCTTATGCCAGACTAAAATAATCTCATCATTTTTTTCTCTTCACTCTTGTCAGGAATTAATTAGCTTTATTATCAGGAACCCAGTTACTAGATGTTACTGCATTTACATGATAAATATCAGGAATCACCTGATGTCTGTTGCCACAATCCTAAATTGAAAAGATAGTATTACATAATGGATCAAATGAAGAAGAGGTTAAGTATTGATGGTGGTTCCAGAACTTTCTGAAAATCTTAAACTTTGGAAGAGTATTAGTGAAATACAGCAGAGTTGAATTTTGACTTCTATAAAGTGTTTTGCAAGTATGAATAGTTAAAGGTTTTTGCGACAAGGTAATCAAAATGCTCATAAGTATTAAAAAAACAACACACAAATAATAATAAACATTAATTCTACAAAAAAAAAAAAAAAAAAAAAAAAAGATATTTTTGTTAGTATCTTTTTTAAATACTGTGTGTGCATTTTCATATAAAAAAATTTGAGAATTTCCATATACTTCATAGTGAAGATGGAAAACATGGACAGACAATAAAAAGCGAGATAAAGTGTAAAGTACAGACACTTGAGTGAAGACAGAAAAGTGATATCATTCTTGTGTTTTCCTGTAGGGGCAGCATAATGTTAACTGACATCAGTTTTCATCACTCCAGGCTACAATCATTTTTCAATTTGATTCTGTGGTCAGATTAAACACACTTGTGGATTGTTATGCATTACCCAAGAGGAAAATATATATTCAAAGATAGAAAATACAGAAGACAATAAAATAGTAGAAATATGGAAGAGGAAATAGTTATTTAAGTGCTTCTCCTGTGCCATAGATTATTTGAGAGTAAATTTAAAAATACAGGAAAGAAATTCAATAAACCAGATTTGGGGGTTATTGAATGTGATATTTTCAATAAATGTTTTATATCAAACAGGTAGTTTTGCTCCAAGAAAATCATTGGAAAATTATTTAAAAATTGGTTGAGTAAATATTAAAGACAAATATAATAAATTTCATGTGTAAAAACAAGAATAATAAATTTAACAGAAGTTGGGATTTTTTTTTCTTTTTTTAAATGTAGTTTTTAGCAATGTGCAAAAATTCTTGGAACCATAAAAAGACTTGCCAGAACTTTTTTGTAAGCAAAGATTTTCATATTTTTTAGTTTATACATGAGGTGAATAAAAATAGATTTCAAATGACCATATTGACAAGCAAAGTGAAGTTGGAGCAGATATGGTGGTCCTTGGAAAGGAATTGTTCCATTTGGAAATGACAAGTAAAATGGTATATATAATTAGCAGAGTTTGTAATTTTGCTGAACACATTTTGGGGCAAGAAAAAATAATTAAGCAATATATTTTAAATAAATATGTTTATATATTATATATTAGCTGATAAATTTGCCTATATTTTCAATTTTGGAAGTAAAATCATTTTTTAGGTCAAATTAGACAGTAAAATTTAGGGATTTTATTGCCATAGTTGATAAATTTGAAAAAAAAAAAAAGTCACAGCAATTAATAATTTGCATATATACAAGCAAAATAAAAAATAGGAAGCAATGTTTTAAAACCAAACGTTCTTTTATAAGATTCTCAAAGCTTCATGGACAGGTAAAAATAGGTTCCATTAATAAGTTATCTTGATAAACACAAGATAAAGGAGTATATATATATATATATATATATATATATAATTTTAAAAAATATGTTTTCATCATGACACAGAAATTACTATGTTTCAAACTAAAAATTACAATTAAAATTTTTACACAAATAGAATTTTCTTTTGTTATAAATGTTTTACATTTTACAAAAAGAAGAGAGCAAGACTAAATAAATAAGGGTTTCAGTTTTGATTTAAGGCTAAACAGTGGTAATTGTTACCTTTAATATTATTTATGTCTTTTTTGTAACCAGAGACAAAATACACAACTTGTGCAATGGTGAACAAGGAAAATTCACAAGAGAATCAGGCACGGGATTTTTGCAGGCCTTCAGAAGAAGAAGATATGAGCAAAAACAGAAAATTCTTAGGTTTTTAGAATAAAACTAAATAAGTATTATATCAGCAATTAACATAGATAATATATATCCTATCGGCAGTTTAGATATAAGATCTGCCAGCATATAACAGGTGATTAACAAAAATCAAGGGTTTATATTATTAAATGAAGGCTCAAAACTTTCAAATTTCAGTTAATATCTACTAACAAATAGTGTGTGTGTATCTCTCACATCTGGACCTTTTCTCATTTTGTTACACAGCATCATAAAATTATGATAGAATTCATTAGCATAATTTAATAAAATTTTATAAAAAGGAAAAGAGAATATGATTGAATAAGTTATCAGTCTGTTAAAGCAGCAAATCTCAACATAAATCTAAGTGGCACATCTTAGGTGCAGGAACTTTTTTTTTTGTTAATAATTCTTCTAGATTATTTTTTCAGAAATTCTAAGATGGACTAGACACTTCATTTTTGTTAATTCCATCAAAATATTTTAGCTGGCATACTCAGACTTCTTTAGATGCAGAAGTACAAATTTTGGGCCTATAAGTCATGTTCAACAGGATTAAGACTAGCTGTTAATTTCTTATATAACAAAAATACTAAAATAAATCTTTATGATTCAATCAGTGCGACACAAGTTTCTATGTTAATGAAAAAAGACTGAGAAAACTAGAAATCCTTTGATTGATTTTTCTTATTAAACAGTTATGCAGTTGATTACAAAACAAACATTGTAATTGTACAGCTTTGTCTCAACAGTTGCAAGCAAATGAACAAATATGTTTTTGTTTTTGGAATATTTAGCATGACCAAATTGATTTTAAAACTATGAAGGGTATCTATTATGATTCTTTAAAATCATTGGTATGAATGAAAATAAGATAGATTAACAAACAGCATGACCAAAATAAAAATTCAATATTTGATACTACTTGGGCATATACTAACTCAGATATTAGTTAACAGATGGTAGTTTATAGGATATCAAGGTCTTGAATCCATGCACCATATGAATTAATACATCAAAAATAGCAAGTTTATAACTTCTCTTCCCTATAGTAGACTATGTCAGATGGAGTTTATATTTTCCAACAATATTGAAGATTAACACATCTAAGGAAAGCCAGCAAGTATTGCAATATTGTGATGAAAAAAAAAAAAAGATGATTGCTTTAAAAAAAGAAGAAAACATGAAAAGTTTATCAAGTTCATCTATTTATAAAAAAAATTTCTAAAATATGTGTTTTTTTATTCTATCCTCATAACGTATTCAACTCTAAACATAAACGAAACATCCAAATAAGAGTTTATAAAATATCTTTGTTTGAGGTGGATTTTTAAAATGAAAGAATTATTGGTATCAAGGGAAGTAATTCGTGATAGCTACAATTAGAAAATAGATACACGGCTGATTTGTATTTGCTCACAGCTTCTCCATATCTCAATAGGCCTCTGTTTAAAAGTTAATAATAAAATTTGGTTGTACTTTTTCACAGCCAAGTCTCATAATACAATTAAATCTACTTCACATGAAAAATGTTTGTTGACATTATTTTTAAAAAGTATTCTCTGGAAACAAAAAAAAAAAAAAAAAAAAAAAAAAAAACCCTTCAGAGGACAATATAAAAAAAACAAGATGAGAGTATCGAGTAGAAAGTAAAATTTCGTTATGATTTTAAAAGTAAAGTGGAATAGGGGTTAATAAATGAGTTTGTCGAAAGTACCACTGGTGATAGAGGGTTTCTGATAAATTCCGTATACGTGCAAGAATCCAAAATTTTGGAAAAAAAAAAAAAGAAAAAAAAGTGAACCAGCAACAACAGGCAAGAAGAGTGAATTATGAAAACATGTTGCATGGAACATGTGAGGCAACGAGGTGCTATGTAAGACAAGGACAATGGGCACAGAGAAAAAGCACATTCCTGATACGTTTGGCAAAAAGTGCATGAAAATCAGCAAAAATGAGTGGGAAATGTTTTTCAATTAAATCTTTCTTTTTTCTTTTCTTCAACAACTCCAAAACAAAATTAAAATGATCAAATTCAAATAACAACAACTGACTTTTTTTTTTTTCAACGTGAATATCTATATTATTAAAAAATGTTACATGCTGGGAATGGTACAAAGTCTAGATATCCATAGCTACGTGCAAAAATTGAACCAATTGGTACCCCTCCCCAAACATCTTAACAAAAAAGGACACTCACCACTATGTATTGTAAATTTACCAGTTTCAATTTATAGTTCAAGGGAGGCAACTTAGCTCATGATTGCTAAGTCTTGACCAAAGATTAAATAAATTGGCTGCTAAGATCAGCAAGTTAGAAATAAATTTATAATGGGCCTAATGATGATAAACTCGAGTTTTATGAGATGGAAAATATTCCAGTTTAAATCTATAATAAGCTAGATTATTATTAACTATTATCACAATCGACAACAGGATAAAGGTTTTAAACAATTGAACTGACAGATGTGGAGTGAGAATCACATGCTCATATCGATGACATAAATTCAATTAATTAGGTTGACGGAAGAACTACTATTTCCAAAAAAAACGTCTGATGTCTAGATAATATTGTTCTAGACTTAGATTTATTTTTTATCTGATGAGTCATTAAGTGAATAAGCACAGTAGATTTAAGATCTTAAACAGGTTGATTGCATTAGGTTAAAAAAATAAATAAATTTTTTTATCCACATTGCTTTTTAAAAAATTTTTTTTTTTTAAATTTAAAGTGTTTCTTGGCTCAGAATTAAATTTACCATAATTCCAAGTAATCACTAGATAAGCTGTTCTCTCACTACCTAAAAGTATGTTTTTCAAAATAGTCTGCTATTTGAAAAAAAAAAAAAAAAAAAAAAAAAAAAAAGAACTATCTCTGTTTGTTACATTCCGTTCCTGAATTGGAGTCTAAGACAGCAAACCAGATGGAATTTAAAACATTTCCTAACTGGACTGCAGTGGACGGTGAAAAGGTAAAAAAAAAAAAAATTATGACATCTTTTTGGTTGGCTATATTATCTGTGAAATGAAATGCAGACAAACATTGCAGACTTGACATATAATGTCAACCCTGAAATATTGTACAAGAAATTCATTTATAAAATAGGCAATTCAAAAAAAAAAAAAAAATTAATGAGTAATTTACAAGAAAATCTTCAGAAACTCAATTTAAAAATTATAGAAATTAAAACTATGGTTTCAAAAGATAAAAAAAAAATCAATCTAAAATATTTTTAATTTTTTCATTGGTGTATATTTGAATAGTGAAGATAATAAAATATCTTGTTTGTCATAAAAAAAAAAAAAAAAGCACGATAGTAGACATAAAATAAAAACACTAAGTTAAGTACAACCACATAAAAAGAAGAATAAGGTCCTTAAGGAGCATGGTAACAATATAAAATAGAGAAAACCGAAAGTCATTTTCAATTTTTTTTTTATCTTAAACGACAAAAAATTGAAATATTTAAAAATTAGTTTTATGAAGTAAATATATATTTTCAAAAGTCTGTTATTTTTTTTCTTCAAATGAGAGAGACAATGAAGTTAGCATAAAAAAACAGAGTCATTAATTGACACTTCATAAGTTCATAGGAAGACATCTTCAGGTTCTTCAACTGAAATTAATTTTAAAAAAAATGAAAGGAACAATTTTAAAAAAGCCACTTGACTAAAATTTGTGGCTTGCTTTTTCTATCTGATTAAATCCTTGATTAAATCTGCCATACTGAACATGAAACCAATAGAGTTATATCATCAGGAAAACAAAAAGAGTGATAAGACAAAAAAAAAAAAAAAAGAACGTGCTTACTTTTCACAGGGAATTGACCAGCGTTCTATTCAATTCAGGACATTTACTTGCCAAGGGCACACAACTCTCTCATTCTCCGGATCAATTTTTCATATACGATGAGACTTTGAAATATCAAAAAAATGGGATTTTAGAGTTTAAAAATTCTAAATTCCTGTCAAGAGAAATAATGGTGAGTGACATTTATTTGGTTCTGATATTTTTGGAGAATTATTTATTTTCTGAAATCTTTTCACTTGAAATAATTAAGTATTATTAACTACTACTAATAATAATTAATAAATAATTTTATTAAAAATTTAAATTCTATATAAAAAAGATTCTCTATCTCCCTCTATATATTTATATATAATCTTTTTGTATAAATTCAGTTTTTTTTTGTGAATATATATTTCTGTTATATTGTTATATTGGAACATGCAAGTTACCATGACAAAATTTGTTTTGACGTCTAAAGACGTTTCATCAGATGGCTAATGATGTGGATAGTCACCTGATTAGATGTCTTTAGACGTTGAAACAAATATGCATTTTGCCGTGGTAATTTGCATGTTCCAATGTAACAGTTTATAATAAATATTTATTGCTCTACTCTTGTATTGAGCCCTTTTTTAAATTAATGTTATTGTTATGAGCGTTTGAATTTATGTTCTTTTCGTTTTAACGAGGCACAGTGGAGCAGTGGATAACGGCTTGGATTGAGGAATCGGAGAGCTGAGTTCGAATTCCAGTTGAATCCATTACATTCACTTATGTGTTAATAATACCCTTAGGAAAGGTATTTAATCCTCTTCTCCCTTCGGCTAGGGGTAAATAGCAGAACAAACTGGGTTCTATAACCTTGGCTGGCAACTGGTCAAGGAGAAGGACAACTTTGAATTCAAAACCTGCAGAGGGTCGTTTGGGGACCTTGTGGCACATAGTGCACCAGGTCCCTGTATTTGGCCCTTCAAAATATGTAGTTGGTTCTGCACAAAGCCTTCACCACTATAATCAAATCATATGTGGTGGTGTCTTTGCTGTTGGTTCCTAGGAACTGAGCTGCTTGACCACCATAAATACGATGGGAGAGTCCACCATAGGCATGAAAAAATCACTCACTTATAAAATTTGAACAATACAAAGATCCATAAGCAATCTGTTTGAAGAAGTTAAATGTACATATTTTTACAGGAGTCAAGGAGTCAGAAACTGAGTATTCAATACATGGATTTAGAAATTTATGATAAACTGCAGCAAAATAATTGATATCTATTAATAATTATATATATATAATTATTAATAGATATCAATTATTTTGCAGCAAATATTATATATATATATATATATATATATATATATATATATATATATATACACTCCTTGACTCCTGTAAAAATATGTACATAACTTCAAACAGATTGCTTATGGATCTTTGTATTGTTCTTTATAAGTGAATGATTTTTTCATGCCTATTTAAATAATATATTGTAATAATTAACTATAGAGTGTAGCATTATTATTATTATAGGATATAACACAATAAGGGACACTTTTAAAAATCTGATCATGTTTTGTATGACAACATTTCCAGTTTTATTTTATTATTAAAGAGTACTTTCATGAAGACAAATGAATGAGTTAGATATTTTGATTAATTAAAAATATTTCTTGGTCTCCTGAAAACTTTATATTGTATTGAATAACAAGAAAAAAGAACAATTAATTCCATGAACTAAGAAAGAAAACTTATCAAGTTTGAAACAAAAATTTTAATAGAGGAATTTATTATTCTGAAGGTGCCAGTGGCCTAATGCCGACAGCATGGGAAATAGTTGGCAAGCCAAGTTCAAACTCTGTGTGAAACAGTTTGTGTTCATTTTGCACTTATACCCTTGAGAAAGGCATGAATCCATCTCTTTTGTTTTCTAAAGTAGAACAGACTGGGTTCTTTAGCCTTAGCTGGCAACCTGTCTAGATGAAGGACAACAATGAATTCCAAAAACAGGAATGAAATCCACTCTTCCTCACTAGCTATGGTTAAAAATAGCAAAAATTGAGGTGTGGGGCTAATGAATTCAGGATCCAGGAATTTTGGTAACAATGTGATATTGGGAGTTTCACTAACATGAATCTGAATGGAATATAGTCAAAAATTGTCCTCATGTTGAGATGCCAATAATTTACCATATGACAAATATTACTGTATTATCAAAAAGATAAGATTTAAATTAATAGAAATTGTTCTTTTAAAGCTACAGCAACTTGAAACTGTAACTTTAATATAAGCAGAAAAAAAACACTTAAAATTCAATCAATGATGAATTTCATTTTCACTGATAATTTTTTGAACAAAAGACCATTATTTTCATATTTACTTTTATTTTTTTTACTATACTCCATTTTATCAGAAAAATTATTTGCATAATTTGCCCAACTAGCTGCATGTGCAGTCTGATTCAAATACATTTGAATAATAATCAGCAAGATTCTTTTGGCAAAGCAAGATAAAAAAAGTAAAACAACACATATGAAGTTAATGACAAAAAAAGTCTTTTATATATTGATGATTCATCATTTCATGAATACCACAATTTAACAATGTGTTTCATATAAAAAATGTAAAAATATTAAGTTTTGGGATAAGGAGAATTTACTTTCAAAGAGAAAACCATTTTAGTGTTTGAAAAAGAAAAAACAGTGTATTTCACATATGTTTTGTCAGCAGTTTTAAAAATGTCTGAAAATCAGTAGACAACAAGTAGAAAAATATGTAGATCAAAAAAAGAAAAAAAGACATCCAGAGAAATGGAAGAAGAGTGCTAAGTTAAAGACAGGGCATATAAATTCAAATTCAATATTTGAAAAAATTCAAAGAGGGAAGAAATAATGGGAAAGTTCGCAAAAATCCAAAATAAGCACTTGATAATGAAAATTAAAATTCCGTATTATTTTAATTCAAATGAAGATATGTCCTATTAAAAAAATTTAAGTATTTGTTTCTTCCTCAAAATTTAAAGTAAAAAACAAAAATGTTTGATTAAAAAACAAAAACAAAACTTCAGTTCTCTGCCTTGGATAGAATTTCTTTTTTTGTCAGTTTATACTAAACATTACTAAACAGTAAAAATGTAAAATAATACTCTCCAAACTGCTCATATTTTGTTTACTTATTCAATATTCATTTATGATTGAATTTACTTATGAAAAAGGAATTTTGTAGGAAAGATTTACCAAAATTTAAAGCCATTCTTAATCAGCCTTTAATTTTTTGAAATTTTAAGATATATAATTTGAATACTTAATATTTAGATTTTTAAAGATAAGTCCCAAGAGAAATCAAATTGATAGAAAACTTAATTTTAAGCTGCATAAAAATATGCCCTGAACCAGAAACTAAAATTAGAATATTATTTTATTTTGAATGTTTTTAATTACTTTTTTAATAAAATATTCTGTACAATTTTGGGTTGTTAAAAAAAAATGCATCGTTGATAATTTAAAAAAAAATATTTCCATTTATTTTATTACTAAATGTTTTTAATATTTTAAATGATCTATTCTGGACAATTCTAAATCATTATTCTTCCATAATGTTTTAATAATTGAGAAATATAACATTTAGCAAGGAAATTTCAAGATGCATTTGCTGTCACAATTAAAATAAATCATTGAACTATAGACATTTTAATGTTTTATTTTGTATGTATATGTGGACAACTGTTATTCTGTGTTTTTACCTACTAAATTAATCAGGAATTGGTAATCTGATTGAGCTGAAAACTACTTTAATCTCAGTTAGTACATTTTAATGATATTATGCTAAGAAAAGTAATGCTACAATATGCTGTTTTTACTGTAGTACAGTAAACACAAAGAAACTAGATTTATTATAGTATAGATTGATAAGCATTAAAATAAACATTCTGTTTTGAATCTATACATTATGAAATTTTTTAATCAGTAAATCCTCACAGATTTATAGGGTTCAGTACATTGGAAGGATAGATATTAGAAAAACAAATAAATTTTACAATGTGATTATATCCTTATTATCAATACAATGTTGACAAAATGAACATTTGCCTTCTATTCTTTTATATTCCTGTTATATGAATATAAAAGAAATATTATACAGTTATGCTAGATATATTTTGGCATCATCAGAAAAAGAATTTTATTTCCTAAGAACAAAATGTACGTTAATGATACAAAATATGATTCACAGTAAATATTCAAACATTTCATTTTTACGTCAATATACCATTTCCTGATATCCTGCTAATTTGAATTTATACAAGTTTTTAAAATTAAACCTCTACTTCAAGTTGATGAATAAAAATCTAATAAACCTTTACCCACATCATGACATTAAGAACAAATTTGGAATAAGTATATAGGTTTTTATATTGCCTGTATCATTTGCAACACTGAATATTTACCTGAAGAAGAAAAATACATTGAAAATACTATGAAATTCTTCCACTATTCCAGTTATTTTATATACAGTATCAAAAGAAAAGCATACAAAATCCACAAAAACAAAGAAGAAAAACATTGTATAAAGGCAATGCTAAAATTAGGTAGATTACAGTGTAACCCGGATATAAGAGAGTTGTCGGGACCGGAGAAGAAGTCTCTTATATCCGGGTTTGGTCTAATTTATATACATTAACACAGGCCCTAATTTGGGACCAGATAAAATCTCTCTTATATCCGGGTTTCTTATATCTGGGTTACACTGTATATTATTTACAAATTCTATAACTAATGAATTTGAAAGCAATGAAGCTAATCTCAATATTAAAATTATCAGAAATACTTTTAAAAAGTTTAAAATTGAGTTAATATAAAGCAGAGTTAATTTTACATCTGAAACAGGAGTTTACCAAATAGAATGTAAATACTACCTCCATCCCAGGGCCGGTACATACTACCCTCAACCTTCCAACGGGGGTGGGGAGCCTGTTTGGGAGCCCCAGGCAGTGCTTTGTGCCTCTTGCTATCGTATTAACATTTGCTTTTTCTTACCTACACACACACACACACACACATATATATATATATATATATATATATATATATATATATATATATATATTACAAATTAAACTAAGCACCAACGACTATTTTTTACAGATTTTGACATCATTTGTGTTCTTTTTTTTTTGTCCAAATCCATGAATTTGTTTTGCTCATGCTAAGTCTCAAAAAACACGATATAAAATTCACAAATTTTTTATCCATAATGTTGAATGTGTTAAATTATTCAACTTTTTAACAAGAACAATTTCAAGTTGATGTTAAAAATTGCTGCCAAACATTTATTTATTTAAGATAGAATGATCTATTATGTCTCTAATTTGCATTTAGATACATTGTATTTACTTCAATTGTTCACCTATATTGCATATGATCCATTATTGTGCATAATTAGGTTACAGTAACATTTGTATTTTATATAAATACTACCTTATGAAAATTGAGATGTAGTAAAGGTGGGGCACCCAGTATAATAGATTTGTATTAGGTTAGTGCAAAAATAATATAGTTTTTTGACGTATTTTTTAACGTCAAAAAATGATATTATTTTTGCACCAACCTAATACAAGGGGAATACGAGGTCCTTGCACTGACCCTGCTTCCACCCAAATACATTAAACCTCTACTGCAAGTTGATAAATAAAATCCCATAAACCTTTATCCACATCATATTAAGAACAAATCCCAATAAAATTAAACAATGCACTCAAAGCACTTGTGTGATTCATGATTACAATTCTGAACCAGAAAACACTATTTTTAAAAGAAAATATTTATTTAAAGATGCATTGAAACTAACATGACCAATGAGTCCCCTATGATTAATATACATTTTTTTCTTTTTACCCCAAGCAAGGTGATAACATCACTAGAATGCAGTGGGTTACAGGGTATGACAGTGAAAGAATACAAGAAGACTAAGAATGGAGAGGATTGAGGAAAGACTAAAAAGGAACAGAAGATGGTGATTGACATTGCATTTAATTTTTTGAAAATTGTAGTTATCAGGGAAGCAAGAAATTTGATAGGACTTCCACAAATGGGAAGTGTGAGAAAAGAAACTGTTGGAGTAGAAGTGGCAGTTGCATCTTGCTAGTTCAATGGTAAAATGGTGAAACCTAGTTGCCAATCTAGTACAACACTTAAATTCATGTAGACGAGGCACCAGGGAAAAAAGCTGATCATAGCAGTTGCCATGAAAATATTTGTAGAAAAGACAGAGGGAAGCCATGTCATGTCAGTGAGAAAGTGACTGAAGTTGAGATAGCTGGCCAGAATTAATTACATTACAGACCCTTCTTTGGATTTTGTCAAGAACCTCAAGGTGTACAGTAGGAGCATCAGACCAGATATGGCAACAGTATTCAATGCATAGGTGATTGATAGATTAATAAATGTTCAAGATGGATTCTGATGAGAAAAATTTTCTGGTATGAACCAACTTTCCTTGCCAGTAGAAAATGTGAGTAGAGTGTAGCTCTTGGAGTTTAGCATCAGCCATGCTGATGGCAGACAGGAAAGGTTCTCTCTGGTGATTAAATGAAAGCAGTTTTGTTTTGGAGGCATTCAAATTTACAAGCCATTTCTTTTCCCAGTCAACCAGTGATTGGAGATTCTTTTCGAGAGCAGTTGACAGGTTTACTTTGTCAGGTCTGTTAAATTTGCTACTGTTACACGAATCTCTTTATTTATATTAAAAGTAATTAAATTGAATTAAATCAATCATTTGACATTAAATATAAATCTCCCACCCTGATATTTAATAATTTATTTCATTCTTTCTTCCTGTTGCTTCAAAACTGGATAATATTGAGAACATACAAACATCAGGTGATTGCAGAATTAGGTCACAACCAAATGGCCTTGACCGCTTTTGAATTGGTTCAATAGTTCAATTTGATTTCATATGTAGCATTCAATGTTAGGTGCATCCCTGCACTAACTTATCAAAAGAATCTTAGCTATTACACTGAGAAAACATACAAATGTTTATTTCTTTCTCCATGGGCTGGCTCTCATAAAATTGTCTTCCGATCTTCCAGAGATTTTAGAATCTTCTGGGATCATCAGGAACTCAAAACCAAGTATTTTCAGGACTATAATCAAAGAAATCAACAACTTGAGTGAAATATGTCTGCATATAAAGGAAAACAAGATTTGTCTACCTTGAACTATTTATAAAAAGAAAAGAAAAAGAAATAATGATCAAAAATCGTTGATAATATTCGACAGATAAGTAAACCATTGAACATTTCTCTTATGAGAAATTTTTATATTTTCTTCCCTTTCTACTAGTCTTTGTTATCATTTCCTTCTCCTACTCTATATCTCTATTATATTAAAATAAGTATAACTTTATCTCGTGTTTGTTTATATACGTTAATCACTTTTTTCTTTTAAGCAAAGCCTGTTCACAGCCATATGTTTGAATTTTGTTGAGAGATAAAATTCGTAACACTACTAAGACAGGTTGTGTCCTTTGCATAAATATCTAGTTGGGAACTGATGACATCGGAGAGATCATTGATGAAGATCAGAAATAGTGTGGATTCAAGGATAGAGCCCTGTGAGACCTCAACATTAGTATGAAATGATCTGGAAGCATGCCTGTTCAACACGATCTTCATTACATGATTTGCTAGGAATGATTGGATTAAACCAAATATATGTCCTGTGACACCATAGCCCTTGAGTTTGTGTAGAAGGCTAGCATGCCAAACCCTCCAAGCTATTTCAATATATTCCCTTTACTTAGAAAATTAGTACTGAAACATTGTAGGATATTTAAGTCATAAAAAAAAAACTAAGTTGAAATTAGTTCAGATCTAATCTCTAAGACAAAACTAGAGTTAAGACAAAAATCAAATCATTCTTATATTTAATGCAAATCATATTTTGTTTTGATAATGTAGATTTTGTTCTGGTGGAATAAAATTCTTGTCAAAACATGTCAAAGTAAAAAGTCTTCCAAATTATCTTGTATATCTGCCATTCCTTTGGATTCTTATCCAACTTTACACACACATACGTACAGAATCTATGAAGAAGTGCTGAAAAGTTCCAGACCCAACCTATTTCCCCAAATCAGTATTTCAATGAAAAATATTGATTTTTGGAAGAGAGAAGATCCCAAAACTTTTCAGCACCCTTTTATATATATATATTTAATGTTTTGATTAAAATTTATATTTTTATGGTACAGGTAAATATACATACACACATATATATATATATATATATATATTAGCTAGAGGTGTGAATGGTTCTATATCTGTGTAATGAGGAATTCTTGTAAATTAATTTACTTAGATTAGTATCCTTATCTTGGTTTTTATTATCATAACATTTCAGCTATCATTCATCAAGCTTTCTTCATGTATTTGTCATAGCTTGTAACCTTCTAGGTATTTCAAACTGAACCCTTTATTTAATCCACATGTGCAGATTATTCTAATTCTGTTTACACCAAAGGGAAATATCATAGCAGATAATATTTCCATATTAATTTGTCCTTCTGATTATGTATATTTCTTCCAGTGAACCAGAGTATATAACATTTTTTATTATCTAACTTGGGATTGAACTAACACTTTTATCCACTAGGCTCTGTTCTATGAGGTAAAAGTGTTAGATCTAGTTGGCTAGTGGTTGTAAGTTCAATCTCTGGGTTGGTGGGTACAAAAAGTTATATACTCTATGTTTTGGGGGTAATTTGCTTTTTAAGCCCCGCACTAAGAATCAAATAAAAATTTCTGGAATCATTGTATTTAGGTGTAACTTTACATGCTAAATTCGAAAATAACAAAGAAATTTTGATAAAATCTACCATTTTGGTGATATCGGCAATAACAATTTGGACTCTGTTGTGTTCATTTGTGTTTAACTATATTCACTGCAGAACATTTTGAGCACAGAAGCTTAATTAATGGCCTTTTTACTGCTCTTAAACTTATCTTACTCATCTAAATTACTGCGCATTTAAGTTGTGTAGAAAAGCAATGGCAAGTGTTGTTTGTTTGTTTTTTTTATAGTAAATCCTTTTTACTGTATAGTAAAGCAATGCCAACTGATTTTTTTTTTTAAAGCTTTCTTTTTAAATTGAAAAAACAAATTAAATAATAAAATAAATTTTTTTTTAAAATTAAAATAAATAATTAGTGCAGGAACTTTGTAAAGAGCATGAATATTTACAAAATAAAATAATGCTAGAAAGGAAATAATAATTAATGAGCAAAGTTTGCACAAACTTTGCACATTAATTATTATTTCCTTTCTAGCATTTTTTATTTTGTAATTTTATTTTGTAAATATTCATGCTCTTTACAAAGTTCCTGCACTAATTATTATTTATTTTATTTTTAATTTAAAAAAAAAACTTTATTTTATTATTTTATTTGTTTTTTTAATTTAAAAAGAAAGCTTTACTATAAAAATAAACAACAGTCTTCATTGCTTTACTACACAGAAAAACGGTGTTTACTATAAAAAAAAAAACCCACTTGTCATTGATTTTCTACACAACTTAAGTGCGCAGAAATTTAGACGTGTAAGATGAGTTAAGACCAGTAAAAAGGCCGTTAATTAAGCTTCTGCGCTCAAAATGTTCTGCAGTGAATGTAGTTAAATGGCGGACGATGAACGCGACTGAGTCCGAATTGTTATTGCCGATAACTCCAAAATGGTAGATTTTATCAAAATTTCTTTGTTATTTTCGAATTTAGCATGTAAATTTACACCTAAATACAACTATTACAGAAATTTTTATCAGATACTTAGTGCGGGGCTTAAAAAGCAAATTACCCAGTTTTGGAAATGACAAAGATTGAATTTATTAGGACACGAGTTATCTCCCCTAGCATCAACAATGGAATTTTATCCCGTGGATTAACGAAATAGTTTTTTTAGTTTAAAATTCCCAGGTTACAAATAATGACAGGTGTCTGAAGAAGGTCAAACTGTACAATGTCCAAAACCTTGTTGTTTTGACAATTTGACAATCAAGATGAGAACACTAGTCTGAACTAATCAATGTATAAAACAAATTTCCTATTTAAGTAAAACATTCTATATGCAAACATGTTTTAATAAAATAGATACAAATTCGTGTTTAGCATTTTATAGATCAATTTTCTTTGATTTATATTGATTTTCTATGACATATATCCATAAATATTAGAAAAGTAATTGAAGTAGTATCTTTATGGAAAGTTGTTAAATCTACTTAGATATAATTTTATTGACATCACTTGTCCAACATTAACATCTGATTAATTAAAAGAAAAATATTTTTCTTCTTTCAGTTAGCATTTTATATTTTTCAATTAATATTTATATAAATCAGTATTTATCTATTTGTTTATGCATAGTGGCATAAAAGGTCTAATCTTAAGCTGCAAGGTTTTAAAAAATATTTTAAAATAATTATGGTTGATAATGAACATATCTTATATTTTTAGCTATTAATTAAGACTGAAATAATTGTCCTTACATTTGTGGTTTATTTTCATAATACTTTGACAGATGTAGTTTTCATAACATTTTAATGGGACAATTAATGCAATTATAATGGGGTCAGTCAGTCAGTTATGTGCCATGTGTGATACACGCTTAGGCGATCATGCATCTTTCGATACATGACTGATGAGGCATATTTTTTCCTGCAGTAAGTTGCCATTTCTTTTTGCATTAGACCAGTTGCTATCCAAGGCTGTAGAACCCAGTCTGTCCTGCTATTTACCCATAGATGAGAGGAGAAGAGCATTCATACCTTTTCCAAGGTTTATTAGCATGTAAGTGAATGTAATGGATTTGACTGGAATTCGAACTCAGCTCTCCGATTTCTCAATCCGAGCCGCTAACCATTACTCTACCGTTTATGGGATTAGTTTTCATATTATAATGGAGTAATTTTTGTATTTTCCGGGTATGATTTTTTTCTACAAAAATTAAATAGTTCTTGAAGTCTATTAATCACTTATAACATTTATAAATGTCTAAATTTATAATATCAGTATTTTATCAGATATTCTAGCAAAGAAATTCAAATTTTTTTCACTTTGGAACAGCAGAAGTTGTTTTTAAACTAGTATGAAAAATTTTTAATTTATGTTACTCTGTGAAGAAATAGGAAATCAATTGGTTTTAAATTGTTTTTGGATATGGATAAGGAAAAATTAATCTCAGGAAGATTTTTATGGATGAACAGAAACAAGTTAATTTGAACATTTTTACCTACATCTTTGATTCTATTTTTCAAATGGATTTATGGAAATTGTGAGAAGAGGAATCTCCAGATAATATGTCAATTTACAGATTGTGATCATTATTAATAATGAAGATGATAATATTATCACTACTACTATCGATAATAAAATGTTATATAGTTTGGGAATGTTTTTCATTTCATAGCCTAGATATTAAATATTTTAAATAGAAAATAATTATTGCCTTTTTTTAATAACAAATTTATTGGAATAAATTGTAGTTTCTTCCAAAGTTGCAATAGAACATGAAGATTAGAATGTAAAGTTAATTTGATATATTAGGAAATTTATTATTCTTACAAAAATTATTGCCAGTTCTTTTATTTATCTAATTCCTAAATATTAGCAAAAGATAATAACAATGACAAATTATTTTACTTTCATCATTTACTATTAAAATACAGTTAGTTTGTATCAATGCAGCAAACCATCATGATAGCAGTTTAAGAAACTAGTTTAAAATAAATTTATAATTTTTTCAAGTCTAATAAATCAAATTACTTTTTTTGGATGAGGCATTTCTTTCCTGAAGGAAATACTAAAGATGTTCATTTTCACACTGGGACATGGATTTAATGACCAGTAGATAAGAAAAATAGCAAACCAACATATATAAATAAAAATGAATAACACAGTCAGCAGCCTGACAGATTTTCATGGTGGCTTTTCTCTTGAATACGCGTAAAAAGTTCTGGTGCAGAATACAAGGTACTTTGTAGATTTCTTTAAAAAAAAAAAAAAAAAAAAGCATTACCCACCTCTCTCACTCAAAAAAAAGGTGTTGCCCAATTTTAAAGAAAAAAAAAATGTGTTGCATCCACCTCTAAAAAAATGTTGCCCATTCTTCAAAATATTTTTTAAAAAAGGCAAAAAAGGTGTCACTGATTGCTCTCTCAAAAATAAAAAATGTCTCACACCTCTCAATATAAATGGAGATGGATCAGCCACACACTCTGCAAGCCTACTTCTAGTGTCACCAAGCAGGCCCTTGACTGGAATCCACAAGGGAAGCAAAAAGTAGGCCGACCAAAACAGACTTGGTGCAGAAGTGTTGATGCAGAGGTGAAGGCAGCCGGTATGACATGGGCCGAGCTGAAGATAATCGCCCAGAACCACGTTTATTGGAGAGGTGTTGTTGTGGCCCTATGTTCCCCAAGGAATTAAGAGGAAACACTATATATATATATATATATATATATATATATATATAGTGAAAAAAGTGTCACTGATATCACAAAAAAAAAAATAGACAAAAAAGGTGTCACCCACCTCTCAAAAAGAAAAGAAAAATACAAATGTACTGTTCAATTTAAATTTAGAAAAATAAGAACAGTGAGAAGTTGAGTGCCAGGAATTCCTTTTTGGAGAAAAAATCTAACAATAGTTTTATTTTATTTTTTGATTATTCTCAGGAAGTTTTCTATGATTTCTTTCAGATAAATCATTTTATCTTTAAGTGTATTAGAAAAGAAAAAGGAAAAAATAACACTTGTGAAATTTTAAAAGTAAAAGAAAAAAGGTTTATAGATAAATTGAAAATTTTATACATACATATGACTTATAATGCACAAACTTACATAAAGTATGCCTATGCAAATGTTTATATATCAGATAGAAGGTACTAAAAGATTCTTGGTTCAACTCATGTTCCAAACATCAGAATATTGTTGTTGGAAGGTGGAGATGGGCCAAGAACTTTTCAACACCTCTTGGAGATATATATATATGTGTGTGTGTGTGTTTAATTTAAGACATAAGTTTGTGTGTGTGTGTGTGTGTGTGAGTGAGTGAGTATATATATATATATATATATATATATATATATATATATATATATACACACACATACAGGGATGCAAAGGTTGGTATACAGTAATGAAACGCAAAATATATATTCTTTAAACATCCCCAGAAAAAGAAGTCCATAGAGGTGAGTTTTGACAAAGTTACTCTATACCTACTTTTGCAAATATATGTATGTGTGTGTGTGTGTGTGTGTGTGTATATATTATAAATGAGTATTTTTAATAAAAGTTCCTTCACTTATATAAATGCTTCCAGATTTTGATTTTGCATGGAAAAAATTGAAGATATCACTTTAACCTTTGATGTTTTTCATTTTTCTGATGCAGATTCCCAATCAAAAGTCACCTTTGTATTCTGTATAAGTGAATAAAAAAAATAAAACAAGTTTTTATTGTTAATAATAATAATAATCTGTTTTGTAAATATTTTCCATTCAAATCTCAGTCTCTCAAGTGTTTTGTTGAAAATGCAGCAGATACACTTTGTCATTCTTTATCATATTCTTCATAATTTTGAGAGTTCAACAAATAAACTTGAAATCTTGGCAACAGATGCCTTCCTTATTTGCTTTGTCTCTCTCATTCCAAACTTCTTAGTTGGTCAACCAGTATGCAGTCTATTAAGGGACCATGATCAGCAGAAGTTAGCTGTGTAGTAAACAGGACCACAAGGTCCACAAAGCAGTGATCAACAGCACTTAGCTGTTGTCTGGTCAGCATTTTGTCAGGTCAGTTAGCTGTAGTTAAGGGTTATAAGCAGGACAGGGTGGCCCAGAAAGCACAAGTGAAAATGGAGTTTCCAACTGACAAAAGCTGATATTTGAATCCATCATTAGGAAACACAAGCAGGCAACATAAAATACAGAAGCAATGTTTAAGAGTTTTCATCAACTGTAGCTCCAACATTGGCATCGGTTGACACCTTCCTAAAATAGAAATAAAAATGATAAAGCGAGTTAGAAAAATATAAAAAGTCATGATTTAAAAATTCCTTCAAGATAGTTTTAGTCACAATTTAAAGTATAGAAAAAAATTAAAATATTTTTATTTTCTGCATCCATGAGAAGTTATATGTATTGCATTTAAAACTTTAAAGAAATTAAAACAAAAACAATTCCTTAGTTTTGCTGGTTGATTTGAGTCAAGAAGATGGCAATAAAAAAAAAAAAAACTCCACAAAAAGCAAAATAAAAAAATGAGTAAAGAAAATTTGTCCACACTGACTAAGATATAGTTAAATTTTAAAATAAAACATCTCTATTTCTGAGATGAGATATTGTAATTATTTACACTATTTACATTGTTCAGACTATTGTCCTCATCTTTGAAAGGGTTCAGTTTGAAATTCCAATCACCTGAAAAAGGCCAGAGCATACAACAGGTAAAACATTGTGAATAAGGCAAAAAAGATGAGGATAACAGTCCGAACAATGTAAATAATATAAATAAAAAATCTCTTCTAAAAAAAACAAGAAAAATATTTCAGTTTATTTGCTTTAAAATCTTTATTATTATTTTATTACTAGTTTTAATTCAACTTGAAATATTTTTTCAATGTGATTTTACATTTTACTTAATTTAAGAATAATATACAGAAAGGGGTTCAGTCTAGTATTTCAACCAAATGTCTGTGAGGCAGCTTCTGTGCTACTTGGATGAAAGACTAGAAAAGAAGCCAGGAGATAATGGTATAGTAAATGTGCTTCATTCTCTCTTCAGTTTTCTCTTCTGTCATTTGATACTTAAATTGTGCATTATTTGTCTATTTTGTTACTAAAGATTGTACAAATAAACATGGAGTTCATGTAGTTTGATAAAAATATCTACAAAGATGACCAAAGATATATTAAATTGCTGAAATATTTATAAGGGTGGATGTTGAAAAGTTCACAGTCTGACACACATTTCGAAAATCAGTATTTTAATGATCAAATATTAGTATGCTGGTTTTTGAGAAGTGGCCTGGGCCAAGAACTTTTCGGTATCCTCTTGTATTTCTTAGGGTTCTGTTTAAGGACTCCTGAAAAAACTAAGCTATCACTTTTTTGGTTGGCAACAATACTTATTTTATTTGATATTTTTCATATATAACTTGACAACTTAAACGGCACAGGGTTAGTTAAAGAAGATACTACTGAGGAATGTTCATGTGATTGATAGAGAACAATCCATAACACAAATAGTTTAAGGAAGAAGAATTTATTTATTTCTTTCATGAATAATATTTGCAAACATGAGTTGTCCTGAACAGCGTCTCTTCTAGATCTTTCTGTACTAATTTCCCAGGGTGCTATCCTTAATTTTCATCAGTAGCCTTCCTGATAGCATCAGCTCTCAACTTGGTACATATGCTGATGACACAATCATTTATTCCTGTCTTGATACTAAATCTGATAAGTTTGACAAGGTCAAATTGGTGGCTGATTTCGCAAAGGACGTACAGTCTGTTGTTAACTGGGGCAAAGAATGGCTTGTTAATTTTAATGCCTCTAAAACTAACCTGTTCTCTGTTAATCATCTGAGAGACCCCTTTCTGCCTTCCATCAGCATGGCTGATGCTGACCTCCAGGAGAGTGACTCATTGCACCTTCTCCAGTTAACATTCTTGGCTGACATGAAGTGGAAAGACTACATTGAATCCATTACTAGGTCAGCTGCTAACAAAGTTGGTTCATTGTGTTATGCTAGACAGTTTTCCTCTCCAGAATCTATTTTACATATCTGTAAATCTATCATTCATCTAGGCTTAAGAGAATCAGCAACCTGACCTGGTGTCTCAATTTCAGTCACATTTTCATTGCCATAAAGTTGCTTCCCTGTGCCTTTTCTATAAATACTTTCATGGTAATTGTTTATATGAACTCCTTGCTATGGTACCTAGACTTTATGAATTTAAGTGCAGTACTAGATTGGCAACAAGGTCTCATCAATTTATGGTTGAATTGGCTAGATGTAACTGTTGGTTCTATATTAACAATTTCTTTTCTTGCACATCTTGCTTGTGGAACTCTCTTCCTGCTCCATGTTTTCCAGCCAACTTTGATCTTCAAAGATTTAAATGCAATGTCAATCGTTATCTACTGTCTTCCTGATTACTCTTCTATTCTTCTCACTTGTTCATAATGTTTTCTGTTTTCAAATCATTTCACATCCAGTAACCCCTTATGTCTTTGTGTCTTCCTTGTTTGGGGTGAATTTGATTAAAAAAAATCTTCTGTGAAAGGTGCTTTCTGTCCAAGGTTGTATGACTTGATATAGAGCACATATAATGTAAGATTTCTACTTGAAAATGAAAACTATGTTAGAAGATTATTATTATTATTGTAATAATATTTTTATTTTTGAGTGTGCTGATTGCTTCAGATAAAAAAATTAAAGAAGTTTTATTTGCTATAGGAGATAATTAACAAATATCAAGGGATATATATAATATATAAATTAATAACATAACAATAATGTAATAAATAATATCTCAATAATGATAATAATAATAATGTGAATAAACAAAATATTTGATGTAACTCTTTCAATATTTTGCAACACTTCCAAAAGAGTGTGATTTCAAGAGAAGAAAAGACATAGTGTTGAACATGGTTACTTTACTATTTTTTTTTCTTGAAATCACGCTCTTCTGGAAGTGTTTAACAGTGAGTATCAAGGAACATTTTATAAATAAAAAATAAATATAATAATATATAGATAATATCTGATGAATAATATTATATAAAACATCATATAAATAATGTATAATATAGACAAAAATATCAATAAAAATTTTATAATGTAAAAACTAATAAATCATAATATTGAAAACAAATGTCAATATTTTATAATAAAAAATAATATATATGATAATAATGTGATATAGAAAATAAATATTAAACATTTTATAATGCAACAATAATAATAATAAATAAGATCTGATAATATTTAAAATATAGGAAAATGGCAATGAGGCAGACATTTTCATGATATAAAAATAATATAATATCTGATAAGTCTATATGTATAAAAGCCAGCGTCCATTACTTTGTAATACAAAACATACCAAGCTATGTTTTTGTTTATATCTAAGAGTGTACACAAGATACATGTTTCATAATTTGTACACATAACCCCAAAATAAAAAAGAACTTGAACAATTTAACTTAGTTTATCAGTGGCACATATAGACAAACTGTTTTTCTGGATAGGCTTTGTACAATACCAAACCAAAATAAGTCTTTCCTCAAGTGATGAAACTCTTAATGATATCTAAAAGTCTATCGCTTCCAGTTCATTCATCAAAAGAACCTTATAAAGTCTTTCTTTTTAATGGAATATTCTAGATTAGGCCCATCATATATTTCCTTATTGAGAAAAAGGATTAGTAATAGGCAACAAATACTGATACAAATTTAATACAACACTATGAGGAAGACTAAAAAATATTATTGACTCTAAATATCTGTTATAGCTTGCTTACAAAAAGAATATATATTTTCTTTGTATTAGAATTTTTCTTCTTCAAGTGTAACAGAGCCTGTATGTTCTTGGCTTTTAACTTTTTTACTTGTCTACAAATACTGCTTAGCATAAGCTAAAAGCCACGTATATTATCAGTTAAAAAGTATTTGTAAATTAACTATAATTTTCATAAACAATTTGTTTAGCCTTTTACTTAGAAACTATTTCCTAATAAAAAGCATGAATACACTATTTATAAACTTGATGTGTGATATGAATCTGTATTTTACAAAGAGTTTTTCAGACAAGTGAATTCGTAATGTGCAGGGGGTGTAATGGATGATGGCTTGGAATGAGAAATCAGAGAGCTGAGTTCAAATTCTAGTAGAGTTCATTACATTCACATGCACAAATACCCTTGGGAACATATAAATCAATCTCTTCTACCCTCCCCTCCAAGTTATGAGTTAAATAGCGGAACAGACTGAGTCCTATAGCCTTGGTTGGCAACCAATCTACCACAGAAAGTAATGGCAGCCTACTGCAGGAATTCTTTTGCCAAGTCAATCATGAATCAAAAAAGAGATATTATTGCCCAATCAGGCATCATGCATAGAACCTAAGGAAGGATTGTTTCCAAAAGATTTCAGCTGATCTATTCTGTGGCCTTCTTAATTGTACTATTTATGTGGAAAAAAAAATGAATGGTATCAATTTTCTAGAAGTGAAAAGCAAAAAACAGCAGCAAACAGAAAAGTTATACATGAACAGCAACACTTGTAATATAAACTATTCTTGTCTTCAGCAAGATATGTAGTACAGTTTGTTTTATAATTTTTAGCATAGTGATATTCTCAATTCCTTTTTTATTAAACAAAGAATTCTATAGAGTGTTCCAGTTGATCAATGGAAGCCACACCATGTTGAAATGTACACATGCATCGAGCCAACAAGTTGTCCTATGCTAATTCTTTCAATTTCCTCATTCTGTATCTATTGTAATATTTAAACATATTACAAATGTACATTTTTCTCTTCAGATACAATCTATTATACCAGATTCTCAACCTCGTTTAAGTGCAGTCTGTGTTCTTCAAGTCTAAGGAAACAGCCTTTCTCTTATATTCTTTTTCACTCTTATATGTTGTAAACATAAATTTTTCATAAAACTCTTCTCTTATAAAGTATAAACTCTAGTAAGATTACAAAGAATGGATGCACTACTGGAGACTTCTGAATTTATAATATGCACAAATCCTTTGGAGTTCCAATATCCAAAAACCTCTTTGAAACCAACACTTTAATCCAATAGGCTGTGGTTCCATGCTAATAGTTTCTGAATTTGGTGACATGGTAATAGTGCATTTAATCTTTGAGTTGATAATACAAATACAAACTTAGAATCAAATGAAAACAGAGTGAACAATAAATGAGCAGTAGTAAATAAGATCAAGATGAGATATCCCCAGACATGGACAGTGGAATGAGAACAATATACCCTTGTAGATTAAATAAAGGGTTCAGTTTCAAATTCTCTGAAGGTTAACTGATTGACATTATACCTGAAGAAGGCTGGAGGGCACAATGGCTGAAATATTGTGATAATAACAATAAAGATGAGGAGATTCATCCCAATGTAAATAATGATAACTCCTCATTCTAGAAATCCAAACAAAAATCAGACAGCTTGTTTAATAGATCTCAAAGAGGTTTTCATTTGTACAAGTAAAAACCCAAACATATCTGCATCCACAAAAAAGAAATATAACTAACATTCTAACAGAATGAAGCAGATAATAAGTGCTATAATAAGTTTATAACAAAACACAACTACTACAATAATTTAGTCTTTTATTGACAACATTTAGAAAGCATGAGATAAATCAAGGCAATGTTATTTTTGGAGTCAATTTAGACAATGAAATAAACTTTTCTAATGAGAAATCTGTGCTTGTTTTTATGTACTACTTCTGTGTGCTGTGTCCCTTCAGGATGTTGGCGATCATGGCTCTCTGCAGTTTCCTGTCCTTTGTAGCTCTTAGTAAATTTTGTCTTTGTTGTTTCTCCTAAACCCTGTTCTGCTTTCCATTTACACAAGCTTGTTAGGTAGGTTATATGTTATTTTTTCCCCTGTCTCTTTCCTTCCATATGTCCTGTGAGTATTAAATTTTCCTCATTATGTGCCTAGAAATTTCAACTGTCTCTTCCTGATGTTAAATAAAAGTGCCCTTTTTGTTTCCATTTTCTCTAAAATTTTGTTGATATTCACATGTTCAGTCTATGTTATTCTCAGCATCCTTCTGTAGAACCACATTTCTGTTACCTCAAGTTTCTTCATCTGTGTGGAGATTGTCCAGCATTCACTGCCATATAGGAGGAGTGAAATTACATAATAGTTCAGTACTCTTTATTTCTAATGAAATTTTCTTGTTTCTTAATACTTTGCTTAACTCTTAGAAGGCATGTTTCATTGTCCCAATATGCCTTTGGAGATGGTTTTTATTTTTGTTCTTGGTACTTGTTAAATAAGAAAGAGCCTGCTCAAACATAAAAGAAATTGAAAACTGCAGCAACATATTTATTGATTCCCTATGAGGATGTACAAGTGGTGTAATAGATAGTGGGAATTTGACTAGACAAGTTTGTAACATTCACTTTTTGTGTAAATACCCTTCGGGAATGTATGACTTATCTCTTACCCCTAGTAAGGTAGACTGAGCTTTTTAGCCTTGGTTGGTAGCCAGTCTAGAAGAAAATCTCTGAATTCACAAAGCCAAGTAGACAGAACATGTTAGTGTGAGAATATGTGATCATCTAAGGGAAGGAAAACCCTGAGAAAACCAACCTTTCCTCAGAGTACAGAGGCTAGGCATGGGACCAATCACCCTACACCATAGAATAATTTGATTACAGGAACCTCACTCAGAAGTTTTATATACCATGAGGCACTATGTGGATAGCAATAATTATAATCATAATAATATGAATGAAAGGAGACTCATCAGAATATAAATTTAGAACTTTTCCAAGGAGAATTCAGTAAACCTCATTTTGAGTTTACAATCTCACAAATTCTTTTCTTTTGAAGTTCCCAGTCTAAACCAAAGATTCAGAATATGATTGATTGTCTTCTATAGCTTAGCAATATGCAGGTTATTTAAAGTCAGAAAATATTATTTTTTTAGATTGTAAGAATTTTTTGGAGATAGTAATGATTTACTGATATGTTCTACTAATTAACCCATAGATGTGGGGGAGAAGAGGTGGATTCATAAGTCTCCCAAGTGTATTTTCACATAAGTGAATATAACAAACATGACTAGAATTGGAACACTGCATTCCAATTTTGAGTCCTTATCTATTACACCATCCACACAGCCAAGCTTTACAGCAGCTAGCATTCCCAAGGGGTCATCCATCTAGTAATTGTATTGGTAATTGTATGAGAACCAGTGTTTCAATATGACATGTCCATAAGTCTGAGTTAAAGTATGGTTCCCTTAACTAATCATGCCCTTTTTGTTGAACAGGAGAGAAAATAATGTTCAGTTTCAATCAGCAATTTGTCCAGTTTGTTTCAATAAAACTTGAAATTTGCTGATCTCTTCCTTCACTGTTCAGCCCTAGTAGCTGTTTAAACATTTATTATTTTCCTTTTGCAACATGATTTTCTCAAAGTCTTTTAAATCCAGCAATCTTGTCACTTAAAATCATTTTCTCCAGGGTTTTGCAATGATTCATTCAGCTGATTCATATGATGAAAAATACATGCTACCTAACCTCTGCAACCATTTTTCGTCTACAAGCACTTGGCAAACTTATTTTCTTGAAAATATTCCCATAGTTCATTTTTCAGCTCAAACACTATTTAGAACTCTTCTTCAACTCAGCTTTCAGATTTTAGTATGTAGTAAACAGTTTATGTCTCCTTTGGTTTTTCACAGAGAATTTTAAACATTCTGTAGGGAAGTGGGCTTTAATTAATAAATTTGATCATTTTTGTAGCGTCATTAAAATGATTTTTAATTCCCTTCCAAGAGATTTTTGAAATTATCACTTCTCTGTGAAGTAAACAATGTTGAGACAGTATTGGCATTTTTGTGTTTTATTAGAGAAATAAAATCTATCATAGAGCTAACTGTTGATTGGACAACATCAACATAGTTCTTCCAGGAGAGACTTCTAGTTTCCAGATATGAAGACAAAATATGACATATTCCTTTGTCTTCTTTGCAACAGAACAAGTTTTCTTGAATTTAATCCACATTGACAAATCTGAGAAAAGCATTTACTTTGACTCATCAAGCTAGAAAGAAAAATTAATATTTTTCAATTTATTGGACAAAACTTCTCCTGCATCATATGATATGTTATTGTTATATTGACTTATCATATTGTTTGAAACTGGAACATTTTTAATTTCTCATACTGCAACTTGTTCCAGCATTTTACCCACTATAATTTTATATACTGGTATTATTAGGTTCTCAGTAACTTTTACTTTTCAATGTAATAATTTCTGCAATCAAAAAAATTTGCATCTTTAGCCTTTTCATCCACACTGACTTTACTTATAAAAATCTGTACTTTGGGATTCCAATAGTTTTTTAAAAAATAATCAGCACTTATTTTTTCATATGACTATGATCTGTTATGAAGTGTCTTTTTAATTTTGATGAAGTCATTGTGACCACAGCCATTACAACTTTGATTACCAGTCCATGTAAAGTCATTTGCTAAGTATCATTCATTGTGCAGATTTATTATGTCCATTTTTGCTTTTGCATAGAGAAATTTATTTATCACAATATTGCAATTTTTCATCACTAGTCTCATCAGAGGTTTTCTTTTCAAAAACTACTACATTAAGAGATTTGAAAGCTTAGAGATAATCATTATCCCTTTGATTTTTGTAATTGTGGGGGGGATCTGAATGCAGAAGCCACACTGAATTCCCCCCACAATGGTCTATCAATGGCAGCCATCAGCCCAAGCTGTCATGTCTTGTAGCGTGCCCAAACCACACCATTTTTCACCGTTTGACAGTGGCGAGAAGAGGTTCTTGATGGCCTACAAAATTTCAATCTTTTTCTGCACAAACTCATAGGTTTCATGTTCCCAAGGAGTTTTATAATACATTTGTTCTCAAATGCTTGGATCTTTCTCTCTATTTCTGCCAACAGTGTCCACATTTCACATTCATATAGGAGAATTAGAGATAATACTTATGCTGATCATTAGTTAAGATCAAACTTTATGAATGACTTTTAATTCTCACTCATTTCTTGTTAATCTGTTTCTTTTTTCAAAGTTTTAAGCTATTGAAAGAATGCCGCCTTGAAAACAGATTTTAGGGTTAGATCTATGAAAACATGGAGCTAAATATCAATCACAATAAATTTAACTACTTTATTTAGAAGTTCATAACAGCAAAAAACTATCATCATGCGATACTTAAAAGTGACTGATAGAAGGAATATAAACCACTGACAAACCACTCAACTTGTATTTTCTTAGACACTAAGACAGTGAAAGAGTTTCCTTGATTTAGGGATGGAAAATGGGGCCATAAGTCTAGAAGCCATAATGTGAATACTTTGTAGATTACTTTATAGCATGCTAAATAGATTTCTTATCTCCTCAGGATGAGAGTGACCATGTTTCTGCATAGATTCTTTATCTTTATCTATGAATAGTCTATGAAAGATAATGCAGTGGTTATCCATGGCCTTTTCTATGTTTTTGAATTCAGAATATTCCTTCTCTTAAACTGGCTGCCACCCAAGTTTGGAGAGCTCTGTCTATTCTGCTATTTATCCTATAGCCAGAAGAAGTGATGGATTCATGCCTTTGTCAATGGTTATAAGTGTGAAAGTGAATGCAATAAACACGATTGTAATTTGAGCTCTGATCACTGATTTCACTTTCTGTACCAATATCTAGAAAATAGAGATTTTTGTTTAGTTTTGTTTACAATTTTGCAAAAATACAATTGGTCATATGTTCTGTTTTACTCTTTTTCATTAATCGCCTCTTTAAATGTTTACATTTCTCAATGAATACCCTATAGAATATGATGTGTATTCCTAATAAAATTATAAATCTCAAATTAAGCATGAAAATTATTTAACAATGCATGTACGTATAATTAACATATTTATTGATATTTCTCTTGGGACCCCTAGCAAGCACTAACTGATCCACAGTTGGGAAATGCTGATATATATATTAATTATTTTTTTGTTGCTTGTTGCCTCCTCTACAGATACACTCTAATTGAGAATATATATATATATATATATATATATATATATAGAATAACATAGTTAAATATATTAAAAGTTTTGGGGATTATTGAGCAGTGTTTGTCAAATTTAAATTTCTGTAGAAATAAATAAGAGAAACAGGTATGTCTTGATAAGGACCAAATATGTATGTAGTATTTTTACAATTTAATTCATCTTTTTAAAATTTATCTTTTTGAAATATAATGGTCTTTTGTAGATGTGCATACATGCATGCACATCTACAAAAGACCATTATATTTCAAAGTTTGTCAGTTTTTGGAAAGTTGAGATTCCTTCATGACCTGAATTTCTGGACTTTTACTTTATATTTAAAGTAAAATATTTTAAAGTTTTGATTACAGTGTAATACAGAATATTTTCCAGTTTTAAAATATAAATAGATTAATCTCCCTGAAACAAAAAAGGGAAAATTTCTGAGGATTTTATTAGCCACTTGGAACTGGCTGAAGAGATACTTTGCAAGAAATTTCTTTGTCTTGGAACAGTTAACCAAATATTTTACCAAAATGACATCATTTATTGGCAGGTTTATTTTACACAAAAAATATTTATTTTTCAACATAATCTCCTTACTTGCCAATGCACATTAACCTTCATTAAACACATAGATTTAATATAGAGGCATGGTGGAGTAATGGCTAGCAGCTCGAATTGAGGAATCAGAAAGCCAATTTTGAATATCAGTTGAGTTTGTTACACTCACTTGTATGCAAATGCTCTTGGGAAAGATATTAATCCATCTCTTCATTCTTTAGCTATGGGTAAATAGCAGGACAGACTTCAGTTGCAACCAGTCTAGGAGAAGGATAAATCTGAATTCAAAACTTCCAACTATGGGATAAATAGCCTCACCAACTCACAATTGGACAAGTGTGATGAGTATATATTAGATGCCAGTACTTTTGCCTAGCACTGGTAATTGGGATTTAAACAGCATTTTGTAAACAATATCCTGGTATTTAAAAATTTCAGATCTTATGAAGAACTTTCTTACTTTGACAATGAATCAGGTAGTGATATTTTGATGATATGGTGTAATACATTGATATTGGCAGTAGATAAGAACACTGGGTTCAGAAAAGAGATACAGTAAAATTAAAAATTAAGAAAACAGTTGGTGCAAAAAAGAGAAAAAATATCTCAGTTCCAAGTGGTTAAAATCATCTTGCAAAAGAAAAATAACTACAATCACAGAAAATACATTTGGAATAATAATAATAATAATAATAATAAACATTGTTTTTTACAATTAAAATGGAAATTAATGCTGCAATAGTATAAAAATGACAAAATATTAATTATAGATAAAAATTACAAAGACAATCATTTTGGTGATCCTGTGACTAGTGAATATGACACTTGCTATAGATTTGTTAACAATATTAAGTATTTAGTAGAAAGTAAACTTACCTTCACCTTTTGTAACAAGAATGTTGAAGAATACAATATTTACATTCAGACTCATGCTCTCATCTTTGTTGTTGTTGTTATCAAAATGTGACAGCTGTTGTGCCTTCCAGCCTTCTTCAGGTGTCTCTCAATCTAGGTGACCTTCAAGGAATTTCAAACTGAAGTCTTTATTTAAAGTATAGTCCATAGTGTTGATTTATGAATTTGGTGACACAGTAACTGAGTAATGCAGAATTAGAATGCGTGAAAACAGGATGAGCAATAACTGAGCAGTACTAAATAACAAGATATCCTTAGACATGGATAGTGGAATGAGAACAGTCTATTTCTATCAAATAAAATATTAAATAAAGGATTTAGTTTGAAATTCCTTGAATGTTACGTGCTTTAATAGACACCTGAAGAAGGCTGGAGGACACAGTGGCTGGGACTTTGTGATAATAGCAACAAAGATGAGAACATTAGCTCAACTTTAATGATGTAAATAATGATAAATTTTTATCCCAGAAATTCAAACAGAAAATACTAGCACAGATGAGAAGAAAGCCAAAGAGTTAGTGCAAAGTTTTTAAGCCCTGAGCAAATATTTGAATGTGTATCTAAATTCTGAAGAAAGTATTTGCTTTTACTTGAGTATCATGTTAGCATTTAATGTAGTCTATAGAAGAAACTTTTAAAATGTTCATATCTTTTATAACCTCAGTTTCATAAGTTTTTTTTTTTTTGGTTGGGGAGGGAAATAAAAATAAAATTGAGAATACCAAAGCCAATAAAAACATTCAGTAAATCAGCACTTTGATATAAGTTAAAGCTTAAAATGAAATATACACAATTTTTTGCAAGAATTATTTATCTAGAAGTACATGAAATAATAGAGATACTTTGATGCTAAGTTGTTGGTATGACATCAAAATTATTGCAGACTTTTCAATACTAAATGTTAAATGATATACTTAGAGCGATAAATTAACCCCCCAAAAGTACTAATTCTTTGTGTTTAATGTCAAAGTAATCATAACAGAATTAGTCTATTAATTAATATGCTTCATTTACAGTATATTTATGAAATAAATTATGTATTTTAGATAAGCAAACTGAATGCTTCCTCAAAAAATAAATCTTTAAATTTATCAAGTAGAAGTGAACTTTCAGTCTTTGGATGAACCAAAATTGTTTCTTCTGACAATTATTTTTCTTGAAATTCAAATGTGCCATTCCAAAGGATAATTCAAGAGATTGGCTCTTAAAAAAATTCATTGATATAATTCCAATTTACTTTTGGTAGTAACAACATTGTGAATCAACAGAATAAATTGTGTAAAAACTATTAAGGATACATGATATTCCTATAAAAGTAGTTATATTTACATCAAGATTATTTTTCCAGAGATCAGAAACTCTGAAAGAATCTTTGAGAAACTTAACATAATTCCAATTTACCTTTTTACACGGTTGGAATTTTGATAACAAAAATAAGTGATCAGAGCTCAAATTTTAAATCTCAGAGACATCACAAGTTATAGGCAATTCAATATTTTCTTTGGCTTTTCCTCAAGTGAAAAAATATTAGTCCATATTTTCAAGAGAGAAATTCAAAATTTTGACCATCATTTAAAACATATAAAGTACTGAAAAATAAAGTTCATTAGAAAAGTAGTTGATGTCTGCATTTTGGCTATAAGTCAAGAAATTTATTTTTTGCAAAATGATAAATTTCATAGTATTTACTATCATGATTTAACTAAAATTTTTCTTTTTGATAATCAGAATAAGCAATTAGTTTTGTAGTTGTACAATTAGCTTTTAAATTTACAGGAGGCTTACAGCCATATTATGTTGAAACACTGGTTCTTGTATGATCACCAAAGTTAAGCAATGTTGAGCTTGGTCAGTAGCTAAATGGGTGACCACTAGGAAATATCAGGTGATGTAAGCTTGAATGTGTGGGTGGTGTAATGGATAATGGTTCTGAATGATTTGGGATTCTGAGCTGTCCTTCTAGACTGGTTGGCACCCAAGGTTATAGGATTCAGTCTGACCTGCTATTTACTCATAGCTGGGGAGAGAAGAGGAGGAGTCATAATTTTCCCAAGAGTATCGTTATATTCATTTATACGCGAATACCCTTGAGAAAGGTATGGATCCACCTCTCCCCCCCAGCTCTGGCTTTAAATAACCTGCAGAAGGTTGATAAGTCATAAAACACATACAAAAAATTATAGGCTCATTTATCACTAAGCTATAAAACGTTTTATTAGCAGTTTGTGAATAAAATTTATCAGTGAAATGAAATTTTTAGATATATTTTTAAATTACATATATATTGAATGTAAATTTATACATAATATATTTATAGAGGATAATTTATTACATTCTAAAAATATTCAATTTTCTCAAAGTATGCATGAAAAGAATTGGACCTTGTGCCATATTCCATTTGAGTAGGAATGCAGATAAAGACTTACATAGGGAGAATTAAATAAAACCTGTCTAGAAAGCTAGATTATTTCTTCCCTGTCTTTGTATTAAAAGAAAGATAAAGAAAATGTCAAATTGAACAGATAGTCTTTTAGTACAATGCTGATTGACAATACATCTCGTATGAAAAATGTCTAAAGATTCTAGCTGATATCAATGAAGAAGTTAAATTAAGTTTCAGAAGTGTCAAAAACAACAAAAAGTCTATCAGACAGTGAGTATTGTTGTTTGATCAGAGCACAGAATGAAAATGAAAGTGCATGAAAAGCTGGCAAAATATTTCTTGCATGTGAAATGAAAAAAAACTGGCAAAGATAAAGTCGGCAATTATTATTGGACCATTTGTAATGGTTCAGGTGTGTTGCAAAAGATTAAAAAAAATTTAAATCTGAGGCAGAATTGAAACCACATCTCAACAACAGCATTACAAAAATTAGGCAGAATGCTGAAAAGAATGTTGATGTACCAAGTTGGCTTGTTGTTACTTTATTTACTGTGAGAGCCACCAGATTCTATTGGAGCATAAACTATAAGAATAAAATAGCAGGTAGGCCATCCTTATTGGGAAGATTAGTAAACCACAATCTTCCTTTCCAATTTGTCCTTGTGTCATGCTAAATTATGCTTTTTGAATACCCATAATAACCTTTATTTTGCAACTCATGCAAGCATTCTTTATAATATATATTAGCCTGATTTTTTTACATTTGGTTTATTATAATGAATGTTTTATTGCAAGATAACCTTATTACTGCCAACTGTATATGCTTTGTATATACCTCTCACAATGAAAAACTAACAAGAGTAGGTGTGTGTAGGTGTATACACTGATGGAAAATAAAACTACAATACCATATGTTCAATTTACACAAGATTAAACACAGAGATAATATATTTGGATTATAGTAAATGATCATATATACAGTTTAATATGTGCAAAGGTTCCAAAATGAAGGATGTATCAACAGTACTCAGATTCTATATTAATATACTGTAATATATTCCTTGGATGTTAACACAGGTGTGTACACTTGCATGCATATACTCATACTGATGGCAAATACCATCCTGCAAGGCACTTTAGAATGGCGTAATGGGAAGCAAGCATAACCATTACTATTGAGTAGTGAGCTCAATTTCTCCATAGAAAATTTGACATTAAATAACCTGACAAGGGTTGATATATAAAACCAAACAACCTAACATAATAATCCTGCAATATAACATTTTTTGCTTTTTACAGCAAGAGTTGTTTCGAACATCATTCCATACATGTTCAATGGGAAACAAATCTGTTGATCATACCAGTTAGGGAAGTTGTTGAATACTTTGCAGTTCACATTGAATAGCATGGGCATCATGTGGGTGGGCATTATTCTGCTGGAATAGCATATTGCATTTTTGTTGGAGGAGTGACAGTACAACAAGTTGAATAATGTTCTGGATGTACATGGCACTATTCGGTGTTCACTCCATAAATGCCAAAAGTAAGCGAAAATTGTAACCTATGTAACACTTCACACTATGATGCCACATATTGTAGGTGAATACCTGCTGGAGGATGTCATTTCCTAAGTCTATGCCACTGTGGTGGTAAAATGACTCAACTGATAGTAGCAGATAGGAAAACACAAGGAGGGTAACCGACAAAATAGTGTCACACGTCCAACCTTCTCACAAGCAAAAAACCCAGTGCTCAGAAACAAAAACGCGCATGCTTTATACAGCCAAGGACTGACCATGATTTGCATGCGAATGACAAGACAACGAGATTTCGCATTAACTGTCTGAGACCGCCTGGCATAAAACATGGGCACCACCATTTTGGTTCTTTTTAACCGTTGAGCAACCAGAGTTTGCACGACGCACAGATTCGCGGGCATTTCTGAGGTAGGCCATTTTCACAATTTTCCCCACAATTTTCCTGGAATAGCATATTGCATTTTTGTTGGAGGAGTGACAGTACAACAAGTTGAATAATGTTCTGGATGTACATGGCACTATTCGGTGTTCACTTCATAAATGCCAAAAGTAAGTGAAAATTGTAACTTATGTAACACTTCACACTATGATGCCACATATTGTAGGTGAATACCTACTGGAGGATGTCATTTCCTAAGTCTATGCTACATATGCAAACAACTATCATTTGCATGAATAGAGAACCTACTTTCATCACTGAACACTTAGAGTACACTTTGATCCACCAAGTGACCTTCTAATGATACTAGTGTAGATAGGCACACTAGTGTATGTGGAAGCTCAGCTAGATACTAATTGGGCCATATTTTCTCTCCTCTGTACTGGGAATACTTTTTAGTGTGTTATTGTTGCCTTTACAACATGTTGATCCCATTGAGCATCTATAGTATGTAGCCATCCAGGAACTAGTCTACAAGTGTAGGAATATTCATTTGATAACAGTTGTCTACATCAAAGCACCACTAATGTGTCATGTTCAACATTTTTCTGAAATGATTATCAAGCCTCTCAAAGACCAACAGTCTAACTCTTCTCAGCTGACAGTAAATGTGCTAAAGAAGCATATATGCATGTCTGTGGCATGACATTTGCTTGCATGGGTTCCTTCACTCTACTGGATCTTATTGCTGCATGTATCATTGTTTAAATCTCAAAGAGAGAAATGATGTACTGGTATGAGTGTTGCTACATCACAAAATAGTTCAAACTTTATTTTTATCAGAATATATACTCTTTACAAGCATGCACATACTGTACCCATATCAATACTGTCATCATCTTTCAGTGTATTAAAATTTTATTTCCCATCAGTGTATATTAATCCTTATACATATACAGTGTGTGTGTGTGTGTGTGTGTGTGTGTGAGAGAGAGAGAGAAAAGAAGCCACATAGTGCCACTTCCAAAGTGAGAATTACTAACCCTGGCACCTAGTTTCTACCATTTTCTTAGCCTTCTACAATTAGTATTTCACACATACACACATATCCCATATGTTAAAATATCTTGTACTAGAATCCATTTTCTTTTAGCTTTTGCAAAATGATTTTTCTTCCATATTTCATAAGCTGACATCAACTCCTTTTTGTAAAGAGGGAACAGAGGTTAAATAAATATTTGATGAATCAAATAATTTAGCTGAAATCTTCAGAGTTGAATTCTGAAATTACTTAGCAAAGTCTGTATTATTTTAAGCAAATCCAAAATTCAAAAAAGAAGTGAAAAAAAAAACTGAATAAAAAACTGATGAGAATTTGTGTATTCATTCAACTGAACCAATTGTTAATTACACAGAAAGCTTCTTGCACAAATGTTAGAAGAATTGAAAATTTGCTCTGTTTAAGCTGAGAATTTCCATAGCAGAGAAAAAAAGCCAAATTTAGTTTTGACTACTCAACATCAACTGACAATTACTAAATATTAAGATACAATACATGGGCCATTGTTACACACAGTAGTCACAATATCTAAACACCAATAAGGTAAACAGCAACAAATAAGCCAACAATCAGAGGCAGCACATTTCTAGAGATGCTAGCCTCTTAACTAGAGACCAGCATTTCTGCTCACATCCATTTTCTAAATAAGCAATATTAGCAGAACTAAGTACAGAAAACTTGTTATATTTACAGGAAATTTCAGACTTTTGGAACCATGCTAAAATGTGTGAATTTGGACTAAACACTCATTGAAATAGACCTTTAGCAACCAAACTAATCATAATCAAGCCATGAGAATCATAACCTGAAATATTTATCAGTTCTAATTAGCTTAACCCTTTACATTAGTGAACATTTATATGTTCATTTGATACTAAACTTAATTATACACACAAGCATATATATATATATATATATATATATAAGAGAAAATGAAGTATAAATTTTTATATACCAGAACCATATTAGGAAAATTAATGACAAAGTGGAAAAAATTTTGCATGTGATGTATTTCATCCTTTAGGATTTCATTGGAGTCTAATCATAATTTTGATTTAAAAATACTACTTTAATTAAAGATAAAACACTTTACTAAAATGAAAGTGTATAGAAAGTGCTTTAATCATGAGACCATCTAAAATAAATTTGTATCCAGGTTCTTACAACAGTTTGCCTTTCTTGGAAGATCTTCTATTATCACAATGTGGGATATTTAATAACAAAAGTGATAAAAACATAACAAAAAAAAAGAAACCAAATGAAATTGGCTAGACTATATACCAAAACACATATTAAAAAGAAAAAAAAAATTAATCTAAAAGTTTAAAATTTCAGCATCCCCTTCCCTTTGTGTGCATGTGTAGTTATATCAATGTAAATATCACTTTTGTCTGATGAAGTCATAAAGTATGAAATCTGTTGTACAAAAAATTTTTACACTTTATTATTAATACACAGGGTGTCCATAAAGTCTCTTTACAATTTAAAAAATATATTACGAAGGCAATTGATGTGATATCTTAATCAGATTTGTTCTATGTACTCAGTAGTTATAAAGTTTATAATCACATTGCATTTGTGTATTTCAGGTATCCTGTTGATGAAAGAGGTATTGTTAAATGAACCCCTAACATTTCTAGATCAGTGGATTGGAAGGGATCACCCAATTCCTTGACCACCTGATTGACCAGATATCACTCCTATGGACTTCTTTCTATGGGGTTATGTTAAAGATAACATGTATTGAACAAGATATGACATCACTGATCTACAACAAAAGATCACTGATGCCATTGCCACCATTAATGAGGTTATACTAGGATACCCTGCATATATAAATATATATATATATATATATATATATATATATATATATATATATATATATATATATATTTTAGGATATTAAAACATGTTAAAAATTGCTACATATTGAAAATTATGTTTCAACACTACAAATCTATCTCCTTGGGCAACGTTAAACTACTGGTGAGTGAAAGATTAATTTAATTTCAAAAGCAGAATACATTAAAAATTAAGTTTGTGGGCTTTGCTGCGATTAACCTATAAAATTTGACCTACACTAAATTCAAATTCACTGGAAAAAATTTTTAATATAAGTCATGACATGAAGTTGTCTGCATATAAGTCCTAGATAATTTCCCTATACAGGTTGTTACATTATTTAGTAAGATGTATTGAATTTAACATTCACCTTTCCTAGGAAGTAACGGTGAAAGAGGTGGGAAGGTAATTTAACATATGCTAACTAGTTATATGCTCATTCAGTTTCTTACATAAAATTTCATAGTTGATAAATGAAAGGCCCCTTTAAGAAACTGGTAAATAACTTAACTGTTCGAATATATATATATACAATTATGAAAGTGGAAACTTTAAAAACCCATAATAAAATATTACCATGGGTTTCCAAAGTCTCTGCTTTCATAATTATCATTTGCTCTGTTCTTACACTGAGCTCTCTCTGGATCTATATGGTCTTTGGAATTATCAATGTGGATTACCAAATAATATTATCATATATATATATATATATATATATATATATATATATATTTAGTTGTTTAAGGTGGTAAATGCTGCCATAATCCTTGCTTTCAGTTCATCTTTGGTGTTACAAGGAATTTTGTTGATCTCTCAATGAACTGCACCCCACAAATAATAATAAAGGGGTTGCAGTCTGGGAAGTTAGGTGGCCAGATGTAAGGGGTGATGTGGTCACAGAAATTGTCTGACAGCCATGGCTGGTTTCTCCTACTTGTGTGGCATGGTGAAGAGTTTTGTTGCTAGACATAGGGTCTTCTAGCAACCACCATCTTAACCCAGGCAAAAGTACCTCCTTGAAACACTTGATTTAGGCCTCTGTGTTGAGTCTGAGGCCTTCACCAACAAATTCGGGAGGTCATTTCTTACCAGAATGATCAGAGTGAGTTTTCCAAGGTGCTGTACCTTTGTAATTACCATTAGACTCAGCCAACTCTTTCCAAATCTTCTGCACAGTCCTCAGATTGACATCCAAACACTCTGAAATGTTCTTATTGGAGTTTCCAGCATGAATACCAATCAGTATAGCATGCCGTTTGCAAACTTCTGGCAAAGTGAATTGCATCATAGTGCTCTTTTTCTCACAGATGATGCCCAACTGATCTTACTATACTGTGTAGTTGACAAAATCAAAAACAAACAATGCACATGTGCAAAATTAAAAATATAAAATGGCGACAATTTACCAATCGCAGATTTTACAGTGGGGTCATGCAATGATCAGTTGGAGGATCAAACATGATTAATTGATTGATTTGTTTTTTTACAGCTTATTAACTTTTTGCAGATTATTTGAAGCTAAAAATATTTTTAGGTTGTAAGAATGTTTTCTGATACACATTCTACTAATTAACCCATATCTGGGGGAGGAAGAGGTAGATTAATATCATTCACAGGGGTATTTACACATAAGTGAATATAATGAAACTAACTGAAATTGAAACTCAGCTATTAAAATCTGAAGGAGACAGCTGCAATTTCTGGGACACAATGAGGAAAGAGGGTTTGGTGAATCTGACATTCACAGGACATAAAAGCAGGAGAAGCAGGGGAAAATTTCAAGTAACTACTTAAAGTTGTATAAATGAATGGTAGAAAGGGACAAAGGGGGATGGTAAAGAGTGAAATGTTGCTACAAGAAACAAAGTTATGGAGAACCATTGTCACCTACATTGTAAGTAACATAGCATATTAAAGAAGAAAATTGTGATGATTGAATATCTCAAAATTGGCTTACTAAATGATGCTCAAGTTAGGTAGACTAGTTGAGGTTGATAGGGATCAAATCAAGACAATATTTGCAAATAATTAAGGTTATATGATGTGGGAGATAGCCAACACACTCAATATATACAAATCAAGCATTTAAAATAATTTGCACTAACTTGGTTATGTTAAATGCTTTGATGTGTAACTTCCACATAAATGGAAAAAAAACTACTGGACTGTATTTTTTGTGTATGACTTACTATTTGATGTAATGAAAATGTTCTATTTTTTAAGGAAATCGTGATGATCAATGAAATGTAAATACTTTACAACCATGTGAAATGCAAGAGATTGTAGGGTAAGTGAAATCAATCACTAACAATATTTATTCTTCTGTTATGAATTGTAAGAATGTTATATTGCTAAAAGACGATATTGCACAACATTAATAATCCTAACAATAAATGTCAATATTTTAAAGCTTTTGTAACACTCCTGGAAAGTTTTGTTCATGTCTTTTTCATTTTTTAGTAGCCCCATAGTGCTGGATTTAAGTCCTGATCTATTTTCCAGTAATCTACCAGGTTATGAAACTCAAATGATATTTAAAATTAATGAAGTATCTCCCAAACTGTCTAGGTAGTAATCCAATAGAAAACTTGTCCATTATTAAGAGACACATATAAGAATAGAATGCAATGCTTATATTAAATTCTATTGACAGCAGTTTTAATATGAAACTAAATGCTTCAATTTTAATTATACAGCATATGAATCATTAAGCATAATTTTTGTGTATAAAATAAGATATAGAATCCAGACAAAGTTTGAATATGTCAAATGGAAAACCGTTTCATTGAAACTAGATTATTCATTTCACCTTTACTAGGCTTCATCAGATCACAAAAAAAAAAAAAGAAATATGTGTGTGTATTTGTGTGCATGCTTATATCATAATTTGTTAGTACTTTTTCTGCTAAGCTGGCATTTTTCATGATGGAAGAAATGAATGAAATCGAGAAACTTTTGTAAAAAAAAGTTGTGAATATTTATTCTGTATACTTTAAAATTTTCTTGTTCTTGTTGAAATTTATTTATACATTCTCCCAGTTTTTCTGCATTAAGTTTAAGGTGAATCCACATTCTATTTTCAGAATGGCTCGAAAGCAAAGTATATATTAGCCTTTTCTGAAATTAATTTAAGGTAAATCCTTATCCAATTTACCTTAAATTCAATGCAGAAAAACTGGGAGAATGTATTAATAAATTTCAACAAGAAAATTTTAAGGTAAAAATATAGAATAAATATTAAATATTTTTTTTTTTTACAAGAATTGCACAATTTCATAATTTCTATATAAAAACTTTTATCTTATTTAACATTTCAAGGAAACAGAATTTGCATTATTATTCTTTTATTAACATAAAATTACTTTATAAGTTTGAATGTGCAATTTTTGAAAAAGTATTTGGGTATAAATTTGTTTTATTGTGAGGGGTCAAGAGTCTTTTAAGTTTTCTCGTTAATTTTCTTTTTACTCATAGTTATCTATTGGTTTAACTGGTAGCTATGAGAAATAAATAAATACAAAAACTTCATTATCTGTGTATGTATGTGTATACAAATGATAAAAAGTTTATTTCAAATGAAACTATGAACTATGTGACTGTTGATATGTTATCTGTTTTATAAATATATGTGTGTATGTAAAATTTGCCTTGATAAAGTCCATCAGAGGAGGAAGCATGTCAGTGTATGTGTGTGTGTGTGTGTGTGTGTGTGTGCATACATGTAGGGCAGACTGAGCTCTTTAGCATTGTTTGGCAACCAGTATAAGAGAAGGATAACCCTGGATTCAAAACCTGAAGATGGTTGTTTGGAGATCTTGCAGCATACCATGTGCACAAGTTCTCTGCATTTGGTGCTTCCAAAAAGTATGGTTGGTTCTGCACAAGCCTTCATCACTATAATCAAGTCTTATGTGCAGGTAGTCTGTCCCTTTGGTTCTAAGAAGTGAGCTACTGGATGCTCATATGCTGAAGATAACAGCAGGGACCTATATATATATATAGTGTGTGTGTTGTCAGCCACAGAGAGACTGTTTTGCTATATCAGAGCTCTTCAGTGGGGCTAGATATCCGATTGCTTCAAGCTGGGATTGAAACTCAATTGATTTGGTATCAGTCAGAGATTCTACTCCTAGGCTATCATCGCACAGCAGAGAGGAATATATATATATATGATGGACTCTCCCATCAATTTCAACATATGAGGATCCACAAACTCATTCAGTTTTTTTGTCATATGTGACACTTCAGTCCCACTAGTGACCTGTATACAAGTGCACATATTGAGCAACATCTCAGGACATAGCAACATCAATATATAACTGATTTTGAAATTTTTGATGAGATTCTGGCTCAAATATCCTCAATTATTTCTATCCAGGGCAAATCACTCAAAGTTAGGATGAGGCACATTGACAGTTGAAAGGTTATTCTTTAGCTTATCGTTATACTTGAGCTACAGCTATCCAGCAGTCCTTTGTCTACTGTCAAGCTGACTATACATGAGGACATTAGATATTCTGTCTGTCATCACTCATCATTGCAACATGTCTAGCCCAGAAAAGTTGTGACTGCATCTGGAAAGTTTCAATTCTACCAATGTTGCATTTTGTGAGATGATCAGCATTGGTCACCCTATCATCAAAAGTATAGCCACAGATTGCACAGAGACAACTTTTTTGGAAGACATCCAGCTGACTGATATAGAACCTATATGGGGTCCATGATTCTGAGCTGTACAACAGTGTGATCAAAATAGCTACTCTATAAATCTGTATTTTGGCATCCCTTTTGATACCTCTCTGATTCCATGGGCAGTGGTAAAACTTCTCAAATTCACCTGTAGCTTTGGCAATCCGATTTGTTATTTTGCCATCAAGGAATGTATTTGTTTTCATCATACTTTCTAAATAAGTAAATGACTTCATATACTTCAAGTTTGTCCTGGGTATGATGTTAAACTATACCTGGCAGCAAAGCCTCTGATTGGGAGATTGGAAGTTTTAAGGGGCATTGAACTAGGTTGTTGTTCCAAGGTCCACCTGGGGTGGTAGAACCTGTTAGGGTCCCAGCTATGAGCAAATAGTGAAAACCCAAACAAAATATATATAATAGTGTAGTGGGTGCTGGTGGTAATAAAACCATGTTCAATATAAAATAGCAGAACTAAAACTTATACTAAGAATAAACATACATTTATTCCTCACTGTTTCATGCATGTAGCAATCATTAATTTGTGCCTGACGATTGTTGTGTTCATGAAACTCCGAGTTGCATCAAATGGTGAAGAATAAATGTGTATATATATATATATATATATATATATATATATATATATATATATATACACACACACACATGCATAATATATAATAATATTATTAATACAATAAGATCAAAATATGCTACTCAGAGTTTCATGTAATAAGCATCATCAGGCAGATATAATCTTCTGGCCTGAAAATTGCATTCAAGCATGTAAAAGATTGCTGCCACTTAGTGTTGACCTCAATGTCCACTTTTGGTTGCTTGGTTAGCTGACTGATTGGACTTTGCAAAGGTTGATTATAGAATTCATGACTTTTTTGTTACTGCTTAATTGTAGAATAGTGATTTGTCCAAATGCTTATGAGTTCACTCTCTTCTCCAACAAATCTTGTGGCATGCCAGTGATAAGAAATTTTATCAAAATTCTTTACAGAGAGAAGAGAATTCATGTCAAGGTATTAAGGCAAAGCGTTGACTAGAATATGAGCTAATTTGGCTGATTTTATTTTCCAGCCTGAAAAGAAGCACTTCCAAGAGGTTTGATGTTCAGATACTTATTAGTGTGTTGAGCCAGGAACTTTTCAGCGTTGCCTCACAGAAATATATGAGAAAGGAAGAGATTCAATTTTGTAGTGAATGAACTAATATCTGTTTAGTCAAGAACTGTACAAAGAAATAATTATTGTGATGGTGATTATAATAATATGGTTTTATCGTACTGTTTACCGTAATATAGAAATTGTTGCTGCAAACAAGATCCTTAAACAGTTTCCCACCTCCTCTCCAAAATAACAATTCAGAATAAAAAACTATATAAAAATCAAGCCAGATTCTTCTACAAGTGATCCACAAGAGAAACCTTTCGTTTCAACATTACACCAGCAGTAGAAATACAATGGTAGGATAGACATGCAAGGTAAAAAGTAACCACCATTATCAAAAGCACACCCGGGGAGATTTGCAAGGAAGTGTAGGTGACAGGGTAGAGCAGCGGAATCATTTAACAATGAATATATATATATATATATATATATATATATATATATATATATATATATACACACACACACACACTGGGTAGCAAAAGTATTTAACACATCGGCTTTTTATAAATTTCACAATAAAAAATTGTTCAACTTGAATGATACTTCAAATATTTTAATGAACATTGTCTAACACAAAGGAAAATTGAGAAACATTGTTTTTATGTACTTTTATTGCTAATTTTTGAATTTGATTGTGTGCAAAAGTAGTTATCATAAATAATATGATAAAAAGGGCATTTTAAAACTGTTTTCAGTTATTTTGATATGATTTGCACTTAACCAATCACAGGTTGTCTTCAATATATGTATTAACCAAGCACATCACCCAATTGGCATATATTGATAATAGATCTGATACAGTACAGACTGTCCTGCTATCTAAACTTATAAAAATGGTTAAAACAAAAGAATTGTCAAATGATATGCAACAGATGATTATAAACCTGCACAAAGATGGTAAAGGGTATTGAAAAATTGCTCAAGATTTAAATTTGCTTATATGTACAGTAGGTGCTGTTGTTTGAAAGTGGAAAAAATATGATGTTTTCACATTTAAAGGAATGGTCGTCCGCGAAAATTAAATGAGACTACTGAACAATATATAATCCGGAATGTGTGAAGAAACAACCATTTTTGACTCAAAGAGAAATTCAGAATGATGTGAAAAATGCCAGAATAAAAGTAAGTAAAGATCCAATTAAGAGATCACTGAATCGTACAGGCCTGGATTCAAGAATACCAAGAAAGAGTCCATTATTAAAATGAAGACAGTTTGAAATTTCTTAAAAATTATGAACTTGAATCAGATGAATTCTGGAAGGAAGTTATTTGGTCAGAGGAAAGGAAAATTGAGGTTTTCAGGAGAAACCTGTTGTATCAAAGTATGGAGGAAAAAAAGAACTAAATACAACCCAGTAAACACCATCCCAACAGTCAAATATGGGTGTGGAGAGTGTAAGGACTTGGGGTTGTTTTTCGTCTAATGGAGTAGGAGAAATGGAATTCATCAAAGGAAGAATGAATGCAGCAAAATACAAACAAGACTCACCAACCCATCTATTAAAAAGTGCAACAGGTTTGGGGCTTGACTGAGATTTTTGTTTTCCAACAGGTCAACGATCCAAAGCACATGGCCAAAACAACTCAACACTGGTTCAAAGAAAATGGAATTGATGTTCTGGAATGGCCTAGTCAGTCACTGGATCTCAATCCAATAGAAAATTTGTGGAAAAAGTTGAAATTTAGAGTACATGCAAGAGATCCCAAAAATATCAAGGAACTGAAGAAAGTCTGTGAAGTGGAATGGGTGAAACTGCCAAAATTTTCATGCAAGGAGCTCATTGAAAACTACAGAGAGCTACTCGAGGGTGTAAGGCAGAATAGAGGATATGCTACTAAATATTAACAAATCATGTTAAATACTTTTGCAGTCAAATTCAAAAATTGGCAATAAAAATACATCAAAACAATGTTTTTTAATTTTCCTTTATGTTTAATTAGACAATGTTCATTAAAATATTTGAAGTAAGTATCATTCAAATTGAACAATTTTTTTATTTTAATTTATAAAAAAATGATGTGTTAAATACTTTTATTACCTACTGTGTGTGTGTATATATATATATATATATATATATATATATATATATATAAGGTGTAAATAAAGTAACTACCACATTTAAAGCCTAAAACAAAAGAAAACTAAAATGAAGTATAAAGAACGTTTTTTATTAACAAATCAAGCAAGTTAAATTTATATTCTTCAACACATTGTCAATGCAAATTTGCAATCTTTCATAAAAACTTTGAATAGAATTTTGTCATATTTCAGTTGTCATTGAACCTGATTCTTCTTCAATGAGATTCTTTAAATTCTGAAGTATTTTGAATTGGACTTTGCTGCCAAATAACTGGTCCTGCTCTTCTTAATTATCAATTTGGTAATTTTCTACTCCAAAACTGATGATATGGGAGTAATGTACAGGTACAAAAAATTGTTGATGGCAAAGCCCTGATGTAGAAATGTGGAAAAAAAAAAAAAGCAGTGGTACAACAAATATTTTATATCTGTAATATTTTCATCTATAAAGAATGGTCTTTAAACTCTTATTGATTACAACCCAATCCAGACACTTACCTCTGGGTGTCTTTTTCTGGGTGATTCATTTCTCATCAAAATATTTTCCTTATTTTTTGATTTGTTAATAAAGCAAAAATTTATTTTTATCTCATTTTGCTTTTCTTCTATTTTTGATTTCAAATGTGGTAGTTACTTTATATATTCCAGCTTTACCAATCAACTACTCTCATGAAAAGTTATTCTGATCAAACTTTCCATAACCAAATTTTAATATTTCATTATTTATCGTTTATTCTGAGGCATATAATTAAATTGGGGGTGGGGAGGCATAGAATGATGAAAATTGCCACTGATTAAAAAAAAATAATAATTGAAATGAGATTATTTGTTTAATTAAGTTGTTATTTTGAAGAACCAAATAAGATTACTTATGAAGCAAGACAATTTCCCTGCTTCCTTTCAGCATAATTTATGGTAGTCATATAATTTAATAAATTTCACTGTTTAATGATTTATTTCTCTGTAAAAGAATAGAAATTATTTGAATGATTGTAAACTAATTATCTCTATTTTTTTAAATGGAATTTGGTATTTGTTTTCTGTGACTTTTAAAACATTAAGAAAATGGTTTAAAGTTTTAGAAGAGTGTAATATTGGACATTATATAAAAATAATAAGCACCTTTAGTAATAATATTAATATTTATTTAATAATAATATGATTTATAACATTAGTTCAGTAGCAACTCCATAAATCATCTTTACCCACTCTACACAAAGAAAAAAAATGTCCTTTACAAGCGACAGAATTAATATGGAGATAATGAAAGCTTTACAATTTTGTAAAGCTTGATGATTTTTTAATGCATCTTGTAGCAGAACTAACAGTGATATGACTACGTGGTACTAAGTGACTAGACTGACTGCTCTTCAGGGTGGGTGGGTACAAACCTTCTGAAGAGACCAAGGAATGATTCAGGGGCTGAGTGTGAGCGACCACTCTTTTTTAGCTCTCCCCGGTAGTAAGACCTGTAAGGATTCTTGAAGGACTTTTGTCTTAAAATGCTCTTCACCAGGATCTGCAATGTAATGAACAAAATAGAAAAAAATATCATTTGGAAAAACAAATGCAACAAAAAGTTAAAATAAAAAAATAAAAAGTGCATTTGACAAAATCAATATCTCAAAGAATCAGATGGTAGTGTGAAAGGTCACTGAGGATAGATCAAATATCTAGTACATTCAAAATGGAAGAAGAAGCATGTTTTAAAGTTGCTATTTTGTTTTTTTAATATCAAGTAGATATTTAGTAGATATATTGGTTATAGAAGTCGCTGTTCAAGTAACTTAAAAAATTTGTCATGATCTATGAAAAAATATTTCTGTTCTTCAGTAAAAATCATTGTGACTATCTTTAGTATTTGGGTGACATTTTTTAAAATTTTTACATGAAGCCTTTTCACAACTTTTATTTCTTTTATTATTGTTATTGCTGCTTTTTATTAATCTGCTTAGGTAAAAAGCAACAATAAAATAGCATAAAACTTGTAAAAGATTTTTTTTACAATGAAGTCCACCCTGTACAAGGCCCAAGAGCCACTTGAGGTAGAGGGTTACAGAGTAAGAGGCACAGTTTATAGTGATATGTTGGGAAGATAATGGTTGAACCTAGACTTGAATAGATTAATAATAAAATAAAAATATTGTGATATTTTAAGCATTATTAATTTTTAACTAGTATTTCTTTTATCTTAATTTCAGTTACTTTTCATCACCTCTCAAATTGTCATTTTTTTTCCCTAAACAATGTTGTTATGGCATTCTGCATGTTACCTCTTTGGTAATGTTATATCTCACCATATATTGAAAAGGCCTTGTGGAAATAATAAAAGAAAATAAAAAAAAAAGCAAGTTAACATTAATGTATTTATGGAAAGGAGAAGTGGTTAATTTAGGATTCTCAAGTGTGCAAAGATGGAGGTCCTCATAGATATGAAAAAGAGTTTGAGTGTGTATGTATAAACATGTATGCATAGTGTGGTAGTCATTCTTGAAAATTGTTTCAGGTGAGTTGAAATAAATGACATGAAGTATGTAACTGTTTATGCATAAGTGTAGCTCATATGTGCAAGTAATTTGAACCTGTGTTGTTTTAAGATGACAGTTGGCACCAGAGAACAAATAAAAATCATCCGAAGTGAAACTGGGTTATCCAGCTTTTTACATAGGCATCTTTTTGAATGAAGATGATCCATTTGGCTTCTGATTGACTCATGAGACTATGACATTGTATCTTTGTTGGCTCTTTACTCTAAATCAATGAATTTCTTTCTTTATTATGCATCTATGACTTTCTTTCTTTATTTAAAATCAATGAATTTTTTCACTCAGTCTTTATTCCTTATCAATGTATTTATTTCTTTATTCTAAATCAATGAATTCCTTTCTTTATTTTGAATCAATGAAAAGAAATTTTGTTTAAAAAGAAGATACTCCTTTGGGAAACCTCATTATATAACACCTTTCGCCATCACCTACACCAAGTGGTGTAACCATGTTTAGTAGTTCAGGCTCAGGAGCTTAGGGCAATGTTCTAACCACAGGCTAACTCTGCACTGGTCAATGCTGATGCTAGTCTAAGCTGATTGTTGGTTGCTTCAATCCAGACCAACTCTGCCCATGCTGTGTTCTTAATCTCATCAGTGGACAATCAAGTCATAGTTTCACAGTGCTGGTTCAAGCCATAGAGGGTGCTAAATTAAAGAAAAAATATCTTCATGGTGAAAAGTAAAACAAGAGATTCATGGGATTAATTTTCAATTGCTTTATATAGCTCTTGGTACAACAAAAATTAACCCTTCCCACATCAATCTCTATAGTAACACTGGGCCTTGTCTAAACTTCTGCAGGAGCTGGGTTCAAAGTCTTGGAATCAGGAAATCTAGTTTCAGCTGATGTGAATTTCAGAGGCAGTCGATGTGGGTTCTCAACCAAAAGTCTCTGAGCTCCCCAAAGACATCTGCTAACATGAACTTCAGCCCAAAACTGGTGTGGGGCCAAAGAGTTCTGGTGATTCGGTGATTCGTCAATTTTCATTAATTCCAATAAAGGTTTTCTTTGTTCCATATTTCTGCTTTCTTAATCAACTTTCAAAATTTGGAGAATTATCTGCCTTCCTTGTGAGTAGTCACAGGGATTGCTTTTCACTTAATTCCAACCTGCTTCACTTCACATCTTACACTGCTACTCTGCACAGATGGTGCTAATTTCTCTGTTTTCATTTCTCATTTCATTTTCGCTAACAAAAATATAATTTCTGGCTGCGTTTCTTTTTCCTAATGACATGTGTTTTTCTAATTTCCCAATTTGCTTTACCTATATGTCAGATTTTCGGTAGATAAAAAAAGTAAACTCTTGGTGCATTGTTCCAATTCTCAGTGGCAAGGCAACCAAGATGACCCTTTCTTCACTTCCAGATTACCAGCAAAAATGTCTTCCATTCTCTCTTTCCATCTCTTTATCTTCGAGTTTATATTTCATTTGAGGCTTAACCCTTTTTCCGATTAGAATTAATCTATAACAATTAATAAACAAGACAATATTTTTATCGATTATTCAGGTCAGTAGATGTAGTTGGATAAAAAATACTGTTTGATTCAAAAACAGAGCTTCTACTCAAATATGAGTACGGGTGGAGGGAGGGGTCTATATGCAAGTCCAATAGGTCCATTCAGCAAAACAAATCCACAATTCTCTCCATTCCTCAATCTCAAATACACCACTCCTCATCAGAAGCAAGACTCCTTGAATGAGCATACTGTGCTTTTATGCACTTGACTCAGCCATTACTCAGCCAATGAGCACCCAGAACCAGTCAATAAAAATGGCTACAAGAGACACCACCACTTCCGCCCACATGATGTGCTGCCCAATTCACCTTCAGTATGAAGTTCGCCAATTCGCTGTCTCCACACTCCATTGCAAAACATACATACAACTCTGGCCCTTTTGGATTGCTAGGTAAGTCTCCACTATATATATATATATATATATATATATATATATATATAGAGAGAGAGAGAGAGAGAGAGATAGATATAGTTATCCCTCAAAATACTTGCATTTTTTTATTAGTTTAAAAAAGCAAAGCCTTCAATAATAATTTTTAACATCATGAAGTCAGAGCAAATTATTTACTATCAAGTAACCTTTAAAAAAATGTACCTGCAGTAGTTACAATCAAAATCTATAGGGAGATACAAAAGTTGATTGTTTGAGCTTATGAATCTAAACTTGAAACAAGAGCAGCAGAAGCAGCCTGTCGATTATACACAGTTTATTGAAAGTAAAATGAAATTAGTGATGTTACTTTTGAAAAATGCTACAGAAGTCTCTTACTGTTTCTAGATAATCATATTATATAATAGAAGAATTACAACAGAAAACATAACAACTGTAATTGTATAAGTTTTTGCATCAAAGCCAAGACAGTTTTATTTAAAAAGGTATTTTATATATTTGTATCTTGTTAGGAAAAGATTTTTGAATAAGAGGTGAATTATTTTTCTGATTTTTTTTTCTGTATTGTTTGTGATTTCTATCAGTAAAAAAAATCCCTGAAGTTTTTTGGTTACCTGATATTTAAAACAATATTTTTCTTTAGTGCAAATTTTTTATGGTTTTGCTTATATCTGTTTGTTTTTAAAAAAAATAGATATGAACAAACTGAAATAGAAAGGTAAATAGATAAGAAAAGATGGGGATAGATAGATAGTGTGGTCTGCCTTGTATTTAAAATTCGTATTTTGCTGGGAAAGATTTTCATTGTAATATAAATATTTTTTCTGTACTGTTTGTGATTTTTTTCCATATTTGTATAATGAAAATGGCTTGATGCTTGCTTTCCTAAAATAGCCACTCTAATAGAAAAACAACAGTTGTTGTTTTAATAGTATAGAACTAAAACTTCTAATTTATTAAATTATAAATATTTTGTTACAAGTTTTTAACAGATTATTTTACATTAAAAAAAAATATGAAAGGGACTAATAAAAAAATAGCACAAAAATAAAGAATAAAAATGAACAAAAATGGTTGTGCAGGAAAGCGAAACAAAAACAATATTAGAATATAAAAAATAGAAACAAATATCAAAAGATAAAATAAATATAATAAAAAAAAAAACATGCTAAACATTAAGAATTGTCGTCTAAATAACATTTTTCTGATATTAATTTTATTTTTTTTAATGTCCCACTATAAATTACTGGTCCCACTATAAATTTTGTAATATTTTTTTAACTATTGGTCATTCAATACAAAACCTAAGAGCCACTCAAAGCAGAGAGTTACTGAATGAGATTGTTGCAAAGGAAGGAGGAAGACATGTATTAGGTTGGTGCAAAAACAATGACGTAATAATGTCATTTTTTGACGTTAAAAAATACGTCAAAAAACGACATTATTACATCATTATTTTTGCACCAACCTATTATATTATGAGGATATGTAGGATAGATGTCAGTTGACCCTAGACATAAAGAGGTTACAGTTGTAGTGATCAGGGAAGCATCCTCACATGTGTCTATGTTTGACACAATGCACATGGCATTAAAGGTATTCTTGTCTGAATTTTGTTAGATGAGATATTTTAATCATTGGTTGATTCAAACTAATTTCATAGTCTTTGTTGTTTTGTCCTTTTATAATGTTTCATTCCTATACACAACAGGATTTCTCAAGTGTGTTCTGGAATGTTTTCTTGTTCTGAGAGAGTAAGTTCATCTCCTGTCACACAGGTTATGAATGAATGATGAACATTAAAAGTCAAATGACATGGTACAGCTAAGTTATGAGCTCAGTGCAGAGGTCAGAAGAACACAGATACTGGTCATGATGTGTATGAGAGGAGAAATTTCACTCTATCTATATAGTAATCTATAGTATATCTATTATAGTAATAAAAAAGGATGTCACAAAATCAACAATAATAATTGTTGATTTTGTGACATCCTTTATTATTACTATTATTTTCTTAATAGTTTATTTTATCTTGTTAATGTTGATTTTTATTACCACACATTTTGACTTTTCAGATAAATAATATGAAATCATAAGTGAACTATTAGCTTTCAACAATTCTGAACACTTTCCAAACTTTATGAATTGTTTTTAATGGATATTGTCTTAACCAATGCAGCTACAGAATCATGGCCCAATTCTGTAATCATTTTTGACACCTGTGGTTCTCTACTCCATCTTTGTATAGCACATGATTCACACCAGGGAATTCCAGAGGTATGAATTGAATTTAATTTCCATCAGAAACCTTGATCTAAGAAGTGTTGATCTGTAGTGACCCTAGAGATTGCAAAGTAAATTTCCTACTCAGTGTCATCTCAGAAAGTCAAAGGACTTAGGAGTCTCAAATGTAATCTCAAAGACATCAAATACAGAATTGGGCCTGAAAAATGTTAGTGAGTGCACAGACATAAACAATGAAGTGAACCCAGATGAACTTAGGACACACACACACACACAATAGAACCAAATAACGTGAAGTTATATAAACATCCAACCTGTAAGTGGAGAAGGATAATCTCTCACAATCTTCTAAGTAGAAGATTGAATGTTCAAAGAAAAACCCCAAAGCACATACCCTCAACTGAGCCAATGTTAATTTCAAAGAGGTTAGAAGTGAATAAACCATTCTTTATGTAATAAAACTGTCCTCTTATCAGCTGAGATTACTCTCATTACATTTGTTACCTCTGCCAACATAGTTATGTATTTACCCATGTTTGTTTTGTCCATACAATATCTCCAAAAATTTCAGTGATATTTTGCAAACAGGTGGGTCATAAGCTAAGGGACAAGTGATTATATTTTGGGGAAGATTCAGAAATTTTAAAAATTTTTTAATATTGTGAGATAGGACAATTTATTTGATCCTTTAGATTATAACAAAACAATAATGATGTCATCATAATGGAATTGAATTGCAATAACATCAATGACATCATCATGGCAATTATTATAAGCTTTATTACAATGAATATCAGATTTTTTCATGGTATACTCTAGGATTTTTAGTGATAATGGTTGTTGTTGGTAGAAATAGAGTGCTTTCTAAATTTACTAGATAGTAATTGTCATGAATTATTTTTTTTAAAACACTTTAGATGAAATAGAAAATAAAGTAACTTCTTATGAGGAAGAAAGTCAGGTACCCTTCAGAGTCACAAAACATCATGTATTACTCCTTATGTATAACCCCTCATAAAGGAAAAATAATTAGATGGAGTAAAACTATAAATAAAATAATAGTAAAAACAATTTTTTTTAGACATTGACAGTACATATTGAAGACAAGAGGGGCAGAGGAAAACAGTGTACAATCTACCTGAAGAACTTGTGCATATGGATGGCAGAACAAAAAGACAAAATGTACTGAACACTAAAAAGGACAGGAAGTTATAGAAAGCCATAATTGTCAAAGCCTTTAAAGGACATGGCGCAGAGAAGAAGAAAATAATTTTACCAGAATGACTTAAAACTATTACTAGATAATAAAACAATGTTAGTATAGAGAATAGGAAATGAAGGGATGGTAGAATAATTACAGGTTTGTTCTTTGCTTGATCAACAAAGATTCAGTGGAGAATTGTACAATAGGCTTTGAGGCCAGAAATAATCATTTTTTTCACAAGTTGTTTTTTTGTCATATTACTAATGATTAAGCACTCCAGACCATGGAATATGGAATTTTCTTTTAAATTAAATATTATAAAATTTAATAGGTGGAGGATCCAGTTTGTTATGTAAATCCATTGCAAACCTATCTCCCAACATAAGCCAAAACAAAAGATGCTCATACCATGGGATCTGCTCAAATTTAAAAAATGAAAAATCTTTTAAATTTGTCATCTGGAGTGCTTTTTTTCATGTACTGCTATTGATTAAACACACCAGATCAAAAATTTAATAGTTTTCTTTTCTTTTTTTAAATTTTAAGAGATAACATGGTAGGACCATCTTTTATTTTGGCTTACATAGGAAGGTCAATTTCCATAGCAAACTAGACCCCAATATTAACTTTTATAATATTTAATTAAAGAAAATTGAATATTCATGGTTTGGAGAGCTTAATCACTAGCAATATGAGAAAAAAAATCTATGAAAATATTGATTATTTTTGTTCACAGAAAATATTGTAAAACTCTACCAATGATGCTTCTGTGGCCAAAAGGGATAAGGTGATATCCATAAAAGTTGATCTCTTTAAGTGTGGGGATGTCAATTCAAATCTTATCAGAAGCTACTTTTGATTTTCCACTGTTTGCTCTAGAAGTCAAAGTGTTTACTGACTCAGTGTAGTAATAAAATATTAATGAAAGTAAAAATGCTCTCAAAAGTAACAATGAAGTAAAACTAGTAATAACACAATAATAGTGAAAATGTTTCATTTAAATGAATTTTGAAAATAATGTAATAATGTAATCATTTGATTAATCCAATTCTGTATCCACCACTTCAGACATTTACAGCTGGGATATGCTATGTCACTTCCATGAAATGAAATTACCCTCATTGCCTATGTGTTCCAAATGTAAAAGGAAACAGCTTTTTCCAAAGAACTGCCATTTTGTGGAAGACTCCTGTGTGAGTATTTCTGTGAACATTTCAATCTTGACTTCTCGTCAAATGGCAATTGTTATTTTATCTTCATAATCTTAATTTCCTACCACCTTTTCTTCATATCACACACACAGTGGCATAGTGGGAGTAGAACCTGGGTGCTAAATTGTTAGGGGTACAAAAAAATAATTAGGTTGAGTAAATACATACAAAACTAGAATTTATAACAGTTCATGGCTAAAGAGGAGGTGCAATATTTTAAATTACCTGGGCACTCAAAACCCACTCTACACCACTGCACACACCTCATTCATCATTACCATTTTGACCTTACAGAATTGAATGAGGTCAATACAGGTAATCATGCACACATTAGGCTTTGGCTAAGTGATGCATATATAGGATGACTGGTAAGTGACAGTATTTAAAATGAATGTTCAATTTTACTAATGTTTACCCAATACAAGGCTCAAGAACTCCTCAAGGTAGAAGGTTACTAAATTATGTTGTGTGAGCATTAGGAGGTAAAAATGCAATCTATGAGGTTATGTAGGATAAATAATTTCAGGAGTCTGTTCCACAAAGTAGTTCTTAAGAAGCTGTCTGAATAGAACTTTCTTCTTACTAATGGAATACAAAGAAATGAGGAAAATTTGTCCCAGTGTACATAGCATGGTGAGTTATAGATGTGAAGGTCAGGACTAGAGGAACTAAGAAATATAGCTCATCAGAACATTTTCAATCAAAACAGTGATAGAGAGGCTTGAAATGTTTCATTTGTAGGAAAGGGGTTGTAGGGTGAAAAATAATTCATCACCCACAAGGTCGTGTAGAAACTTCTGAATTCTATCAAGACAGGCAAGTGAGGATTGGGTGGCTCCAGTCCAGATATAGCAGCAATACTTCATTTTTGGTTTAATCTGGCTTTTGTAAAGATACAACATAGTAGGAGGAGTTACTGGAGTAGTACAAGGAACTGATCATTTTTCCAGAATCATTAGTGATGAATTGTAGAAAATACTCACAGTGTTTGCACCTGCCTTTCATGGTTCAATGCTTTAAGATGTATGTTTTGGTTTGTTTTGTTTTAAAGCATATCAACCTCAATGGGTTATTTAATGCTGATAAGATTTTTACAATAGATTTGTATGAATAGAATATGTATTCTTAAGATATCATTTTGTAGATCAGGTTTCATTGATGTATTTTTGTATAGAGGGTTTTTGAAAATAATCTGTTTTCATTGATGTATTCTTTTCAGATATTGAATTTGTAGAAAAATTGATTTTATTGACATTCTCATTTGGTTTATATTTTCTGGTAGAGGCTCATTGTTTTAAGAAATGATATTATGTCATCCACTTTTACTTTCTAAAAGATCTCATACATGTTTAAATTATAGCATTTTTGTCTTGAGAGAGCAAAGTCTGAACACTCAGTTAATATGTTTAATAGTGTATGCTGTTTCACATGCTTGGTATACTGGTTGATCTTCATTGTTTAGCAAGTACAAGTCAGTTATTCTCATGTGGCCAATGTGTAAGCGGGCAAGATACTTCTTCCTTTCAAGGTTTTCTGAGAGCCAACTTCTATTCTCCTAGTTTGAATTGAATTGCAAAGAGTTTATTGTGTGGGTTATCCTGCCAGCAATTTTGAATATATTTGTTAATGACCTCCTTAAAGTCAACATATAGGATTTTGGTTGTTGAATCTATGTCCATATCTAAAGCTGATTTGGCTGCTAGGTCTGCTTTATTGCTACCTTCCACACTGATGTGGCTAGGAATCTAACATAGTTTGATGTCTTTATGTTTGCAAGTAGGGTTCATTTTGCATAATACTTTAATGAGGAGTGGCTTGTTGGATTTTTTCCTTCAAAGCTATTAGAACGGATAGTGAGTCCAAAAATATTAAGAAGTGTTTTTGTTTGCTCTGTTTGATGATGTTGAGAGCTAGCTCTATTGCATAAGCAGTAGAAATAGAGCGTCCCTTTGAAAGGCACTTTTTTTGGGGGTAATATTTTGGCTCACTGCTGCACATCCTGTCTTGTCCTCACACTTTGACCCATCTGTATAGATGGATGTATGGTTAAGGTAGTTTTCCAATATGCCCTGAAACTTGTCTTGGAATGTGAGTGGGTGCATGTTTTGTTTAGGGAGTTTATTATTTAATTCAAGCAAGACTTTGGGTTGCTTGATTGTTCATGGTGGAATATTGGTTGCAGTTGTGTTTTGTATGTTTGAAAGTGAGGTTCCTAACTCTTCAGCAATAGATTTAATTCTGAGTTCATAGGGTTGTATTGTATTGTCTTTTTGTTGCAATAGATCACAGTAATTAAGTTTAAAGGTGATGCTGTAAGCTGGGTTAGTTAGGCATGAATCTATTTTGACATATGTTGTGGAGTCGTTTCACAGTGGAGGCTTGTATTTCAATAAGTCGTCCTAAATTAGGTTCGACGTACAAAACGTTAGAACTTGGAAATAAGAGTTAAGGACACAGCAATCTAGTTGTGATAGTTGATACTTCAATGTCCGATATCGTCTGACTCGCTCAACACCACCTGCCCCAAACTGGCAACCACTACTGCTACTTATTGTCTCTGGAAGAGTCCATTACCATAGAATAGGTAGTATAACAACATATTACTGTAGTACCAATTTAGTGTGCCTTAAATGTGGAGGTGTTTCCTTAGCTTCTGTGTATAAGCTCTCCACTGGGGATGTCTGAAAAGTTCCTAGTAGAAGTCTGAGGCCTTGATGATAGGTTGCATTGAGTATTTTTAGGTATGATTTTCTAGCCCCACTGTATATGAAACTAGCGTAATCCAGTTTTGAGCAAAGTAGTGATCTGTATAATTTAATTAATGTTTGTCGATCTGCTCCACATTCAGTATGGGCTACCACATGCACAAGTTGGAGGACTTTACTACATTTTAGTTTTAAATATTTTAGATGGGGGATGAATGTTAATTTTTTGTCAAAGATGATGCCTAGGAACTTGTGTTGTTCCAGTACTGGGACTTCTCCTCCATTTAATTTTAGACAGAGGTTGATGTGCAATTTCCTTAATTTGCAGAAATGTAGGTATTTGGTTTCCATTCTGGAAAAAGTAAAACCATTTTCCATGGCTCATTTGAGTATTTTTATTGAGGCAGTGTTGGAGTTGTCCTTTTATGGTATGTATATGTTGAAATCTGTATATTATTAGAAAGTCGTTGCTATATAGGGAGCATCTCATTCTTGGGCTTAGAGATTTAACTATGGAGTTAATTTTGACACAGAAAAGGGTCACCAAAAGAATGCTTCCTTGTGGAACCCATTCTTGGTTTTGTAGTTCTGATAGCATAGTTCTTATATAGACTTGAAATCTTCAGCCTTCCAGGGAATTCTCTATGAACTGAGTCAGCTTTACTTTTAGGCCCAGTTCTTGCAGGTCTTTCAAGATACCAAATTTCTATCTCATGTCATACACCTTTTGCAAGCCAAAAATAGACTGCTGTGAGATGTTCTTTTTTAATGAAGGCTTCCCTTACAAAGACTTCATGGCGCTTCTTTTTTCCTTAAAGCACACTGGAAGTCACTGATTAAGCCTTTAGTTCACAGATTCCTAGTCAACATGTTGTTGACCAGTCTCTCCATAGTTTTACATAGGCAATTGGTTAATGCTATTGGTCTGTAGTTTTCAGGGTCTGTGTCATTCTTTCCAGGTTTTGGAATAGGGATGATGAATCACTGTCTCTACATTTCTGGGAAGTTGGCATTTGTCCATATGTTATTATACATTCTTAATAACAGTCGTAATGATTTGTTGGGTAACTGTTTTATAAATTCATAGTGGATATCATCTTGGCCCACAGTTGTAGTGTGGGCTTTCCTCAAAGATTAATTTAGTTCCTCCAGAGTGAATGGTAAGTTATAGCCCCCTTGACATTCTTTGATTTAATGTTTAGTTTTTGTTTTTCCACTTTTTGTTTGAGCTTTAGAAATTGTTGGCTACCATTCTTGGTAGATTAATTTTTAGAAATTGCTTTGGCTAGTTGGTCAGCAGTATACTTTTTGCTGGTTATTTTAGAGTTTTTTATCAAGAGCTGTTTTACAGTGTTTGTTTGGTATTTGCCTGCTATTTTCTTTATCATATTCATAATGGATTGTTTTTGTAGCAGAATTGAATCTGTCAACATAGTTTTTCCAGCATTCCTTTTTGGTTTCTTTAATTATTTTCCATGCTTGGAGTTGCTAAAATTGCAGCAAATTACAGGTTGTAGGTTGTTTGTTGAATTTTCTCAGAGCTGCTCTTCTTAGTCTGATGGCTTTTTTACATTTATCATTGAACCAAGATCTATTGCGTTTTTTATGCTGAATTTTTTTGGAAGGCAATTTTTTGCTATAGAGATGAGGATTTCTGTGAAATGTTTTAAACCCTTGATGTTTTTTCCTTCAACTAGTTTTTCAGAACATTGGTTTTTCAATTCTTCCCAGTTCGCTCTACCTAATTTCCAACAGAGAGGATTTTTATCATTATGTTTTGAGCTTTGTAGGACAATTGGCAAGTGATTGATACTGCATGTCTGCCAGTACCTTCCAAGAGAAATCCATATAAATTGATGGATCACAATGGGGAGAAGTCTATTGCCAAGTAGGTGCCAGAAAATGGATTTATGTAAGTTGGGGGTTTTATTATTATAAATGCATAAATCATTGTTATAGATTATTGTTTCTAAGATCCTACCCTTTTGGTTTGTGTCTACAACCCTATATGCTGATGTGACAGTTAAAGTTCCCTAGTATCATAAAAGGTGTAGGGAGTTGCCTTATTTCTTAAATTTCAGCTTTATTTACTTGTTCATTTGGTAGGATGTATACCAAGCAGATGTTCATTGCCCTGTATAAGGTCACTTTAATGGCAGTCGACTGTAAAGGAGTTGTTAAATTCATTTTACTTTGAGGTACATCATTCCTAACAAGGATGGATGTACTGCCTGACACTCATAGCCCAGTGTTATGCATGTATCAGGTCATCCCATAAGTTCTGTCCGAATTTTGAATAAAGAAAACAAGTGACCAAATGTTACATTTAATTACAGATTTAATCAACAATGTATTTTCCCTGATTATCTATGACTTCCTTCCATCTATTAACAAGCTTACTAATTCCATTACTGTAAAATTTATTTGGCTTTGATTCAAAGAACTCACAAATGTCAGTTTTAACCTCTTCCTATGTTACAAAAGCTGTTTCTTCCAAATGATTCTGTAAGCTACGAAACAAATGGTAGTCTGAAGGAGCAAGATCGGGAGAATAAGGTGGATGAGGAATTTTCTCCCAACCAAGTTCTTCGATCTTTTGTGACATGATTCTTGCTGTGTGGGGTCACGCATTGTCCTGATGAAACATCACCTCTTTTTGATTCACTAGAGCAGGTCTTTTTTTCCTCAAAGCTTAGTTCAAATGCTCTAATTGCTGACAATATATTTGAGCATTAATTGTTGCATTAGGTAGTAAGAATTCAAAGTGGATTATTATTGAAAGAAGAACCTTTTGCCCATGAAGTTCCCTTCTCGGCTGTGGCTGGGGTCCTTCCCCTTTACCAAGCCACTGTCTACAACACTTGACATTTCGATAAAAGATCTATTTTTCATCGCCAGTCACAAGTCTATCCAAAAAAGGTGAAACAAGTTGGCGAGAATGGAGAGAAGAGCAGATGTCAACTCAGGATTTCAGGTTGTTTTCAGACAATTCATGAGTCACTCATTTTCCAAGTTTAGGAACTTTTCCAAGTTGTTGAAGATGACGATAAACAGTTGTATGGTTTGAACTGAGAACCACTGCCAATTCCTCAACTGATAAAGCAGGATTTCCTTCAAGGGCTGCTTCAAGAAGCTTTTCATCAAACTCAACTGGACGTCCGGTTCGATCTTCATCTTCAAGGGTGAAATCTCCACCTCTGAATTTTGCAAACCATCTTCTGCAAGTTCTTTCATTCACACATTCCTCTCCATAAACTGAGTGAATGTTTCTAGCTGCTTTGGCTGCTGAGTTTCCTTTCTTTAACTCATAAAGCTTTATGTGCCTCAAATGATTCTTGGGTACTTCCATGTTAGTAGGGTTTTAATCAAACAAAATTTAATTTTACTGTTCTCTGAAATAAAATTTGATCAGTTTAAATGCATCTAAACATAAAAATAATGTTCAGCTCCATTAGACATTATAAAATACTCTTTAAATTTCATTCATTTTAACAAAAAGTTAAAATTCGGGCAGAACTTATGGGATGACCTGATAGATTGTATTGCTGGTATTCCTTAATATTCAGTTTGTCATTTTGTTTAAGGAATGTTTCCTGAAGGCAAACAATGACAGGTTTTGTTATTAGCAGAAGCAGTTCATTTATGTTTGACTTTATTCCACGGCAGTTACAATGAATTATTTGACACATGATTATTAAATGTTTTTGGGATTCAGCTTAGTATGAAATTGTGATTTAATTTTCTGAAGTTTTTAGTTTGGAGATTTTGGCCATTTGTGGGTTCTGGATTTCCACCTCCATTTCTTCCAGTTAAATTGATTTGGGTAGGAATTTGGTTACTGGTTCTTGTTTAGCTGATTCTGTTCTCTTGGGAGATAAGTTCTTAATTCTGTTTTTGATGGTTTTTGGTGGGTGGATAAGAGATCACTGTGACCTTTGCTTCGTAGGAGGTTTTGTATTTTTTGGAGGAGAGATTTTTGTTTGAGTGGTAGATTTTGTATTTGTTTTTTTCCTTTATTAATTATTTCAATTCTTTCATTAGCTTTCTTTTGAGGTTCAGTCTGCCTTATCTCCTTGGAGTATATGCCTTTCAGGTAATTCTAGGCCAGTCATTTGGTCCTAAGTGTACAAGCTTTACAATGAGGGCTCTGTATTTGTCAGGTTGACTGGTATTCAGTGTGGTCATTCCTTGTGTTATTTTTTGCATAGGAAGTGTGTTTTATGTAGCCTTTTACAATTTGCCATGCCTCCACAAATGAGATATTTCATTTATGCTTCACATTGACTATCTCCTTTTCCCCATGATCATAAGTATGCTGGATAGTTTTCCTGGCAGTTAGCATATCTTACTTCATAGTGGCATTCTTCTTCCGTGTGGTCTGAATCTTTTTGGCCACATTTTCCACATGTTGGGCAAATTCTACAGCTATCCCTATGATGCCTAAATTTTTGGTATTTAAAGCACCTTAGTGGAGCAGAAATATATTGTTCCACTGATTTAATATTGTACTCAACTTTTATTTTCTTGGAGATTTGAGGTGTGACAATAGTAAGGATATATGAGTCTGCTGTGATAGTTTCTCCTTTCCTTTTTATCATGATCTATAGTAATCACTAACTCCTTGGCTTCCTAAAGTAGATGTGATTTCCTCAGGTGTGGCCAGCAACAACTCTCTGCTTCTAATGACTCCCTTAGAAGTGTTCAGTCTTACTTGGGGGAAGATTTTTATTTTGATGTTATGAAAACGCTTTATCTTGATTAAGCTTTCAGCATGTTTTCTATTTTCCATTTCTACCAACAAATTACCATTTCTCAATTTCTTAACTATTTTTTGGGTTAATCCGACTGGATAGCACTTTTTCAATGAAGAAAGTGGAAAGTTTTGTCAGAGGAGTTTCATCTAGGGACATGAGAACAGGAAATCTTAGAAATTAATTCTTTTGCAGAATCAGTCTGAGAGATATCTTTTGGGTTTTTTATTTTGATTATTCATAATTATGATTTAGAAAAAATTTACTGTCTGTGCTTCCCACCCACCTCAGAGCCCAGCATTAGGATGTATCAAGGGGGGAAACCTAGTTGCCATGACAGGTCAGGGCTACATAAACCAGTATACTTGTATTTGAGAAAGATTCTGAGCACCCGTTAAACTATTTGTTGTACCTCCCAAATCTTAAGTATACAAACTGGTATGTCTACAGCCATATCTAAATCTAGACATCTTTGAAGTGATTGACCCTCAGTCATCGTCTTCTAATGCTTATAGATAAGATAGAGATTGTATTTTATACGAGTGTATATTTGGAGTATTGTATTTAGTTATAAGTACTCCATAAATTGATATAGTTATAGGTGCTAGGGCTTGGCATGACCAGCTGATAGATTGGATTGGAATGCCTGTCTAGTCCAAGTAAGGGCCAAAGTGGTGTGTTGGGTATCAGATATATCTAACCTTGACTCCTGAAACCCTCAACCACCAGGATCCTATCTCCAGATATTACAGGTCACCAACCACAGCAAACAGGTGGCCTCATTGGGTGGATCTTACCCCTCTGCAGTGGTGCAGTTGGTATATTCTAAAGCCCCCAGACAACAAGGTATTAAAATGTATGGAGTTGGGTATTAAAACCACATTATTTGAAGTGATCAGATGATTTGAAATACAGAAACTATATCCCTTGTTTGAACTTTATTTCTACATCATATATCCAAATGAATAAAGAGCTATCAATTGCAGAAGCTATATTTTATTTTCCTACTAATAACCACAAGACAATATAAATCAAAGTTACAGAAACTGGCAAGAAAGAGGAAGCCATTTATTTTAAACATGGATTTATTTAAAATAAATTAAAAATTAAGCACATTGAACCATAAGTGGTTATTGTTATGTAAAAGATCCTGTCTTCTCAAAAATCATCATAAAAATGGCTTTCTCCTTATCTATATCAATTTATTAAAAAGCACATTGCACTATCAGAAGTTATTATTATTTTAAAGACCTGTCTTCCGAAAGTGATCTTCCAAGTGGCATCCTTTGTATTATTATTTGCTGCTGTAGCCACTTTTTCCTTGGACCAATTATTCTAAAATTTTATCTTTGTCAAACCAAACTGTTGAATATTTTAAAGCCTCAAACAGCTGATATCTACATTAAATTATATATTTTCTTTTTTCATTTACAAAATTTCAATGCATCAGCAGAATCTTTTACCATGAATTATCAGCATCATCACTCTTCAAATATCATCCATTTAATGAACTTGAAATGGAATGTTTTCTACCTTTTTGGCTTCATCTATAACATTTGTAATTCTCTTTTTTGGACTCATCTTTGCCACAAAATAAGGCAAACAAAATACAAAAATACAGTCATGAAATAGTAACCAGGAGAATGTTTTAGAAAACTGTGTATAACCCAAGTGCAAAGAGAAACATAACTGCATCAAATGAGTTAACATCTGATACCTTCTCTTGTCCTTGCTTTGCCATCCCTGTACACAAGCTCATTAGGTAGCTTACTGTTTCTTTCTGCTTCTCTTGTCTTCAATATGTCTTCTGAATGTTACATTCCCACTTGGGATTGGTGGATACATAACTTGGGTAGGAGGCAAATGAATAGCAAATAAACTTCAGATCATTTGACCTGAAAGGCCCAAGAGAACTTAATGTATCAGTTTTCAGCAATCATCAGACTCTGAATTATATTAGCTTGCTTTCTTTATATAATAAAAATTCAATGTGAAAGTCATACTTGTTACTTGTATGGCATGAAAAAGAATTTAGAATGAAACACAAATATAAAATATGATTGTTCTGCTATGGCACAGTGACCAAACAAGTTAGTTTTGCAGACCAATTCACTAATATAGTGCATTCAATCCTCCCAAGTGCTTTACAGTTCTAGCCTTGTGCTATACTAAGTTACAGTTAGTAAATAACTATGAAGTATACATTGTTTCACTGGCCAATTTGTAAGTGTAGTTAGTTTGATCTTAAAAATACCTTACTGCAATCAGGAAATATTTAGTATATATCAATCTTCTTTTATGTGCCATCTTTTCAGGATGTCTCCATAACCTCCTATCCTTTGTAGGTTTAAGTAATATTTCTCTCCTTGCTATTTCTCCTGTCCTTGCTTTGCCATCCCTGTACACAAGCTCATTAGGTAGCTTACTGTTTCTTTCTGCTTCTCTTGTCTTCAATATCTCCTGTGAATGTTACATTCTCTGAGATCTCTTTACTTATTATGTGTCCTAGAAATTTCAACTTTCTTATTCTAAGTACAAGTGTCCCTTTTATTTTCATTTTCCTGAAAACTTCCTCATTGCTCATATGCTCTGTTTATGTTATTCTTAGTATCCTTCAATAGAATTAGATCTCTGTTGCCACATTTGTTCTCCATCTATGAAAATATTGTCCAGTATTCACTGCCATATAGGAGAATTGATATTACTTGGTAGTTCAGCACTTTTTTCTTTGTTTCTAACAAAATCTTCCCATTTCTTTGATATCATCATTATTCAACCATAGTTGGGATCATTGAACCAACATGAACGATCCTTTCATTAGCTGTATAGTATGTGCTATGCTAGGGCTACATACTATATGTGCTATGCTAGGGCTACATACTATATGTGCTATGCTAGGGCTACATACTATATGTGCTATGCTAGGGCTACATACTATACAGCAAATAGTTTCCTTATACTTTGTTAAGCTTTTGGAAGGCATCTTTTGTTATTCCAATCTGCATTTGGATTCCTGTGTACAAATTGCATATTGGTATCTTTTTAGACTGTTAATAATAAATAATTAACAGGCTAAGGTGATATCTTCTTTTTCTAATTGAAATCAGTCTTTTACTGCTCCTTTAGTTTGCAGTAAGTATACCTCACCAACTTGGCACCTGAGAATACAATTTTAACCCACTTGAAGTTTACTAATTATATTTACTTCTCAAGTGAAAATTGTAGGTTGCATTATATATATATATATATATATGAGTATCTTTATGATTTAAATAAGTAATTCTAACATGAGTTATTGAACTTAATATGCATTTTTATCAAAATATACCATTCTTAATGAATTTTGCAAGTTATCAGATAAAGTTAATATGCTACAACTATTCTGTACCAGGATTTGTTCTATAGATTATAATTTTATATATTTTAATTTATTTGAACTATTGTTTTCATCTTGATTATTATAGATGTTATAGAAACAGTATTTCAGCTAAGTTTCTGGCCATCTTCATGTCCTTTATATCTATTAGTTTTGGCTGATATAAAATATTTGTTGAGTACAGTGTCATTTTTCTCTCTTGTTTATTTCTGTTGAAACAGTGTGTGTGTGTGTATATATATATATATATATATATATATATATATATATATATATATATATATATATATATATTTCATTATCTGATCCAAGGACTGATCTCATGACCACTATATAACAACAACACATGTTTAATCAACACCTAGGCCACCATCCAAAGTACATCAGAGTTGTGGAGCTTTAAACCAAATGATTGCAGAAGGTTCATACTGATTTGATGATTTTTTATTTCATTTTTGAGATAAGGAATTGCTAATATAAATTCATTAAAAAAAAAACCCACACTTTTTATTTAATTAATCCTGTAATTATACTTAGAGTGATTATGATTTGTTTTTTAAATATTTGAAACTTGTTTAAATTCTAATTTAGATACCTGGGATTTGAATGTGGACATTTCATTGATTCCATAGAAGATATCTTATTGCCTACCACCTGAATACAAATATTACATTTTCTGTCTACAATAGTTAAGCCTTTTCTCTTTTGAGCAGACATTTTCAAATGTACATATAGACACTTCACTTTCTGTCCCAGTTCCTTGCTCTAGTAACAGATAGTTATGGATTTTCTGAAGCAGCACCAATTTCATTGGGCACCTCATCATTGATCACTAAAATGAGAAGAAATAACTTCTCTATCTACAATGATACATCGTAATTATATTCTGTAGTCTGAATAATAAAGCATAGCACAAATGGACATGATATGTCATTTAATGAGGAGACACTTCATAATATTTCCTCTCAAGGCATTTCAACTGAATCTTAAAATGATGCTAATGGTTGGCTCTCAGAGAAAAAGACCAATATCTGAAGAGAACCAAGTGGAAAAGGAAGAGGAGAAGTAATCAGAAGTGTTACAGATCCAGGGCCCATTTTACTTTCTGTGCTACAATTGCAAATAAAACTATCAGTAACCTCTGACAGAATTTGAGTCATTAAGGTATTTTAATCTCAAAAGTATTTTAGTAGCATGTAAAAAAATTTAGGTATTCACAGTATAAAGTAGGAAAGAACTTCAGCTTAGAGATGCTATCCTGTTACAAATTGTCAGTAACATTAAGTAAACTGTCTTAGTAACATGATAATGGTGTAGAAAGAATTTGGCTTACAATTTTAATAAATGTTTTCACCCTTTTGACAAAAAACTGTTTAAATATAACTTTTCTCTTATCGAACTTTTTATGAATCCTTTTCCATTCTTATTCTTGCACATGTTTTTTTCTTTCATAATTTAAAGTTGCTTATAAAAATAAATGTAAATTTATAAGAGTAAATATAAACTGTTCCAATTCTTAGATTGCTTGCTTAATGGTTCTATTACTATGAATTTTTGAAGTTTTTTTCTTTGATTGATTTTCTGTGTCACTTTCTGTGTCTGTATTTTGTTTTTTTGTGCTCATATTTTCTTTATTATTATTTATCAACCATACTCCCCACCCACCTTGTGCCCCATGAGGAGATGATGAGGGGGGAAATCCCCTTCACCTTATTCCTCCAGGGCTACATGATTGGTATACTCAAATACAGGGAGGGTTCCAAGCACCTGTTATATCTGGGATCATCCACCCAAGTATGGACTTTCCTCAGAAGTTGAAACAGCCATATCAAATTCCTTTGTTCCCAGTCTGACCCTACAGCCACTGATTGCTAAGTCAGTTTAATGTTTGATATGGTAAATGTGAGCACATTTTGTTTGTTTTGTTAGTTTGACTTAGGACTTGACATGACCAGCCGATTGATTGGATCAAGCTTCTCCAACCACCCATCTAGCTCAAGTAAGGGCCAAAGTGGTGTGTTAGAGTTTAGGAGGATATGTATTGCCCAACTACCAAAACCCTCAACCACCAGGATCCTGTCTTCAAGCATCACGGCAAACAGGTGACCTCCTTTAGGGACTTTTACCTCCTGCAGAGGTGCAGTCGGCCTATTCTGAAGCCCTGTCAACAGGGCAGCCATGCTGATGGAAAGAAAAAAAAAAGTTCTCTAAGACGATTAAGAGAGAAGTTCCTTTTTTGAAGCATTAAAATTGAGAAGCCATTTATTGCCCCAGTTAATAGATTGTAGGTCTTTTTTTTTAGGTCAGCTGCCAATTTGATCTTATCAAACTAATATATATATTATATATTTTCTTCACTTTCAGAATTTCAAGGCATAAACAAAATCCTTTACCAACATCATCAGTCTCAAATATCATCAATTTAATACATACGGAATGGAATATTTTCTATCTTTTCAGTTTCATAGGTGACACTTGCAATTCTCTGCTTTGTTCTAGTAACATGATACAAGTGTAGAAAAGGATGGTTTACAATTTTAAGAAATTTTATTTTTGAAAAAAATTTTTACTGTTTAAATATAACTTTGTCACATTTTGTTTCTTTCACATGTTTCATGAAAAATTCCACTTGGAGTTATGAAAATAGTTATTGTTAAAAAATTTTCAAAACTAAAATTTTACAATTTTTTTATCTGTCAGCATTTTCATACCATTCAATTCAGAAGGTGGTAAAATCATAAAATAAAAGATGAAAAAGTCACTGATTAATCTTAAAGAGTCAATGCTAGATTTGAATCTATCTCACATTTATTATTACTATTAATACAATTTCTATTTGAAATAATCTGGAAGAGTTGATAGAGAATATTCTATAAGTATTTTCTAATTTAATCTCATAATTCATATTCTATCACAGGCATGTTGCTACTAAATTAAAAATATCGTGGACGCTAAATTAGATGTTGAAAATGATGCGGGGGCGCTAATCAAAATGTGAATTCTTAAAGATTCCTGATTCTTTTCATCTGATCCACATAAAGTGAATATTTAAAAAAATCTAATTGCATATTGCAAACGCTGTTTTGCTTTGCTTTGATCTCTATCTATAAAGGGCAGGATGTGTGTGTGTGTGTGTAACAAATGCACGGCCACAATTTTTGACGCATTTACACCAAAATTTACATGCACATGCTCCAAGTTAGCGATAAGGCCAAGACCGACTTTGCATTTCCCAACTCCCATCGATAGTGGAAATAATCAATTTTTTCATGCTTTTACGGCAGTTTTCATGTAGTTTGCGGCCATTTTCTACTGGCCAGAGTGAGAGCCAATAGCTGGCTGCCACGAATAGGCAGGAAGATTCTATTGGCCAGCGTGAGAGCCAACAGCTGACTAACACGAATGTTAACTAGCATGCTAGCATGCAAAAAAAAAAAAAACGATAGCTTCATTCATCACAAGTGGAAAAATTTAAATCTGCATGGCACTTTACTCCCATTGGTTCATTCGCTTGCTCAAACTCAACGTTGACTCTGATTCCGCAGAACTGGGTTGGGTGTGAAAAAGTATTTGTTGTTAACATTCTTTTTTCATTCGGTTTTTCCAGTTACGAGTCCTTTTTTAAAGCTGATCGTTTTGTGTTCATTTTGTTTAGTTCTTTTTTTGTAACAGATTTAATGTTTAGTATAGAGCTTAGAAAAAATTTGCAGCGTGAGATAGGCAAGAAGTAAGGAATGTAGCAACATCAGCTTGGCAAAGGGCACTCCTTTAAAGGCAAGGAAGGGCAAAAATATTTTAAGTCAAGTGATAGCGATTGCTGTATGAGTCGTACGATTTTTGAATCAAGCACAGGTAACGCTGGGCCATGCTGCTAGTCTTATCTAAATATAAAGAGGTAGTGAAGAGGATTAAAATAAGCCAGTCAAATTCTACAAATATATAAAAAAAAATATGGTTTCTAAAGTAAATAGAGAAAGTTCTACTTCCTTCAGATATTTCTTTTACAGTTTTTCATTTTTTTTAAAATGCCATGTCACTTCAAAACGTATTCAGTCATTGCTTTCTACAGTTTCCTTTTTCTTTATTTTCAGTGAATTGCTATGACTTTTGGAGAAATGGTTTTGAATTCAGAATTATCCTTCTCTTAGACTGGTTGCCAAGCACAGCTAGAGAGCCCAGACTGTCCTGCTACTTAACCCATAGCTGGAGAGAGAAGATATAGATTCATACTTTTTCTTAGGCATTAGTGTAAAAGTGAATATAATAGACAAATGTGGAATTTCGACATGTTCCATGCTGATAATCATTATCCCAAAATCTAACCAAAGGATCAAACATAAAATTTTTAGTGTGGGGAAAGCTGCTTGGTCTCAGCAACAAATCAGTTTTATGGAACCAGATTGCTACCTTAATTTTTCTTCTTCTATATGCTGAGTCCATTCAGGTATTCTCAGCATCCTTCTGTAGAACCATATTTCTAATGCTTCAAGTCTCTTCATCTGTGAATAGCCTGATTGTCCAGCATTCACTGCCATATAGGAGAATTCATAGTACATAACAGTTTAGTACTCTTTTTAACAATATTTTTCAGTTTCTTAAAACTTTGCTCAGCTTTTGGAAGGCATTTTCTGCCATCACAATGCTCCCTCATATTTCCGTGTCACAGATATCTAATTTGTTGCTCCTGTTTGATTTTAGTATCTCTAATCTATAATTTGCATGTTGGGCTGTTCCTTTGTTAACAACCATGCATTCAGTCTTCTTGCAATTGATGTTTAGTCCTTGTTTTCCTTCACTACCTTCTGTAGGAGTTCTTCTCTTACATCCCTTTTTATTTTTTTATATTTAATGATCTCATTTCCTATCTATATGCAGGTGGTTTGCTGCTAGTATAGGTTCTAGATTATTTTAACATACATTCCACATATGTCAAGGTTACCTAGCAGTTCCAGCAGTTCTTTGTGACATACTTTATCAAACACGTTTGCATAATCTATCAAAGAGAAGTATATATCCTTTTGCATTTGTATTGTTCTTTCTGATATCATTCTGAGCATAAATATTACATTTCTTGTTCCAGTGTCTTTAACAAAACTGCACTGTTCTTGTCCTATCTCCAATCTGATTCTGATGCACATTCTATTCATCAAGATTTGTATAAGTTTTGTTACATGGCTCATTAGGTTGATTGTCCAATGGAGTTCACATTCATTTGCACCTGGCTTCTTAGGTGGTGCTATGAATATGGGTTTACATAGGTCTTTTGGTATGTCACCACTGTTGTGCATTTCATTTATTATTTCCTTAATCTAAGGCTGATAATATCTCTACTATGGTTCTGTCTAGTCCTGCTGTATTCCTGAATGTACTAATATCATGAATAGAGCATGGGTTCAAGACATCCATATACTGCAAGCCAACATTCACCGGACAATACCTCAACTTCAACTCCCACCACCCATACAGTATAACGAAGGGGATCGTTTGCTACTTACAACATCATGCAAAAATCTTAAGTGGCGACCCAGAGACATATGTACAAGAAATGTTCAGTATAAGCAGTACCCTACAACAACTACCCTGGGTACATGGCAGCAGCTCCAACAAACTGGTATAGGAGGATAAGAACACTCAGAAAACAGCTTTGGTCTGTCTTCCCTATGTGAAGGGATTATCAGAAAAAATACAAAAGATCTGTGATTCAGATAACATCAGGATGACCTTCAAAACTGGTTCAACACTTCACAGACACCTCTCCCGAGTAAGACCTCCCTATGACTAAGGACTGTGTGTATGCCATCCTGTGCAGTTGTAGTAAGAAATATAAAGGAGAAGCAGGCAGAACTTTTAAGGTAAGACTAAGAATATTGTAAAACCATAACATGAGGGGAAATAGAAAAACAGGTGTAACTGACCACATATGGAGGGAAACAGGAGATCACTGCCACTATCTCTTGTGTCATTTATTTCTGAAGTCAATTAAGACAAGAATATTACTGGTCATCCAATCATTAGTAAATTTTTATACAGATCACAGTATAGGAGTAGTGGCATCTCCAAAAATCAAGATCTCTCTTCTGACCTACCTCAGTGCAATGGGAGAACAACTGGCTTGTAACATTCAATACCTCCAAAACCAAGCTAGTTATGTTTCATCACAACTGAACTAATGTTGAATTCTGTCCAGTCATGATGAACAGATGTACTCTAAATGAGGCTCCTTGCTTTGAATGTTTATTAAATTCATCCCAGATCTTGAGTAGAACTTATATATATGATCCATTGCTAAAGAAATGCTGGAAATATGGGCAGCTCCTTGCATCGCTCCAGAAAATATCTTACTTTTTCTCCATGCTTTATTTTTACAAGAGCTAGATCAAACAAAAATTAAGTATTGCTGCCATATCTGGACTGGAACTGCTCTATTCTCACTTTTCCGCACTTGGCAGTTTTTAAAAATATGTACCCTTGTGAAGGATTACTTATTTTCCACCCTAAAGCCTCTTTCCCCACAGACATAATATTGCAAATCTATCACTACTCTATCACTATTTCCATGGCAAATATTCAGACAGATTCCATTCTTAAGAGTCGTTAGCTGAGACCTTTGCATTTTAAACTTACCTTGCTAGATACACAGAATTGAATCACTCTCATTCCCTACATATTCCTTTGGTAAGAATGACATCCCACTTCAAAAGTTTCTTCCCAAGAATCACTACTTTGTGAAACAGGCATCTATGTTGAAATTTCCCCAAATACTGCAAACTTAATTTCTTCAAGTCTAGGACCAATTGTTATCTACACTGCCATATTATTGTAATCTTCATTTCCTACTTTCTCCTCTTATATTTATTTCACACACCTCATTCAGTAATCCTCTACTTTAAGTGGCTCTTGGGCCTTGTATCAGGTATATTTTAGTAAAATAAAATAAAACAAAAGAAAGATTATGAGAAAATCTAAGGTATTACATTTGATAATACAAGGTTTAGGTTTATTTTCTTTTACACCTCAATCAACACCTCAATGTGTTATTTAATGCCAACAAGATTTTTAGGATAAGTTCATATGAATAGAATATGTATTTTTTGTAAGAAATCAGTTTCTACATCAGGTCTCATTGACCTATTTTTATAAAGAGGGTTTTTGCCAAAAGTCAAATGTATTGCTGGTAATAATTTTGTTTTTCTTTCCCAAAATGTATTGCTGGTAATAACTATTTGCCCATATCTGGGATCCTAACAGGTGTTACCACCCTGGGTCAGAGTGGACCTGGGAACAACTGCAATTAAGAGGTAGTTCCATGCTCCTCCAAATCTTCTGTTCAGAGACCTTGTTGCCAGATGTAGTTTATTGTCATGCCTCATTGGGGGTGTCTTACCCTTCTGCAAAGGTGCAGTCAGTGTATTCTGAAGCTCCAG
>OZ010574.1:94674514-94702014 GCA_963932145.1 Acanthosepion lycidas
AGCCTCAGATCCAATTCTTGAAAGGTGTGTAAATGCAAATGTATTCATAAGTATTTTGCTATACCGAAAATTTGGAAAAACCAATAACATTTTTTTTCTTGTATATAAATACTTGTCACAAAATAAAATCCTTACATTTGTCTTGATAAAGTTCCTCAGAAGACAAAACATGTTGGCTAAAATAAGTTTTCCTTTTGTCTTTATTCATATATATGGTGGACTCTTCTGTTGTATTCAACGTGTGAGGGTCAGCAACTCAGTTCCTAGGAAACGACAGCCAGACACCAGCACATATGATTTGATTATAGTGGTGAAGGCTTTGTGCAGAACCAACCACACTTTTTGAAGGGCTGAATACAGAAACTTAGTGCACTACATGCCACAAGGTCCCCAAACAACCTTTTGCAGGCTTTGAATTCAGAGATGTCCTTCTCCTAGACCAGTTGCCATCCAACGCTATAAAACCCAGTCTATCTTGTTAATTATGCATAGCTGGAGGGAGAAGAGGAGGATTGATACCTTTTCCAAGGGTATTAGCACATAAGTGAATGTAATTGATTTGACTGGAACTCAAACTCAACTCTCTGAGCCCTATGTTTGAGCTACTACCCACTACTTTCACTGTACCTCCTTTCATATATATGATGTGATATATATATATATATATATATATATATATATATATATATATACAGTACAGAGTGTGGAAATAGAAATCAACATTGCATGGTGATTGTCAGTTTCTTTTGTGATCTGGATCTGCCACATGTACACAATGCAAGTATTAACAGAAAGACTTCAATGTAAAATAATAAAGTATTTATTTACAAAACACAATTAAATTACATTAACAACAAAGAAGTAAGAAGTCAACGGAAAGATTATTGATTAACTTATTAGTTAATACATGACTGCGTAGAACTTCTAAGAAAATTACTAATTCATCTTGAAACGTGGGACACTCAACTTTAATGTCCGAGTTAACACAATAGCCAAACACGTAATTGTAACATCCACCCCACCCAGTGATGATTATATCTCTATTTATAGTAAATGGTGGCCTATATTTTCATTGTCTAGAGATTCATCTTCAAACTCTGGTGTCAGCAGTGACACTTTTCATTTATATATGATAGTTTCACAATGATGATCTTCAGATTTGGTCTGAAGAACACTTGAGACATGAAACTGACAGTTACCATATATTGGCATTGATTACTGTTGTTGATATGTACAAATGTTCTATTTCTAATAGTGGCCACTTTTCTCTCACTCTCATTTTTAATAAATTTTAAATAATATATATGTATGTATGTGTGCATATATATATATATATTTTCATAAAAACGATACACTAGAATTAGCTGTTTCTCTCTGCCGAGTGATGATGGCTTACTGGTAGAAACTCTGACTGACACCAAATTGGTCAGGTTTCGGTCCTGGCTTGAGGCATTTGGACGTCTTGTCGTACTGAGGAGCTGTGATACAGTGAAACAGTACTGTCTGTGAATTATATATATATATATATATATATATATATATATATATATAAAGAAATATAGTCTTAAGGTGTGCTATATTTATGGAATAAAGTGCTCAATATCAGAGATAGTGCATGTGTAAATATAAAAGTGAACATAGAAGTCTGTTTCATGCTATATGCGTGGAACATAGAAGTCTGTTTCATGCTATATGCAATCGTCAGGCCACATATGCATATAGCATGAAACAGACTGTCGCCTCTAAGTGTTGACTTATATATATATATATATATATACAGTTGGCTGGTCAGTCAGTTGTTGTATTCTGGTACACTTGTCTTTTTGTCTATCAACTGTCGTGTCTATTTACATTTATATCTTGGTCAGCTTATGAACTTTCCAGCCAACTCTGTTGTATATATATGTATATATATATATATATATATATATATGTAAAACTAGCTTAATATATAAATTGTTAGTTAGTCCCTGTGGAGGGCTCTTGATTGGGCCTTTGGCTTGTTCAGGAGTTTGAGAGTTCCTAAGTCTTTGCATATTCTCAACATTGAAGCTCTCCTGGCTGCCGTTAGATCTGGGTTTTCATTTGCATAGGACTTTCTTTTCCTCAATGCAGCCTTGACTCTTTTTATTGAAATATAGTTCTCTGTTGGTGGAGATTTCTTTTTGTGAAGCATACTGCTACCAAATATGATAGGCAACAATAAACTACAGAAGAACTCGAAATTGATCATTCTATTTAAGTATTGCATTAATATTTAAGCTTACTTTACTTTCACTAAATTTTGTAATTAATTTCAATTATTCCCAAATTTATTTCCAAGCTATAAAAATTGTTATTGTACAAAAAAACTTGTTATGAAAAATCATGTAAAACAATCACAGTAATGAAAACTTGAGAATCCAAAATTTCAGGATTGGGGGTCCACATCTGGCCCAGAATGTTTTTAATTTGCTCACGGAGTTGGCCTGATTACAAAATGGTATCATATGTTGAGCTATGGCCCCTAGGAGTAAAGTTGAAAAAGTGTGACACTTCATATATATATATACATATACATATATATATATATATATATATATATATAAGAATACTGGGAACACAAGAAATCTATAACAAAGCAGCTTTTTTTGAATCTGGAATTCCCACACTGTATTGGTAAACCAATAAAATCTGGTGGTATCATATATTACTACTGTGACACCCTGGGATAGCGGTAATGGTGCTTCAGTTCCAGACCAATGCCTAAGCTCAATTATTCTTAGTAATTATATCTATTAAAGACTACTATGGAAATTTGGATGTCACCAAAAAGACCAATGATAGTTAAGGCTATCATGTAGACGATTAAGTGTTGGTAACCCAATTCTTTATGGGAGTTTTGAATAGGCTGTGATAGTATAGAATTTTTGCCAAAGAAAGAAAGTTCAGTTACATTTTATTCAAATATATAGTCATCATAATGTGCTATTGAATTGTTGCCATTCATCAGACAGTCCTTTCATACACTTTGATAAAAATTCTGCAAACTTTGACATGAAAAGTTTTCAATGAACTCTTAAATCTCGTTTTTATTGAGAAAATTTTTCATATCAAAGTGTTTTGCAGCAATTGAAAAAGGTAATAATTGGTTTGTGCAATGTCTGGTGAATAGCGTACAAAAGACTAACAGTTTTAAAATTTATTTCCTGAGTCATTCTTGTGGCCTTGTACTGCCAGGAAGGAGAACAACATTTTTCCTTTAATCCACTGTGTTTGCTGCCACTGCTGGACATAAACTAAGATATGTTAATGTATGCCAAATTTATTCTTAACTGCGATGTATGATTAGAAGTTACGTTGATACATTTATCATTGCAAATGGTTTCAAAAAATGGAAATTACTTAAGATTCAAACACATTTTTATATATATATATATATATATATATATATAGATGAATAAAAATAGACTGCCTGTTAAAAGAACTGTTCCAGATATATCCTGATTTAATATCTATTTGTCACCTTTCAGTGTTATTGACAAGCATATTGAAACCAAAGCCAGTATCAATCTCTCTTTGCTTGTCTAAGTTAATGCATCTCATATGCTTACAAAGGAGCTTTTTTTCTCACTGTCCAGTTGCAAATGGAGCATTTGCAGACAGAAATAACAGCTACTCATTGTATCTATTCAACTTGTAAACATGGAATATCTCCGTCTTTTACATTAAGCCAAAAGAAACATTTAGTAGACAAGCATTACATTTACATCTGTCCAAGATAGTCAAACTGGGACATGTTTAAGCAAAAATAAAAAAAAATAAGAAGGGTTATAGTATGCACTTAATCTGTTAAGATCTGATAATTGTTTGCAGATGTAGCTTAGGCATTGTTTGCAGGTGTAGCTTAGGCATTAAAGCCATGACTGAAGAACATGGTATCATGAGGTCTGCCTGAGTTAGTAGCTTAAACCAAAATAAAAAATTCTCACCAAAAAATTCAGTTTCATCCTTGTAAAACCTGTAATACTACCACAAAAGCAATATGTCATCAACATCATTAAACATTAAAAATAAAATTGATTTAGTTACTATGAATATTTAATTACATCAATCACTTTTTTGACAGAATTAATCAATATGATATTAACTTTATTTTTATGTGTTTTTTTTTTTTCACTAGATTTGATTCGATTGATTTGTTTGTTTTCCATGGCTTATTGACCCTTTGCAGGTTTTTTAAAGCCAGAATTTTTTTTTTAAATTGTAAGAATATTTTTGGAGATAATAAGGATTTAGTGACACAAGTCTTACTAAGTAACTCATAGCTGTAGGAAAAAGAGTTGGATTCATATTGCTTCCAAGGGTATTTGTGCTTAAATGAATATAATGAACCCAACTGAAATTGGATCTTGGCTCTCTGATTAAACAATACTGAGCCATTATCTATTATGCCACTTGCACATCCAAGCTGACAGCACCTGGTATTCTCAAGCAGTCATCCATCTAGGTACTGACCAGGCTCAATGTTGCTTAAATTTGGTGATCAATGTTTCAATATGATATGGTCATAAGCCTTTTTCAGTAGAGGTTCACTCTTCATATTATTTTTTATCACTACATTATGCATTTATATCACTAATATACTGTGTGTGAATATATATCTATTTAAGTATATGAACAGAATCATGTTGCATATGAAAAACTCAAGAGATGATATTAAGGGTCTTAATTTTAATTTCCTGGCAAATGTTGCAACAAAATTTGATCTAATATATAATGAATATGATCACATCTGTTGAAGTAGGGCAACTCTTTTAAAAAAATCATAAGACACAGAGGGAAATCACTTATAACATATTATGTGGCATTTATGTAACAACTACAGAAAAAGACATCTAAAATTGTCACATATATATATATATATATATATATATATATATATATATATATGAGAGAAAGAGAGAGGAGGGATAGCATGTTGTCAATTCTTGGTTGAAAAAGACTTGTAAATATTGATGACATCATTTGCAGCAATTGGTTTTCAGTTAAAAATGAACTGAACTTCTAAAAGAATTTTTATTTATTATTGATGATTATGAACAAAAGGTTTATGCATCATAGGATATCTACAACAAATATATTTGAAAGTGGATTCTTTTTAACAGATTCTCATAAAAAAAGAAAATATTTGCAAAAAGATTCATAAGAAAGTTAAGTATAAAGAAATCTCAGTGTTATACTTTAGCAGTTTTGTAATTCCACTAAAAAGACATAGAAGAAAATTCCAAAAAATTTCCAGATAAAGTTTTATTCATTGAGATATGGAACATCTATATACATAAACCACTTGGATTTAATAGGACATTGACTCAATCTGAAATTGCCTTTGTCCAAGGTTTATTTTAAGGTCTTATGAGTTGACCATTCTGTGTAATATGATTACTGAAGCTGCTTTTCTTATTAAAATACTGAAGAATGAATACATTTTAAAGATTACAAAACTACTTAATGTTTGGATCAATGCAAAGAAATGTTTTCAGCTTTTTAAACAGACAATGGTTTTGACTCTCTAATCCACACAAACCAGAAGGAGATGATAGATAATGTGAAAGGACCTGAGTTTTTGTTGCAACTTCTGTTTACTCAAATGCTTGGTCTTAAATCAAGAATCAATATATGCTGATTGATTTTGGAATTATGGATGTTGGATAGCCAGATACTTATAGGTTTATTGAAGCTGCTCCAAAATCAATGAAAACCTGTGATCTGAATGATTAATGAATGGTGAAGTTTCAAAGCATGTTACTGATAAAGTAGATGTGTTACTGATCCTTCAGGTCAGCAGGAAATGAATTATACAAATATTGGCGCTGAACAGATTTAGGAGATTTATCAAGAGTCTGGAATAAGAGAAACCAATCTCAGAATATTACTTCTATTTTCCTGTCTGAGGAGTTTACTACAGATAACAAAAGCCGTTGGCTCTGGAAATGATTAAGAAATGGAATTTTATTACTGAGGTAAACATGATATAAATTATGCTATTAGTCCAAATTGACATAATGAAAACAAATTTTGAGTGGTCACACAGAGTTGGTTAGCATGTATCAGATTGTGCCTGATCATCAAAATCAAACACTTTATCATTACTACTTTTGCTACAATTTAATTTTGACTCTGCTGAAATTCTTGTTTGCCTGATAAACTGGCAAAAATTCAAGTACATGAACAATTCTTAAATTTTCTCCATCAATATATGCTGTTGAAGGAGAAGGCAGAGCATGCAAAACTTAAAGGAAAACTTGACCACTGACATTTGATAGCTTTCAAAACATTAGGATCATTAAAAGATAACATAGGCAAAAAAATAATCTTTTTCTCCCTTTGTATATATATATATGCCATATTCCATCTAGATATGAATGATTATAGTTCTTCACAGCTACCTTTCTTTTGTTACCTGTAACAATATTTTTCTCCTTTATGGCCCATTTTCCTTTCTGGTACTTGTTCCTCTAATCCTTTACACAAACCTGTCAAATAGGTTACTCACTACTTTTTTCCTGTACTTTTACCTTCAAGTATCCTCTGAGTGCTAAATTTTCTAAGCTTTCTTTCTTCATGATGTGTTCACAAAATTTCAGTATCTCATTACAATGGCTTATTGGATTATTTCTTTGTAGTTCCTATTCTCCTTAGAATGTCCATATTTGTTGTCTGTTTGGTCCATAGTATGCTTAACATTTTTTGGTAAAACATATCAGTTGTCCCAAGTTTTTTTTTCCTACTTTCAATGTTATGTTGGAGGATAGCATTTATTCTTTGTTTCTATTTTTTTTTATCCCTTATTACATTACCTAGTTTCTGAAAAGTATCTTTCATTATAAGAATGTGCCTGTAAATTTCTGTTTCATACTTTTCATCGCCTTGTTATTACACTTGAAATTCTCTTTGTTTTATTTTGATATCCCTGGTGTGTAACTCACATTTTGGGTTTTCCCTTTTTCTCATGACAGTACATTCTATCATCTTGTAATTAATGGTTATCCTTTTTTTCCTGCTCTCCTCAACTATGTTGTCTTATAGTTCTTTCAGTTTTCATTCTAGATCTGCCATTAGCACAATCTCATATACTTAGTATATGATGTTAAGGATATATCCAATGACAATAAATTAATACATATTATATAAACTTAAAAAAATATAGGTGATTACAAAAAAATGAACATACTTTTGATCCATCATAATATTCAGATATCCTCAGATGTCTTGAATTAACATTTAGTGAGAGTAAGATTTTCCAAAGAATAAATGTAGTTCTTACTTTTATTTCTGGAAGTGAAATCCGTGTTTCTGGATTTTTATCCAACATCCGAAGAATTAAACTTTTCAGGTCATTATCTACATCTGGTCTGCAAATAAAATATTTAAACAATTATCTCTCATTTATTAAAAATTTTTTACTTGTAATATTTAATAAGGGGATGCTGAAAAAATTGTTGGCCCAATCTACTTTCCCAAAATCTGACTGAATGAACAAACCAAATTTATTTAATCCTTCTTATTCAGGTTGAAAATATTTTGACACCCACTCATATATGCGCACACATACCAGGTGCAATGAGCAAATTGTTGCCATTTTTTGTTTTTAATTTTAAACTTTAATTTAATTCAATAAAATCACAATTGGCTTCAACCACGGTCTCCAGTTGACGTCAGAATCTCCTGCAATTCTTCTGGACAGTTTCCTTGTTTAACTTGCTGAATGTTACCATAATCCTTGCTTTCAGTTCATCTTTAGTGTTACAAGGAATTTTGTTTGTCTCTTGCACAACTGTACCCATACATAATAATCAAGGGGGTTGCAGTCTGGGGAGTTAGGTGGCCAGATGTAAGGGGTAATGTGGTTGCAGGAATTGTCTGACAGCCATGACCGGGTTTGCCTCCTTATGTGATATGGCGCAGAGTCCAGTTGCCAGACAAGGGGTCTTCCAGCAGCCACCCTCTTGACTCAGGGCAGCCCTACCTCCTCAAGGCACTTGATGTAGGCCTTAAAAACAAACAAATTTGGGAGTTCTTATCAAAATGATCAGAGTGAATTTTCGGAGGTGCCATCCCTTTGTAATCACCATTAGATTCATCAAACTCTTTCCAAATCCACTGTGCTGTCCTCAGATTAACACCCAAACACTCTGAAATGTTCCTATTGGAGATTCCAGCATGAATGCAAAGCAGTACATCATGCTGTTTCCAAATTTCTGTCAGAGTGAATTGCAACATGGTGTTCTTTTTCTCACAGACAGTGCCCAACTGACACTACTATACTGTACAGTCAACAAAATCAAAAACAATGCACAATTAAAAAAAATAAAATGTTGACAATTTACCCATCGCACCATGTATAACAGTCAATATATACTGACAGTTATACATGGTGCAATGGGTAAATATATATATATATATATACACACACACACACACACATATATATATATGCATACATACACATATTTTTTCTGTTTACATGTTATAACAGAGTCAACATACACACACACACACACATATATATATATATATATATATATATATATATGTATATATACATACATACATACATACATACATACATTCAAACACAGGGTGTTTCAAAAGTACTTTTACAATCTTTGGGTATGTATTCCTCACACCAAAACAAGGACAAAACAATTCCAGCTCACACATGAATCAGAAACTGATGTTGTACTGTACCATGAATTGCCCACAAATGTTGGTTGTGTAAATTTGTTATTCCATCTTTTCCAAATGTTGCCTCATCAAGACTGAAGAGACAAAAAACGGATCAGCATATTGAGCAATAAACCATCAGCCAAAGTTCTCCCATGATGAGTGTTCAGAAGGCAAAAGACCCCACACGTTGAAAATGATACAGATACAGGAGCTGCTCTTGAAGTACCCTGCATGTGGTACTGTGAGATGTATGACATGCTCAGGCCACTTGATTTGTGCTGATATTGGGATTTTCTCCAACAGCACATGGAATATATTCTTCATGTTCAAGGGTATGAGCGGATCCCAGTTTTCCTCAATTCACAGTTTGTAGGGCCATGGATTCAGTCTCAGCAACACAACAATAAACAGCAGCAAAGGTTGGATGATTCAGCTGCCTTCAGTCTGGAAATACAATCTGATACGGCTGTGCAGCCTCATGTCCATTACCATTTGTGCGGCCGTATGTAAAAATCACATCTGCCTGCTCATAATATAAATATCCTGCCATTGTTAAATGGAACCCTTCTCAGTTAACTCACTACTACACATGTTAAATGTTGAAGACAGACTAGCCACAGATGTACATGAGTGGCAAATATAACCTTGTCTACATAAAAACACAGCTCCATGTACCATAAACATTCTTTAAACCTAATAACTCAAAAATGAAGGATTTGAAGACATATGTTTATATGGACTTTGTTCTTGTTTTGGTGTGAGGAACCCATGCCCAAAGTTTGTAAAAGTATTTTTGATACACCCTCTGTGTGTGTGTGTGTGTGTGTGCACATACATTATTTTTGCACCAACCTTATATATATATATATATATATTTTCATTCTGTTACATAAATAAAATATCAAAAAATATAAGTCTATATATATAAATATTTATATATCCAAATGTAAAAGAACGAAAAGAACATATGTTCAAACATTCATAACATTAATTTAAAAAAGGGCTCAATACAAGAGTAGAGCAATAAATATTTATTATAAACTGTTACATTGAAAAATGCAAGTTACCACAACAAAAAAGCATATTTGTTTCGATGTCTAAAGGCATCTCATCAGGTGATAAATGATGGCAGTAATAAATGATTTTATTTGAAAGAACAATTTCAGAAACATCACTTCTTTTTACACTTTTGAAAATTTCCATAGAAGGCAAAGAAACAAATATATAAAATTTTTATTTTATTCTTTCCATAAAAGGAAGAAAATAAGAAATCAATAAAAAGAAAATGAAAGAGGAAAGTAAAGAAACAAACACTTGCAAAGGACAAAAAGTAAATAAGATGATGCAGGGATGCAGGCAGACATTTCTAGACAGAAGGGTGTAGTTATAAAATTGTAACCATGTACACCCACACAATGTCGAATACCTTGGCTAGCATATATATATATATATATATATATATATATATATATATATATATATATATATATATACATATATATATATATTAATTAGCTTCTACTTGCCTAAGGAGACCTTGCGGTTGAAATCTGGGTTGTGACGTAGGCTGGCATTTTAGACATTTCTCATACCTTCTGCATTTATCAGGTACAATTCTTTTGGTTAACACCCTTTTTTTTAATATTTCTGTTCATCATGAGCTATTTTATTGTTGGGGTGGGTTATTATTAAAATATTTAAATGAATTGTAGTTTAATTTTGGATTTGAATTTAGGCCCAGATTAACATTTAAGATTAAAAATGAGGTTGGAAATAAAAATTACAAATTCTAATTTGAAGAGACACTGCTGTTATCAAAAGGACCAAATAAGAAAAAATGTTTGGAAATCGAGTGATATCAATATTAATAAAGTATATATAGAAAAAAAATTAAAGTACTAATAAAAATAATACATATCAATGTAAATAGAATAACATAATTAAATAAAAGCCATATAAATATAAACATATAAATATGTAAATAAATAGTGCAAATAGATAAATCAATAAATAAAAATAATAAATGAAAATAAAAATAAGTAAATAAATAAGCATGTTACTAATAGTAAAACTAAAGTTAAGAACAAAAGAAAAAACAAGAATAATAATAATGGTTATATATAAAACAATGGTAATGAGAAGATAATGGAAATTAAGGATTAGCAAAAAAGTTAAATGCGCTAGAACCTAATATTAACAACAGTTGTATAGTAAAGGTAGCAAAAAGTAAAAATATTAATAAAAATAAATATTATACTAGTATATGCGGTACCCAGGTCCGGCTAGAATATATTAAGCAGGGTCAATGTGTGTGAGTAGAAATTTGGATCTATGTAGGCAGGTGCTGATTAACTCACTTCTTTTGTTTAAGAGATTAGGATTGTTTATATTTTTCAGGATTTTCAATTTCTCAGAAAGACATAGATTACATCTGTTGCCTTTACCACTGAAAGTTTTAGGTTTCATTACTGATTCCCAGGTGATAATTTGTTTTTTATTCTTGCTTCTCAATTTCCAGAAAAATTTAGAGAAAGCAGTGCTGTTACTATATATGATATTGACTAATGTCATTTGGTGGTGGTAGAAGTGTGATTTCCAATGCTTTTCTGTCGAGGCCACATAAAACGTGATCTCATTGTCATATATAATTTCAACTTTATAAACTAACAATTTAGACATACATTTGCTGTTTAATGGACAGGGTTTGTTTTTTCTGCAGTTACAATTATTAGTTGCGGGGATGTTGTTTTGCAGGTTGTTGAATGTTTGTTTAGCATGGGAGAGTTGTGATGTGCAATATATTGGTCGCCGTAGCTAACTTTGTCATCGTTTTTGTTGAAGATCTTATTTAGTGTTGGGGAATGACTGAATTAAATTCAAAAAATTTTTCCAATATGTTTTGACAACTTTGTTGAAGGGCAGGTTAAACCATATAATATTATGTTTACAATGTTTTTGTCTGCTGGCATTTTTATTGTTATTGGCTAAGAATTTGAGGTTAATTTTATGGTGCTTTTACATATTTGCCTTTATTTTTGTCAAAAATGTCCTTATTGCTAGAGTTGGTGGACAGTCTAAAGTGGACCGACATGTAAATTATTCAGTATTCTAGGATGGTGGCTGGATTGTTTGTTGATGAATCTATGATTGTATAAATCTTTAGTATATGGTTTGTGAACCCTATTAGATAGGTCAAATATTATATCCAGGAAATTGATTATTTTAGCATTGGTGATGGTGGTAATTCTCAGACCAGGGTCTCTGAAGAACTTGATTGGGTTTTTTCTTAGTTAACTTTTTGTGCACTTGCTTTGTGTAGGAGTATAATCCTATTGTTCGTATAGAGGTCAGTGTTTTTAATATCAAAAGTAAACCTAAGGTACCAAAGTATGCCAATTAGCTCACAAGCTTCTGCTGAATCAAACACACCCATGGTAATACTAAAGTTTGGATTGCTACAGTTGGTCCACAGGGGACCTTCATGGAACAGAATGGGTTTCTGGGCCTATTTAATGATGTTAATGTCCTGTTTGCTTATGGGGCAGTAAATGTTGGCCAAGTTTATCACATCTATTAGCAACTTCTCAGTGATGGATGGGTAGAAATTGCAAATATCAAATTGGAGGAAAGAGCATTCAATTTTCTTATTAATTTTATTGAACCAATCAATGGTGTCAGCGGTATTATACCACTGGTCGATTCCTAAAGCATTTCTTGTGTATTTGCAGGCTCTCTCAAGGATTTTCTTGCTTATCATACTGATGTTATTCTTGGATGGGTTGATTAGCTGGTATTGGGGGTTGTGTGGGAAGCTATCCTTGTGGTCTTTCACCATAATGAATGCCTGTTGATTCAATTGCCATTCAATTGGAGCAGTTTAAGTTTAAAATCAGCCTACTTGAAAATCAATATTAGTAACAACAATTGGGTGCAACTGAGACACATCCCCAAATGAGGGAATTTACAATTTGAATTGAGGGGGTGGCCATGAAAAGAGCCGTTTTTGCATTCTCAATCTTGCAAGGAAAAAACCTCTTCCATGGACTGTCATAATAATAATAATAATATATGATAATTTTTATTTATAATATAATTTTTTTTTATAATTCTAATAATCTTTTGTGTTGGATTTCAACTCTCTAAACTGATTGTATACTGTTTTTTACTGACATTAAATTTTGCCTTTGATTTTTGTGCAAAGTGTAAAAATCAGTTTTTTTAAGATTTTTCACCTTCAAGGTTGTAATTTTTTCCAGCCAATTTGGACTCAAAACCAGCACTGAAGAATTATCTATCAAACAAAAAAAATTCATCGAAATCGGATGAAAACTGTGGCAATGCATGAACAACATCCGATCACATGCACACACATTTTGAGAATTATACATATAGCCTGTCAATTTTTAGTTCTCTGGCTGTCTTTTTGGCTTCCCTTTTGATGGAAGATTTCCAGTGGTGGGGTGCTTTTTTTGTAATTCTTATTGACCTCCCTATTAATGGCTTTGTAATATGTGTTGACGTCGATCTGATAATGGTGGCCCATTTTATTAGAATTGATGATAATCTTGTCCAATTGCTTGATGGTGGCAATGTCTTTATACATTTTTTCCTGAAGGTTATTGTTAGTGTTGCTGAATTTGATCTTATTAATAATGGAAAATAATTCTTTCTCAAAGCCCAGGAGTTGGTCATTGCAGGGTGATGTTTCTTGCAATTTAAATCCAAAAGATTCATTTTCATTCTGATTTAGATGTTTATGCTTGCAATTGGTGAAGAATATCTTCCACCTAATCCTATTAATGACACTCTCTATTTTGTGAAGAGTTGTGCAATCAATGTAAGGTATAATGTATATTTCTTAATATATTAAATAGCTCTGTTATTTAACATTGCATACAGTTTTTTCTTATGCCTTAGAGTGTGTATATATATATATATATATATATATATATGTGTGTGTGTGTGTGTGTGTGTGTGTTTATATGAATGTTTGTACATTTACCTACATTTATCTATTTGGTTATACACACACACATACATACATATATATATATATATATATATATATGAGAGAGAGAGAATATAGATATATATATAAAATACTGAAAAGGTTAATGGTCAGAGTTGGATTAGACCTGGAAACAGTACTATTAAAATGTGTTCAATACATGTGTGAAAAATAAGAATAAAAACTGAACATGTTGAGCCTTTAAATTTTAAAAAATTAAGGGGATAAGTCAATTCTGCTACGTTGGTTTCAACCTTTCAGTATCATCAGGTGGTTTGTATCAGTTGATTTATCAATTATTACTGAACGCTTTATTACTTTTAAAAATAAATAAACAAACATATGATGTTGGGTATGAATGGAAGGGTGGAGGATGATAAGAAGAATGAGGAGGATGAAAGAAAGGGTATTGTAAATGTATTGGTTGGTGGGGGGTTAATTGAAACGTACATATTTTTTATCCAGCCTCATATGAAATTAGGAGGAATTTTTTAGTATGAATGCAACAGCCCATAATCTTGGACCTTTGATACAAAAGTTTTTTTAGATCTGTTAATGTCATTATTGCTAACAATACTTGTTGGCAAAGGTTGCAGATATTATTATGGTTGTTGTAAGGTTTCATTTTTTAAAAATTTTCCAGTTTATAGTTGAATGTTTTTTCCTCATGGTTAGCTAGTCTAGTCGAGTTCCTAAGACTTTCCAGCTTGAAAGATAACCTGTGATTGTACCACCTTCCTTTAAAATTACCTTCAGTACATCCTATGTCTGTTTTGTTCTGGCCATTTGTACCTATTACTGCTGCTTTATAAATTACTGCTTCAGTTTTGTAAACTTCATTTTTAATGGACATCTATTATTATTTCTACAGTTGCATAATTCACTAATGTTAACTATATTTTGCTGCACATTAGTTTTTAAATTTCTGGTGTTTTGTCTTTTTATTATTCTAAAAAATTGTTTCTAAATTACTAGCATAGCTGTAGCTTAATTTAACTGTGTTTTCATTAAATTATTATTTAATAAAAAGACATATAGAGTGTGTGTGTGTATATATATATATATATATATATATATATATGAATAGAGAGAGTCAATATATATTGTCTATATATATATATATATATATATATATATATATAGTGAGAGAGACAGAATGAGGAAATTAGTCTGAATAAAGCACAATGACTAAAACATTTCATTGAACAAATTGCATACACAAAATGTATTATAAGTTGTATGAACTAGTATCCTAATCTTTGTTGTTTTTATCACAATGTTTCATTTAATGTATTCTCTAAACAAAGGCAGCACCCAACAAGACTGGTGAATAAAAGTGCTGCTTCTTGCAGCTATATTCATCTTGTTTTTTGTACTTGTGAGTTTAGTCTTTGGACTAGACCATGTTATTCAGTAGAAGCATAATTTGGTGTCATGGAGAGGACATAAATGATTTAAAGTGCAAATCCCTAGAAAGGACTCAGGATATTTCAAAAAGCAAAAGGTAAGAATACCATACTCATCTGGATAAAATGTTCCATCCAAAACTATCTAAAAGTTACCAGATGTACCAGGTACCTGAGAAAGTGAACATCCTTGAACACATTTGCAATGTTTTCCATTACAAGAAACATCATTAGAGTCTCGAAGAAATGCAACAAGGGAAAGGATGCCAGTGGCCAATTTTCCCTAGGACAAATAAAACTTGGACCAATTTTAAACTTACTTCACATTTAAAATCAGTTCAAGTTATTGGAACGCCCTTTATAACCTGACACTACCCATAATCATGGTCCAGGTCAATGGAAGCACTGTGCTTGTCAACTCAGGTTGATTCTGGTCAATAGTGGGAGGGATATTTGCTAGTCATAGAAGAAAGTGTCTGTGTGCATGATAACCATTCATGGTGAGACCAGCACATGTGCAGTCAGAGTTCTTGATTTTGAAATGTATGATGGATCTCTATTAAAGTTGACTTCTTAGTGGCACAAGAGAAGACATGGATTTCAAACTTTTGGTCTATATAAGCACCATCAGAAGGAAATGTGTACTGCATTGTAGAAACGGGCATAAAACCAGGCATCAGAACATTTGTAGAATAGAGTGGCCGAGGGTTCAGTGTTCAAGCAAGTACAGTAGGGATATGAGTGTGAAAATTTGGTTTGTCTATTCCAATACATAGGAATAGTTCACTATCTAGAAATTTCAATGTACTGACAGCATAATCTTGAAGATAATATGAACTGTATACCTTTTCAACTTCAAAATGAAAATAATCAACTTAAGTTGATTGTTCCATTTTGAAGTTGATTAATCCATTTTGGAGTTGATTAATTTTTTTACTTGAAAATAAGTCCATTTTGAAGTTGATTATTATCATTTTGAAGTTGAAAAGGTATAGTTTCAATTTGGCACTTGCAGAATCCTGTCACACTTATGGTTATCAAATAGACAAACATTTTTGGCTACGGTCAATCATAGTCAAGTAATGGTCATGGACATAAGTGATATCCATTTTTCGCTTCACACTTAGCATTGTTTGGCAATTGTCCACTATTTCCTGTAGTGTTATCTTATTATTATGTTCAATCTTTGCTAAAATTTTCATTCATACTTCAGCATCTTTTTCTGCTGTTAGACCTTGCATAAAAATTAATCCCTTGAACAAATCCAGAGTCATTTCCTTTACATTCTTTGTTGATGGTACCAACATACAAAATCTTCATCCTTTTTTTAGGTTAAATTCATGCACCTCCAACAAGCATGGAACAGAGAGCATTTGTCACTATTCATCAGAATAAGTACTGTGTCTTCAAACACTATTTCATCAGGTTTTCTTGGTAAAATATAATTGCAGTAATTTTTTAACTTTATTTTCTTAACAACCACCTGGTTTTTTATCTTCTTCCCAGCCACTGCTTTCCTAATTAAATATTTCTTCATGTCTGTGAAAATATGCAGCAAAAGTCAGTCCATCATCAGGATTGTATACAAATTCTGATATGGTGTTTTACACCATGTCTGGCATTAGAGATGTTGAAGTATTTTTCTTCAAAACCACTTCCAATAACTTTTCTTGTTTTTGCAACAGTAGCAACTGTTGGGTGTTTTGTTGTTGTTGCTTCTGTTGTTGTTGAATTTCAATGATTGAAGCCAAAATTTTTTCTATATCTGCAAGAAAAATATATTTTTTTAAACCAACATGATTGAGATTCTTGTAACTCCTATTGCACATATGAGTTTCAAAAATCTGGTCACCCACTATTATAACTCCAGTTATGTGTTCCTTGTTGTACCGCACTTGAGTTTAAGTTTCTCATCATCAATTATTATAATTTCAATTATAAGATTAAATTTTTTATCATATGCTTGTGTTCAAGTATCTTTGTCACCAACTATTATTACTTCAGTTATAATGTTGTGCTTGATTTAGAGATCCTCATTGCCAACTATTATAACTGTGGTTATAATGTTGCAATTTTATCTCACACTTGAGTTCAAGTATCCTTATTATTACTATTACTATTATTACTTCAGTTATAATGCTGTGCTTTTTATCCTGTGCTTGTGTTCAAGTATCTTCATTGTTAACTATTATAATTTTCTATTGTAAGGTTATTGTTACTTAGTACTTAGTATAACATAATTTGTTAAGTATTCTCTATACATAATGCTTAGGCTATTGCCATAATGCCTGTATAGTTAGTATAAAGACTGCCTCCAGTATGACTACTATGACCTCATACCATGGATGAGTTCATAGTCACCAGCGGTGTACTCTTTACTCCACAACAGTTAATATTAGTGACTTTATAACCCTAAGAGCAACCTTCACTTTTTGTACCAATGTCAATACCAGTAGGCTATTACAAATTCTTCTGAGATAGAGAACCAAATATACACTTTATACCCTCTAGGCATGCCTCTCTTCACATGCACTATACTATGTACTATATACATTTTAGTATCTGATAACTTGCTATGCATGCTTTTACTTTTTGCTGTATTACAACATATGTAAGAACTGATGAATGTTTGGTCATATTTAATAAATCCTACTTCTATTAACAGATAGTAATTGAACATTTAGTTTAGCTGTGTCCTTGTGCTATGTGCAACAATTCAGTTACTGACTTGGTGTTATTTCACTTTTATAAGCTTATATAATTTATACTTACTCATCAGGAAATACAACTGGGTCCCTGAGAATTTTTTTATGTAACAGTAGAATATATTCATCATGGAAAGGGCACTGAAAAAAAAAAAAAAGAAAACAAAATGAATGGAATATTTAAAATCAAAATAAATTTAACATCATGTTTTTATAGATATGGACAAAATTTATGACTGAACATTATTGATTATTAAAAGTTCCTTGATAAAGATAAGATTAAAAATATAATAGAAATCCTGAACTTCAAATGCTATTATTCTGCTTTCATTCTAATAATGTATGTAAAAATGGAATACAATTCAGTAAGTGATAATTACTGAAAAGGCAAATATGGAATCTGGTATGATGATAAATCGATAATATTGATAGAGGTATTAGTTTAAATAAATAAATAACAAATGAAAGAAAGGAGGTATTTTATTTACATTCCTTAGTCACTAAAGCTTACATGTACTTGTAAAATCCATAATGTACAATAATATAACAAAGTTCATTCTGAGGTTAAGTCTGAGTATCATAGCTTTAAGCAAATCATTCTCATGTAATGATCTCTGCAGGCAGTGTGTATTATTGATTACTGTCAAGGTTGATTATTGAAGTAACAATCTTTCAGCTACTACATGGTTAATTATGGGAATGGTTTGTCCAAGTGCTCATTCACCCAATTTCTTCTCTATCATTCATTGTAGCATGCTAATGATGATTTTTAGGAGGCATGGTGGAGTAATGGATAGTGGTTCGGATTGAGAAATTGGAGAGCCAAGTTCGAATTCCAGTTGAATCCATTATATTCACTTACATGCTAATGCCCTCGGGAAAGGTATGAATCTTCTTCTCCCCCAGCTATGGGTAAATAGCAAGACAGACCAGGTTCTGTAGCCTTGGATGGCAACTGGTCTACCGCAGAAAGAAATGGGATCCTACTGCGCGGAAAAAATCTGCCTCGTCAGTCATGTATTGAAAGATACATGATCGTCTACGTGTGTATCACGCATGGGACATAACTGACTGAATGAGGAGACATTTTGTCAAGAAATTTAATTATGGGTGTCATGTCATTCCAATTGGTCTTAGTCAGTTATATGCCATGTGTAATACACACGTAGGTGATAGTGTATCTTTTGATATATGACTGACGAGGCAGATTTTTTCCTGCAGTAGGTGGTATTAGTACAAAATGAATACAAGCCAAAATTTAAACTAGGCTTGCTAATTTTCAGTTTTCAGATTAATAACCATTATATCACATTCCCAACCAGCCAAAGGTATTTATATCATTTTATATATTTTTAAAATATACAATATTTAGAGAATAAATATTTTGGATTAAAAATCATATTTTTCCAATCTATATGACACTAAGATAATTTTATTTGTGTCTGCAAATATGAATGCTTATCTAGCAATCACTCACCCAACTCCAGGTAGGTACTGCAACCTGTCAGCTTGCTAGGCCTATCATGTAGCTTACAGAACCTGGTATTTCCCAGCAGTCACCCATCTGAGTACTGACCAGGTTCAATGTTGTTTAACTTTGATGTTTCAACATGATATGGCTGCAAGTGCTTATCAAGCACTAATACTTATAATGTGTTACATGCATTTACTAAGCTTAGTTTAGTCTAGCACAAGGCCACAAGTAGCGAGTATTCTGTTAGGATTGCAATCACTAAAGTAACTGTAAAGTAAGTGGCCATGTTTAAATGTAAATGTGAGAACTGCCCTACAAATAGAATTGACAAAGTTTGCAATAAACAATAACAAGAAAAAGATATGGAAAAAAAAAAAATCAGAGCAAAAATAGTATAAAGCAAGCAAACAATATATGCAAAACAAATTAATAGTAGTGAGGTAAAGCAACAGTAATATGGCAAAAAGTTCACAAACTAAGAATTGATGTTGACACAAAAATGGACTCAGATTAATGAATGTAATGTTCTGACTTCAAGACAAGACAATCTGGGACTGAGTCATATAAGACCAAGAAGTAGGCTATCTTATTGTCAAAGAAGAAATCCTAGCATGCATTTGTATAGTTTTGTCTATAAATTGGAGAGGGGGGAAAGTGTTTTGCAGTCATTCCCTATCAAGATTGGAACCAATAGTAACAATGGTCTATGTTACTAGCTTGATAACCACTACTTCATGAAAAGGTACCAGAGACAAAGTGTTAAATGGTACTTGAAAATAATTCTTTTCACTCACCTGTCCATATATAAAACAGTAGAGGGTAATGCCCATAGCCCAAATATCTAAAGCCTGAAGGAAAGAAAAATATAAACATTATTAACAAGATGCTAAAGAACAATTATAATACAGCATTATATATTTTTTGCATTTATTTATCTTCATATGTAATACATGTACACAGTGAATGGCTTGAGTCATAACCAATAGTTTCTATAATGAAATTCTTCACTGATGATTAAGGGAGCTATATTTAATGATGAAATTCTTCATTAATTATTGATTGATCCACACTTAACATTGAAATTTTTCATTAATAATTAAAGCTTCATATTTAATGATGAAAGCTTCCAGTAACAAATAATGGATTTACACAGCCACACACACTATTTGTCATATTTATTGAGGAGTGCTCAATATAGGGCCTAGAACATTTGTACATATAAACACTGTGGGCATAGAATTCAAAATTGCATAGTGACTGGATCATATGAATGGACAAAATGCTTGGTGGCAACTGTTCTCACAGATTGAGAGGTCAAGAAGGCAGAGATGGTGTGGTGTTTTGGGGGTGGGATTATAGATAATTAAGTGGTATTAATATTATGGCTCAGATGTACATTGATTTCTTTGAAGGCACATGTGGAACCATGGTTCAAGAAAAAGCCAAACACTTTCAGAAAGTAAATGATTTTTATGCATGACAAGTCAATAAATTCAGTGAGGAAAACTAACGAATAAAATGGTATTGAATAAAATGGATTTCAAAAGATAATTTGTTTGAAAAAGTGGCTGGTTTGAAATTTTCCCTGTGTAAGGTTTGATCTATACAATATTCACTACTGAATTATTTTCCCTGACAAGAAAGAGAATTGTGCTGAAAAATAAATATTTTTTTGTGAAAACTAAATACTTTTTATCATTAAGCTGCAAATTTAGTGATATACATTCTCCCTCTTGTGGTAACAGTGTCAAGACTTTTATGGATTACGAATCTCATATTGCTTGAATTGTAGTATTTTTGTTTGCACTAAAATTTCCTCCTCCTTCAAAAATGCAATACATTTCCAGATATTTCAATGACATATTTTTAGGAATATCTTCATCTTTGAATAGCCCTTCAAAGCCTATAACAACACCAGAACTGAAAAACATTGTACATTTAAACTAAAGCTGTTTTCATTGTGGCATCAATTTTTGAAACCAAGGTTCACAATCTTTATATAGAGTGCCTGGCAGAAGTGGAAAAAATGACCAGTATGGTCAGTATGGGGAGAAACATTCATTAGTTCGTTTATTAAAACCTTTTTAAAATCATTCATTAAAAAATTTAGAAGGAATTTAAGATAAAGAAAATAAAAAAATAATTTTCTTTCTAAAGGTGATAAATGCACATTTTTAGTTTATTTGAAGAGTTTATTATTTTTAGGATTCACAGGAACAAAACAAAGGAGCTAATACCTACTGTTTAAAAAAAAGTGTCAAATCATCTGTAGGCGAGTTGGTGCTCACTGTCCTTTCAATTTACTACTTGAAGTAAGCAAATATAAATGAACAAATTGTAGTTTTGGTTCAAAAAAGCAATTATAAAAAGAGAAATGGATAGTTTTATCTTACTAATATTCTTGTCATTCAAGTTTGACTTCAAATAATAAAATAAGCTCTTATAAAAAGAAAAATTATAATTTTGGTCAAAATTAGCAGTCCTAAAAAGAGAAATTAATGTTTTTTTTTCTTTAAATTATCATCATTTAAATTAGATTCTCTGAGTTCAATCTTTTAATTTGTCAATGGCAATATTCTGCACTGAAAATTTTCTCAATGGGAATTTTCCCTATTGACAATTTTCCACCTGGGAATTATCCTAGACACATACACATATATATATATATATATATATATATATATATATATATATATATATATATATATATGCGTGTGTGTGTCTGTGAAGATAATTATAACCACCTACCTTTCCACTGTATTCCTCTCGTTCCTCTGCAAAACATAAGTAATAGATAATAAGAATTTTAATAAAAATATTTTGATAAAAACTTCCATTTTAAAAAGTATTTAGAGGTTTAAAAGCATTCAAGCATAAATTTGTTGTATAATTCATCTTAATCAGAAAGACCATTGAAATATTAAGGGTGTTTTTTAATTTCTAAATACAGGTTTTTCCTTGTTATCCAAAAACTAAAGCAAACATATGAAATCTTTCTTAAGCCAAGATGGCATAAAATGAAGCAGCTATTAATTACTATTAATTTATATAGGAAAAAATTTGAGTGATTGTGATGAACTTTTCACTATAAACGACAATGCTGCAATGGTTGCAGGAAAGTATTACTTCAATTTTGGAAGTGCATGTAAGTATAGTGCGGGTTTGCAAGATATTTTGAATGACTATAAAGAACTGTATGATAGAAAAGCACATGAGGCTAAGTATCTAAATGTAGTGTGTCAAACCATAGCAGATGATAAACTTTGACCTTTGATACATAGGTAGACATGTAAGAAGTTTAAGTTTCTGATCAGGAAATACTATAAAGTTTTTCTTATATAAATTAATGCTTATTACTACTTCTCAGTCTACCATTTTAAATACTATGGGTTGTAGTCACATGTACTAATGCCAGTCTTTGATAAAAGTGACATAAAGGGAACATTTGAAAAACTGCAGGGAGATACTTGTACATAAATTCACAAGTACAAATAGTCTCTGTAGGTACTATGTATATATATATATATATATATAATTATTTATTTAAAAATATGATTCCTTCGCTACATAAGAGTTCTCATGTTTCAAAACAGGAGCCGAAAACTTCAATATAATTATTTGAATTAAATTGAATTAAAGTACCAAGCTCTGTTCCATCTTCAAGCAAAACTTTTGGATCCCAAAATACCACTTCAAAGATGCATTTACCAATCCACAAACACATTTATTCAATAGCCAGAGGTTTTCACACTAGCCTCCTTTGGTGGTCAAAGGTATACTTCTTTTTGGATTGGCTCCCCTTCCAAAAATGCAGCTTTAATATCTATAGCATGTTCACCTTCTTTGTGCTATAATAGTCTTATAGATTGCTTTTTACAAGGAGAATTCTTTTGTATTTCATTTAAATATTCTTTTTCAAATCTTTTGGCTACAAGCCTGGATTTTCTTTGAATGAAAATGTTTCTCTTCTCGATCTCTGTTTTACCTCCATACGTGACTCTTGTCATGACACGCAGCTCTGCCTTTGTGGCAACTCTGATCACATGGTAGTATCTGTAGAAATCTCCTTCCACTCCCCCACCAGCCAAGAACTCCTAACAACAGAATATCTTTCTGTTATCCACAAGTGTACTGGGACTCATCCCTTGGAATGTAGCTTTTAATCATCCCATTCAAATATTGCGCATCTGAGGTTTCCTCCTAGGTAAAAACCACCACTGATGCTTTCATTCCAGCAATACCTAGTTAAACCACATTCATCTTCTTGGTTCTAACTTGTTCAGCACTATAGCCAACTTCTTCCACCTGTACCAGAGGGACATGCCTGATTTTAACAGATGTCCCTTTGTCTCTGCTTGTAGTGAGTGCAAGCATGTGTTCATTGAAGCAAAGTTACTGTTTACTGATAGAATGAAACATTGTATAGCATCTCGCAAGTTTGGTTCTAGGTATTACTGGTCCTCCTCTATTCAATCAATTTGAAGTCGTAACATCTATAACAGATAAGGCTGAATGCTTTGCACAAAAATTCTCATCCAACTCAACTCTTGACTCATCCAGTGTGCCCACACCTGACTTAACCCTAGAACTGAGGCTCTACTGAGTGATATGTGCATAACTCCATTGTTGGTCTTGGACATCGTTTCTAAATTAGACTCCCATAAGGCAAGTAGAAGTGATGGGATATCAGCCATCATCCTAAAGAAATGTGCTCTTGAGTTGGTTCTAGTTCTCTCCAAACTATACAACTATGGTCTCGCTGCTTCCTGCTTTCCAGCCTCTTGGAAGTCCTCATCTATTGTCCCTGATTTTAGAACTCTGGAGAACCTTCTGACCCCTCTAACTACTGCCTTATCAGTCTCCTACTGTTTTTCAGCAAAGTCTTCAAGGCTTTAATCAATGCTGAAGTAGTTAAGCATCTTACAACTCATGATCTACACTCTGACAAGCAATATGGATTTCATTTTGCCCTGCCTACCACTGATGTGCTTACAGCAATAACTGAATATGTATATCTTGATAATAATGGCAAAGCTGAAGCTCTGGCTCTAGATATCTCAAAGGTGTTTAACAAGGTTTATGTAAACATAAGGGATACAGTATTACAGGACAATTATTTGATTTAATTGAAACATTCCTATCAAATTGTGAAATGAATATAATCCTGAAGGGGTCCTCTTCTAATTCCTTCCATACAAATGCAGGAGTTCCCAAGGCTATATCATTGGCCCTATACTGTTTCTGATCTTCATCAATGATCTTCCTGATATCATCAGTTCTCAAGTTGACATCTATGCAAATGACACTAGCATTTACTCCTGTCTCAATAGTAAATCCGGCAGTGCTGGCAAAGTTAACCAGGATGCTGCTCTTGAAAAGGATCTCCAATCAATGGTTAACTGGGACAGTAAATGACTGGTAAACTTTGATGTCTCCAAAACTAAACTTCTCTCATTTAACTATCACAGAGAAACTTTCCTGCCTCCCATCAGTATGGTTGATGTTCAACTCCATGAAAGTGTCTAACTGCAACTTCTTGGCCTCATATTTTGCAATGATTTGAGGTGGAACAACTACATTAAATCAATAGCTGCATCTTCTGCAAGGAAAGTCAGCTCACTGTGTCATGCCAGAAGGTTTTTCTTGTCAGAGTTTATCTACAAATGTATCACTTGTCCGTGCATTGAATATTGTTGCCTTATATGGTCTGGTGCCCCTACTGTTCATCTCAAGGTACTCAACAAAACCCAAAGAAGGATCTGCAGTGTAATCAGTTCTGATTTGACATCTTGACTTCAGTCCCTTTCTCAGAGATGTGATGTGGCTTCCCTCTGCCTTTTCTACAAATATTTTCATGGTAACTGTTCTGATGAGCTATCTTCTCTGATGCCCTGATTATATGAATTTAAGTGTGCTACTAGAGTGGCATCTAGGTGCTGCCCTTTTCCTGTTGAAATAGTTAAATGCAATCAGCATTTCTACTCCAACAGTTTCTTTTTTTGCATTTCCCAACTGTGGAACTCTCTTCCGCTTACTTCCCTGATAACTACAATCTTCAAACATTTAAATGCAACGTCAATTACCATCATCAGTTGCCTTGATCCCTGTTCTTCTTTTATCCTTTCCTCAACCCCCCCTCTATAAACAGTCTTTTCCCCTTGCTTTCACTCTCTGTAACCTCCTGCATGCTAGTGGCACTCCTGCCTTGCTTGGGATGAAATGCTAAAAACAAAAAATAAACATGGTGTTTGTGGACAACTTATATTATCCTATTTGAAAAGTTTTTTGTACTACCAATTCCTAACTATGCTCTGCTACCAATGTTAATCTAATCTGATCTAACTTCACCAGGCAAATAGATTGATAGATATCCACCAGAGTCTCTATGTCACAACTGGATGTGACACAGGTTTGAGTTTTAAAGTGAGTTTAATGGCTATACATCACAAATATCTTCAAGTCACCTCAACACTTCCCATTTTGGGGATACCTCAGGTGCTGGGCAATAAACCCAGCCCCTTCCTAAGGGAGAGATAATGCATTTCAATTGCAGGTGGAACAGATCAGCTTATTAAAGCACAAATTTACATTAGCTGAAGGCTATCAGTTCAGTATTTGTGTTAGGTAGTAAATATACATTTGAGCTATTTAACAACCTAACATGAATGGACTGACAAAACATCAAAGAAATACTATTGATATAGTGTTACATCAAATAGTTGAGTCCAGAGAGAATAGGTTTCCTGATAATGAAGTATTTGAAATCCTATACTCATCAATCAACTTCAAACTGTGGCAAGCTAAAATACCCAATGTGGATGAAAAAACTGATAGCTATGAATATTTTTAAGTTATACATGGAGACACAACCAGGTGAGAAATTTTGAGATACAGTGAATAAAATTATCTCAATGGTAAAAAATGAATTTTGAAAAGGAGGAAATATTCTGGAAGGCAAAAAGTACAACTCATTCATGTTTAATAATCATAAAGATTAGAGAGTTATAGTAAATACAAATCATTTTACCTTTCTTTTAGAGATCACATCTTAACTTTAAAGTTGTAGGGATGAAAAAGACATTTATCTCCCTTTGGTTGAGATGAAATTATGAGGGACACATGACAGCGAGTGACATTAGTTCATAGAGTGACAAAAGCCAGTATTTTAGTCAGCACTCCTAGAATCAAGACATGCCTAGCCATGCCAGTTGCTATGTAGGCAGCAAGCCTACAGTGGTAGGGTGAACAGAGGAACCCACATGACCTCACCAGAAACATAAAGGATACCACTGACCTATTTTTTGTCCACTAGGAAATATTACAAGACCACCTGCTTTTCATACTGCTTGTTGTATATATATATATGTTATAGTTTCTTTGTGTGTGACAAATTAGTATCAATTATGTATATATTGATATAAAAAAAATCTCTTTGATAACAATGTATGTTTGTCATTACTTTCTTTTGGCTATGCTATTCTGTTTGTATATTAAGGTGTTAGTGTATCATGGATATAATAATGCCAATAATGGGGAAATGAAAATGGGGAATATTCTTTCTTGCATGGCACCCCCATTAACATAAAACAAAGGGAGCAGTTATTTATCTTTCCTTACCTTTTAGAGTTTCTGGAGATTGAAAAGCTGGTGTTCCTGATGTAGTAGTAAGAAAGGCATCTCCCCCTGTGAATTCATTACTCACACCAAAGTCTGCAATCTGAATCAAAAATACAAGACATTAAACTGGATCAAATATTGAAAAACATTAAAAGAAAATAACATTTATAGAAAAAGCATAGAAATAAATAAGTATTTAAACTAACCAGAATATTAGACTAGAATATCTTTGATAACAGAGATATTATTTCCATTGACTTTTCATTACAAAAGTTTCATAAGTTTACTTTACAGACATCTTTTAGTTTCAGTCTATATTCTTTCATAAATTTCTAATGGAAATGCTTATCTTAATTTATTAATTTTTAGTAAATTCTGACACAGGAAAGTCATTTAGAATAGTACTATTATTAAAAATTGTAATTACAATCACTGTCTGCTCAGCCAGTTGCTAATTCTAGTGAAGGTGAACTTCTACAGTTTGTACATCATAGTGTCTCATCAATCACTACTTGCCAAACCAGAACAGTAGTTAAAAAAAAGTGTCATCCAGTGAGATCTGTATCTCACCAATCGTTAGT
>OZ010574.1:94709514-94952014 GCA_963932145.1 Acanthosepion lycidas
TATTTTATCTGTGAGTAATAGAGTGTAAGAATGCAAAGATGAGTAGGGAAAGTTTTTCAGGGAATAGTCCGGAGTAAATTTATTCATCTGGTTGTAAGAAAGTAGATTATTAAGGTAATCCAAAAGAGAACTCAACTTATGGATATAAGGAACAATTATAAAGAATACCAATTTGTGACTGATAGGAATAATTCTAAGGAGTTATATTAATCCAAATAGAGCTCAATGTAAACTACAAAGTGTTATAATAATAATAACTGAAGAAGAAAAACTTTAAAATATCCATTTCATTTATAATTTATTTTGTAAATATTTTTATATTGATCTCTTCAGACTGAAGGTTCTTAATAAATGTTGATAATTCATCCACATAGATATACTAGATTAACAGGAAGATAAAACAATGAGAAGAGAAGGAAGTGGGAGAGGAACATAAAAATATTAAAGTGGGTGAGGGAGAGGGTGTGAAGGAAAAGAAAGGGAAGAAGGAAGAAACAAATGAAGAGATAGAAGTAAAACTGAAATAGAATGACCTGTCTAAGAATTTTTTCCTAAATGGTTGAACAAGTTTGTACATCAGGTGATATGGTGTGCGAATAGACTTGAAAGAGTTACCACAAATAGAGCCTTTTATTTTAGGTAGCAATAGTCATCACAAATTCAAATTAGTTTAAAGTATTTATTTATGCAGGATATCATCATTATTATTTTTATTAGGGTTATCTTTATTAGACAAACTAATTTGTAGTTGAGTTGGCTAGATGTAACTGAAAGTTTTATGCTAACAGTTCTTTTTTTGTACTTCTCACTTGTGGAACTCCCTTCTGGCTCCATGATTTTTAGCCAACTTAAATCTTCAAAAATTTAAATGCAATGTTAATTGCTATCTACTGTCCTCCTGGTTACTCTTCTTTTGTTCTTTCTCCTTAGTAATGTTTCTGTTTACTAATTCTTTCACACCCAGCAATCCCTTCTATCATAGTGGCTTTACTGTCTTGCTTGGGGTAAACTTGATTATATATATATATATATATCTCAGATAATTGCAAAAGTTCATGCCTGATTTTTGTTGTTAATATAAAATCACTGCTACTTGACACTGGTCTTTGTTTTGGTACTGATTTCTGGAGTGTTTTAGATTGAAACCTTGTATCATTCAGTTGTGAATCCGACTTTATTGACTATTAACGTTTTGTCTACAAATAAATGTTTTAAAGATAGAGGATGAAAAGCTGCACTTTTACCATATTATGGGGTATGGATTTCAGGAAGGAGTAAGTGTCAGAATTGTAAAACACATTCAGTAGGTTTATTTGGACTGTTCTTCAGCTCAGACAAAAAATGGTTTGGCAAATTTCATCAGGGCGATTTTAACTAAAATAATTAACCAAACCCAAGGTGACCATCTGACATTGATGAAGATGGTCTGCTTGCAATCATGGAGAATAAACTGATGATTTTAAAGGAAGAGATTGCTAAGTTTTTGAAATTCGATATCTCTACTGCCTTTTGCCATATGAAGACTTGTGTTTCTCTGAAGGAACAGAACAAGCTTGATTGTGCTACTGTAGAAATTTCTTTGCCATTACTCCATGAAAAAGAGCCATCCTTGGACAGAATTATTACTGGCGAAGAAAAATGAACCGTTTATGATAATGTTCAATGCAAATGCAAAGCTTGTGAATATACATAACCAGTGCCTAAAGTGAGAGAGTATCCAATGAAGATATTGCTGTATTTTTGGTGGGATTACAGAGGGATAATTCACTTTGAGCTTCTTCCAGCCAGGAAAGCAATAACTGCAAAGAAGTACTGTGACCAACACACCAATCTCAATGTGGTTATTGAAGAAAAACAGCCAATTTTAGTAAATTGAAGACTGCATGTTGCAAAACAGATCTTGCAGTAGCTTAAAAAGTTAAAATGAGAAAACCTCCAGCATCCACAGTATTCTCCTGACTTGTCTCCTTTGGATTTTCATTTGTCCTGGTTGCAACAGTATAATTTAAATTACAAAAAATTAAACTCTGTACAATCAGTCAAAAAATACTACACAACATTCTTCTAACAAAAATAAAGTTTCTATAAATATGGCATCAACAAGCCTATAGAATGATGATGTGAAACAATTGTTAAAAAAAATGGACAAATACATCATTTTAGTGAATATGTCAAATTTTGCTTTCAATTCTCTAATTGAGCACTTTTGATCTTATATACTAGCAGCATGGCCCGGCGTTGCCTGTGCTTGATTCAAAAATCATATGAGTCATACAGCAATTGCTATCACTTGACTTAAAATATTTTTGCCCTTCCTTGCCTTTAAAGGAGTGCTATTTGCCATGCTGATATTGCTACATGCCTTACTTCTTGCCTATTTCACACTGCAAATGTTTTCTAAGCTCTATACTAAACACTAAATCTGTTACGAAAAAAGAACTAAACAAAATGAACACAAAACGATCAGCTTTAAAAAAGGACTCGTAACTGGAAAAACCGAATGAAAAAAGAATGTTAACAACAAATACTTTTTCACACCCAACCCAGTTCTGTGGAATCAGAATCAACATTGAGTTTAAGCAAGCGAATGAGCTAATTGGAGTAAAGTGCCATGTAGATTTAAATTTTTCCCACTTGTGATGAATGCAGCTATTGATTGTTTTTTGCATGTTAGCATGCTAGTTAACATTTGTGTCAGTCAGTTGTTGGCTCTCACGCTGGCCAATAGAATCTTCCTGCCTATTCGTGGCAGCCAGCTATTAGCTCTCACTCTGGCCAGTAGAAAATGGCCGCAAACTACATGAAAAAATTGATTATTTCCACTATCGATGGCAGTTGGGAAATGCAAAGTCGGTCTTGGCCTTCCTGCTAACTTGGAGCATGTGCATGTAAATTTTGGTGCAAATCTGTCGAAAATTGCGGCCGTGCATTCGTTACACACACACACACACACATCCTGCCTTTTATAGATAGATATAGATATATATATATATATATATATTGTTAAAATTTTGTTGTATTTATAGAGGAAGAGTGCTCAATATTCTCTACAGAGTAGACATAGGGATGCACACTGCATGATGTCTGAGTTTCATCCTTCATTGTGATTTTTAAACCAAGACAGTCATGATGTAGTGTTGTTTTATACATCCAAGCTTTTATACATATTATACATTGCATTTAAAATATTTAGATATTATAACTTTATAAATATACCTTTAAATGTCCATCATCTCCCAGCAGAAGATTAGAAGGTTTGATATCTCGATGAATTATTTTCTGGTAGTGTACTAAAACATAAAAAGAAAGATCATTTTAGAAATTCAACATGTATTCTCAATGATATTCTTGTAGATTTTATTTAATAAAATGCTAACCAAAATGATAAAACAGATTCATGAATTTATTAACCAATCTTTTCATCATTAAAACAGGTATCAGTTTTATTATTACTAATTAATAATACTAATCTGATTCTCTTTATGAGAGCCCATGTAATGCAAACTTTTTGTACTGATTTAGGTGGGGAAATATTGCTATTCATTCAATGGAAAGTTAATTATTCAAAAGCATTTTTTAAAAAATAAAAGAAAGCAGTAATCTCAAGATATTTAAATATTTAAAATAAATAAATTAATGCATAAATATTTGATCAAAATAAAAAAAAAATAAATGATAATTACATTAAAAATAATACAATAAAATTCAGCAGCAACATTTACTTTTATTTATTAGTGAATAATTACATCACTTAGCATCCTCAGATTTTTAGAGTATTCTTAAATTAAAAACTTGCAAACAATGCTATTTTATTCCCCTTTATGTCTGTATGAAAATACAAGTTACAAAACTCCACATTTACCTTGATAAAGTTCCCCATGGAGATGAAACACATTGGTAAGAAAAAGTTTTTCTTTAGTCTTTTATATATATATATATATATATATATATATATATATATGAAGCCAAAATGATGACAGTTAATTGGATATTGAGAGAAAAGAAATTTCAGGCAAGCAATCTTTGCAATAAAGTGATCAATATCAAAGATAGAGCATTAATAGGATTAATATGATTAAAAATTTGTCACTTAGCTGATTGAAGTTACCTTCAGTATTCTGAATCTAGAGTTTCATACATGTACCTGTGCATCCACTCATCAACAGGTATTAGCAATTTTAGTAAATTGCTGATACTTACTGAAGAGACTTTCCTTAATTTGCCTTGATAAAGTCTGTCATTTGACAGTCTTTATCAATGCATATGTAATGGTTATGTTTTGCAACAAGTATACAGTAGTGGAAATAAGTATAAGACACCCCATGAAATTATTAATAATTTTCTTATTACTGCACAAATTCCTCTGAAAATTTGTGTGTGGTACCTAGATCCGATGGTATCAGTATACATATTCGATTTTATAACAACTTTCCACCAAAAAAAGTTAAGAAAAATATGTTTTCGAGAGTGGAAATAAGCATAAGACAGTTTTGAAAATTTGTATTTAACAGCAAAATTGTACAAAATTCAATATTTACATTTATTCCCTTTCAATTGTAATACTTCAACACACCTGTTTTTCATTGAATCAATAAGTTTTCTGAAAGTTTCAGATGGAATTTCATTCCTATCACAGCTGTTTAAAACCCTTGTTTTTGTCATATAAGAAAATCCAACATGGCGCATAAATGAAATATTTGGTAAAAAATCCCATTCATCAGTAACATTTTAAACACCTCATAGAATGTAAAGTTCTTAAAGAAAACCTATGCCAAACTGTTTTCCTGAATCCTTGGTGACTTGGCTGTCCGAAAATGATAATATCAAGATGAAATAATGGAAACTGACCATGAAAAATACAATTATGCACAACAGGTTTTCGATCAATCAGTACCCTTCTGGACCTTTTCGGGCGACGTTATAGGATCCAGACAGTTATTGTTTGCAGATGGAATTATTCACTGGTAATAATTCCTCGATTTGGCAGTGGAAAATGTCACTCAGTGGTTAGCATTAAGAAATTATGCCCAATTTTCTGATAAAAATCACTTTTTTTTTTATGAAAAAATATTTATTTTCACTTCAAAATAATATCTTTCAAATATCATCCCTTTCTCCTTAATTTGGTATGAACATCATTGAATAAAAGGAACGGCTAAATGGCCTGGTGATGAGAAATATGAAAGACATGCGGCGAAAAAAACAATGTCGTCTGCTAAGTGTTGTTGTCATCACCTGGGTCACGGGGTGTTAAAAACAAAACAAAACACATCAAGCCATTATTCAAACATAGGTTTGAAAAAAAAAACAAAAAAAAACAAATCTTATATCAAGCCCTACCAATGTTATATATACCAATATATATACACATGTATTCTTATGTAATTTTGAATCTTTTCCTATGTCTACACTTCGTGATTAATTCTCTCTGTTGATTTAATAGGCCCTCTACCAGTCACTAGCACAAGCCCCTTCCCATTATCAAGGCATCCACCAGAGGAGGACTGACATTGCAAATAATTTATTTTTGCTGTAAAAAAATGCAGATGCTCTGTTATAATAAATACACCGAGTTCTCTGTTGATCAGTTTTAATAATATTACTAGGATCCACCTGGATTATATACTAACAGATTGATTACCTGTAATATATATATATATGTGTGTGTGTGTGTGTGTGTGTGTGTGTGTAGTCCTGAAAAGTAACAACATACCACTTCTGATATGAAAGTAAAAAAAATTATGTGTACAACTAGGAAATATCTATTTCACAGTATTTAATGTCAAGAATTTCTTTTTGCTATTATTCATGGATATGAGGGATTTTTGTTTATAGTAATTACTTAAAGCAATTTTTTTTTCAAGCATTTCCTACCAAGCAAGGTGAGAGTGCCTCTAGCATGCAAGGGGTTACAGAGAATGAGACTAAGAGTAAAGAGGATGTTTGAGGAAGGATAAAGAAAAGAACAGGGATCAAGGCAACAGAATGTGTTGCTTGACATTACATTTGAATATTTGAAGATTATAGCTATCAGGGAAGCAAGTAAGAGGAAGGGGTTCTACTGCCAAAAAGTGCAAGAGAAATAACTGATGGAGCAGAAGACGCTCTTACATTTAACTGTTTTGACAGTGGAAGGATGGCACTGAGATGCCAACCTAGTAGCACGGTTAAATTCATACAGTTGGGGTACCAGTGAAAGTAGCTAGTCAGAGCAGTTGCCATAAAAATATTAATAGAAAAGACAGAGATGAGCCACATCATGTCTGAGAAAGTGACTGTAGTCGAGATGCCAGGTCAGGACCAACCACATTGCATATCAGTCTTTGGATTTTGTAGAGAACCTCGAGATGAACAGTAGGGGGACCAGACCATATATAGCAACAGTATTCAATGCAAGAATGAATGATAGATTTGAACAATGGACTCAAGACAAGAAAAACCTTCTGGTGCGACACAAAAAACCAACTTTCCTTGCGGTAGATGAAGCTATTGGTTCAATGTAGTTGTTCCATCTTAGGTCAGTAGAAAATGTGAGACCAAGAAGGCACAGAGAGATGCTCTTGTGGAGGTGAGCATCAGCCATGCTGATAGGAGGCAGGGAGGTTTTTCCATAGTGGATAAATTAGAGCAGTTTTGTTTTGGAGGCATTTAAGTTTACAAGCCATTTCCTGCCTGAGTCAACTACAGATTGGAGGTCCTTTACAAGACCAATGGCCAGGTTAAGTTTGTCAGCAATGCCAGATTTACTATTGAGACAGAAGTAAATGTTAGTGTCATCTGCATAGATACCAACATGAGAAGATCATTGATGAAGATCAGATACAGTGAAGGAGTCAGAATAGAGCCTAGGGGAACACCAGCGTTCGTATGAAAGGAACCAGAGGAAAACCCATTTAGGACGACCTTTATTTCAGTTTGACAGGAATGATTGGGTTAAATCAAATAACTGTCCTGTAATACTGTATCCCTGAAGCTTACAAAGAAGACTGGCATGCCAACCCCTATCAAATGCCTTATATCTAGAGCCATGGCTCGAGCTTTGCTGTTATTATCATGAGCTTGGTATACTAATTCAGTTATGGCCGTAAGCATGCCAGTGGTAGACCTGGCAAAGCAGAAACCATATTGTTTGTCAGAGAGTAGATCATGGGATGTAAAGTGCTTAACCACATTGGCATTGATTAAAGCCTCAGGATGGTAGATGAGTCAGAAGGGTCTCCAGAGTTCTTAAAAACAGGAGCAACATATGAGGACTTCTAACAAGCTGGAAAGCAAGAGACAGTGAGGCAGTAGTTATATAGTTTAAAGAGAACTGGAGCCAGCTCAGGAGCACATTTCTTGAGGACTACAGCTGGTATCCCATCACCACCACTTGCTTTATGAGAGTCTAATTTAGAGATGATGTCCAATATCATCGACAGGGTTATGCTCATCTAACTCAATACAGTCCTTAGTTCTAGGGGGAAAATCAGGTGTGGGTACTCCAGATGAGTTTAGTGTTGAGTTGGATGAGAATTTTCAAGCAAAGCAAAGCATTCAGCCTTATCAGTTGAAAAAGTTAGGACTTTGAATTGATTGAATAAAGGAGGGATTGTGGTTTTGCTGTTGTTCGGCACACTTTTGCAGAGTTGCCAATAATCTTTAGAACCAAACCTGTGAGATGCAATATGTTGTTTCATTCTATCAGCAAATAGTAAATTTGCTTCAATGAGGACACACTTGCACTCATTACGAGCAGAGACAAAGAGATGTTTGTTGCAATCAGACACATCACTTTGGTATAGATGGAAGAAGTGATTCCTATACACTATAGCAGCTGAGCAAGTAGCTGTGAACCAAGGAGATGAGCGCAATTTAACTTTATATTTTCTTGCTGGGATGAAAGCCTCGATGCCAGCTTTTAGCCAGGTGCACATTTATGAATGGGGTGATTAAAAAATCACATTCCAAGGGATGTTGTGAAGGAAATCAAGAAACAAGTCCCAGTCTGCTTGTTGATAACAGAAAGATTTTTTGTTAGTAGGAGATTCTTGGCTGGAGAGGGAGTGGAAGGAGATTTTAAGAGACACTATGGCATGATCAGATTTGCCAACAAACTTCAAATTAAATTCTTCGTAGATTGTTTAGACATTTAGATTTATATCAAACTGTAACCCCCAAATATGCCCTTTAAAGTAATGCGAAATAACAGCGTCTAAGAATTTGAGTGAAACCTGCCCTCAAGGAATTGATTTATTATTGTTGTTTGTTGTAGCTTCTTCCTTTAATGTCGGTCTTCTCCCTCACCCCTTACCCATCTATATCTAGAGATAACACGTGTTAAGTTTAAGCGACGTCTAACCTAAACAGAGTGGGGTTAAGGATAAAGAATGGAAATGGTACGTCTAACTCACTCATGTCTTCTCTCCCACCTCATTTCCTCACTTCGTTGATTTTAAATATGCTTGATTTTAAATGTGTAAATTTCTTTTCATTTTTCATTTCAACCTTTGGAAGTAAAGTCTGATGATCCAGAGCCCTTTTAAGGGGGTTGTGGTGAAATAACTTATTACATGGAACCTTAAAGTGGTCTGTTTTTATTCAAACATATCTGCTCTGAACTTACATTGAGCTCTCTGGATATCATCCTCCTTGGGTCTACCCATACGGATTACCTAGTTTTGCATAAACTATATATATATATATATATATATATATATATATATTTACATTATATGTTTTATTTTAATGTAATACTGTGTTCTTCAACAGGAATAAGGAAAACGAATGAATTATTTGCAAATAAAAAAATTAAAAAATAGACAAAGATGAAATTAGATAAAAAATACAATAGAAACAGATAATATTAAGAAAAATGTTTTAAATTGTCTGAGTTAGCTTGAACTTTGACTATCCGTAAATGTGGCATTTCTTTGCTTTTAATACACAGGTAAGATATAAAAATATTCCATTTTAGTTTTCTAATACATAGTGTTTAAAGAAATTGAATTCCTGATTTCAGTCATGGCAAAAATATTAGAAATCTATTACCCAAATGTAAGTAACAGTATAGTCATCTATTTGTGCTCTAAACTCTTCAACATTACTTATATTAGACTTAAAATCATTTCTGCATGTCTGTCCAATACAATATGTACCTGTTTAATGAGACACTAATTGGTTCTAACTTTCGTAGTTAGGCTGGGTAAGAATAGCAGTTTTGAGCTAGCTTAGATTATTATATCTGTTGCTGCTGATTTCTGGCTATCCCTAGCACTGAACATGTGAAAAACCAATAACATGAGAAAATTGTTAATGTGAAGTATTGATACAAGATTGTAATCACATATGATCATTGTCAATGAATATTTTCTGATTTACTCAATACTTCAAGGCAGTTACAACAATCCCATAATTGAGCAGTTCAAATGTGTAATCAGGTTGTTTCAATCTAAACCAGGGATTTTTCTTTACACAAAGGAAGTAATGTAATTAACTATCAATAGTATTCAATAGTTGTAATAACTCAGCAGGATTGAAGCCCTTGAACATGGGGGGGGTGTATGTGTACATAAAAGTATATGCAGAGGAGGAATCTAACCCCTTGTTAAATGGAATTCTGGTCACAAGAGTATAAAGAAAAGTACTTCTGTAATATACTGTTTAAATTTCATGAGCTTTCTACTAGACTTTGTTGCTAAGTATAAAATGAGAAGAGCAAATAAAAAATAACTCTTCTTTTGGAAAAGATTGTTTAAATAAGGGAGTTGTCTTGTTTTCAGTTTAACAGACTGAGTCTTTTATTATTATTTTTGATAAAATTAAGCAATAAATTGAGTGGAATCCAGTATACTTATTTGAGAAAAGTTTGTCATCTGTATATTAATATTATAATTTCTACCTATCCACCTTCCTATCGTATGTATCACACTCCAAAAAAATAAATTAAATAAAGATTCACCCTTTTTAAAAATCAAAAAAGTAAAGAAATAACAAAACCCAAGACCACAAACCTGTTTACTTGAGTATTTCATTCATCTCCCTCAATTGTCCCTTTCTTTTCACTCATTTTTCTCTGGCCTTTTTATTTAAGTTCTACCTATTGCTCATTCACAACTTATTTTCTCCTCCTGCCTTGTAGTATCCTACAGCTTGGGAAAGACAAATGTGTCAGAGACATGTTAGGGATACCCAAGAAAAAATACAGAGATCAGTTAAAGGCTTTTAGTCTGAAATCTGTTGATTCATATAACCTGCATCTGTGCTATCATTACAATAAAGGAATCTCTGGTTCCAGTAGTCAATGATGTCACTACATTATATGCATTTCCTTTACTTTCCTCAATTCTGTTATTATATAGAAATGAACAAGCACTTGATATCTATATTGCATGTGTCTGTAACACTTTTCACAGTGCACACAGATATTCTAGAACGTTTTGACTCTATGCAGAAGTTCTGATTTATATGTAAAGAATCCTCTCATTTTTTTATGGGTATTATGCAAGTTTCTATAAATTTGTAAAATAAGAATCTATTATTGCATTTGATCGAATATGAAATCCACTATTTTCCCCCCCTTGTATATTAGATTTTAATAAATTTCTAATATATATGCAAAAAGAAACTTGTTTTGAAGAGAGCCAAATGAAGAAGATGGATGAATTTCCAATAACATTCCATGTATCATTCAATAAGTTTTTTCTTAATATTCTCAAATGGGATGTGATCTTATATGCCATCATATATGGTACTTGTTTGCAGTTGTGATGGCAATAAAAATATTAACAATGATAATACAAGCAGTTCAAGTAACTATGAGTTTTGTCTACATCTGACCATAGTAATAAAATCCAGTAAGCCACTAACAGATAAAATTACTAAGCTTGTCTAAGCTGAATGTGATAAGCAATGAAAGTATGTGTCCTTCTGTGAAGTAAGCATTCGACTACAAGTGGACATTATGTGAAGCATGTGGCACTGTGCCAACTATTCCTATATAATCATCGAGATCTCAAGATTCATATTGTAAGATATTTATATCAACCCGAGTTTTCTCAAAGTGCAAAGATTTTTCTTTGGCTATCTTTTAAAAGAAAGTCAAAAGAAAGATATCAGACTTAGACTCAGTGGAAAACAGAGAGCGATAACTGAGCAGTACTAATAAGAATTAGAAAATATTACCACTCATGTGAAACATGTGTGGAGAAGTTAATTTGATTTTTCAATTTCAACTGAGAAGGGTACCTACAAGTATTAGTATCATCTTATGAAATTTATGATCATATATGAAATTTATGATCTTATTTTAATATTATCTCAATTGTGACAATTTTTCCATAAATGAAATATCAAAATTAATAAAATGAATGGAAATACAAATAATATAGTAAAATGTAAATGTAGATAAAATAATAGTATTTTATGTACATTTCTGATAGAATTTCATAAGAAAGGCAACTATTAATTAAATAGATACCTTTCTTATGAAATTTTATCTCACTCTCAACAGTTTTATTTTAATTTTTTTTATATATTTTTCATTGGGCATCATAAGCATAAGTACAAAAATAACAAAAAATTACAACGCTGAAAGTTTTCCTTAAAAATAACGAGGTAAATAAGTTGGTTCACTTAAAACTAGATAATTATGTCACTTCTGTCCTTCTATATGATAACTTTCCCTCATGTAAGCTGTCAATACATGATAAAATCATCACTCGTCAATTGACGTCATTGTTAAGACCTGCTTCATCGTCCTTTTAAACTACATTTTTTTGGTGTCGAAAGTAAGTAATGTTTGTTTCAAAATATTTTAAATAAACTTTATAATTTCTGATTTTCTTAAAAAAAATTTTGAAAAAAATTATAATTGATTTTTAAAAGAATTTTAAACGGAGAATTTAATTTTGTTTACAAAATGGAAAAAATGGTTGACATGATTAATTTTCTGTCAATTTTACTGACTCAAAAAAAAAAAGATTTTTGATGAAAATTTCAGACATGCTAGGAACAATTAAAAAATACCCCAAAAATACTTTGATCTTTCCTCTTAATAATAACAAACATTTAGATAATAAAAAATTATTTTCATCAAGTTTAAGGCCTTTTTTATTTATGTTATGCTCTTTATTTAGCAATCTCATGGAGGTACCTAGTTAAACTATATTATCTTCCTTTTTCTGTTTTTAGATTTGTTAGATGTATTATTTTTCAAATTTTCTTGATAATTTAATGCTTGTGTAAAATTACTTTTTCTGAGTGCTTGATTATAAATGAATTTATTTTCATTAAAGATTTTGCTGCTTGATGATATTCTGTCTCTTCTCACTTTTCTTCTTTCCTCTTTTTTAACACTGTTAATACTAGGATCAATAGATTATCACTCTTCTTTCCTCATTATCATTTGCTCTGTTCATACATTGAGCTCTCTCTACATCTGTATTCTCTTTGGAATTATCCATACAGATTACCAAATAATATATATATATATATGTATATATAAATATATATATATATAAAAGTGGACATTGAAGTCAACACTTAGAGGCGACAGGTTATTTCATGCTAGTCGCGATCATCAGGCTACTAAGTTTTAAATAAATTGAGATATGTGGCCTGACAATTACATCTAGCATGAAACAGCCTGTCGCCTTTAAGTGTTGACTTCAATGTTCACTTTTATATTTACACACACTATCTCTGATATTGAGCACTTTAACCCATAAATATAGCACAGCTTAAGACTATATATATATATATATATATATATATATATATATATATACACGCACATATATATATTAACAATATGTATTCATTTTGTTCCTCATCGGTAACGCTAGTTTTATGCGCTATGCAATCATTAGGTGTAGGCTGAAAACTGATTTGTGAAATTTAAATATTGGTATTTATACCATACTGTTATGATAGTGGAGTAATCCATTTATTTATTTTGAAAAAAATTATATATAAAATTGTAAAAAGTGGACTATGCATATATATATATATATATATATATACACACACACACACACAAACAAACTATATACACTTACATTAAAATTTTACAATGGTAAGTTTTCACTTTGCAACTGATGATTGCATATTGCATGAAACTCAGAGTTGTGCTAACAGCAAGGACCAAAACGTATATTTATTTTAAGTATAAATTTTACCTCTGTTATTATACATCGAGCACTGTTTTATTACCACCAGCACTCAATGTGTGATACTTACTTATATATATATATATATATATATAAATAAATTGCATGGACAAAGAAACCAGCATATAGAAAGAACATATGGTTTGAGGAAGTGTTGATTTCTAAGTTCATACTATTTATATCTACAAATGCTTCATCTCAGATATTGAGTCCTCTTCCCTAATAAATGTAGCAAATTTATTTTAAACAATGATATTTTGAAAAATGATTTAGTATATAGGCATTTTATTCACTCCATCACAACTTGGCTTCTATATCTAGTCCAAATCAAGATAGACAAAAGCTAATGCAATAACATTTTATCAAATGTTTCTTGCAGCTTTAATTGTTAGTTCTAAAGAATGAAAGTACTTACAGTATTCAATGCCAAGCACAATATCCCTGAAATACATCAAGGCTTCTTCCTGAGACAATGGGTGGTTTGTAGGAATTGTGAGCACCTCACTATAAAAGAAGAAAACAAAGAACATCTCTGATAATCAACTTAGAAAATATAAATATAGAGCAGAAATATTAATGCTTAACACAGGATACAAATAAGATATAACTCTTAGCTTTTAACTACTTGCTATTTCCTGTACATAAGAAAAATCATGGCATTCAAAATGAGGAAAATAAAAACAGAAATGGATGAGCAAATAACTAAAATGAATTTTGTTAATATGTTATAAAGAAAATCAAAATATTTTCTGTGGAGTGGTTAAATTTACAAGCTTGGTATAAATATTTTAACCAGTTTTCCATAAAGCTTTTTTATTATATAAAATACCTCAACATGTTAGCAAACTAGTTTCATTACTACTGAGTAGTAAGTTTGGAGGGCTTCTTAATTGTGTCCTTGTGTCTAAATTAAGCTATACTGAGTGTCTAACTTTTTATTTATAACATCATTATTCAGTCATCAAGGCATTTTCCTTTGCTTTCTATATTTTATACTGCCTGTCAGATGAAGTGTATATTCCAAGATAAAAGAATGTCTACAGATCTAATTCAATGAATTCTTTAAGGAATTCATTAGATATCTTTCATTTGTTGGAAATGCTGAGCAGACAAAAAAATTGAATAGATTGAAACAAGCGATTTTCTGAAAGTGACAGATCTGGAGAATATATCAACTGCACAATAACTTCCCATCCTAACTAATGGATGATCATTTGCTCATTTCATATTTTTAATACAAGAACAGAATTTATCAGTAAGCAAAATTACTAGTCTAAATTTTATACTTAAAAAAAATGTTCATTTTTTTTTTTTGGACTAATATATCTTTCAAATGAACCATTGTAGAGTAATAGTATGTTCAGGTTCCAGCATTTCATAATAAAGAATCCCTTTTGAACACAACCAAATACAAGGAAGAACTTTTTCCTAGTAGATTCAGTTTAAGATTTGATTAAAGAATGTCCTGTATCTAATTGTTATTTTCTTTGTTTTACATTCTCATAATAAATTCAGGTTTCATTGTCAATGACTATCTGGTCCAAAAATGGTTCTTCTTTGTAGATAATTTGTAGTAACATGTCAAGTTCAAAGCAAGTCAAAATATTTGATAATGCAAATGCTGTAAATCCAGGAATTGGGGAGGAGAAGAAATGTCACAATCAAAAATCGTACATCCAATATCAATAAATCCCAGCACATGTTGAATCACACTGTTCAATGGTCACATTCAAACTTCCCCCTGGAAACAGTGCTCTTTGTTTATATCAGTTATATGTTCATGCATGCAAATCACCGACAGTTTTAAAAGTCTTTGTCCCATGCATGTGCCATGACAGAATTACAAATGGCGACAGTGACTGAACGGATCAAACATCAGAGGCACTTAGTATTGTTTAAGTTTAGGCCCTTTGGTCCCACTTCACTACATTTTCTTTCTTAGCAAAAAGATAAAGAGGAGAGCTTAAACAATGATTGATTTTCATTTTCTTAGCCTCAAGAGCAAAATATTTTCCTAGTTTCTGAATTTTTAAAGGCTTGTAAATTATGTACTATAGCTGCTGACAGACCTCTAATTTTTCTGCAAGTTCACATTGAGTTTTTTGTATCTTCTTCCAAAAGTACCACCAGTTCTTCACTTTTGAAGTTCCGAGGCCTTATATTGGTGATCTCTGACAACCCAACAATAAATGAACATTACAATTTTATTAAGTTATGACTATTTTTAGATATTTTTTATTAAGTTTCTATGTTAGTTACTAGTAGATTTGGCTCATTGTATCAATATTTTACAATATATCTTCTTAGTAACACCTGATTTAAACTAACCAATTTAAACTTTTTTTAAAAATTTGATTAGGTAATTGTTAAATATTTTTACCTAACCTAAATTCCTTGTCATTTTACAAAGAGATTAAGTAATGAAATTTTTTCTCATGTGATATACATATATACAAAAATTAAGTTAGTCATTGTATTTCAACAATTAGTTTAGCTATTGCTTTGGTAAGTGTTAGAATGTGGAAAAACAAAAGTCAAGTAATTCTGTAATGACAGTGATGAATTCGTGATTATTTTTACACCATTAGAGGCAATTCTAGCTGGCAAAACACATTACTACATGAACTAAAAGAAATTGTGCATATAGCTACTCCACTGCTAAAAAAGATTGCAGTAAAGTTTAAATATTTAATATTAAAATAATCAGCTGTTTCAACTTATGGTGAGTTAAAAGAAGAAATTATTTTACAGATGTTTATTCCAAAGTGGATAAATTACATCAGTTATTAGCTACAGAAAAAGTAGGAGAAATCTACTTAACTTCTACAATAATTGAAATTTTTATGACATAAATCAATATTACTGCATCCTGAGATATATACAACAAATCTTAGCATCTGTGGAAGATATCTTAAGATAAACTTGCAGAGATGACTAACAAAATTATAGATATTTTGACTCCAGGTCTGTCTGTATTCAGTCCTACCTTTCCAGAAGATTAACCTAATTGAAACTGGTATAAAATTGACTCAAAATTTTTTTAAATTCATCTAGTTAAATCTTTTCTGTATAAAACAGCACACATCATAGTGGATAACAATTTCATAACTGATGTAAACTTCAAATTTATATTACTGATATCCCATGACTTACTGTTCTAAAGTGCAAATCTCCATGTTTTTTTTTTTTTCAAAGAAAAAGATTAACTCTGCAGTTTCTGAGTTGGTGCTTTGAGACCAAGTTGGTTATTTTGTATATTCACTTGAACTGGCTGGAAATTTTTAGCCAAGAGTGAAACACAAATAAGGCTGATTCCTTTGAATTAACATGATAAAAGTAAAAGAACAAGATAAATTTACAATCAGTGAATAAATTGATTCTTTACACATATGGCCAACAAAGCATTCGACTAAATCTTGGCTTAAGTCAATCTTAACTGTGGTCATTCATGATAGTAGATTTTCTTGATTTTCTTCATTATTTTGGACTGATGATCAGTCTTACGGAACAACAGCTAATTGATTCTAAAATAAAACTTAAGTCAAAAGGTTGTTTTTCAATCAGTTGCTAAACTTAGCCGCAAAATAGCAGTTGAAAATCAGAGATAAGGATTTTCCCTTCTTTTTACAAGAATTTCTAGATATTAGGAAACTAAAGTTTAATAATGCCTTTGTCAAGCAGGATATAACACATATAATACATTATATTGCATCATAATAGCTACTGGTTTTCAAATATATATCTATGACATCTTCTATTGGGCAAGTTGACAATAGCATTTCAATATATGATGAAACTTGGTATAATTTTACCATCAGCTCATATTTGGGCATTAACAACTTCACTTATAGTTCAAAAAAGCAGTTAACTCTTGGAGGCTATAATAATTTTTACAAACCAAATAATGTTACTGTTCTAGATTGCTAGCCAGTTACACATATTCAATATTTTACACCACAATTGAGAGGAAATTTTATCTTCTATTAGAAACATCAGATGTTCTAGAAACAGCTATTACAAGGCCTAACTTTTACATTTACCTTTTGAAATGAGAAACATTGCTCAATCTTTTTAAAGATTTATGAATCATAGTCTTCATCATCTAGGTTTCACTTTTGATTGCATCATAGTCACTAGTTCTTCACTAGAAAAACGTATGAAACATTTAAGAACAGCTTCTGAGTGTTTTTGAAAATATGAAATAATCATAAATCTAATTCACAAAATTACTTTATCAGGAATTTGCCAATTTTTGGACAAAAAGTGAAATGATACTTGTATATACCTGAAATTTGAGTTATGTCATATTTTGGATATGCTGAAACATCTGTACTTTGAAAGATATGTTGACAAAAAAAAAATAATATCCAACTGTCAGATACTGCCCTGTTGACTTTTGAAATGACTAAAAGAGATTTAATTAATGCTGTCTATTTATCTTATCCTGATCTGAATGACTTCTGTCCAGCAGTTGGTGCTTGTGTATTTGAATTATGAGCTGTACCCCAGCAATGCACAGTGACTGATCTCTTTTCTTTTCAAAGAAATTATCTGATGCAGAAATGAAACACAGCCTATTCACAATTATTAAGCATATATGCTGTCATTAATCACTTTTGTCACTTCTTGGAATGACATATCATTCAGACATTAACTGATCACAAACCATTAATCAGAACGTACAGATAAATATGCTATTCAAGAAATAAGACAACTACATAGCCTAATTTACTAGTGACATAGATCATACCGAAGATGATTGTAACATACTGATTGATAGAAATGTCAGCACTGATTGGATAGAACTAAGTGTGGATGTAAAAACATTAGCAATTGCACAGAAAAGTGGCCCTATTCTTAATTCATATTTTCTAATATTACCTCTTTGCAATTTCAGAAAATTAGAGTACCTGGCTCTAATTTGTTTCATACATGTAATATTTCCACTGTTCTTTAGTCTCTGATAATCTGGGACAGTAGATATTTAATGTGTTGTTCATCTGAACATTAAGTCCACAACCAAACTACTCACAAAGACATTTGTTTAGCTCAGGATTATATCAGCGATATGTATATGAACTCAAAATTGTTCATTAACATATAAAAATCTGAACCTGGTCATTTTCCAGTCCTTGATGAAAATTTTAACCATATGGATATTACAGAACCATTTACATCTAGTCACTTGTCTATTCTTACTTGACTTGATAGGTATATGAGATAGCTAGAGTCATTACCAATGAAAGATATGTGAATTAAAAATCACTAACATGTACACTACATACTGGTTACATTACTATATTTGACATTGCTTCAGTTAGGGGATGATAATTTAATTCTTACCTATTTTATCCATTGACTAATTTACTGGGATCCACTAGAATCAACACTACTTCATATATTCTTAATTGACTAAGAGAGAGTTTTCACTGCTTTATGAAGAATAATAATCTAAAAGTGAAATTAGATAATATATATTGGATGGATCATTTATCTTTGGTACTTTTTTTGAACTTTGACAATGGTTAAAAATTTAATTGTTGTTCTGCAGAACTAGTTTATGGTATGACATTGTGCCTACCTGGTAAACTAATAAAAATACCTACTGAGAATGTTGACCTATTTTTAGACAAATTACACTTTAAAGTCAGTGGTAATCTGTAACAGGTTCAAATGTAATTGGTGCTAATTCAACAATGGTTATTGCTTCTGTTATTTTTCTATCTACTGCCAGAATTAGGTGTGTTACTAGATCTGTATTCATCAGAGTGAATGAAAGCCTTGATGTATTTTGTTTATTAAATTCTACCTTTGATAACATAGGTTACATGAACAGCTCACATATATATATCCAGCTAGATGTTTTCTATAAAGGCAATCTGTGGAGTTAAGCTTCAAGATAGGACATCTAACATAGACCTGTTTAACAGGTGTAATATTGGAGGAATCAAGACTTTTATCATACAGTCTCAGTTACGGTGGACTGGTCTTGTCTTGAGAATGTCTGATGACAGGATACCCAAGATCCTAATGTACAGCTGTTAGATCAGGACTACAGGAATGTAGGACACCCATGGCTAAGATACAAAGACAAGCTGAAAAGCAACTTGTCAGCAGTCAATATACACATAACACCCTTGAGTGCTTAGCCTTGGAGCGGGTAGAATGGAGATCAACGTGTTTTAGTGGACTCAGCAATTTTCAATCTGCTTGTGTGAATCATCTTCAAGAAGTGAGAGCAAGATCTAAAAGGTCAGCCAATCTAACAGTGATCTCATCTCACAATCCTCGCACTTGCTCCATATGTGGCCTCTTTTGTAAATCACTAGCGGGTCTTAAACGCCACTTAAGATTACCGCACAAAATTTCATAACTGAATCAATAAGCTGTCAGATCCTCATATGTCGAAACCAACAGGAGAATACATTATGTGTGTGTGTGTGTGTAGTGAGTCCTGATAAAAATAAAATAGAATATATAAAACAAATAAAAAGAATTCCAATTAAAATAAGGCATTTGCACTTGCCTTTAAAACCCTTATCTCTTTCTTTCTCTCCCTCTCTCTTTCCTTCTCTCTATATACTTTTATCTCAACTAACGATAAGGCAACCCTCAAATAAAAAGAGGAAGAAGAAGAAAAGATTGAACCAGGTCAAAAACACAGGAAATTTGCAAGAACAGAGAGGAGTTATTTGTGACTGAAAAATACCAAAAGTCAGAGAGACTCCACACATAACTTCCATCATAAAAAAAAAAATGAATAAGAAAGGAATGTTTAAAAATGAAATAATTTGGCCAATCAGAAAAATAGAGACTTTTTGATGGTTAGCTGAAACCAAAGTTCCCACCATAAACTCTGAACCTATTCAAAAGAGTATAAAACCTTTACGTCTGGGCTACCAACAGATGGGATGCGGAGAAGCAGAGGAGATCAGAATGATGCTATAAGAGGACAAAAAAAAAAAGAACACAGTTATGTGTGACATATGAAGAAGCAGCCAAGAGGTCATCTGCTACTGACATTTCTTCCCTGTTAAGAGCTGAGAGAAAACACAGCAGATTGACATCTGATCTAATTTCTCACATTACTATTACCCCTACCATGATCTGGCTTCCAACTTCTAAAATGGACATTTCTTCAGATTGTTATCAATATCCACTAGATCAACAAAGATTTTGCCATGGCCAAATACCAAAAGACTCACTCATCACTATAAAGAAAATAAATATATTATTTATTTTAATCCTTTGATTCAGTTCATTTTATTCCCAAAATTTCCAATAAAATTATTATCCTACAAGCTATTCACATGGGCAATGTTCAAAAGTGAATCCATATCACACACACACACACACATATATATCTATATATATATATATATATATATATATAGGGAAAAGGTTATAGTTGTTCCAACGAGAGAAAAAGATATATTTTTAAAAAAAAAGAGAAACTGCAAATGTTTTTGGTTATAATGTGAATTTGTTTTAGCGTATATATTATATTTTATTCTTCATATTTTTGCTACATGTGTTTCCGGTCTTGTGACCTTCTTCAGGCAAATAAAAGGAATAAATTTTCCTTATGTTCTTTTAATGTTTCATTGTTTGTTTTCTATATTTGTAGTGAGCCTTGATCTCATTTCTAGACTGTTGGCAAAAGCAAATTTGTGCCTAAGTGGTAAGAAAACCATTAGGTTTGGTCTGAGAGGTAGTGATGATAGATGTGTTGATGAGAGACCTTTTTCCTATCCCTACATTAGCCTTGAGACTGACAAATTTATTTCCATTTTTGTGTATTGCATGTGTGTGAATCCCAGTTAGCTTGCACATGCATATGTATATTCCATCCATATATACATACTGACTTATAAAAAGGAATCCACATACATATATATATATATATATATATATATATATATATATATACACACATACATACACACACATATATACACCCCCCCCACACACATGCACACATTCTTCCTGTGTTGCATAGGACTCACATGTGTGCCTGTGAGTAGTCTGTTTTTGCCTGTATATGTACATGTTCTCCATGGATACCTGTTTACGCATGCATATGTGTATGTATGTGTGCAAGACTGGAAACACATGGAGTAAATATAATATATACACTAAAACAAATCCACATTATAACCAAAAACGTTTGTGGTTTCTCTCTTTTTTTAATATATAAAATAGAAGATAAAACTCTAAAAACATTTTTAATTGGTTTAGTTTTTGCCTTACTTCTAAAAATCAATACTTGTGATATTTGAGAATTTAGTCAATTTCTTGATATACTCTTTAGTAATATAACTGCAGAATTTCTCATAAGTTGAAATGTTATTGTGGTGGAAAGCAACCATAATTGTCTCCTCCTCTAACTACATGATTACAAAAGAAATGATCGAACCTCACTTATGAGCAGTAGTCAAACTGTATTGAATAAAGCTTCACTACAAGCATAAATGTTTGATTTAGAGATACCAAGGTATAATGCCTCATTATCTGTTGATTGTGACTGTCACTCACAAAAATTACTATCCAATCTCTGTGTAAATTACTCATTAACTGAAATAACAGTGTAAAATATGCTAGCCACATTGGTTTCAAGATCTATTCCTTTTCTAAAGCATTATTTGGAAAGTATTACAATAAATTAATCTCCATTATTCAACAAATCAATTAAGGTTAGGTGTGCACTGAGCCATGAAAAAGTGACTGTACATAAAGCAATTAGGATTTGTGTTGACAATCATAAAATAACATGGCAGCATGAGAATAGACAAGAATAGCAGCCACAGAATAAGAAAAAATTATGCATTGTAAAATAAGGGTTTAATTCTAAATAATTATCATTTGCAAATATATGAATATGTGCATACATCAAACTGACTTGCAGAAGAAATAAGTACTTGATCTCAAAGTATTCAAAGGATAATATATGTTTCAAACATAAGACAGAATTTGAATCAGAAAATTATTCTTCCAAGGTGTTGCTAAGTATAAAATCAAATCATTACATTATTTACATGTGGACTATTGTCTTCATCTTTGTTGTTGCTATCACAATGTTTTGACCGTTGTGCACTCCATCCTTCATCAAGAGTATGACGATTCTGGTAACCTATAGGGAATTTCAAACTGAACCCTTTATTTAATCGTAGTCAGGTGTATTAAAGTATTGGTTTGAGAATTTGGTGACATAGTAATTGTGAGTTCAGTCCCTAGGCTGGGCAGTGTGTACATGAACTCAGTAGAAATGGGTGAGCAATAGCTGAAAAGTAATAAGAACTAAATGAGATATCCCTAGACATAAGCAGTGGAACAAGAATTATATATATAATTAGAAACATATGAGTTTTTATATGCATTTGTTAAGCAGGCCATTTGAAAGTTTATACATTTTTGACATTTTGATAAATGGTAAGGCTTAAAACCAAAATGAACATATAGCCAGAGCAAAAGCTAATCTAAGCTAATGATTGCATGCTTGTATGTTAATCCTGTAAACTCCCCTGTGGAGTATAGAGCCCCAGCTTCACCATACTAGGTATTGTTGCCAATTTTGGGATTTTGTTTTTAATTCTACTGTGAGAATGTCAAAAAGAGTAAAAGAAAGGAAGCATCTTTCGTTATCAATAAGCCAGAAAGTTGAGATACTCTAGAAGCTTGATTGTAGTGTATCTGTGTGGTGTCTGACTGAAGAATACAGTGTTGGAACTACAACTTTTTTTTTCTTAATCAAGTTCACCCTGAGCAAGGCAGTAAAGCCATTAAGACATAACTTTTTACTGGGTGTGGAAGAATTAGAAAACAGAAACATTACCAAGGAGTAAGAACAACAGAAGAGTAATCAGGAAAACAGAAATTGACACTGCATTTAGATTTTTGAAGATTAAAGTTGACTGAAAAGCATGGATCTGGTAGGGTGTTCCACAAATGAGGAATGTGAAAAAAGAAACTGTTTGCATAGAAATTATAGAAGTTACATCCAGCAAACTCAACTGCAAATTGACAAGACCTCATCACCAGTCTAGTATTGCACTTAAATTCAAAAAGTCTAGGTACCATAGTGAAGAACTCATCAGAATAGTTACCATCAAAGTATTTGTAGAAAAGGCGCAGGGAAGAATCTTTACAGTGGTGGGAAAGTGATTGAAGCCAAGAGGCCAGATCAGAACCAATAATTGCTGATTTTTCTTTGGATTTTGCCAAGGAGCTCGAGATACATAGCAAGAGTACTGGACCATATGTGGCAGTAATATTCTAAGCATGGATGAATGATAGACTTATAGATATGTAAGACAGATTATGGAGAGAAAAACTGTCTAGCACAACACAGTGAAACAACTTTCTTAGCAACTGATCTAGCAATGAATTCCACTTCATGTCAGCTAAGAATGTTAGCCTGAGAAAGTGCAAGTCACTCTCTTGGAGGTTAGCATCAGTCATGCTGATGGAAGGCAGAAAGGGGTCTTTTAGATGTTTAAGAGAGAACAATTTCATTTTGGAGGCATTAAAGTTAAGCTATTCTTTTCCCCAGTTAACCGGCTGAAGATTGTTTTGGACATCAGCTGCCAATTTGACTTTACTGAACTGCTCAGACAGTATTGAGACAGGAGTAAATTGTTGTGTCATCAACATAGATACCAAGTTGAGAGCTGATATCATCATGTAGGTCACTAATGAAAATTAAAAACAAAGTAAGACCAAGAATAGAGCCCTGGGGGACACCTCTGCAATTGTACAAAAGGATCTAGAAGAGTGGCCATTCAGGATAACTTTCATTTTACAATTTTATAAGAAAGATTGGATCAGTTCAAAAATTTGGCTGGAGACACTGTAACTTTTCCACTTGTGAAAAGACTTGTATGCTAAACCCTGTCAAAAGCTTTTGAGATGTTGCTATATCATTTAAAGAAACAGAAAGACAAGTCAGTGAAATTCTACTGTGACAGTGATGATGAAAAACAGGAAAACACTGAATAAGGTAAAAAATAATAAATAATGAAAATCTTAACCAGGTATTGCTACAGTGGATATGACAACAGAGATTCATTCATTAGTTGGTTATTTAATCAGCATATCAATCACTATGGTTTATTAATGCTGAAATGGTTGGTTGGTTGATTTTGTTCAATGGCATGACAACCTCTCCGGGCCACTCAATGCTGAAATCCAAATATTTTGTACACAACCTTATGGATTTAATCACAGGTGTTTTGCATGCAATTTTATGCTTTCAGGTTAAACGTTTTTTTTACAGATATAGTTTATAGATAATAATATGTATTGTGCTTCCTTCTATAAGTGCTGGAAGCAGACTACTTCTTTCAGGTAGCCTATTATTTGAGAAACATACATTTTTGAAAAGCCTGGTAAGGTATATTATAATATTTGTTGTAATTTTTTTTTGTATTTTTTGCAGTCTATTAGGATGTGCTTAACAGTGGGCAATTTATCACAAGAGATGCACCGAGGTGCAGTTTCTGCTTTGAGTAAATATGTGTTTAAGATATGTATGTCCAATTCAGATTCTGCTAAGCACTATATCTTGTTTTTGATCAGGCAATGGTTCTCTATTTTTTAGTTTGACTGTTGACTGATGTTTGTACAGTTTGTTGTTTGTAAACATATCTCAAATTGTTTGCCATTTTCTTTTAACGTATTGTGTGATCTTATTTTTGTACTCTGTTATATGGGAGTCTAATGTTGGTATTGTCATTTTGATTACCTCCTTTGCCAGCGAATCAGCTTTTTGATTTCCCTTAATGCCAACATGGCTAGGAAGCCAGGCCAAGATTACCACTTTGAGGGCTTCTATCAAATCATGACAGACTTCCAATATCAGTGTAATGGATGATTTGGATGTTTTCATTAATTGCAGTGAGGATGGATAGGGAGACTGAGAAGATGAATTTTCTGTCTTCAGAGTTTTTGATACTTTCGAGCACCATTTTTATGGCTTGTAGCTAAGCTGTATAAATGGATGCATTGTTTGGCAGTCTAATTTGTTTGTGGACTTGGCTGTTGGTGACTGCAGCACCAGTTCTAACCAGGATTTTTTATCTAGCTGTATAGAATGCGTTGTAGTCACTGTATTTACCTCTCAGTTCTCTGTATTTACTTTGGCTCATATAGTTGTTGGTTGTGTTCTTTTGTTGTTGTGCCAGTGTTAGGTTTATATAAGGTTCAGAGATTATCCATGGAACTATTTTAGTTATTGTGAATGGTGTTATGTTATCAGGGTTTTGGTTCTTGTTTTAAAGCTTCTTTGATTCGAAGTTCAAATGGGGGAATAGATGTTGTTCTTTTATTGTAGAATTGAATATAGTGAAGATTATGTTTTTTGGTATGTTTGGTTTGGATTGTAGTTTTAGTGCATATTGGCGTGATAATTTTACCATCTCAGGGAAAAAGGGGGTTCCTTGGCTTCTATATACAGACTTTGTATAGGTGAAGTACAGAAGGGACTAAACTCAGACTATAATTTTGTATAAACTGCAGATTTTTTGGTAGGATTTACATGTGGCATTGTAGATAATCCATCTATAGTCTAATTTTGATCTGATGTGTTATATATATATATATATATATATATATATATATATATATATATATATATATATACACACTGTGATCATTACCTTTTGGTCCGCAACACAGACCCTTTTCGATATTTCTTTTAAAGGTTTCAAAGCCCTTTGGCATTTTTGTTTTAGGTGACTGATGTGTGCTTTAATTTTAAGCTTATTGTCTATTGACTCTTAGATATTTTGTTTGTTGGATGATAGGAATCATGTAATCATTTAGTATTAATTGTGGGTTGAGATGGTATGCTTGTTTTCATTAGTCCATTTTTTTAATTTTATTTAGACAGATCTGCATATGTCTCTCAAGGGATGACATGTTTGGAGAATAGTATTTAATTGAGAGATAATCTACATAAAGAGACTTTTCAATACTTGGGTGGACGGTTTTTACAATGCTGTTGATTTTGAGAATGAATAAGGTAACGGACAAGATACTTCATTGAGGTACTCCTGCTTGAGTGAAACTAATGTATTTCCATTTCGTACTCTGAAAATTCAGTGTGCTAGAAAGATTTTGATGAATGTGGCCATTCTTCTTCTTGTGGATATCATCATAGGTTTTTTCAAGATTGAAAAAGATCAACAACACATGGGGACCTTGAGCAAGGCCATCACGGATAAAGGATTCAGGTTGTACTAGTTGATCATTGGTACTTAGTTTTTCCAGAACTCACTTTGATATCTAGATAAGAGATTATGTTTCTCCAGATACCCTATCAGTGAGATATTTATCATTCTCTCCATTGTCTTGCATATGCATCCTGTTAGTGCAATGGGTTGGTAGTTTTAGAAATTTGACTGAAGCTATGATTTGGGGAATTTATCATTGTACTATATATCATTAAAGTTCTGAAAGAGATGTTTCTGATAGATTTTTTAAAAAATTGATAGTGAATTTCTTCTGGGTCAGTTGGCATATTTGTACTTTTGTTTATGGAGATTTTTTTAGTTCTGTGGTAGTAATGGGAATGTTGTATTCTTTGTTGTTTGAGGTGAATGTAAGTTTTTCTTTTTCCATAATGTTTTTATATTTTTCAAATTATGGTGATAATGATCTGTTGAGCAGTTTTATTGGAATTCTGTTGCTACTATAGATTAACTATGTCTTCTTTTCATGTGTATTTGTCGTTATTTGGTTTGGTTAAGTGGACTGTTGTATTTTGTGTTATATTTTTAGCATATTTTCCTTATTATTTTCCATGTTTCATTTATTGGTGTTTGATTGCTTAGTTTGGAAATGTAGTCTCTCCAAATTTATCTTTTGTTTTTTTGATTATATAGTGTGCTTTTGCTCAAGTTTGCTGGTACTGTTGCAAATTGGTTGTGGATGGTTTGTGTAGGAATACCTTGAGCATTTTTTCCTGGTTTTGACTGCTTCTTTCTATGATTTTATCAGTCTGATTGGAGTTGATGCAGCTCCATATTTTGGTGTGTTTGTTGACAGGAAGTGGGAAGTTGGCCAATCAATCTTTCTATTTCAGTTTTGGGCTGTGTTTTGGGAGAATGTAGATTGAGGCATGGTGGAGTTAATGATAGCATCTTGGATTGAGGAATTGGAGAGCCAAGTTCAAATTCCATTTAGATCCATTACCTTCACTTACATGCTAATACCCTTGGGAAAGGTATGAATCCTCTTCTCCCCACCAGCTATGAGCAAATAGCAGGATAGACTAGGTTCTATAACATTGGGTAGAAAATGGTCTAGGAGAAGGAAAATCTTTGAATTCAAAACCGGCCTGGAGAGGGTTGGGCTCCGTGAGGCCATCTTGCCCAAGAAACACCACTTTTACTACGGCTGCAGTACACATGATGCCCCTCTGACCCTACAGGTCATGGGATAAAAAAAGATTGAACAAATGGTTATTGTTCAGTGGGGTGAATCTTTTATTGCAGTGGCCTAAAGGCTTATATTTATTAGAAACACCTCATTGGTTATTATTTTTTTTTTAATTAATATTGAGTTGCCACCAATTGGCCTATTGTTTATTGTCAATATGTTTGTTTTGCTGTAGGTGTCATATCTTTTATCAGTTTCTTTTGGTCATATCCTTGAAATCTGTGACATCTTAGATTTGGTATATATTTATCTAATTTGGCTCTTATAAATAGTCAATTTTAATTTCAGTTGTTAGTTTGGGTGTATTGAAAGTTAATATATATGTATTTGTATTTTATTACCAGGTTTTGTTTTTTAATTGTTATTCTTTTGACAGCAAACACATTTTGTTTTTTAACTTGGCTTTTATCTCTTCCATGGTACAAAGAGACAAATCTCTATTATGAACTACACCTTTCATGTGGGTATGCTTTTACACTAATGTTATGGAATTTTTTAATCTTTAACAGTATGCTCACATGTTTTTTATTTAGTATTTCCACCAGATTTTTTTTTACTGTCTTAGGATTTACCATTGAGAATAGAACTCTCTATACCAGGAATGGTGATAATTTAGTTAATGGGACCTCCTCTCTAGACTCTAATATTATGAATCTATGAAAGAGTACCTCACATTCAATTTGACCAGAATCTATGTGACATCTTTTCACTTGGGTTTTTCTTTCTGCATCATTTCACTGACTGTGCTCCCTACCCACTGCGGAGTCCAACAAGAGCAAATGTCAAGGGAGAAACCCATTTGCCTTGACAGATCAAGGTCACACAGTCAGTATACTCACACTATGATGGGTAATAATTATCTGACTTTCTAAATCACAGTTCCCAAGTTAACTTCTTTTTCAGGAATAGTTTGAAACTATAGTTTATGGCAACAGAGAAGTGAGCACTTTTGATGAACTGATGGTCATGAAACAATAATATATATCATAATGAACCAAATATTGAAAGTGAGTACATGGAAGGTTGACTGCAGAAATTTAAGAAGTGTCATGGTATAAAATATCTAAAAATATGTGATGAAAAAGCTTCAGCTGATTACAATGCAGCTGAAAATTACTTAGAAGAATTTGCCAAGATAATATTGAATGTAAAGCTCAGTCCTGAGCACACTCAATATTCTTGAGTGTGCTAATGCTGCAGACACACAAGGTGAAGCTGGCAGTTATAGGAAAAAGGTAATGTCCAAGAAGTCTCAAAGATGTGCACAACTTACTATGCCAAAAAGAAAACATGGGTATGCAAGAAATATTTTCTGAATGGTTCAATAACTACTCTGTATTAGCAGCATGAGCTCAATGCTGAGAAACTGGTTTGGATGAAAAGTCTAAGACCTTACTGTTCCTGAATAACTGCTCTGTACATCCACCTACTGAACTGCTTGTGAAAAATAATGTTTTTGTCACTTACTTTCTTCCCAGTGTGACATTCATATTACAGCCTTGTGACCAAGGAATTTTACATTCCATGAAGACAAAGTACAAAAACCATTTCAGGAACTGTATGATTGCAGCAATCAACAGAGGAGAAAAGACTAAGACTTTCTGAAAGAGTTTAATATTAAGGATGCTATTTATGTGATTGCAAGTGCTTGCAAAGATGTTAAAAAGTCAACAGCATGATGAATATTTTGAAGGGTTTTTTTTATCACTAATGAACTGGGGATATAAAGACACATAATTTATGCTAATAGTGTATTGGATAAAAATATAAAAACATTTAGAGGAAGCTGATTGTTTTGTGATTCATTTCTGCCATTAATGAATCTGTCCTGAACACATATATTCGGGAGAACTCTGCTGATATGCAGAGTTCATTAAAGCTTACTGTTAACAATTCTACTACAATTTAATGAACTCTCCTTGTTAATCATTTTGATAATGGCTAATTTACTCTGTCCAGAGAAACATACTCTTGACTGATGTGGAACTGGAATATCATTACTGGAGAATAACTTTCATAAACTTCTTGAGTATGTACTGTGACCAAAGTTCTAATAAGCTACACTATCTCACCAAAAGTTTATGAGTATTTGGCAGATGTATCTTCCTATGAAGAGGCTTTAACAATACTGCAGAGGATCTAAATTAAAAAGTAAAATGAAATGGTCTGTAGACAATTACTGGCTACAAGGCCTCAGCTGCCCTCAGAATCTACTGATGGATTTTATCAAGCCTTAATAAAATTAAGAACTGTTCATTTTCTTCAGTATCAGCAGAACAATATTGAGCCAAATTGATATGAGATGCCTTCATAAACAAGCTATGGTCCAACAAAGAATACTCAAAAACAGCACCTTAACATTACAACAGGCCTACGACCAAGCAAGAGTAATAAATTTAGCAGAACAAAATGTAAAAAATTATGTCACACTTGCAGTAACATCAGAGCGCTCTCCACCTATTCCCCATTGCCATCATATGAAAAACAAGGCTCTCCAAAAATATCAGCCTTAAATTGATGCACATGTTTTTTTCTGCAGGGGGCAAGAGATACACAAATTCATTATGCCCCACTAGAAGAGACAAATATTATACATGCAGAAAGCAGTGACATTGGGCTAACATTTGTAAAAGTAAGAAAATGAGGAGTGAAATGATATCTTGTTTAGCATCATTGGACACACTTGGCAGCTTATCAACTACACCAATAGAAATCACTGCTAATGAACAGCAACTAAATGCACTGACATAGGGAGCACAGAAAACTACCTTAATGCAAGCATTGCAAAAGTAAATATGTGGAATGTTTACCCAGGCTTAAACAAAGTGGTGATGGCTATCTCTTTCCATAAAAATACTTGGACACCAACTCTTGAAAGACTTGTGCTGAAAATGAACCTAGGTTTTACCTGCCTAACACTAGCAAGGTCATAAAAGCCAATCGACACTATGAGAGAATCACAATGAATTTTAAAGGTCTGCTTCCATCAAAAACTAACAAATATATGCTGACAATTATTGATGGATATTTGCGGTATCCTTTCATGATACCCTGTCATGATGTATCCCCTACAAGCACCTTGCTCAGTTTTTGCTATCTTCTGGCTATCCATGTATTTTCATTCAGACAGAGGAGCTTCATTTATGTTTGAATGCTTATGGCAGTTGCTACAACTGCAAGGAGTAGATGTAAGTAGAACAACTCCATATAACCCTCAAGGTAATGGCCAGTGTGAGAGGTATAATGGAATAATTTGGAAAATTGTTCAACTAGCAGCTGCTGATAAAGGAGTAGCTTTAGAGAACTGGGAATAATTTCTCCCAGAGGCCCTGCATACAATTAGAACACTGCTATGTACAGCCACATCACCCCATGAACATTTTCTCCTGTTTCCTATAAGTTCAACTGGAATGTCCCTACCATCTTCGCTCTCAAGACCAGGAGTACTATTACTAAAAAGACACATGTGACTGAATAAGAACAGACCACTGGTGGATCAAGTGGAACTTCTAAATGCCAAGTTCCAGGGATGAAGCAGGACCCACAAGTCTAAGCAAGGGCTGTCCTCAGGACACTTCAACTGACTTTGAAGAAACAGAAACATGGTCTCCTGTTGAAGATTATGGAGAACCCTTGAGCTCTGGTCCCTCAAGTGGTGATGAAGAGGTTTCACAGAAGAGAACCCACCCACCTACCAATACTTCAGAGGATGATCAAGCCACTCATAGAAGATTACAAAAATGCAGCAAGATTAAATCCAGTTCTAGCTGCTGGAAATATGCCACAGTCTTGGACACAGGATGCCTGCTTGATTCAAAAACTTCTTCCCTCTGTAAGAATAAGGCAGGGGAAAATGTGGTATGATCTATCTTCCTCATTAATGGATCTGTCCTGAACACATTTTCAGGAGAACTCTGCTGATATGCAGAGTTCATTAAAGCTTACTGTTAAGTGAATTCGTATTGTCTCAAACAATTGTATTACACTGATATCGAAGAAATGTACTGACAATACTGACAATGATGCACCCGTTGTGCATTCCTTGAGTGATGGGAAAATCGTTAAATATAGAAAAGAAAGATGACAATAGTAATGATAACATTATGAACACTGGTGAAAAAATAACCATAGAGGATCTGGTAAAAATTTTTGACCAGTGACCAATTAATTACTGGGTTTAAACAACACAAATTTATCAGTGAGCAGTAAATTATGCCAGTTTATTCAATTAAAGAGAAATTTCTGACCAAGAAACTGAAACTGATGAAGCAGTTGGTGCCCACAGAAACGTTTTCAAAGGCTTGTAATGGGAACACATCATCATGGGAGTCAATATTGTACACCCAGATCCTTTGTGACAATAATAATAGTGATACCAATGACCACGCCTTTCTGCAACATTGTCATGGTAAAAAACAGTGTAGTGTGACATAAGAGATGTAGAAGAGTGTGGCAGTTCACAAGAGGATGTTTACTTAATCTTCTTTTTAGAAACATATTTCTCTAATGTATGTTTATGGAATATAATCATCCTATACTACATTATTTATTAATGTATTTTTCTATAAAGTACAGTATTATTTTCTGTCAGACATATTTTTAAATTTTTTATTTTGTCCTTACCACAGTTATTCTATAATCTGAAAATGTCTAAAAACTGAAACACAACTGGCTCCAAGGATTTCAGATTAGGGATACTGGACCTTTACTACTTTATAATAGAATAGATAAGGTTTATTTGGATCTCTTTTGTAATCAGTATAATTATAAAAAAAAAATAGGTGATCATGATTCTCCACAGATTCTTTTTCTTTCTTATTTGTGAATTGTCATACATTCTTGGGAAAAGATAGTGGAGTTGTTTCCCATTGCTGTGTTGTAATATTGTCTTTGTTCAAAATAGCTGAGAATTAGGAAGGGCGTAACTAAAGAGAGTATCGAAGGAACAGAAAACTAGGTAGAAGAAAGAAAGAAAGAAAGAAGTTTATTAAATACCCATATATAGAACAGAAAAAATGAAGTAAGTCAAACACTACTCAAATCCTACTCTAATGTGGCTACTTGCCATATTTATAAGTAAAGGCAGTCCATTGTCACAGTATTAGGAAAGAGGAGGACTCTACGACAGTTTGGAATTCAGTTTTCCTTCTCTTAGACTGGTTTCTGCCAAGGTCAGAAAAGTCCAGTCTACCTTGATATTAAACCATAACTGGAGAGAGAACAGATGGATTCATACCTTTTCCAAGGGCATACATGCAAAAGTGAGTACAATGGACTTGGCTGGAATTTGAACACAATATGTCAATATTAATTTCTGTGATGATAACCACTATGCTACCTGTAAATCCAAGCTAATAATTCCTAAACAATTACACAAATGGAAAAACCTAATACTTTGTCAACTTATGATAATTAGAGGACAGTATGTTAAAATAATCCAAACTAATAAAAATTAAAGTGATCAGCATATGAGCTTAGGAAAAAACAACAATTCATCTTATTGCCTTTGATATATCACAAAAGAATGAAATACAAAGAGTGAATAAATCTCTGTAATTTCCTCCAATGAATGTGTGTACTTTTGTCACTTATGACATACTGAAAAGCTATTAAATTATACCTTTGGCCACAATATTGTTGTATGTGTTAAAATTCTAGGTAGACTCATAAAAAAAATGTGAGATAACAAATAAGATTATATATATATGTATATATAGTAGAAACTTTCTTGAAATAACTTTTTCTATGTTTATGTTCATTTCATGAAATATAAAAGAAAACATCATTTGAATGGCAATAGCAATTTTTAAGCAATTTTTGTATATGGATATATTCAGTATTCATTGACCAAGCACCCACTGCTATTTCAGTTATAATTTATAAAATCTTTATCTTGAAATAATTTTTCAGGAAAATAGGTTTCTCAAATCCTCTAGCTGTTATTGCTCTCTGCAGTATTGAATAATTATGAAAAATTAAACAAAAATGAACATAATTATAACATAAATTTCAAATTTTACAAGTACATAAATGTACTCAGAAGTGGCAAAGTAGTTTTTGTTCAGTTAATTAACTAGCTGTTTATGTAATACATGTTATGTTATCTTGAATAGGATTAATGGAATAAGTACATGAAGACTGATTCATTCCAATGGTTATTTCATCAATCCTGTTGAAAGACTCAAAGGCATAAGACAGAGAAACTCATGGCTAGTATGGATATCAAATCCCTCTACAGTAATGTACCTCTTATTAAGAAATGCTTGAATCGCTTAAAAATCATCTAGTACAATAAAAAAATTAACCTTTCCCTACTAATAAATAAAAAATTTATAAAGATCAGCCGATTCATTACAAACAGTAATATAATAAATTTTGATAGTCAAGTACCATACATGATACATGCTTGGGTGATCATGTTTCTTTTGATTCATGACTGACTAGGCAGAAGAATTTCCTGCAGTAGGTTGCCATTTCCTTCTGTAGTAGATTGGTTGCCAACCAAGGCTATAGGAACCAGTCTGTCTTGCTATTCAGCCCATGAAGAGATGGATTTATATCTTTCCTAAGGGTATTTGCATGTAAGTGTATGTAACAAACCTGACTGGAATTCAAATTTGTCTCTTCCCGATTTCCCATTCCAAGCTGTCATCTATTACACCACACATATTTTTATTCTTTTGGTGGCAGAGTAAGAAAAAAAGGAATAATAATCACAGTTGCATTTTAACAACTGCTTTGAAATGTAAATAAATGCTTTCTTAAGTCATTAAAATGTCAGCTAGCATTTTTCTATACATTCATCTCTCAGCAATTTCTTTACTATTGCTTCTCTTATCTTAGTAAAATTTAAATTAGGTGAGGTGACTCATTTACATATGAATTCACAAAGACTATAAATAGCTACAGCTGTTAAGCATGAAGCAGGTGAGTGTACATTGCTTCCTATGAATCAGTAACACTACACTACAGTGGCATCACCGATATCTAAAGAACTGAACAAACAATTATCACTGGATAATTATCAATACACACAAGCATGGCTTAGGATACTAGCAGCTAAAGCTAGAACAAAAATGCTGAAGGATTTAAAATTAGTTGTGGGAGAAAACCAAATAACTGACCTCTTGTTGGCAACTGATGGTTGTGAAGCCATTATAAAATTATCAGCAATTTCAAACCCAAGACAGTTGGAGGAAATGATATTTGATAATATAAGTCAACTAATAGTGACAAACATAGCACCCAAGAGAAAACTATTGAATGAAGAGAGAGCTAAGTTCATGAATATTTCTCAAAGTGAATAAACCAGTTATTGAATATGTTCTTCATTTAAAACAGGCCACTAAATATTGTGAATTTGAGAAACTGGAATTGGAAAACCATTCAATTGAAGAGGATTTGATCTGAATGAAATTGGTAAATTGCCTTCAAAATGAGGTGTATCGGCTGATGGCTATAATGCATTTATAACTGGAAAAGTTGTCACTAGAACAGTGTGTGGAATAATTCAAAAACTTAATAGAACAAAAGTTATGGATCTGGACACATATGTGATAAAGAAAAAAATTAAATAACATGTACTTTTTGTGGATATCAACAACATAGAGAAAAACAAAAATGCCCAGCATATAAAAAAATGTGAAAAGTGTTTCAAAATGAATAATTTTAAAGATCCAAAAAGAAAAATGTAGAGATGGCCCAACAAAATGAAGAGGAAATAAATATTGATGTCATTTCATTGAAAAAAAGAAATGAAAAAGGCTTATTAAAGATTCAAATCAATAATGTTTTATTAGACATGCAAGTGAGATAGAGGAAGTGAGTGATGTTGTTACCCAGAAATTTCTGGAAGAAATTAGGAAAACCAAGCTAAAAGAAAAGCCTTATCCAATTGAATCAGTTCAATGGATCCCTGATAAAAAAAAACAAAAAAAACATTAGGCTATTTTAAAGTCTACATGGAACTAAACAATAAGTTTGATGTATTAGCAATTATTGTGGCAAACTGTGAAAAGAATAGGAAATGATGTATTGAACGTAAATTTGACAAAATTAGTAAACAAAGTCAAGGCAGAAGAAACAATAATGTTAAAAAAACTATGACGCAAAGTTAAGACTAAAGAAAAATGTCTACCCCTCATATTTTCAAGCACAAAAAGTGCCAGTCCATCTACTACCAATAGTTGTGGAAAAACTAAAAAAATTACTGGAACAAGATCTACTTGAACAAGTTCTGCCAGGAAGAAGCAAATGGGCCTCTCCATTAGTAATTTTAAGAAAGAAGAATGTGCATCTGTGCATTTGTGGTGAATACAAAATAGGTGTAAACAACAAAATATGTGCAGACTCATACCCTATCCCCAATGTAGAATGGGATTTGAAATCCCTTGTGGGTATGAAGACATTCTCTAAAATTGATCTAAAGTCAGCATACCATCAAATACCTATTGATGAAGACTTTAAAGAAGTCACAACAATAAACATGCCAATAGGCTTATGAAGATGGAAAAGAATGCGATATGGAATTAAAACCACAAATGTGATTTTTCAAATGGTTACAGAGCAAGTTATTCATTGTAATATAAAAAATAAAATATATCACCAGGATGATATTTGAATTGGTGCTATTAATGAAGAAGAATTAAAATGGAAAACCAGCGTGGTTTTGAATAAGTTCCAAAATGCTGGATTAACAATTAACAAAAAAAAAAAAAAAAAAAATGTATGCACAACACTAAAAAAAATATTATTTTTGGAATATTCCATATCTAATGAAGGCATATCACCAGACCAATCGTTAATTGACAAAATATTAAAAGTTGAAGTACCTAAGAACAAAAAAGAATTGGAATCTTTCTTCGATCTTGTAAATTTCTACAGATGATATGTAGAGTGATGAAGAAATGTACAGTGAGCCTGAAAGTGATGAAGGTGAAAGTGTCACTAGACAGTGAAATCAAGAGCAATATAGACTGAAGATGAACAAAGACAATTGTTGGAGGAACACTCCTATAAAAAAAAAGAAGATCAAGATCTTCCATATCTAAAAAAAAAACTTTTAGGGGGAGGGAGGAAGATAGTGAGGAGACAAAAGCCCCCAGAAGATGTACCAGGGAAAATAAGGGGATAAAACCTCTTACATACAGGGAGATGAGGTGACTCATTTTCATAGGAAGTCACAAAGACTATAAATAGCTACAGCTATTATCCATGAGGCAGTTGAGTGCATACTACTTATCATGAGTCAGTAACACTACATTAGTTTTTTTTTTCTTATTTATACTTTGTTTAAAGTTGACCATTGAGATAGTTATACTATTTTATAAACATGGATTTTTATTAGAACATAATCAGAACATTTATTAGAACATTTAATCAATACAGAAACATAAATTGAATTGTGTTTGTTTCCAAGTGGGGGATAAGGTTGAATTAAAAAGTTAACATCTATCTTGCACTGCAGGAGTATCATACAATAACATATATAGAATAGATAATAACACTCTGAAAAAGATAATGCAGGGACATGTAATAAAGAATTGTACAGGAATGTTATCTAAAAATACATAATACAGGAACATTATATAATAAAATATAGAACACACAATCAAATTCACGTAAGAAACAGAACAAAACTACACCTTACTATATCTTGACATTATGGTAGTATGCACACACAAGGACAGTCTACTGAAGGTTTCCTGAAAATCAACAAATAATGATGACCTCATACACTTTTACTCCCACTACAACAATAAAACAAGGTCTGGAGGGATCAGAGGCTTTTATTTAAGAGCCTTTAGAATCTTCATCCCTCAATTCATGCCCAAAGAAGAGGAGTATATCAAAAACATCTTCAAACTCCTCCAATACCTGAACAGAGGCAGGGATATACAAAACAGACTGTACAAAATGCCAATTGATGTACAGTAGTGAAACATCCAGAAACCTCAAAAAAGATTATTTGAATATAATATCAGAAAAGCAACCTACCCTACAAAATCTCTCTCTCTCTCTCTCTCTCTATATATATATATATATATATATATATATATATGGTGCGATGGATAAATTGCCCTCTAAATTGCACAAAATATCTTGAAATACTAAAGAGTAAATTTATTCAATAAAACTGCCATGACCTCCAGACAACTTTGGAATCTTCTCTAATGATTCTGGATAGTCTCCTCATTTATGTTGGTGAATGCTGCATTAATCCTTGTTTTCAGTTCATCTTTGGTATTACAAGGAGTTTTGTTGGTCTCTTGCTCAACTGCACCCCACTCATAATAATCAAGGGAATTGCAGTCTCGGGAATTAGGTGATCAGATGTAAGAGGTGATGTGGTCACAGAAATTGTCAGACAGCCACAACTGGATTTTCCTGCTTGTGTGTCATAGTGCAGAGTCCTGTTGCCACACATAGGGACTTCTAGAAGCCACCCTCTTGATCCAAAGCAGCACCTCCTCAGGGTACTTGATGTAGACCCTGTGAGAAGATGAATGGAAGCATAATCTTGCCATTACTAGTGATCACTCCAAATATCTTCATAATCACTATTCGACTCATCCAACTCTTTCTGAATCCTCTGTGCTGTCCTTAGATTGACACCCAAATACTCTGAAATGTTTGTATTGGAGCGTCCAGTGCAAATTCCAAGCAAAACAGCATGCAGTTTACAAATTTCTGGTGGAGTAAATTGTGTTATGGTACTCCTTTTCTTACAGATACTACCCAACTGACCCTACTATACTGTGTAGTTGACAAAATCAAAACAAACAACCTGCATGCGTGAAATAAAAAATATAAAATGTCAACAATTTACCCATCATAACCTATATATATATATATGGTTGTATATCTGTGTGTGCACACAAATGTATATGTGGCTGCTTATATACATATATGGGTGTATATGGATATATATAGTGATATGTATGATTATAGATATACATATATACATTTAAAAATAGCCTCTATGTGTGTGTATGTATGTTGTTTGTTTACAGGTATATATCAATGGGCACGTATATGTGTACATGTGTGACACTGGGACCTGAGTTGGTTAATCAAAAAAAAAAAAAAAAAAGAAAGAAAAAATGAAGAGAAAAGAGTTTACTAACTGGATGATAATTGTTGAAATTTGAAGGAAAGTGGACTGAAAGGTTGAGAAGAAAATTAAAAACGAAATGTGTTGAAAAATCATGTTTCAAAATAATAAATGAAATCCTGAAAAGTTTCGAGGAGAATCAAACCCAAATTTAACTAGATTGAGCAAAACCAAGACTACTTGTCCTTCCACATTTCCTATTGGTAAGAAAGAGACTATTAATGTAGTCTCAAAAATTTCAAATAGAAAAACATGTTGTTGATGAGGAAACCCGGGTAGTCACCAAAATAACATTTATGATTCTTCTGGACAAAGAACAATGAAAAATATCCCTACAAAAATAGAGATTAGACCAGGGGTTGGCAACTCATTCGACCCCACGGGCCGGATTGTGTTATAATGACGAGCGCTGGGCCGGACGTAGGCCATTCATGAAAAATTAAGAAAAATTACATATGCAGACCCCTGTCAACCTAAATATTTAAAACCATAATAAAAATAAACATTGAGAAATCAGAAAAACAAAAGAAAATCTAAAATTAAAAAACACCTAGCAAAAATTACTTTTCCTCAAGGAACGTCAAAATACTTCAAAGTTAAAAAAATCAACCAAAGTGAAATGGATGAAATTATGACGTGTAGGTTTTATTAACTGTTATTGAAAATTGTTCCACAAACGAACCACACACACATACACACACATCAAACAAAAACGAAGCACATATACCCATACATATGAGTACAAATAGTTGCAAACATATACACTTACGTACGTACACATGTGGTATCATCCACACATTCATGAGGCATGTATGTATAATGCGCGTATGTTTAACTGTCTTTAGATTTCTGCTACCTCGCATGTCAGTCCCTCCCTGTCTTCTTTCACTTTATCGTTCCTTATGCTTATGTTATCTTTTAATGTAGCCAAGGGTCATACAAATATGTATCCATTATTTGACATTAAACGTAGGCAACGCAACTTGGTAAAATAAGTCTCATGAAAGATAACTGGCAGATAGTTTAATATTTTTAGTGCACTGACAAAACAGCAGGCTTTTTGTCGAATTTGAAAACTTTGTCTCTCATGTTAAAAATAGAATCATTGGTAATCAGGCTCATGGGCCGGTCAAAATGCCTTCACGGGATGGATCCGGCCTGCAGGCTGTAGGTTGCCGACCCTTGGATTAGACTGACAGGTGTGTTCATTTTAATTTCTGTGATATTTGCCAACACTTTTATATCCGACATTAATTCAGATTCCTTTGGATACAAGTGATAGGGAAAAATTAATAATGAACTCGGAGTAACCATAAGCAAAAAGATTGTGCAGTCTTAGCGACTGAGAAACATATAAACAGAGAAATATTATTCTTTTCATTATTAAAGAAATTGGGAATATTTTTCTTTTCCTTCCCAACAGAAAACAACTTTTGAGATTGGCTGGTGGGAGGTCGAGGGTAGGCCTCTGAATGGGTTCTGAGAAAGTCCCTGACAGCTATAGTGATAAGCTAGAGTAATTAATGTGATTTATGATAACCAACTTACCTCAGAGATCCCAAGACACTCTCCTAACACAGCTTTGACTTTCTTTTCTTCAAAATGATGATACCAAAGAGAACAAACATCTCTCTAGCGAAACATGTCTTTGATAAAATTTTTCCACTTTGTCTCATTATTTTCATAAAAAGATATATAATACTGTAACATTGTATAATAAAATATATGATACAGGAACATCATATAAAAACATATGATGCAGAAAAATGATATAATAAAATATATAATGCAGAAACATTATATAATATATAATACAGTAACATTAAATAATAAAATATATGATGCAGGAAAGTCATATAAAAATATGTGATACAGAAACAATATATAATAAATATACAGAAATGTAGAAACATTGTATAGTAACATATGATGCAGAAATATATACAATAACATATGTGATGTAGGGATGATTGAGGGATTGAATTTTTTACTGTTTACCAACCCTTCGTGGGTTATTTAAAGAAAAAACATATTTTGGATTGTAAGAATAATTCTCATTTTTTGAGTGACTATTATGTTAATTACTTTGGGGGTCAACAATGATTTTTCTAGATGCATGTCCTAATATTTAACCCATATCTGGGAGAGAAGAGACTGATTCATACCCAAGAAAAATAATAACATTACAATAGTAGTTTCTTCCACATTCTCCATTTAGCACTGAAAGATTTTTCAAAACAGTCTTTTAAACTATGTCTAGGAAAAAAAGTCAGTTTCTTTAAATATGGAAATGTAAATTTGCCTTTCCATTGGTGATTAAATTTTTAATAAGTAATATTTAAATAAATTTAACTTACATTTATTTTTATATACTTTCCAGTAAAATTTAATTACTTTTCAAATTACCCCAATACATATAATAACATATATTGTGTAGAATACATTATGGGGTAATTTGGAGACATTCTTTTATAATGGAATACATGATTTAGTTAAAAGATGAAGTCACAGTATTTTGATAACTGAATAATAATGAATTCATATGAATAAAATACTTTTCTCAAAAAAAAAAAGACCTACTGTAAACTTCTGCATCAACTTTATATTTATTTTATTTTTATTATAATGTAACAATTTCAGCTAAAAATATAAATGACTAAATTATTGAAAACTGAACTTGAGAGCATGAAGTTGACAATTTTCATCTTATATAAAAATTTATATTTTAAAATCTGGGTTTCTCAATTGCAGAAATAAAAATGTCTAATCTAGAAATTACTGACATACATACAATGTGCTAAATTAGGTACCTCCACAAAATCGCTAAAAAAAAGAGCATAGTCTGATGAAAAAGACGCCAAACTTTATGAAAACAAAATTTTATCGTCTAAATGCTTATGTTTTTATGAAGAGGAAAGACCAAAGTTTTTTTATAATTATTTTTTAAAATTTTTGCTTTTTTTTAGAACATTCTAAATTTTGATTAAAAAAACCTTGTTTCTCTTTGTACCAACAGGGGCTAGTAAGTAACATAGATAATTTTTAGCACGTTTTTTTTGTATTACACACATTAATTTGGAAAATCTTGCAAAAATAAAAATAATTGTCAGATGTTAATGAAACTTTCAGAAATTATTCACAGATGATCAAAATTATTATAAATATGTTTTTTTTTTTATTAAAGTCATGGCAGAAATATTTTTTTTATATTTATTAACACCTCCATAACTAATTTTATGAAAAACTCTAGAAATTCGAGCGCATCAACCTTAGTGATTACAATAGTTAAAAGCACAAGGCTTTGAAGAATGCAAATCATGTTTTTTTTTGTTTTTTTAATTATCTCCACAGTACCTAAAAATCAGCTCTGAATTGTAACATACAAAACTTAATAAAACAAATATATTATTTAATTTTAAATGCTTTTATTTGTTTTTAGTTGTTTTTATGAATATGGACAATATTTTCTGAAAGCAAAAAATTTTTTCAATGAAAATTGTATTTTTAATACAATTATTTGTTATTTCTTTAATTATAATAGATTTTTACATTAAGTTTTTAAAAATATTATAACATTAGTTAAAAGCACCATCAACCTTTCAAAGTGTCCTTATGAGATTGTCATTGTCTCGCACTTTGAAAATTGTATTGTTTGGACCAATCAGAAGATCCACAGTAATTAAAAAAATGTAATTTTTGTGCTTATAATCAGGCGGTAATTATAAAGTATGGAAGACCTACCAGAATACAATTTAGTTGCATTATTTGAGTTCAGCATTGTTTTCCGCTGTTAAGGCCTTTACTTTTGCGAAACATGTATGGAGAAGTTAATTTGATTTTTCAATTTCAACTGAGAAGGCTTCCTATAAGTATCAGTATCATCTTATGAAATTTAACTACTGCTAAACTTTAATTTATATGATCTTATTTTTATATTAATCTCAGTTATGACATTTTTCCATAAATGAAATATCAAAATTAATAATAAAATGAATGGAAATACAAATAACAGTAAAATGTAATAAATGTACATAAAATTATAGTATTTTATGTACACTTCTGATAAAATTTCATAAGAAAGGTACCTATAAATTAATTAGATACCTTTTTCTTATGGAATTTAATCTCACTCTTAACAGTCTTATTTTTTAATTTCTTTATATTTTCCATAAAGCATCGTAAACTAAGTACAAAAAAAGCTAAGTACAAAAAAAAAAAAAAAAATTAAAAAATTAGAGCGCTGAAAGTTTTCCTTAAAAGTAACGAGGTAAATAATTTGTTCACTTAAATCTAAATAATTTCACTTCCTTCCATCCGTAGAAAGAATTATCCCCCCCCGTAAGTTATCTAAACGTCATGAAAATGTCTTTCGTCACTTGTCAAATGACGCAAAAGGTTATGACCTGCTTTGTTTTATTTTGAAATTATATTTTTTCGCCTAGAAGCTAAGTTAAGCTTGGTTCAAAATATTTTAATTTCTGATTTTATTAAAATCAGTTTTGAAAAAATGGTAATTGATTTTTAAAAGTATATCAAAGTCAGATTTTCATCTTTTTTATCAAATGGAAAAAAATGATTGAAAATGATTGATTATCTGTCCTTTTTTTTTGACAAAAAAAAAAAGAACAAGATTTTTAACGAAAATTTTGGACGTGTTAGGAATGATTAAAAAATGTAAAAAAATACCCCCAAAATACTTTGATCTTTCCTCTTTAATAATAATATGAACATTAGACAATAAAAACTTGTTTTCCTCAAGTTCGGCGTCTTTTTCATCATGCTATGCTCTGTTTGTTTACATTTCGTGGAGATACCCATGCTGAAGAAATCTGTGATGAAACATTTTTATTAAGTAAACCATTCATAATATCTTTAAATCATGTCATTGTAATAAAAAATATCCATATACAATAAAGATTAAGTTAACAATTTGCAAATTGTGTTATTTTGCATTTACAGAAGAACAAAAAAAATAAAAGAAAAATTGTTTGCCTATACATCTAAGAATGATTGACTTTTATTGGCCAAGAGAATTTGAGTTCATAATAAATGATAGCCATGATTTGTTGACATAAAGATGAAATCTATATTTGTCCAGAGTTTTTATAAAAGTGTTGGTTTGATGGGAAAGCTTGTATGCTTAATGCCTGGAAATGAGCATCTCAGCAGCCATGAACACTGTCAATTGACATTTTGATAAAAGAGCCTTGATTTTATTGGTATGGAAAGGCACATCTGGCAAAAGAAACAAAATTCTACTTTCTAATGAGAAGATTAAGTGATTTCAATCTTCTTGCCTTTTCATTATTTATTGGCTATTATTTATTGAAACAAACGAAAATCGTCTTAGTTACTGCTACCATATTTTCTTGAGTATTATTTGACCCCTATGTTTCTGAAGCTAAAAACAGAGAATAAATTACATCCTTGAGTATAATTGTCATGGGTCCTTACCTATAACTACAGAATGAACTCTTCCTAACACTATGTATACTACGCCTCTCAAGAGAGAGGGTCGAATCGAGTTGAGCCAATAGTAGTTCATTCCAAACCAGACTGACAGTCATACTAACACCTTCCACATCTTGTATTATTATTTTGTGTAATATACCTTCGTTATTTCTACTCTTGTGTTCATGTTGTTCTTCCTTGGTCCCAACCTGGACCACCATAACAATAATACAACCACATAGTTCAACCATCCCTATATATATATATATATATATATATATATATAAATATTTAATTACATTGATTCCCAAAGAATAAATATTGTGGGCATATCAAATACCTTTTGGAAACAATTATTATCAACACCCGACTGATTTGTGTTTTATTATCTCTTGTGCTAACTGAGTGTATTTGCAGTTATGCTGTTTCAAATATAAGAGGTTTATTAAGATGAGTAAAACTTTCAGAAAATGTGTATAATATTACCCCTCCTTTATTGCCTTTAATTTTCATTCAAAATTTCTTGTATTATACTCAAGAAAATATAGTAGTTTAATCTAATTTTTTTCAATGTCCTAAACACCCACTTGTCTACATCCTTTCATAGTAACACGAGTATCCCCTGGGGCTCCATCCTTGGTCCTACGCTTTTTTTAATCTTCATTAACAACCTTCCCAATGACATCAGCACTCAACTTGGCATCTACTATTTACTTTTGTCTCGATAGTAAGGCTGATTAGTCAGACAAGGTCAAAATGGCAGCTGATGTACAAAATTACCTCAAGACCGTTGTTAACTAGGGCAAAAGATGGCTTGTCAGTTTTAACACATTCAAAACTAAACTTCTCTCCATTAATCATCTAAAAGAACCCTCTCTGCCTTCCATTCAAGAAAGTGACTCATTGCACCTTCTCAGGCTAATGTTCTCAACTGATAAGAAGTGGAAAGATTACATTGAATTCATTGCTAGATCAGCTGCTAAGAAAGTTGGTTCTCTGTGCTGGCGAGACAATTTTTCTTTCCAGAATCTATCTTACATATCTACAAGTCTACCATTCATCCATGCTTAGAATATTGCTGCCATATATAGTACAGTGACCCTGCTATTTACCTGGAGCTTCTTGATAAGATCCAAAGAATAATCCGCAATATTATTGGTCCTGATTTGGTGGTTCAGCTTCAGTCATTTGCCCACCACTGTAATGTTGCCTTTTTTTAATAAATACTTTCATGGTAATTGTTTGGATGAGCTCTTTGCCATGGTACCTAGACTGTATGAATTTAAGCGCAATACTAGACTCATGTTGAGATCTTATCAATTTAAATTTGAGCTAGCTAGATTTAGCCATAACTTCTATGCTAACAGTTTCTTATCTTGCATTTCTCGCTTGTGGAATTCCCTGCCATCTCTATGCTTTTCAGTCAACTTTAATCTGCAAAAATTAAATGAAATGTCAATCACAATCTACAGTCTTCCTGATTACTTTTAATCTTTCTCCTCATTACTAATGTTTTTCTGTCTATATTTCTGAGATGAGATATTGTAATTATTTACATTATTTACATTGTTTGGACCGTTGTCCTCATCTTTATTGCCATATTCACAACATTTTGGTTGTTATATATTCTGGCCTTCTTCAGGTGACTGGAATTTTTAACTGAATATGGGAACCAGTAACATATAGTGCTAGAAAAAAGCACTAATAACAAAAATGCAATATGAGCTTTGGTATAAAAATAATTATTGAGACATTAAGTTTATAAGTCCCAAAAATTTATACACTGATGTCCTCAAGGACATATGGCCCAGTGGATAAAAGCATTGGTTGGATCCAGTAGCCCAAAGAGTTGTGAGTTCAATACCTGGCTACTGCAGCGGTGAACAAAAACTTGCAGTTGAGTTAAAGTCAAAAGAGGCATTGCACATGGAACTAGAACAATCTAGTTCAATCACCTGAAGAAGGCCAGGTTGTACAACAACCGAAACATTATGAACATGGCAATAAAGATGAGAACAGTGCAAATAATATAAATACTAATGTTTCTGTTTCTAATTCCTCCTATAACCCTTTGCGTGTTAATGGCTGTACTGCCTTGCTTGGGGTAATACTGATTAAAAAAAATATGTAACTGAATATTCAATTATTAAAACAAACATTGTTTATTTGCTACTAAATGAAAATTCTAAGATAATATCCTGTAAGTATAGTGATTCTATAATATTTGGCAGGGATAGTAATTAAGTCTTTTACAATGTTTCTAATGTTCACTGTAAAGAAAGGCAGTTGACATTAGAATGATGTTAGTCATTCATTTTGTCTCTCAAATGAGTTCTTATGCATGCACTACTTTTGATCTTCTCTTCCAGATTTTCAAATAAAAACGTAAAAAGCAAAATAAATAATTTGATTTACATTGCAAATGTACAAAAGCCTAAACATTGAACGAAGACAATTCTACTGTGTTTCAGGAAAAATTCAGAGACTGACATTTAACCATTTTGAATCTCATCATATTCATAAACTGTTTCATCTCAAACTGAGGTATTTATAAGTTTCAACCCCAAAACATTTTTCCTGCAACAAGGGAAAGGTCAATGTGACTCAGATATCTTTCCTCATCTCCAGGAAGTTGTCTGATCTACAAAGTAAAGCTAACAGCTTCAACAGTGATGGCTTTGTTGGTTTAGAGAGAAGTAAAGAAAATGAAAAATTATCAAGGTATATCAAAAGTATTCTCCTTTTTTTACTGATCTTTACTCCAAAGATAACTTCATGTAACAATCTAAAGACTATAACTCTGTAATATTATTAATAATCATTATCATTAATATTCAGCTATAAACATTTGTTTCAGATGTTATAATGACAGATGTAGATATTGAGTTTTTGGAAATTTTAAGGCAAGTTCTGTATGAATTTATAGTACGAGGAGTTATAACTATTTAAATTATTGCCATAAAACATAGGGTTTAGTTTGAAATTCCCTGATGATTACCTGGATTCATAGGCATCTTAAGAAGGCCAGAGGCACAATAGCTGAAACTTTGTGATAATGACAACAATAAGAACATTAATCTGAATATATATATTTTAAGGCATTATTTTAAAATGGACCTTAAAGCTGCTCACAGAATTTTGAAAGTGGAAGGAAATGAAACAATACCTGACTGTATTGCTCTAGATTGGTTTGATGACATGTCACTTGGAATAAAGTTCAGACTTAGATGACTATCAATTGTTAATGAGGATGCATTAAAATTCAAGAGAAATGAGAAGCCAATCACCATTACTTGAAAATCTTCAGAAGAGAAAATAAAGGATCATCAAAAGATGCCATATGTATCTTAAAAAAGATAAAAATCTGTAAAAATATGAAAATACTTTTGATATAACATCAATCAGATAAATTTGAATATAATTCGATTTCAAAAGACTTAGCCAAGCAACCAGTCAAAAGAAATTCAATAATTTCTCACTGACTAATGTCCATTGTCAAGGAGTTTTTTGCTGTGACTGATGAGACAGGTAAGATGGTTATAAGCAAAGTGATTGTGTGTCATAAACTAACTCAACTGTTCTAGTCACTTACAGTGGTTGCTTTTACTCAGAGTAGCAACCAACTTTTAAGAAGCAAAGAGAAATTTATTATTAAGCAAATAACATTTACTAAAGAAGAGCTAAAATAGAAAGTAAGTAGGAACTGCAGAAAGTACTTCAATGTTTAAGAAATGAGCTGTGTTTAAGCAGATAACTGTATAAGTGTATTCTCCTTGTAAAATCTTTGTACATGCATTTATTGAGCAGTCACATATTTATATATATATATATATATGTAAACATGTATATGTGTGTCTATGTACACATGCACTCACACACACACATAATAATACCCATCTACTAGGGTGGCTAGCCAATCCCCATTGCAGACTCTCACTCAGTTAGATTTGTGTTTGTTCAATACCCACAGAGCCAAACTGTGGTTTGTATTGCAACTATGCTGAACAGACCTTAGTTACAGTTTCTGGGAGAGAGCTTGTTATCTAGAATGATCAACAATCTGAACACCACCAGCACACTCAAACCCTTGGTCATGATGACATGTGACTTTGTGCTAGCACAGCTATCGATGAACTTACAAGGCTTTGGTCAATCCATGGAGTGGTTTTCAGGCACTTGCTAAAGGTGCCACACACTGGGATCATCCTCCCTCCAGACCGATAACATCAGGAAGTCTTCTTCCTGACAGAATGACCATGGTGAGATTCGAACGGGGTCTCATGGTCAGAAAGCGAATGTTCCAACCACTAGGCCATGCACCCATAAACTGCAGAAAGTACTTCAATGTTCAAGAAATGAGCAGTGTTTAAGCAGATATCTGTAGATGTGTATTCTTCTTGTAAAATCTTTGGACATGCATTTTTTGAGCAATCGTATATTTTTCAGAAAATAAATATGTAAAAACGTGTATGTGTGTGCCTATGCACTCACACACATACACAAACATATATATTAGGTTGGTGCAAAAATAATATCGTTTTTTGACGTATTTTTTAATATATATTTTATATATATATACACACACACAAATATGATATATTTTTCTGTTTTGATATTTTCTGTTCTATGACCATTAATTGCTGTTGGTCTTTGCTTAGTTCAAGCATCATTTTGGTTTTCTAGCCAGATTTGTTTCTTATAGGTCCTACTTAGAAAGGTGGTCAAACTTTGTAACTATCACTAAGAATGGAGAAAACTAATTCCAGTTTTTCATTAAAAAAAATGCAGTCGCTCTGACTTGGTCAGAATCTGAATGCGTTTTTTTTTTCTTTGTTTACTTTCTTTTCTTCCTTGTGTGAGCAATTTGTTCCAAGGTTTATTTTTTCTTTTTATTGTATGGGTAGGTATAAATTTTGAGTAACTACTTTCTGCATTTGATCTTAGAGCCATCTGAACATCATGTTCACTTTGTGTGAAACAATTAGTAATGGTATAAACTGGTGTCCTGTTACTAGTTTGGCAGTGTTCCTGTTCTTCTGAGTTTGGAATTTTTCTGCTTTAAGATCTTCTATTCTAGGATCATTGAGCACTGTCAGATTTTGCTTTATTCAGGTAGATTTCCTGTTTTTTTTTTTTTTTGGGGGGGGGTGATCCTTTGAATTATGCTTTTATTTCCCCCATTCTCCCTCTTTCTCTCTCTATATATATATAGGTTGCAGAGTTATGGGCGTTAATTCAAAGAATTATTATCAGAAGGCTTCAGTTAACACAATTAATAATAGTTAGCCATTTGCATGAAGAAAAACTCTACAAACATTTTAATTTGCTGTCCACCTGGCACAAGGTCATTAATAACATTTGATAAATATGACAAAAAGTCATCTTTCATATGTGAAAAGGTAATATTAAAATTTATATACAGAAATGTGCAATTAGGTTGTGCTGAAACAAAATATTCAAAGAAAGTATTTTTTGAAAACCTTTTGTGTTTTTCCTCTTTTTGCTGTTTGCTGACAGACTATTTTTCATTAAAAGATATTGTTCAAAATATTTCTACAACAGTGAAGGAACAGTCTTCTGGTTTGAAGTATTACAATCATATAATTTTGGTTGTTTTTGATTTGTTCTTTTTCTTGTAAGTCAGTTTTGAATTGCAAATACTGTTCTTAAACGACATTATCTGCCTTTAATTGTGATTGTTCACAGAGAAGAAATAGAATTTAAAATGAATAAATTCAACAACTGTTTAGAGTTTGTATGTGAACTTGTAATAAATTTGTTATTGTAATGGAATATATTTTTCTTTGTGAAACATGTCAGCATTTTGTTGGAAACGTTGTAATTTGGATTTGAGTGAGTGTGTGAAAAAAGGTTTGTTTTTACATTACTTGTCATGTAGCTTTTTGCAATAACTGATGCAGCTTCTTTTTGTAGCGGAAGTTGAATTTTCTGATTCAGTATTCAAGAAAGGTTTATCCAGTTCCACTTGGCTACAATTCTCACAAACAGTTTCAGGTCTCCTGTTGGAAACTTCTGGTCTTACTGGCACATGATTCGCATGCTTTAGTTTATATACCTGCTTGGGTCACATAATTGCCCAAAAATGGCTAGACTCTTTTCCAAGAAAAGCCATCAGAGTTCTAAGTAATGTGTAGGCGTTATACAGTTTAAGCTAGCCACTGATTGGACAAGCCTACTTTTGCATACTTTTTTAAGCATAAAATTTTGCTACATGAAATTTATATTGATATGAAAACAGCAATATTTGTTGAAATATATTTACTTTTAAAAATTAATTAACATTAAAACTCTAAATATATATATATATATATATATATATATATATATATGTGCGTGTGTGTGTGAAATGATGCTGAAAAGTTCTTGGCTTGACTCACTTCCCAAAATCTGACCAAACCAGCAAAGATAATAACTCTGGGAATAGGTAACTATTTGGGGGTTGGCCTAAGAACTCTTTAGCATCCACTTGTCTACATACACACAAATATAGGCTAATTGATAAATAAAGTCTCCTATTGTTAATAGAACAATATTTTTCAATCATATATTCAGTAGTATACAAAGTCATGTTCAGTTGTTCTATGTGTTAGCTTGTTTTCGGATATTAGTGAGTAACAGTCTTCATTAGTCATGTATTACATTATATACACATCTTCCAATGTGTAGTTAGTGTAACTGATATCAGTATGGGAAACAGAATTAACAAGCAGAGTTCAAAGACATTCACTTTCAAACAAATGCTTTTGGAAACAGTATGCATCTATCTCTTCTCCTTCCAACTATGGGTTAAATAGTAAAGTAGACTGGGCTCTTTGAATTACAAACCATGGAGAAAGCAATGAGAAGCTTCTCCATAATCTTTCCCAAGAATGCATGACAATTCACAGTTAATACAGAAAAATCTATCAAGAGTCATGATTGCCTATATCTTGAAGGGACAAGACATTAAAAAAAAATCTCATAAGATATACATAAAGCAGTGAGTAGTGATAGAATTTGGGGCACTAGAAAGCTGCACACCAATTAAAATCACAGTTGTATGAATATAATGAAAACCTTATCAGCACTTCTACAATTCACAGAATATGATCACAGACGAGAATGTTTTTTTTATATTACAACAATGAAAGGCCACATTGCAGTCAACCAATTGTCGTAAACATTGAGAAGCCTAAAATATGCAGTTGCCGGCCATTTTCTGCACAACTCCAATTTGGCATCATCAGAATTTTTGTTATTCCCAAAATTTAAGAGACATTTCAGCACTTTTCATTTGAGCCTGAATTTAAAGTTTCTGTGCATAGTTAGATCAAAAATACAACAAAAACATTCTTCACGGATGCAATGAAAAATGGGTAGAATGTTCAGAAAAATAGTGACCATATTAAAAAATGAACTTGTCATTTTGAAAAGAAATAAATTTACTTCCTGAGGTTTTAATAGATTGAGACTTGCTCAGCATTAATCTTACTTTCTCTTGTAAAATAATATCATTTGCCAGTGACTAAATTCTTTCAAAAAGCCTGTATCATTTGATGATGGAACAAATGCATATATACACCCCAATCCAAACTAATAGCTTGGTTGTGAAATTTAGGATTTTTTGGTTTTCTGTGAATTGATTTTGATAAAACTTTTCATAGCAGGTTTGCACAATATGGCAACACCATTGTAGGTTTTCAATATTCAGTAACCTTTCCTAGGTTACAACAATCATAACAGCTTCAGTATATTTATGCTTTTCTAAACATTTGACTGTCCAGGTGGTATAATGGTTAGCACCTCAGAATGAGTAATTTGGTGAGCCAATTTCAAATTCTGTTTGAGTTCCTAATAATCACTTTTGCACTAACTGGGATCCATCTTTCCCAGCTATGGGTTAGATAGCAGAGTAGATTGAGCTCTCTAGCCATTGTTGGTTACCAGTTTAATAGGAGGAAAATTTTGAACTCAAAACTGTATGTAGCCATAGTGAAGAATATACTGTGTAACAATTGAAAGGATTAAAGAGTTCTCAATGACTATGATCTTGATTGCGGTCGATGAGATAGAAAACTTTGAATAGTCACTAGAAAATTATGTCTATACCATTCAAGAAAAAGTAGAATAGTTTTTCTTTTAACAAAACTAGTTAAACTTTTTTTTTGATGAGAATTTCTAATTATGATGTTGATGCTCTTTGTGTAATGCATTTATAATCACTGTGATTATAGTTGAGCTGAAGAATAATCATAATGATGATCTTATGTTTATCTATACAATAAATGCAAATGTCAGTGTGTCACACTTTTTCAACTTTACTCCTAAAAGCCATAGCCCAACATTTTGGAATCAGGCTAACTCTGTGAGCAGATTAAAAACATTCTGGGTCAGATCCGGACCCGCAATCCTGAAATTTTGGATTCCCAAGTTTTCATTACTCTGATTGTTTTCAGTGATTTTTTACATGATTTTTAAGGATGAATTTTACTGATAACAATTTTTATAAGTTGGAAATAAATTTGGGAATAATCGAAATTAACTGTGAAATTCAGGCGCCTATGAAATAAAAATAACTGTCTGTATGGAAAGTAAGGACCTATGTACATCAAATTGATTTTAAATTAAGTGGTAGCAGAAGAATTATCATTCTTCAAATCACAAATTCTGTGGAACTTCAACTGAGTTGAATTCTTCAAATTACAAACTCTGCAGAACTAAAAAACCTCACGTCACAATATCTCTCACTTTGATTCCTTAGCATTTAAAAAAAAATAAAACTGATTTCTTCAATTCGCAAAGTTTTGGAGATGTTTTAAACTGAATTTAAAACAAAAAAATTTAAATTCACAAAGTTTTTGTGTTAATTTAAACTCAATATAAATTAAAAACCTTTAAAGACACTAATTTTTTTTCATTTATTTTGAAATTTGAATTTTTAACTGTTCCTTCCTCATCTGGAAACAAATCACAATGATGAATGTTCAAGCACTAAATGAAGTGCAGATTTTCAATCCTAGGATCATAATGTCTATGTAGAGCAAATATGGCCCAAATAGAGTGGTTTCAGAGACACAGAATTTGCAGTTTATTTATTTAGATTGGTTTAAAAACAAAAGATATCACCCCCAATTTGTCATGGACCTCTCCAGGAACTTGAGAAACCTTTGAGAGGATGTTTAGACTGGAAAGGGATCAATGTATGATTTTAGTAGCAGGAAGTTTCACCCACTGGTATGGGCAGACCAGGGAAATACATTTTATGTGGAGGATTTTAATAGGAAGACGGTTAGAACAGATATAAATATCTTTGCAGGAATTTTCCACAGAAAATGTATTGAACAGATTGCATTTTCAAGTTGAGCAAACTCCAGGTATTGATTCACATGCTGTTGATCTACTGGCAGAACTCTTTGATAGAAGGATAAAGATTTAGTATTCCTGACCATGAATCATGACATCTGGGCAGGAAAGGCCAAATTAGAATCAGAGTGAAAATGTGTCCAAATAAATATTCTGCTGTACACTGTTGCAAATAAACTGACATTAACAGCCAGAAAATTGTGAACATAAGCCAAAAGCAATCATGTCTACTTTCAGTACAAAGGTTATTAAGTAGCAAGTTGAAATATTTGTACTTTATGCTGAAGCTTGACATTTTATTCTATTTCCATCAAGAAATAAGAAATAATGGGATTACTTAAATATGGATCAGCACCGTCTTGCATCAGTATGTTGCATCATGATCCTCTGTCCAGAATTAGAGTGTATTATGTGTTTTCTGCCAAGAATAAATGAGTAGCTTCTTAACACTTCTGTCTCAGATCAAAGTATGGTATCTACAAATTCTCTGAAAAAAATTATACACAAGCACACACACACACACACACACACACACACACACACACACACACATAATATAAAAGGCTCAAACACTAATATTCAGTGGTCATAATTTATTACATTGGAATCATAATCATGATCCAATTCATCAGACCTACAAATTCAAAAATTTTGAATTTGTAGGTCTGATGAATTGGATCGTGATTATGATTCCAATGTAATAAATTATGACCACTGAATATTAGTGTTTGAGCCTTTTCATATTATATTCTTACTCTGTTCTGGATATTAAGTTCTAGCTGTATTCTATCCTCTTGGAATATATATATATATATATATATATATATATATATATATATATATATATATATATATATATATATATATATATATATATATAAATATGTAATGAAAAACAAATCACTTTAATGTACCATTACGATAATTTATTTCACCTAAATCCTTTTTTAAGGATTCAGTATCATCAGGTAAATCTTCCAACAACGAATTGAGAAAAAAAAAATGGGATTAGAAATTGGTGGGTAGTGTAATTTTTGTAATTTAATAGAGGGGGTTGAGAGTGGTAGTTAACCAGACAATATAAAGTATAGGGAGGGGTTAATTTTATATCTCTCTTAAGTATGTTTTATATTGGAGTAGGAGGAGTGACAGAAAACTTGACCTCTTTAGATGGTTAATAAAACGGAAATGAATTGTAGAAAATGTATACAAGTGAGTCTTACGGTAAAGAGAGGGATAGGGGGAGGGGGAAAGAGAGGGATAGGGGGAGGGGGAAAGAGAGATGGAGTTGTTATAATTTTGTTTTAACAAAATTATGTAAAAGATAGTTTACAATGTTTGATAGAAAATTCGATGTCTGAAAAAAATTTTGTTATTAACTTAATTGTTTAATTTTTTAAGTAAGTAGTTTCAGGACTAAATATAACTATTATTGTAATAAACATATTTATCTAGGGCATAAAGAAATATTTAAAATCTTAATAGCTTATTCACCCGACTAATTGTATTTCCACAAAAAAAAAAAAAAAAAAAAAAAAAAATTATATATATATATATATATAACATCTATTTAAAATTAATTTGAATGCAATTTATTTAATACATTGGTAAACTAAATTAAAGATTAGGTTTCATTATTTAATAGAATTTGAGGGTAATATTAATTTTCATTTATTCATATATGCCTCACAAATGCATTCATGTGAATCCCTACATACATACGATCATTAACAAGTAAAAAAAAAAAAAACCTTTGAGATAATTTACACAAAAATTCATTTATCCTCGTACATAAACTTTTACAATCTTTATCTATATTTCAAAATATATATAGATTTTTTCACAGTTAAAATTTAATTTTATCAGTGTGATTTCGGAAGTGTTTCCTTTTAAAGGAATTTAGCTAATATTATTACTATTACTATTATTAATAGTCAAAGAATGGTATATTTAAATTTAAATTATCAATTTAGAAATGAAACTCCCTTCAGAAGAAAACAAAATTTAAACTATAGAATATTACAAAAAGAAGGACATTACAAATTAAGAAAATAAATTAAAATGTCATTAGAAAGATCCAATATTTCATTTAAAATCAATTCATGCACGTACGCACATATATACATACACACACACACATATATATACATATATACATACACACACATATATATACACATATACATACGATCATTAACAAGTAAAAAAAAAAAAAAAAAAAAAAAAAAAACCATAGAAACACTTGAGATAATTTACACAAATATTCATTTAACCTCGCACATAAACTATATATACATTTTGCAATCTTTATCTATATTTTAATATTTGAAATATATATAGATTTCACAGTTAAAATTTAATTTTATCAATGTTATTTCGGAAGTGTTTCATTTTAAAGGAATTTAGCTAATATTATTACTATTATTAATAGTCAAAGAATGGTATATTTAATTTTAAATTTAGAAATGAAACTCCCTTCAGAAGAAAACAAAATTTAAACTATAGAATATTACAAAAGAAGGACATTACAAAATTAAGAAAATAAATTTAAAATGTCATTAGAAAGACCCAATATTTCATTTAAAATCAATTTATGTACGTACGCACATATATACATACACACACACACACACACACATATACATATATATATACATATATACATCCACACATACATATATACATCCACACATATATACACATATACATACATATACAATTCATATATCCATATACAAATCTATATATCAAAAAATTAATCTAACCATTTAATCATCCGTATATATATATATACAGAGAGAGAGAGAGACATACTCATATACACATACACACCCCTAAATAGATATACATTTATATATAAGCACAAAACCCTACATACAAAACAAAATATAAAAAGAGTACATATATATATATATATATATACATATACATATGTACACTTACCAAATATAATTTCTAAGGTAATTACGTCTATACCTGATGATCCTGAATCCTTAAAAAAGGATTTAGGTGAAATAAATTATCGTAATGGTACATTAAAGTGATTTGTTTTTCATTACATATTAGCTCTGTCCTAACATTGAGCTCTCAGGATTTCATCCTCTTTGGATTTACCAATTCGGTTTACCAAGTTCCTTATAACTTAAATATATATATATATATATATATATATATATATATATATATATATATATATTGAGATGCACTTTGAATTTATTTTATGTAAATTGCAATAAACATTTTGTACAAAAATAAGACATCCATATTGTAAAGAGACTTTTCTACAGCCTACAAGTATATTTAATACTCCAGTGTTTTTTGTCAGAAAACAAACTTTGGTCCATTAAAGGCCACCATTTTTAAAAATTCTTTTTTTATTAGTATCCTGTACTTATTGATTAATAATTGATCAATTTTGAAATGATAATTTATTGAAAAATTTGTACTAATATTTTTATGTTGAGTTTTTTTAATTTCACCCCAAGCTAGGCAACAAAGCCACTAAGATGCAAGTGGTTACTGTGTATTAGAGAATATGAGAAAAAAAAAACACTATTAAGGAGAGAGAACAATAAAAAGACAGGAATTAAGAAGACAGAAGATAATGATTGATATTGCATTTAAATTTTGAAGATCAAAGTTAACTGGGAAGTAAAATGCGAGAAGAGAGTTCCACGGGAAGTGTGAGGGAAGAAACTGTTAGCATAGGAATTACGGTTACATCTAGCCATTTCAACTGTAAAATGATGAAACCTTGCCCTCAATCTAGTACTATGCTTAAATTCATAAAATCTAGGTACCATTGGGGAAAGTTAATCAGAATATGTGATCATTTTTGTGATATGGCAGAAAATATAGACAAAATAAACAAAGTGTGATTTCAAACTAAAGTTCAAAACTGAGAAAATTTTCTAGTTTCGTTAATTCTTGCCAACAAGGATTTTGTAGCTAGCCTTCTTCTTCTTCTTGCACTTCTGAATGTGAGCAATCATGTTTTCTCCACAACTTTCAATCATTTGTTGCACTAAGGAATGTTTGTTCCTTTACTATCAATCCCAGTTCCTGCTCTGCCATCCATTTACAAAAATTTGTTAGGTAGGTTTCCTACTGCCTCTCTTAATTTCAGTACGTCTGTGTGAGTATCAAATTCCCCAACACCTCTTTCCTCAACATGGGTCCCAGAAATTTCATTTGTCTGATTCTAAGTGTCCTTTTTGTTTTCATTTTCCTTAAAAACTTCCTCATTGTTCACATCCTTCTTCCATGGTATTTTTAACATTTTTCTGTAAAATTAAATCTATGTTGCTTCAAGTCTCTTTTCTTCATCTGTGAGGAAGTTGTCCAACATTTACTATCATATAGGAAGTTTGATATTACACAGAAACAAAGGAAAGAGTGCTGAGTCTTTTCAACCCACTTTCTTTAACTAAACTAATTCTTGGTAAATATTTAAATGGTATAAATGGCTTACTATAATCATGTGATTATTTTGAGTATTTCTGCTAAAATAGGTAGGATTGTTTAAGACATATAAAGATACATCAGAAGACAAATGGTATGAGATACCACAAAGATTACTTGCTTCTTATATTTTTGGGTACATCCAATTCTTGATTGTATTAGAGCAGCAACCCCAAGGAAAGATTTCCACCTGTATTTGTTCCAGGAAAAGCATCCTAATTATTTGTCTTGAGAATTTGAACAGGAAATTGTTAAATTTGTAGCCCCGAGTCTAATGTCTTAAATACTGTGAGGTCCCATTAAAATAATCTGAGAGTTTTAGAATAAATGATGTGACACTCACAATAATTTAAACAAACAACAGAATGTGTGGAATAGTAGAAACAAAAAGTCAGAGTTTAAAAAAAAAAAAGTAGGTATTTTTAAAAAAAAAATGGCACTTACCCTTTCTCTAGGAGTTCAAAAACTGTAAGGATAAAATAAGCAATAATCAGAAATTAATGAAACAAAATGAAGAAATTATTGTAATTAAACTGAATGATTTTATTAAAATCATTAACTTTGTTGTTATTAATCTTTATCTATAAAAGGCAGGATGTGTGCGTGTCTAATGAATGCATGGCCGCAATTTTCGACGAATTTGCACCAAAATTTACATGCATATGCTCCAAGTTAGCGGCAAGGCCAAGACCAACTTTGCATTTCCCAACTCCCATCGATCGATAGTGGAAATAATCGATGTTTTCATGCTTCTATGGCAGTTTTCATGTAGTTTGCGGCCATTTTCTACTGGCCAGAGTGCGAGCCAATAGCTGGAAGATTCCACAAATAGGCAGGAAGATTCTATTGGCCAGCGTGAGAGCCAACAGCTGACTGACACAAATGTTAACTAGCATGCTAACATGCAAAAAAAAAAAAATCGATAGCTGCATTCATCACAAGTGGGAAAAATTTAAATCTGCATGGCAATCTCCAATTGGCTCATTTGCTTGCTTAAACTCAACGTTGATAACATTCTTTTTTCATTCAGTTTTTCCACTTACGAGTCCTTTTTTAAAGCTGATCGTTTTGTGTTCATTTTGTTTAGTTCTTTTTTCATAACAGATTTAATGTTTAGTATAGAGCTTAGAAAAAATTTGCAGTGTGAGATAGGCAAGAAGTAAGGCATGTAGCAACATCAGCATGGCAAAGGGCACTCCTTTAAAGCCAAGGAAGGGGAAAAATATTTTAAATCAAGTGATAGCGATTGCTGTATGAGTCATACGATTTTTGAATCAAGCACGAACAACGCCAGGCCATGCTGCTAGTTGTAATTAAACTGAATGATTTTATTAAACTCATTAACTTTGCTGTTATTAATTAAAAATATTCAAGAAAAGTTACTTTTTATTTACTAAGCTTAGCTTATCAAAAAGACATAAGTATGAGGCACTCAGTGAGGATTCAATTCACTAGAAATGGTCATCCAAAGTAGCTCATTAATCATTACCCCATGGTATTATTTTGATAAATATTTTATATTTTCTTTTTGTTACATTCTAAGGTAAAATATTGCACTTTTTAAAATTCAGGAGAGAAAATATTTTCTAGCAAGTATTGATATTAAGTCAATTTTCATTATTGCCAAGTTGGTAATCAGTTTTGTTAAGGGTGTGCTTACTTACTCCCCCTATAAAAGATAACTCAAAATACAACTGAGTTATGTCCCTTGTCCGCTAGTTGGACTGCCACACTTCTGAATTCAACATGGTGATAAGCTGACACACATGTGGAACTCATGGTTTAAATCCAACAATTCCTTGCTGTTCTCAGGTGGTAAATGAATAAAAGATATTTTATTCTGTATTAAAATAAACTTTTCTTTTATTTTCATTAACCTGGGATAAAATAAATTCTTATAGTCAATATAAATCATGATTATCTACAAAACCATAAATTCATTTTTTAGTTTATTATCATTTTACTTGTAAGATTTAATTATATTGTTTAGAAAAGATAATAATGTTCTGTTTTAAGTAAAGATATTAAGGTTGAAGTTTTTTAAATTTTAATTGATTAATATAGTAGATTAATAGATAAATATATTTATGAGATTGTGTCATAAGTAATTTCCCTTTTTGGGAACTAATTATAATCACGCATCTATCAGCCTCTATCTCCTAATCATATTTGACATTTAAGAATAAATTTGGAGGGCCTTCAATAAGATGTAGTATAGAAGCTCTCCAGCTATAAAATCATTGGAATAATTTCCTCAGTTATCTAGTCCATTCTATCAGATAGGTCCATGAAGGTAGTTGTTAATGGCCAGTCCTCTGAGGCCCATGAGTGCAAAGCAGTATCCCCCAAGGTTCACTTTGCTTCATTGCTCAACCCTCTTCAAGCTTTATAGTAATGATCTTCCTAAGAGCATACTCAGGTCTATTGTGAATATCTATGCAGATGATACAATAGTATATGGGTGCACCTGCAAAGATCTAGATGATCAAAACCGGGTAGTTGATCTCTCAACAACTCAATGGAGGAAAACTTGCTGGTCACATTCAATACTTCAAAACCAATCTTGTAATGTTCTATCATTATCAAGCAGCCCCTGCATTTCCATCTATTGCAATGAATAGGTAAATTATATTTGTGATGAATTTATAATCAGTATCATTATCAATAATATAGTTATTAAAAAAGGAAGTGGAAATACTGTCACTTTTATGAAACTAACATCTTATTCAATCCACTTTAACTTGAGAGCAATCTATTTGATACAATCTTTTTTTATTAACTTATCTCATAGAACATCTACAATAAATACAATATTACCAAGATTATATAAGTCACTTACCTACATAGAGATGATCTTCATCAGGATCATCAAGTACTTCAACAAGACGTACAACATTTGGATGGTCAAGCTTTTTTAAGATCGCTATTTCTCGATATACTTGTTCAAGTGGATTGGGCAAGCGAGATGTTGGTTTACCTTCTCTTCTGGGCGGGATTCGTTCTGAAAATTAATATAGCAATTAATTTATACATTGGAATACCATAGAGATATCAGATAAGATATACAAAAATTATATTACTGCATTTTCTTGTGTATAATACAAGAAAATTTTGAATGAAATTTAAAGGCAAAAAAGGCAGATTGTATTAAAACAGAGTACATGTATTCTGAAATGTTTACTCAGCTTAAAATACCTCTTATTTGAAACATAAGATTGCAAATATATTCAGCACAATAGATAATAAAACACAAAGTAGGCAGGTGTTGATAACAATTGTTTACAAAAGGTATTTGATATGTTGGCAATATTTGTTCTTTGGGAATCAGCATAATTGAATGTCTTTTGCCTCAAAGACAGAAAATGTCTTAGCCATGTAATGGCTGAAAATCCAGTTCATTTCTATTCTTTAGTATTGTGAAAAAATAAATATTTTAATGAAATATATCTACAGCATTGAGATTTTTAATGGATAATATAGTATAACGTTTCAAAAAAATATTCACATCGGGATGGTTATACTATGGGGACATATACTCAAGGATGTAATTTATACCGATTTTAGTTTCAGAAACACATGGTTGTATTATACTAAAGTTGTATTATACACAAAAAAAATATGATAAGATATTTTGAGAAAATTCAAGATTCTGTTTTTGGTCACAACTTTGTAAAGAAATGGAGTCAGCTCAAAGCTGCTCAAAACCCTCAAATTGTAGCTCAAATTCAAAACAATTGTGCAATTGAAATACAAATTTTGTGGAAATGTGTTTCATTTTCAATTCCTTTGCTAACATTCATTATTATAAACTCCAAGGCAAACCAGTAAATATCTTAAAAATCTTATCAATAAACTGATGCTAATGTTAATTTCAATATGGTGGACTTTTTGATGATTTTTGTTATCATTTCCAATTGTTGAAAGCTGGTCACATGGTATCTGGTCTTCAAATGACATTTCACCACATCTGAAATGTGTATACCATTTATACTAAAGCTTCTTTCTTGAAAGATTCTCAAAGCATACTCACAGTTTTATCACCAAGAAAACAAAAATTAATATATACTCTGATTTTTCTTAGCCATCCCCAAAATCACCAAATGTGCTAGTAAACAACAAGAAAAAATCCCATAAAAACTAAGTAGTCAATTTAGTAACATGTTACATGGCAAACTGTTTCATAATAACACTTGTAACACCAAATGGTACAATGTTCATCCATTCATGCATCACATTGAAATACGAAAGTCTTTGGCACCTTTTTCTACTGTAAAACAGATCAGAGAAAAAGTAAAAGTAAGCAAAGTTTAAAATGCATTACTGATTGATGGGGCTAGCTTTTCCTTAGAAAAACCTGATAACCTTGACAACTAGTTAAAAGATTCCAAAACTTGGTAGTTTTAATTTTTATTTATTTGTAATTAGGCCTAAATGGTTATAAGGAGATCTTTTGGACAAAAAAGGAATTATTGATTATCACACAGCTTATTTATATATTTCAGAAGAAAGGATTGTTGGAAGCAGGATGAGGAAACAGAAGAGTAGGAAAAGAATGAAAGAAAAAAATAAGTTTAGAGGGAAGTAGGAAAATGAAAAGAAGATGGGAAGGTTTAAGGAAATAGACAAAATTATTGGAAGTGAAGGATGAAAGGATGTGGAACAAAGTAAAGAACAAAAATGAGAATAGGAAAAAAAAAAAAAAAAGAGCTAAAGATGAAAAGTGAGCCAAAAAGAAAGAAAGAAACCCAACAAATAGCAATTAGAAGAAAGAATAGAAGAGATAAAAAAAAGAAAAAAATGCATAAAAAATGAAGAAACTCCAAAATACTAGAAGAAGCATTTCATAAGAAAAACAGAAAATATATAATACAGGGTGCTTCACAAAAAAAAAAAAAAAAAAAAAAAAAACAGGAAATTTTAGTTTTACTAAATGATGAAAAAAAATTAACATATAAAAAAAATTAATTATGTATTTTAATATATGAATGAACTAAAACAATTAACTAACATTTAAATTTTTTAACCATTTGTTGTTCTAGGATGATGCAGTTATCAAATTTTCTATGTGAGGTGATTGTTCTTTTTAATAAAGAACCTCAAACATAAAACTTAAAAAATGCTATGAAATTTTGCCAGAGTTCTTTATTTGTTTTGGAATCTTTTTAACTAGTTGTCAAGGTTATCAGGTTTTTCTAAGGAAAAGCTAGCCCCATCAATCAGTAATGCATTTTAAACTTTGCTTACTTTTACTTTTTCTCTGATCTGTTTTACAGTAGAAAAAGGTGCCAAAGATTTTGGTATTTGAATGTGATCCATGAATGTTCTTTAGTTTGAACACCACATCTAACATATGTGTTTTTGTTTTGATTTAAGCTACTAAATTTCTATACTTTGCTTTTGTTTCAAATAACTAACAAAAAATTCTAACAATTAAATAAACTGGACCAAATTTCCTGTTTTTTGTGGGGCACCCTGTAGAAAGAGAGAAGGAAGGAATCAAGGAATGAAATCATAAAAAAGAAATTTTACAAAAGAAAGTGGAGAAGAAAGGAAAAAGAAAGAATAAAGAAAGGAAAGGATTTTTATTTTTTATAGGTATTTATTCCAAAAGTTATTTGATTTACCCATTTAAAGATTATGACACCAATATATAATAATAATAATAATACCAACATTATTATTTATCATACTATTCAGCTGTATCTTTTGTTTTTTTATAATAGCAGATACAAGTATTGAGATTCTGGCAATTTTCAGGCATTATTTTAAGCTAGGCCTTAAAGCGACTGAAACTGCTCACAGAATTTGAGAAGCAGAAGAAAATCAAACAATATCTAATTGCACTTTTTAAAAATAGAAGGGCTGTGACTTGCCTCTTAAAATAAACCCCAGGAATAGACAAACATTACTTGTTGGTTATCCTTCAAAAAATTTTAGAAGTGCAAGATTAATCAAAAGATTTTGATACATAGAGAAAATAAGCTTATAAAACATAGAGGAGCTCTCAAGAGATTCAAAAATGAAAATAGTTTGTATAAACAAGTCAATATGGTGAATTACTATAGTAAAACAAAGCATAAATCAACAAAAAATAAAATGAAATATCTCAAGAAGAATGCAAAGAAGCATTAATTTTACTTTTCATACCTATGTATCAAATGAAAAGTTTGGGTGAAGACAATATAGTCCTGGGGATATAGATAGAAAAAACTTCATCTAGTTGGCAAAAATATTTTTTTGCTTTATCTTAGTTATTTTCATTTCATGATATATCTATAGTTTTGAAAACATGAATCACTTGATCCTGTATCAATTTTTCTGGAGCTTTCTTAATTCAATTTTGAGATTTCATTTATTTAATGACATTGAAATAATAGAGAAAGCAGAGTCTCAAGAGATTAACACAAAAAATAAATTTAATAGCTTCTCCAGAAAGAGAACAGAGGGAAAACAATTTTCATAAAAATTAACATTGTCTATTCATAGGTAAGGTTATTTCTTTTGCTAACACTTTCCAGACTGAATCTATTTCTAAAAATTATTCTTAAAGTAATTCAAATTTAAATTCTATTTTTAAGTTATCAACACAAATGAATCCTTCTATATTGTATATATCCTGGTAGGATTATGCTCAGGCTATACTGTCATATTTATTCATGAATGTCTGGTTTTGATCATTTTCATGGAAACTAAATGCAATAAAATTTGATCATCTTACTTATTATAAAATGCAGATTGTGTGTGTGTGTGTGTGTGTGTCACTACGTTTATATATTGGATTGGATTTCCTACATTATTCAACCAATTTCAACAAAACTTCACAGGACTATGTAAAATTACCTTGCGGTTGTTCTAACAGCGCCAATTGGAAAAACACAATTGTTTTTGCACAAAATCAATTTGAAAACACGATTAAGAGGCATCACGAGAATGAAAGGGGGACAACTCATATCGAGTTATACTTATTATAAAACCCAGGTGTGTGTGTGTGTGTGTGTTCGTTTATATATGGGATCGGATTTCCTACATTTTTCAACCGATTTCAACAAAACCTCACTTTTTTTTTTGGCAGGTAGTGTTTCTTATTGTCTTGCACACTTTTTTCTTTATTTTTACATTCAGAATGCTTTAAAAATTCCATTTACAAGACAAGGGTTTATAATAAAATTCTATTCAATCGGGAGACTCATAACGATTGAAAACCATTTTTTTTTTTAGTTTGGGTTTGACCAATTTGTAAAAAAAAACAAAAAAACTAATTAAGACATGCATGTCCGTTAACCTTAAACAATAATCTTTGTCAATTTTATTTTTCAGTCTTTATGATGGTTGATACTTGATCTCTTACTGTTACTGGGCTCTACTGCTATTCTATTGATAAAAACACACAAAATAAATTGCTCATTTCAAAGCATGCTTCTACTATATAGAAACCACTATGCTGCTCAAGCTGATTCAATAACATAAACCTATGGCCAATTATTATTTTGAGATTCAGTTGTAAATAAATACACGTGTTTGGCTAGTTAGATTTGGCTGATCCAGCTAAAAAGGGTTAATGATACAATCTGAGGAGGAAGGGGTTATTTGTCATAATATCTTTATGAAGGTTTCAGTAAAACTGTTGTTTTATTGCTGTCTTGTTCTACTTTATTCAGTGGAAGTACTTTTTATAATATAATATACTGAAACTAAATTCTTTTTTATTAGCAGAACCATGTACAGGGTGTGGCATAAAGAATGTTTCAAAAGAAAAAGTTCATAACTCTTGAAAAAATTATTATATCAGCATAGAATTTTAACACAAATTATTATATCAGCATATAATTTTAACACATTAATCTGCTAAATAAGACCAGAAAATCTCATTCAATATATTTCCCTTTATCCTTCACCACATGTTGAAATCCTTTGGGAAAGTCATTGATGGTGGCACGCAGTTTTCATGGGTATTTTGAGACATAATCTCTTTGATTTTGCCTTCAGAGCTTCAATTATTGTGGTGCAGAGTAGGATAGGCCTCACTCTTAAGAACTGCTCACAAACAATAGCCAAGAGCATTGATATCTGGTAATGAGAGAGACAATTCATCCTTGGTGATGAAGATAGGACAACTGTCTCTGCATCACTGTTGTGTTGCATGAGCAGTATGGCTTGTTACTCTGTCTTGTTGAAATGTCAAATGTTCATTGCACCACAGCTTGAGTGTCCTATGTTCAGTGCACTATGGTTTGAGTGGATCTTCCAAAATGTCTTCTATTTACACTTCCTTGTTGATGTTTACCTCTTGAAGCACAAAAACAAGAGGAGACTTTCCTCTTTTTGAAATGGCTGCCCAAACCATAACTGATGCTGGTTTCTGGGTTCTGAGGCATTTTCCTGAAGTGGCAGGAACTGAATACTTGTTGAAAGAACATGGTCATTTTGATGATTTAAAGTCTGTTTAACAGTGTACAGTTTCTCATCAGTGAAGATGATTGCAGTATGCCATCTCCAATCTGTTTCAGCAACTTCTTCTTTGAAAGCTCTTTTTCATTGTGACTGTTGAAAGAAGCTGTCTCTTGGTTATCTTGTAGGGTGACATCCCTCGATCATTTTGACACAGCTCCACATGGTTCTCTTTAATGTTCTGGTCGCCAATTTTCACGTTGACCTTCTTGGATTACGCCTGACTTTTTCATGCACCTGTTTAAAGAATTTTGGCATTCTGGAGGTGCAAGGACATTCTGGTCTCAGCCTATCTTTGATAGGGTAAGTATTGTATTGATTGATTGTACTTTTGATAAACATTCTATTAATTCTAAGTGGTTTTCCAGCTTTAAAAATCTCAGCTTGAGTCAGTCCATTTTCATGTTGATGTTATAGACAAGCATATGGTTGCAAGAAAGAAATACGACAACAGCAATAGATTTACATGATTTATTTCAATAGGAACATGTGGATTTGGGACAGCTACCTTGTGGTATAGTTCATAAGCTGACTTCCGATCTGGGTTGATCTCTCATGATAGTTCTCACTGGTTGGCGTGGCGCTCCTCCTGCTGACTGCTGCTGACTGACTGTGACAGGTCTCTTCCTTGGCCTCTTGTTGTCTGCTTTTGTACTTCACCATATGACCCCTTTTATGGCGTTTCTATGGCTTAACAGGCTTGAAAAATGACACGAGTATATTTAGGAGGGAAGCATTTTTATTGGTCAGAAAATAGAAACCCTTTAAAATATTATTTTATTTTTCAACCAGAACTCATGTGTCGGGCCTATGCGTAAACGACAATAATGGTCATTTTGTGACGGGGGCTTGTCCCATTCGCATCTCGCTCTTGAGTATGTTAGTTTATTTGCCTGCAAATCAGCCGAGATATGTCTTATTTTATTTTATAACATTGCTCAATTATATACTTAGTTTGAATTTCTATAGATATTGTTGCCAGTAAATACTAAAACCCTTTGAAAAAACAAATAGTTTATGTTGTTGAAACCATAAACAACAATGTAATGACTAAAAATTTAGAATCAGAATTCATTTGAAATTTTGTAACAGCATTTTGGCAACATCCAGTAAAAACAGAGTAATGGAAAGAAGGCTTGGAAAATTTGAACCTCAGAAGACATATTGAATGCATGCATGGTAGAAGGAAATAGGGAGTAACCTACCTAACAAACTTGTGTAAATAGATGAGAGAAAAGGGACTTGGAGAGATAGTAAAGAGAGACATTGCTTCAGGTTGCAAATGATATGAAGTTGTGAAGGGACATGGCACATTTATTATATCATATCTATGGTGTGGTGTTCTTGATAGGTTCTTCCCACTGAAGAAAGCAAAAATAGTATACAACTTAAAACAAAAGAAAGACAAAAATATTAGGTCTTTTTTGAAATGGCAAATAAACTACTTTATTAATGCATTCTTGTATTATATTTTGATGTACTTATAGTTGATTTTAATACTTTTCTTTTAATTACCATATTTTTGTGTACTCTGTATCAGAATAAAAAGTTAAAATGAGGGCTTCATCATATATGAGCCTAATATTTTTGCAATTTTGTTTACTTATATGAATAATGTAACCACTGAAACATATGCAGCCACATAATGTTTTCAAAGCAGGAATATGAATATTTATTTGATCTCCTAATTGGCACAAAAAATCTTCTTGATAAAAAAATGCTTGAATAAACTGAAAACTGATTATTACACACCATCTATACATAGATGTATACATAGTATGAATTGCATTATACATGAAAATAAAATATATCCAAATTTTTACCTATAAAAATGAAAGAGTTGTATTGTACATGAATAAATAAGATAATTGAATACAAGATGATTGACATGTTTTTAAAGAAAAATCAAAATCAGACCATCAGATTTTTTGATTTTATTTTTTACCCAAATCATTTTTAAAAAAAGTTCATTAGAAAAAAGAACACATTTTAAAATTCCAAGCAATAAGGACAATTCAATTATAAAATGTACCTTCAAAGGAGTTAAGTGAAATGGAAGGATGAAACTTTATATTAATGGAAATTTTCCTCTGAAAAGATCAGCTTGCAGTAGTGATAATGATGTTGATTTAAAAATTATTCATCATAGAATATATTTTAAGTCCAATGAGAATATTAATTATTTTTTCAACAAGCTAATAATGCCTTCTAGAAACTAAACAAATTACTGAGAGGTAGGAAAATGTCATTAGTGACAGAAAGTGTTGAAATGTTATGTCATATCTTTCCTTCTATATGTCATTAAATGCTGGACACTTTCTTTCCAGATGATGTGACAGATGACTTGAAGTGACATAAATGTTCTACAGATGGATGCTGGAAATACCATGGACAGAGCATGTGAGTAACAAGGAGGTTTTAAAGAAAATGAAAACAAGAAGGGCACTTGTAGTTAAAATCAGAAAGAGTTGAAATTTCTGGAATACATAATGAGGATAGAGAGCTTGCAGAACTTAAAACTCAGAAGACAGGAAGGACAGAGGAAAACAGTGATTAATCTACCAAATGAAAATGTGTGAATAGATAGCAGAGCAGGGACAGGGAGGGTTGGTAAAGAGTTAAATGTTGTTTAGAGCTACAAAGGGCAAGAAGTTGTTGAGAGCTATGATCTTCTGTCCTGAAGGAACATAGCACATAAAAGAAGAAAAATAATATCTTGGTAATATTTTTTACAGTGACTGCACAAAAAGCTGGCAAGATCAGAGTGAAACCTTTACAGCTAGGATACACCATGCCACTTTCACAGAGTCAACACACTCTTACTTCCTTTGTGTTCCAAATGTGAGAAGAAAGCTCCATTTAGCTTTTTTTGCCACCACTTTGTAGCACAGACATGGGTGCTTCCTTGAACAGTAGAATCTTAACCTCTTCATATCAAGGGTCAATCAGAATCTTCAGTTCCTACCATCTCCTCTTTCATTCATATCAAACACCTCATTTAACATATATTTTTAACAGTAACACTCTGCTTTGAATAGCTCTTGAGCTTTGTATTGGGAAAACTCTAGTATAAAAAGTTATTAAAATGGCAGCATTTAATTTGATTAGAAATTTAATTTACTTTCATTTAATTTATTTAATATGTTACAGTACATTACATGATGATCTTCTTCACTAAACATTTTAATTATAGTCATGGTTAGAAACCATTTGTAACATTTCTTAATAAACTTTACTACCTTTGAAAAGTCTCCTGTTATTCATCATGAAAAGTCTACTTTCGCTGGTTCCCAGACTGGATGAATTTAAGCAAGCTACTAAGCTGGCATCTTGGTCCCACCCTTTCACTGCCAAAACGGTTAAATGTAACTGTCTCTTCTACTCAAACAGCTTCTTCTCCTGCACTTCTCATCTGTTGAACTCCCTCCCCCTTACTTGCTTCCCCAATGACTATAATCTTCAAATATTCAAGTGTAATGTCAATTGACATCTGACATCCTGAGCTCGTTCCCCGTCCTTCTCTGTATCCTTTCCTCAAACACGCTTCTTTACTCTTGTTCTCAATCCTCTGTGACTCCTTGTGTGCTAGTGGCACTCCTACCTTGCTTGGAGTGAATTGCTTTTAAAAAAAAGAGTGTTGACTTGATAACTGCCTTTGCATGTCAATTTTTCAATGAAAATAGAATGATTTTAATAAATGCTGTTGAACGTTACATTAATTAAAATCCTGTGCAAATATGTGCAATATAATTGTAAAACTAAGTGTTCAAGTACTTAAAAGTACTTTATATTGCTAACAAATACAGTCTAACCCAATATTATATAAAGTATATATCAATACAATATGTATACCAAGCTCTTGATAATAATAGTGAAGCTCCAGCTGTGGCTCTAGATATCTTGAAGGTATTTGACAGGGTTTGGCATGCTGGCCTTATATATATGCTTCAGAGCTATGGTATTACAGAATGATTATTTGATTTAATACAGTCATTCCTATCAAATGAAATGAAGGTTATCCTCAATGGGCTCTCTTCCAGTTCCTTTCATACAAATGCTGGGTGTTCCCCAAAGCTCTATTCTAGGTCTTACATTGTTTCTGATCTTCATCAATGATCTTCCTGATGTCATCAGATCTCAAGTAGGCATCTACGCAGACGACACTACCATTTACTTCTGTCTCAATAGTAAATCTAGCAATGCTGACAAAGTTAACCTGGCCATTGGTCTCAAAAAGGACTTCTAATCAATGGTTAACTGGGGCAGGAAATGGCTTGTAAATTTTAATGCCATGAAAACTAAACTGCTCTCATTTAACCACCATAGAGAAACTTCCCTGCCTGCTATCAGCATGGGTGATGCTTGACTTCACAAGTGTGTCTCACTGTGCCTTCTTGGCCTCAGGTTTTCCACTGATTTGATGTGGAACAACTCCATTGAATTAATAGCTGCTTCTACTGAAAGGAAAATTGGTTTTCTGTGTCATGCCAGATGGTTTTTTTCCATCCTACATATCTACAAATCTACCATTTATCCATGCAGTAAATACTGTTGCCTTTACTGTTCAAGATTCTCGGCAAAATCCAAAGACAGATCTGCAATGTCCTGACTTGACATCTCGACTCCAGTCACTCTCCCACAGATGTGATGTGACTTCCCTCTGTCATTTTTACAAATATTTTCATGGCAACTGCTCTGATGAGCTACTTTCCCTGGTACCCTGACTACATGAATTTAAGCACTACTAGGTTGGCATCTCAGTCCCACCCTTTCACTGTTGAAACAGTTAAATGTCTCTTCTACTCCAACAGCTTCTTCTCTCTCACTTCTCAACAGTGGAACTCTCTTCCTCTTACTTGTTTCTCTGATAACTATAATCTTCAAAAATTTAAATGTAACGTCAATCGTCCTCTTCTGAGGTCTTGATCCCTGTTCTTCTTTTTATCCTTTCCTTAATATATAGCCATTCTTTTCTCTTATTTTCACTCTCTGTAACCCCCTTGCATACTAGTGGCACTCCTGCCTTGCATGGAGTGAAATGCTTTAAAAAAAAAAAAAAAGAGAAAATAAAATATAAAAAAAATATTATCATAAGTGTAATATTAATCAAGCTTTTTGTATATTTAAATATGTTAATGATGTTCAACAATAATTGTTTTGTAGAGATTGGTTGATACTACTGGAAAATACAGCCCATGTGTTCTAAATGATATAATACTCATATTAATAATAATTTTCATGTTGATTGTTAATCTTATCCTAATAGATTTGAGTTCATTTAGCATTCAAAGAACATTAATGTGATCTTCAAACACTGTTCCATTAAAAATTACTCTATGTAATTTAGGCTTTTGCTGACAATTATTCTACTATATTATATCCAATAAATAGAAAATGATTGTGTTCAAACAGCAATTATTTAATGTATATAATCTCTCAAGTTTTATAACTACCAGTGTATTTTTTTATCATTTTGAATAATTCAATTAAGTCTTCCAGTATTCTTTCATTTTTACTATTCAATGTAATTAATCAATTTTCTAATTATATTGCCAATGCATATCAAAAATTAGTTGCTATTGCAATCCTCATATTATAAATTTTTTTAAAAAATCCCATAAACTATTATAGAGTCATTGAGGCACTACCTGTACTGCAGACATGGTAATGGGTGTGTCTTGGGTCAAGGTGGACTTGGGAACAACAGCAAATAAGAGAGGGTTCCATGTTCCTCGAAACCTCCAATCTCCTGATCAGAGGCCTTGCTGCCAGACATAGTTTAGCATTATACCTAGGACTTGGTATTATATAAAAAACATATCTTATGAAAACAGTATATAGCAAGCTTACCTTATTAAAACAGTTAAAATGGATTCTTAATTTCATTTAGGTTGTAAAAATATTAATATACTGATAAATTTAAAAAAATAAAATTTACTGTCTGTGGCAATATGATAAATTTATCAAAGTTGAACATATAAGATGGAACATGAGTTAATGTGACCATGTTGCTTGAAAATGCAAAGAAAAAACAAATTTAATTTTGAAAATGAAAACAATATTGACCACATTTAAATAGAATATTTCAGTTCACTTAGATATAACAAATTGTTCAATACATGTATTATTTTTAACACTATGTCCCTTCAAGATGTAGGCAATCATGGCTCTTCACAGGTTCCATTTCTTTATTATTTGAAAATTGGCTTCTGAGGAAAAATAGTAGAGTGGTTTCCTGTCATTTTCTCTATGGTTTGGAATTTAGTTTTTCTTTTCTTAAACCAGTTACTAGCCAAGAAAAGAGAGCCAAGTCTACCCTGCTATTTAACTCATAATGTTGGGGAGAAGAGAAGGGTTCATGACTTTCCCAAGAATATTTGTGCAAAAGGGGATATAACATATGAACTTGCCAATGTTGCTTTTTGTGCCAATAATAGTTATGCTACTTGTATATCCAATACAACTATTACAGACTGCAAATAAATGTTCTATAAAAGCAAGCAAATGGTATTTGGGCAAGAAATCATGGATTCAATATTCAATACAAATAATCTGAATAACAAATAAGAGATTAATCAACTGCAAAGTTAACTTCTATTTAGAGAAAATGGAAAGGAAATGGTTTGATTTCTATTTAAAAATAAAAGAATGAGTAAAGAATATTCAAGTTTTTATGAGTCTGCCAAAATTGTTGAATACATTTTGCTTATGAACATATCTGCTTTGTTAGTTATAGATTTTTTAATAGTATTAGTTTCATTTTAACTTCTATTTTTGATTGCACCTGTCAGATAATCAGGTGTTCAAGGGAGATAACTGCTGTGATATTCCAATATTTTTTATAATATTTATCTATCATTTCTTTCATTTTAATTTCACTTGCTTTTTATCACAATTATATCATCATACTATGCCATTAGTAGACAGCATGGCTCAGAAATAAAGAATAAACATTCAGTGAAATGTTTACCTATAATCTTTTTTATTTTTATCCTTTTGTCACAAACATGAGGATCCTTGTTATTCATGTGCTTTCAGGTGGGATTTGTTCATAGCATGACCTCCATCTTCAATGTTTATTGCTCTCAGCTACCATTCACACTTGTGGCAATTTCATCATTCACTACAAGGCATGCATAATCCACTCAAATAAAACTATTGAAGTGGAGAAATACTGTTATGACTTATCCATTGACTTTGTGTTGATCCAGATTATGGATAAACCTACTCATATTCCTGATACAGTTGGGTATCATGCTAACCTTCTGAATGGATTTACTCCAGCATAGAAAGCTTTATCCCCCAACAACAAATACCAAAAAAAGCCAAATAGCTAGCTCTGGTTCATGCCTGAATGTGCTGTGGCCATGACTCACTGCAAACACTACTACCATCTCTATTAGAGGGAACACATTAGTAGAATCCTTACCACATTCAGAACAGTGTATAACCACTGAAAGAGAATTCTGGATAATGCAAAGAACAGCTATGTGCAGGCAGTTCAAGCCAAAGTAGAATACAAAAACTTGGATCTTGCAAATTCTGGAAAAATTGCAAATGCAATTCTCAGTGGAGGAAAATCATCAGTGCTCTCCATTATAAATAACCCTAAGGTATTCTCATCCTAAGCTCTTTACAATAAACTTTCTAGCTCTAATTCTACATTAGATGATAAAGACTATCGCTTGCCTGACTTTTCTCATCTCATGGAGCATAAGTTTTTTAGTACAGTGCTGTACAGAGTGTAAATGTAAGAGTTCCCTTACTTTTGCATATTTTAATTTTTAATTAATATTTTTACTGCAGTTTCATAAAAATCTTTGAAAGTGGTTGTAATTGCTTTTTCTTAATAAATATATAGTTTAAGATTTGTTGATCTTCTGGGAAAAAGCGACAATTTTAAAAAATATTATCTTACTTTTGCTCAGCTCTGTATCTCAGTTCAGGAGGTCTCCAGAAGCCTTGACTCTATGAAAGCTACAAATCCAGATAAAATCCCTACAGTTGTTCTCAAGAACCTCTCAAACTAACTTGAATCTTAACAAATGCCTGAAGAAGAAATGCTTCTCAACCCCATAGATGGTGTCTAGTGTATGCCCTGTGTACAAGAATGCAAGTGAGCCCTTATCTCCATCCCAATGCAGTATTACCAGCATACTTTTTGAGGCTATCATCTACAAGAAAATTGTTGACTACCTCAAAAGAAGCAACTTCCTGAGTGCCAAACAATATAGTTTTTGCTCCTCTAGGTCAACTGTTGAGGTCTTAAATGTTATCATACATAGAATTAGTATAGCACTTGATAATAAACATATCTTAAGAATGATTGCTTTAGATATCTTGAAGGCTTTCAACAAAGTGCAGCATAGAGGATTGCTACACAAACTCAACAGCTATGGAATATCTGGAAGTTATCACATCTTACCCATCAGGTAGGTCTATGAATGTCATTGCTAATAGCCAGTCCTCAGAGGCACATGAGATCAATACTGACATACATCAAGGCTCTCCTCTACCTTCTTTCTGTTTTATATTAACAATCTGCCTAAGAACATCCTCAGATACTTATTAAATATATATGCAGAAGATACCATGGTGTATGGGTGTATCTCCAAATATCTGGATGACTAGTGTCTGGTAGCTGATCTCTCCTTTACAGGGCCCTCTAAATTTATGATATGGGGTGCCCCAGTCTACTATATCTCAATTTTCATAAGCTACTATTCATATAAAATACAAATTTTATTGTAACCTAATTATGTAAAATAATGGATCATTTGCCATATAAGTGAAAAATTCAACTAGAAAAATCAAAAATAAATACAATGTATGTAAATACAAATTAGAGACGTCATAATAGATCATTCTATCTTAAATAAATCAACAATGTTTGGAAGCAATTTTTAACATCAAGATTTTTAAAAATTTTAACACATTCAACAATAGTGAATTTTACATAGTGTTTTCTTGAGACTGAGCATGAGCAAAACAAATTCACAGATTTGGATGAAAAAAAAAAATTAACCCAGAATGACGTTGAAATCCGTGAAAATTTGTCATTCTTTAATAGTCCTTTTAATAGTCAGTTGTGCTTAGTTTAATTTGTAATATATATAAATGTTATGTAGAAAAAAGCAAATATTGATAAGATAGCACTGCCAGGGCCCTCAAACAGGTTATGTGGGTTGCAGATAGTACACATGGTCCCTGTTCCTCTGACCTAACACTCACAGCTCAATGATGGAAAGACTAGCTTGTATCATTCAATACCTCCAAAACAAAGCTGGTAATGTTTCTTCACCACCAAGCTGGCCCTAAACTTGCTTCAACCCTGATGAGCAGGAACACCCTCAAATAAACTCCTTGCCTTGATCGCTTATTGGGTTTAAAGCTTACTCCAGACCTCAAAATGGAATTTGTATATTTGTGTCATCACTAAGGATGTGAGAAGCATGCTTAGTCCTTTGTATTGCTCCAAAAAATACCTAACTCTTGCTGCCATTCTCTATCTTTACAAGAGTTAGATCAGACTGAGAATGGAGTAGTACTGTCCAGCTTTGACATAGTTCAAAAGCTATTACACAGCCTTGTGGGTGATGAATTAATCTAACCTCTTGCAATGCTTATCCCACAGATGAAAAGTTGTTAGCTTCTTATTACTGTATCATTATTACTGTTATATTAGCAAATGTTTAAACAAGCTACATTCCTTATTTCCACTAGCTCAGACTTTTGCAGCTAGGACCTGCCATGCCACATTCATGATCGTAAATCATCCACATTTTCTTTATGTTCCTTTGGGAAGGATTGAGTTCCACTTGAACAGCTTCTTTCTCAGAAAGGTCACTATGTAGAACAGACTCCCGAGTGGATGCTTACCTGATCGAGAATCAACTAATGTTTGTTCTACATGTCCTCATAATATGCACTTCTTGCTCCATCCTTCCCTCTACCTTACAGTAATCTCACTCAGTAACCTTCTACCCTGGGTGGCTCTTGAGCCTTGTATTTGGTGAACTATAGTAATAAAAGAAAGAAGAAATTCAAGAAGCATAAGCTGACTGTTCTACCACTTGAGCTACTAAATGCAACAGTTGCAGAAGCTCTTATCTAACCAGATAAATTTATTCTTGATTTTCCTTGAATGACTGCCATCTTTAATGTTTGTTTACATACACTTTAGTATTAGTTGTAACAGTATCTTGAATTTTATCATTACATGAAAAGTTGCTCATTTTTATTCATCTGTGATAAGGCTTTTCTTTGATTTTAATTTCATGTGCTTTTTATCACAATGTCTTAGACTGTCATTCTATGTGTGTCAGTAAACAGCATGGATGAGAAATAAAAAAATAAACTTTTGTTGAGACTCAAATGTGCCTTCCACATGGGTAAAAAAGGGATGGGACTTCATATTTTACCAGAGGCTTTATTTCTTTATTTTGGCTAAATTTTGGTACAGTTGGCTAACAGCTACAGAATGATGGTCTGAGTAATGGTGATAGATAGCAACTGAATTTAAAGATCAAAGTAATACTAGTCAAAAATGAATAATAACTGACAAAGTTTTATTTAATATAATAAATTTCAGGAGAAAATTTATATCAGCTTTGATTTTCATGTAGCTGAGGTCATTAGGTATTTCCCACAATATATCAATGGTTGGTGTTCAAGTTTTCATAAAAACCAGCCTTTTGAATGCTTAGTGTCTCCTCATTTAGAAGATTGGTACAACACAATCCTCCCATCTCCACTCCTTTTTTCCATTTGACATTGTGCTATGTGTGACTAAGCTTAATAAATATCAAAGCCATATCTTGTTCGAAAAGCCATCACTGATGTTTATAAGATTCTTAAAAGGAATATTCATTGTTGGCAATATATTTGAGATTTTATGAATAGTTAATATTAAGCTAAGTTCCCACTCTAGTTAATAATGATAAAATCTCTGTATTCACAACTGTAACATAGCAAAAAGAGTACATCAAGTCATCAGTTTAAAAAAATATGTAAATAAAAAATTGACACAAAAAAAGGGAGATAATTCCAGTTCCTTTTTATGCCATGTCCCTTAAGGACATAGACAATCATGTCTCTCTACAGATTCCTTTTCTTTACTATCTGTGAACTGCCATGCATCCTTGGAAAAGATTGTAGAAAGGTTTCTTATTGTGATCTCTATTTTTTATATTCGGTGTTGTCTTTTTAGACTGCCACTCAAAACTATAGAGCCCAGTCTACAATGCTATTTAAGTAAATGCTAAGAGGAAGAAGAGATGTATCCATGTTTTCCCCAAAGGCATAGCATGAAGTAAATGCAGCAGAACTTGAACTCAGCTTGCTGATTCCACTTTCCACACCAATACCAGTTAATCCATTGCACATAAATTACTGAATTGTTCTATTTTTCTTTTAATAAAAATATAATAAGAATATGATGTCTCTGGTTTCAATTCTTCAGGCCTCAATGTTACATCATAGGTAGCATCAACAACAGACAATTTTCTTTTTTACTTATAAGAATCAGTACTCATAGAGGATTTATGTCAACTTGTTGGCCCAAATCTTATAGACAAGTGCTGGCTTGCCTCACTAAGGAATTTGGGTGTGGCAAGGTACAATGCCCCTTGTCATTATTGCGTCTGTTTCCTTATCTTTTTTGCTTTTATATCAAAACTTAAACAAAAACAATCCATCACTGTTAGAATTCCACTCCTACAGTGTTCAAACCAACCCAACTAAGATTGAGTTCTGACCAGATGTTTAATATTCTCAGGCTACCTGCACATTCTGTAACAATAAGCAGGGAAGAATCCTTGTTGATAGTTTAAAATAATTAATAATAACCAAGTATAAGATCCACATATACTTTTATAAATAGGAAGTGAATTAACATGAAGACCACTAAAGGCAACATTTAAGCAAGCACCAAATATACAAGTATAAAAAGCAAGTGATATCAGGTACAGTTTTATTATTTTATTCTTGTTAGTATTTTTTAAGGCAATATTTTACTTTGATGAACAAAGTTAAACAATTTGGGTTCTTATTAACATTGAGTAGCTGGCTTAGTGTTTAAAATAAAAATATTATTTCTTGAGAACTTACCAGTGTTAGAATAGTGTTTATCAATCACTCCTCAAGTTGCAAAATAGCTATGGATGGAAATCAGCTCCATCTTTTTATTGTTGCACAAAAATAAGATTTTTTTTTTAATATAAAACAAAAATTATTTTTTTTATAAAAGAAAATTTCAAGGAAGTACTAAATGTTCACTTTTTGCTCCACACTCTAAAATTTTATGAAAAGAAAAAAAGCAAACTTTTTCTTTTCAAATGGAAATAATCTAAAGAAAAAATAAGAAAAAATAACTTACTGAAGAAGCCAGCTTTCTTCATTAATCTTTTCTTGGACAAAATTTTCATGGCCTGTAGAAATAATTAGAAAGAGAAAGAATATGACATACCAGAGTATACAGCAGCCAAAATGACATCATAAGAAATTAACAAAAGATAAGAGAATTAGTGTGAATAAAGCAAGACAATAAGTCAAATACTTTGTTTAAAAACATTCAAATTAAATATAATCTCAAATCAATCATCATAAAATAACAATACTTTGTTAAAACTAAACAAAACAGTAGAGTTTCTAAAAGATTATACACCTAATATTTTGAATATGAAATTACACAGAATACTGTTTTTGAGGTACAGAGCTTTGGACAGCATTAAGCTAGAGATGTTGGTCATCTCTGCAAATAGCAATAAGGATCTAACAAAATGTTAGCAATTCTTTGCAGCAATTACTTTTTATAGAGTGCTCTTTTCCAGTGTTAGATTTTCACAAAGTACTTCAGAAATTTAGCCTTATGTACGATTTGGAAATTTAATTTGTTTCTTGTGTCATTTAGGAAATAATTATTATGACATTTGTCAGTCTCATGAGACCATGCATCTGCACCTAAAGAGTTATGCCCTCTCTCTATGCCCTTAAAGATCAACAATTGCCCATGCAGCATGTCTTCTCTCTCCACACCACTGATGTTGTTGAATGAGGAGGCAAGGCCAATGCAGCATGGCACTGGAAGCTTGGCAGGAGTTGCCAGAAAAAAACTGAACATGACATTGAACTGTCTTAGGGACTCTGGCTTTGGATTTGAATTCAGAATTGCCCTTCTCTTAGTCTGGTTGCCAACCATAGCTACAGAGCCCAGACTGTCCTACTATTTACCTATAGTTGGAGGTTTTGAATTCAGAGTTCTTCCTTCTAGACCAGTTGCTACCCAAGGCTATAGAACCCAGTCTGTCCTGCTATTTACCCATAGCTTGGTAGAGAAGATATGCATACATTTCCCAAAGCTATTAGAATGTAAGTGAATATAATGAACTTGAATGGAATTCAAACTCAGCTCTCTGATTCCTCAATCTGAGCCACAATCCATTACTCCACTGTGCCTCCAATAATATGCATAATATTACATAATTTGATTATTGACGAAAAATAATAGGCATTTCCGAGTTGGATAAAAACATCAACATTAATGTTGATCATATTAGGCAAAGTCAGATTTCTTTTTATTTATCCAAGGATTTATGGACAACACAATTTTCCAATCTTTTAAAATGCCTAGCCATATAACAATACTTATCTGTATTCTACATGCAGCAGAATTAGAATGGAAATACTAGAAAAACAGTGTATTTTTGTTAAAAACACTGGAACAAAGAGTGAAATATTTATAGTCAGAATAATATCAGAAAGAGCAATACAAATGCTGATGGATGTGTATATATGTTTATAGATCAGGAAAAGCATTTGATAAAGTACAGTATAAAGAATTGTTTGAACTGCTAGGTAACCTTGATATATTTGGTAAGAATATTAGAATAATCTAGAAGCCAAATGCATATGGATAGAAAATGAATTCACTAAATACACAAAAGTAAAAAAAGTGTGTGTTGTGATATGGGTCTGGTAAGAAACAATACTTAACAGAGTCAGTCATGATAGTAGTATTCAATACTCAGCTAGACAAGTTACTGCAATAGTTTTATCCTACCTAGACAATTACACAGGACTACTTATTATGAATGGATCAGTCCATTCATGATAGTAAGGAGGGTAACTGGCTCTTACCACAACATCTCCTCTTTTGAGACTTACTTCCTATAGAAGTTATACTTTTTCTTTTTGGGGACATAGGTACATTGAAAATGGCATACAGAACAACCATTGGTTCTTGCTCTCATACGATCTGTTCATCTGAGTACCTTTTTCTTATTCGATTTAGATGTCTTTTATTCACCCATGTAAACTCTTTTATCATGTAAAATAACTTTCCGATACTCCTCTCAACTACTCCAACTAACCAGCATTCATTTCTATTTTTGTAAGTTTGAAAGAATATTTTTTCACCCTGTTTGAAGTATTTCTGAGTATCAGATTTTTTTCTTGTTTTTGACCTTTTTTTTTTATTATTCTTGCTATGATGTGGGATCTGACAAGGCACAACACTTGACAGAGTTAGTCTTGATAATAGTATTCAATACTCAGCTTGACAAGTCACTACAATAGTATTATTGTCATCCTAGACAATTACCCACAGGACTTCATATCATGAAAGGATCAGTCCATTTATGACAGTAAGGAGAGTAACTAACTCTTACCACAACATCTCCACTTTTGAGATTTTGGGTTAAGATCCAACACTTCTGTAGGCTGTCTCTTCCTTTTAATTGAGTGTGTGGTTTCTAGAGCTATCTGGGGCATAGTTACATCAAAAACATCATACAGAACCACCAACGGCTTCTCCTCTCAGATGCTCTGTTCATCCAAGTACCTTTTTCTTATTTGATTTATTTGTCTTTTATGCACCCATGTAAACCCTTTTATTATGTACAATAACTTTCCAATACATCTCTCACCTACGCCATCTTTCAAGTATTCATTTCCATTTTTGTAATTTTTCTGGGTATCAGATTTTTCCTTGTTTTCAGTCTTTTGCTTTTTATTTGTCATTAATTTGTCAAACAGCAATCTAATTTTGCTTGCGAACATCAGTTCTGCTGGGGACATACCTGATACCATGTTAGGATTAGGTGTCACCCAATATACATGTAAAAACTGCTATAATAACATATCCTTAGTTTCACCTCCATTGTTTTTTTAATGCCCTTTTGAATGTATTGACAAAATGTTCTGCTAGCTCATTTGATCTTGGATGTTAGGGGGAAGTTTTGATATGTTGTATCACTAAGGTTTTACAAAAAACTTTCAAATTCTTTAGCAGTGAATAGCATAGTGTTATCTAAAACAATGTACTATTATCTAGCAAATAATTCATGGAAGAAGTTTATTGTAATTGTAGAAGTTGGACTCTTGTATTTTAAAATTTCTGGCCATTTGGAAAAACTGTTGATAATTATGTAGTAGACACTATTGGTCCCACAAAATTGATATGTAATCTTGACCACTCTGTGTCTGTCTTTGGCCAAGTGTGGAATTTAATTGGTGATTTTGCTGCCATGGCATAATCTCTGCATGCTTTTAGCAATTTCTCTCTGTCTTTGTCAATATTGGGCCAATAGACATAGCTGCACATGAGGGATTTCATTCTAGAGATACCTGGATGAACTGTATGAAATTCTTTCAACATCCTTTTCTGAAGAGATGCAGGCATTACCACTCTTTCACCATACATTAAAACTTCATTGCAGATTGAGAAAATATTGTCATCATCAGTTTTCAATTTAATTTTATTTTTCTCCTTCAATTTCCACCTTATTTGCTTCTTTTTTTTCTCTTTAATAAATGTATCCACCTGAGCTTTTATTTTAATTTCATCTAGTATCGCTAGTATAGAACACATACAGTATTGCAGAGAATGTTCTTAATTTCATTCTCAGCTCTTAGCACTGCATTTACCGTATCTTTTAAAAGTTCACATAATTTAAGTATGAATCTCAACAAACCATCTGCATGATTTAACTTTTTTGATGGCAGGAATTCCATTTTAAATTGTAATTCAACAGAATTGTCCCCGTCACTGTAGTTGATTCACTGTATGTGTTGGGACACCCTTTTTCAACCCAAAAATAGATTACAATGGATAGTGGTTTGTCTGTAAGATGAGTCTTCTATCATGGATGAATTTGTGAATTTTTTTTGCAGCAAAAAATATTTCCAACACATTTTTCTTTTTCTGGCTATAATTCTTCTCAACCAATAAAAGCGTTCTTGATGCATGTGTGCTATTGCTTTTACAGAACCATCTTTGTGCTTATTCAAAATTATGGCACTTTTTTTTAAATTTTGGATGAAAATGTGAGAGAAACAAGTTCAATGTTAGAAACTTTTTAATTTTCTTGAATGCTTTTTGGCATTCGGCTGTCCAATTCTACTTGGAGCCTTTTTTTTTAGCAAATTATTTAATGGTGCTTGCCAAGAATACATGTTCAAAATAAAAACATCATAATAATTTGCGAAACCTAAAAATACTTGTAATGACACATTTGTTGAGAAGGGCATATTTTTAATCATACTTTTCTCTGGTTGGATCTAGTTTCCTACTGCTTTTATCAATGATTTGGCCCAAATATTTAATTTTTGTCATAAAAAATTTAAACCCATATTTGTTTATTTTTCAGAATACCTCATTTACGTGTTGAATATGCTCTTGATTTACACTTTTTATTAAAATGTCATCTAATAGGCAATCATGAATTTTAGATCACTCAACATTGTATTCATTACTTGCTGAAAAATTCCAGGTGCTAATTTAATTCCAAAGGGCAAACTGTTAAATTTGTATAATCCCTTGAGGGTATTGATTGTTAACAGTTCTGAACATCAACATGGATTTTCAAATATGTGTCTGACAAGTCCAACTTTGAAAAGTACTTTCCATCATTTAAATTTGTGAAAATTTCTTCTGGGATTGGCAGGGGGTAATTGTAAGCTTGTAGCCATCATTCAGCCCTGTGGAAAAATCAGCACATACATGGATTCTGTTATTTTTCTTTTTCCTTTAACAGTTGAGGAGACCTAATCACTAAAATCCATTTTGGAGATCACTCCCATATTTTCCAAGTGATCTAATTTCTTGTTTATCATATCCAAAGCTGAAAAAGGTACATTCCTCTTTGGTCTAAAAATCAGTACCACATTTTCCTTTAACTGGAACTTAAAGTTAGTTTTTGTGCGTCTTCCTAACCCTTCAGAAAAAAACTTCCAGAAATTGATTTTAAAATTCTTTTTTTAGCCTCTCAGAGTTACTAAAAGAGCCATCCATTTTATTACAAAAAGAGTTTATGGACAAATTCCATAAACTGAACAGCTGCATCCAAATCTGTTTCGAACAAGTTATATGTTCTTCCCATCATAAATGCTTTAGCCTTCATTGTTTTCCCATAAAATAATAAATCTGATGTGAACTCACCTTTAAATTTAAATTTCTGCCCAGTAATCCCCCTCTGACACTATTTAGCTATGGTAATTGGCTAACTAATTAACTATAGAAATTAAAACAGGAAATACTGAAGGTGGAAAGAAGTTATCCCAGAAGATATACTGTTCGATGTTAAAAAGATTTTATTTTATTTACAAAAAAGATACTTTTCACAAAAGACTGTAAACCTGTAGAAAAAGCCATATGTGAGATTTTATCAAATTGATTAATATTGTTGTAAAGAAGTGCCTTGCTGAGAGAAATGGGAGAATTCGGAAGGATAAACAAAGCATTAAAATATCAGGCAGACCACATGGCGGTCATAAAAATTTTGGCCCGAGACAATTGCCGATACAGGGTAGGGAGAATCAATATTAATTATCTTTCCAAGATATCATTTATTTTTTTTTCAGTGCCGGCAAGGAAAGGCAATATGGTGATTATAAAATTTTGGCATTTGTCTCGATACAGGTGGAGAGAACCATTATTATTTACTTTACCAAGGTGTCGCTTTCATAGCCGAGACGTTGAATAGCAATATGGTGATTGTAAAATTTTGGGCAGGAGAAAAGATAGCGTAGAAGAATTTTGATTTGGTGAGATAAAGAATTTAATTTCTCAAGAAGCCAAGGGTTTCAATATAAACTAACTTCATGAAGGGACCAGATGGCAAACTTTTACAGTGATTGATGCAATTGGTAAAGAGTGCTGGCTAAGTGGATTCTGAGTGACCAAAACATATGATAGATTTTATGTGGCAATATGAGATTCATAAAAATTTTGGCCAATGGGAAAAAGGAGAATTTTGTAAACAAAAATTCTGGATTATAATTTTAAGGAGGCCAGCTTAGCCACACCTGCATGGCCAGGATGCCATTGGTTGAGTGGTAGCAATGGTGATAGGCAGAGATGAATAGATGAGAAAGACGGAGAAGTTATTAACACCCACTGAAGGAATTGGTATGAGATCTCAATGTGAGAGAGGAAGAGTTTAGGAGGATAGCTCTCCTCCGACCTCCATTCATGGACGAGGGAGACCCCTCCAAAATGGAAACTGATTAATTTTCCAAAAATGGGAAGTAATCAATTTTCCTGGCCTGACAACAAAGAGATTTCTTGTTGGGAATCGAGATTTACTGAGAGCCCCAGGCCACATCTGGCCCCGCATCGGGTTTTGGTCGGCACCCATATAAACGAACGTCCTCGGGCCATTAGACAGTCAAGTCAGTAGCAGTTGGAGTTGAGTCAGTTAGACAGTTCAGTTTGAGTAGAGGGAACAAGAGTGTTGCCTCACAGAAGCTGACCGAGAGATTCCACGACCGACTTTGCCTATCCTACCAATAGCAAGTTATACCGACAAACGAAGCCAAACCAGCACCTAAGAACTAAATCAGTTGACTTAAGATAACAAAACTTGCTTGAAACGTAAAAGTGTCATATTCCGTAGAAAACGGGCTGGAAGAGAAACAAACTCCTGTATGTAATAGAAGGATAAAGTTAATTTGTTATTTCTTAACATACTTGAACTTCTTGGGTTTTTCTTTTATTTGCTTCTTTCTCTTTACCCTTGTGCAATATCACCTTCAGTCTGAACTCAGCTTATACTACGGCCTGATGTCTGATTGATCTCGTGTACCGAAGATCAAAATCCCAACGTGGGTAGGTTAGACTTTAGATTGAAGCAGTTACTCCAGTAACCAGACGTTGGAAGTGAGCTGGGAACGACAGAGCTGGTATCGAACCAGTACAGCTGGTGTGAAGCCATTAACATCGATGCCCAGAATTCAACCCCGGACGGGCCAGTGTCACATATTGGTATCCTGACAAAGGGATTCCGCCAAATAGCGACGACCATCGATTGACAGTGACACAGGCTGGTGGCAGTGACTAAGAGTCAACCCCAAAACGCCAGTCGAAGAAACATTACAGCTTTGCACTGCGACTGGGAGTTCTTTGTTTATAAGTCAAATCTGACGCTGTGTCTAGCTGAAACTTTACATTTCTTCTATTTATTTTTACAATTATGAATTTTCTTTTTTGACTCTTGTCTGCATTGCCTGTCGTCAACACTACATTTACAGGATTCTTGAATTTTGACTTCTTATTCTTTTTTTAACTTTACAATGCGAACTCTTATGTCTCACATTTCCATGGTCAAAACATTTTTGTTTGTAAAAAGGGCACTTCCTTTTGAAATGTAATTTGCCACATCTGTAACATGGATTTGCTTTTATAAAGTATTTTGTTTTCTTATACGCTTTGGGATGAACCAAATTTATGTGAGATACATCTCTTTTCTCAATTTTAGCTGTATCATGTTATAAGTTCACTATTCTTTGACACTCTTCAGCTACAGTTTGCAAGGTCAATTTTGAGTCCTGTTCAAGCTTAGTCAAAATTCTAGAATGAATTTCAACATTCCTGTTTGCTGTCAAGCCTTGTATGAAGATCAAGCATTTAAACATGTCTGGTGTTAGTTTGCTTAACTTGAACTTTTTTAATTCCCTGTTTACAATACTAACATAAGTAGTATAATATTCATATATATTTTTTTACAAGATTTTGGCATTGCCAACTTGTATTGAACAATGAACTTCTTTCACTGAAAATTTTATATAACAACATAATAGTTTCTTCACTTAGCAATTCACTTGATTTTTCAGCAGGTTGTAATTACCATATTTTTCATGTTCCATAGGCCCTAACTTTCTTAGTAACAGGTGCACTTTTTTCTCATTCAACCAGCTTATACAGTCTTTACTAAAGATTTCTTCAAAGGATCTGTAGTATGCTGCAAATGCAACCTCTTCATCAGGGTTATATTTAAATTCACCAGTTGCATTTACTACTGAGTCATGTGAGAAAAAAGTAGATGCATTTCCATTATCTTTATTTGTCATAAAAAGTTCTAGTATTTCTGTTGTTGTTCTTGTCTCAACAATGTTTCCTGGAATTCTTGTTGCTACTGGTTGTCATTGTTCTTGTTGTTGTTTTTAATTCCAACATCATTGTTTTCAAGTCCTTCATTTTTAATTGTTTGACTTGAAAATTTACTTCCAATGTATATTTCAGATGTTTTAATGTTCTGCTGTTTCTGGTGTAATAAGCTTGTGTAAATGGTTGGAAGAACAGGGACTAGTATGGATAGCAAAGAGACAAACCTTACTAAGAGTTACAAAGTATAGCAAGTTGAGAAGAGCCATGAACAACCACATTCTGAAGCGACATGGCACATATGAAAAGAAAATTACATATGAGATCTAGTTGATTTTTGTATGAATTGTAACAATATTTTGGACAAAAATCACACACATGACTAAATTCTTTGTCTTTTATTCATAAAAATATCAAACTATATTATATTAAAAACAGCAATGGACATGCAAAACTTTTAAAATATTTATTTTGGCCAAACAGTACATATAAAATTGGATCAATAAATCTAGACTGGTAACTGAAATTTAACTGTGTGAGAGCATGCTGAAAAGTTATTGGCCAGACCTTCATCTTAAAATCTCACCAAACATCAGAATTTATTTTGGAATTCCTTCTTAGTTTGTTTGAGAACTTTTTGTCACTTTCTTTTAATATATATGCTCTATACAGAAGCACTTGGTTAAGTACAATGACAAAGAAGGAAATTACTGTAATATAAAATTAATGTTTTTTTCATCACAAGGCTATGAACTTAGTAATTTATATACATGAGTTAGTGGTTTTACCATTTATAGCCTGAGGTTCCTCATTTTCAAGAAGATTTTGTATTCGATTACCTTTTGAGCCACACACACACACACACTGAGTGTTTATATTAGGTTGGTGTAAAAATAATGTCGTTTTCTCACGTAGTAACATATGTGATAAAACGACATTATTTTTGCACCAACCTAATATCTCATGTGAAACAAATTCCAACTACTTTATTTGTGTAGCATTTTTCATTTCACCCCAAGAAAGGTGATAAAGCCAAGAGGCCTATGAAAGAACAGGAGTTAAAGAGGTAGAATATGACAATTGTCATTGCATTTAAATTTTTGAAGATCAAAGTTGACTGGAATGCAAGAAGCCAGAAGAGAGTTTCACAACAGAACTTATGGTCACATCTAACAATTTCAGCTGTAAAATGATGAGATTTAGCTGCGGATCTAATAGTACATATTAATACCTATGTGCATCTATAAGAATAATGGTCAATATATATATTTTATAATGCCCATTTGTAGGAGAGACTTTGTAAATCACAGATACAATAATAGTAATGTCTTCTAACAATACTTGGTCAGACGCCACTAATTGCCATATATATATATATATATTCCTTTACTCGTCATGTGATCTAATTATCTTAAGATAAGCTTGACTTTGATTGCTCTCTGGTGATCCATGTTCAAACCCAAGTGTCAGCAGTGACACTTTATTCCTATATGACATTATATATATATATATATATATATATATATATATATATATATATATATATATGAGAGAGAGAGAGAGAGAACAGTCTAAAATAAATTTATTTTTTAAATATTTAAAAAAAGGATAAAAAAACAAAAAGTAACAATTATGTATTTGAAATAAATGTTTCAAATGTAAAAATAAAAAGAATTGGCATTTTCCCAACCTCGCTATACAATTAGGTTTATATATATATATATATATATATATATATATATATATTTTAAATTGACTGGAATGACACTGTAAAAAAAGTCATAGTAGTGAAGACATAGGCACAGTCAAATATTTTTCATCTCAAGAATTCAGTGGTGAGAACTCTCCAAAGAGTGTACCATTGTAAGGAATCAGTTCTCAGAGACTGTATTCTGGACTAAAATCAGATCCAAATTAAATAACCATTATTTTAGGCTTTTTTTCTTGTGACATCTATTATTAAATAGAATCAAAATGTGAGCTATATCCTTTTTTGTTAACTTCTAGTTAAAGTACCTTCATTTCACAATCATTTAAAATTGTTTCACCCCAAGCAAAGGCAACCACTAGGTCACAGGAGGTCAAGTTAGTAAAAGAGAATGAGATTTTAGTGAGGAATAGGACAATAAAAGACTGGGATTCAGGAAATGGTGATTTACACTGCATTTAAATTTTTAAAGATTGTAGGAGGCAGGGGAGTTTCGGGAGGGAGTTTCACTGGTGAAAAGTGTAAGTAAAAAAATTAGAATAGAACTTACAGTTGCATCTAGCAAGTTCAGCAATAAATTAGTGAGACCTAGTTGTTAATCTAGTAGCGCACTTAAATTCATGCATTCGAGGCACTAAAGGAGAAAAGCTCATCAGAACAATTTCCTTGAAAATATTTGTAGGACAGACAAGTGGAAGCCATGTCATGTCGGTGGAAAAGTGACTGAAGTTGAGATGCAAGGTCAGAATCAATTCAATTACAGACTCTTCTTTGAATTTTGTCAAGAATCCCAAGATGCATAGAAAGAATATATGGCAGAAGTATTCATGCACAGCTGAATGGTAGTTCTATAAATGTGCAAGAGGGATTCTGACAAGAAGAATTGGCTGACTCAACACAGCAAACCAATTTTCTTAGCATTAGACCTAGCAACTGATTGAATATAATCACTCCACTTCATGACAATGGAAAATGTAAATCCAAGAAGGTCCAAGGTGTTGCTCTTCTGGACTTTAGCATCAGCCATGTTGATGGCAGGCAGAAAAGGTTCTCTGTGGTGATTAAATAAAAGCAGTTTTGTTTTGGAGACATTAAAATTTACAAGCCATTCCTTGCTCCAGTTAACCATTGATTGGAAGTCCTTTTGGAGACCAGTTGCCAGTTCTACTTTTGCTATATCTGTCAAATTTGCAATTAAGATAGGAATAAGTAGTTGTGGCATCAGCATAGATATCTAGTTGGGAACTGATGACATTGGGGAGGTCCTTGATAAAAAAAAACATAAAAAACAGTGTAAGTCTGAGGATAGAGCCCTTTAGGACCCCTGCATTAATATGAAATAAGCCAAAAGCATGTCCATTCAGCACTATCTTCATTGCACATCATTAGTGTTGTGGTAGGATCCACCTAATTTGCATAAATATGGTTGGTACCGGGAAGACTGGAGAGGAATCGAGAGATCCAAACAGAGACTCTGCCCGACTGCGACTCAGTCAACACATATTCCAGGAACGGTCTTCCCAGGAATATGCAAAAGACTATATGTAAATATTGTGTACACTTTCTTGTTCTAAGTACATTTTGTGTTGCATTATTATTCCATGCATTAGTCAAGTTTCAACAGTTAGGAATGATTGGATTAGGCTAAATATTCATCCAGTGACACCAGAGCCCTCGAGATCATGGAGAAGACCAGCATGTCAAACCCCGTTAAAAGCCTTTGAAATATCTAGGACCACAGCCTGATCTTCACTGTTCTTATCCAAAGCTCGATAGACAAATTCCGTGATAGCTGTTAATATATCGGTGGTAGACCTGGAGAAATGGAAGCCATATTGTTTGTCTAAAAGGAGGGGTCATGTGAATTAAGATGCTTAATCAATTCAGTGTTGATTAGAGCATCTAATACTTTGTCAAAAAGAGGTAAGAGACTAACAGAATGATAATTCAAGGGATCAGATAGCTCCCCATAGTTCTTAAAGACAGGAACTACAAAGGAAGACTTCCAACAAGTTGGAAAGCAAAAAGTAGTGAGACAATTATTGTAAAGAGAACAGGAGCCAATTGCAGGGTTATCATTGAATCCTCAAGGATCTAATTTATAAATGAGAGCAGAAACCATGGATGGAATTATGCGCATATCACTCAGTACAAACTGTATTAGGAGGGAAATTAGGCAGAGATATTCCTGATTAATTGAGAATGAAGTTAAAAGAGAATTTCCGAGCAAAGCACTCTACTTTATCTACAGTAGATGACAACACTTCAAATTGATTCAAGAAAGAAAGGACTGAGGAATTGCTCTTGTTCAGTACAGTCTTGCAGAGTCACCAGTAGTTTCTAGAACCAAACTTGTGAGAGGCTATACAATGTCCCATTCTATCAACAAATAGTGACTTACATTCATTACAAGCCGAAAAGCTGCACCTTTGGGTGACTTTAGCAGAGGGCATTTGGGCCTTTGGCCTTTTACCTTCAGTGTCCTATGTAAGTAAAAGTTATAAGAATTTAGAAATAATAAAATTATTTTATCTTCATTTGGCACCTTAATTCGGCATAATCTTTCTTCGTATACGCAACAAATCCCTGTAGTTTGTTACATTTCTTTTCTTTTAAAATCACCATTCTTTATGATCCCTTTATATAAAGTCATTCTTAAAAGACATTAGGGAACTCGAACTATGTAATATTTCGAATATGCCACAGTACACATGCTACAAAAATACATTAAGCAATGTACCATGCCCTGCTTAAGTTTTAATCACAGTTTAATTCGATGATATCAATTTCAATTGTGACAAAAAGTTTAAACCTTTAATAAAGAAATGTTTTTTAAACCTTTCACTCGGTTTGATATTTAAATTTAACTTTGAGTTATTTATTTAAATTTTTAATTGCATGTAACTACAGTAGTTACTTCAGGTTGTTTATGATTCACCAAGATAAAAAAACAAAAAACAGACACACGTACACTGTGCTTTATTACTATAAGAAGATTAATTTGAAGAAAAAGCCTTTGGGCAGACTTTAGGCTAGTAAAAAATAATAATGCTGTGAATAATTGATGAATATTAATACTGCTATTGTTCTCATGATTAGCATTTAAATAAATCCTGAGATTGAAAAATGGACAAACGGATGGACATACATACACTGCACTTTATTTATATAGATAGAAGAAGAAGATTAATTTAAAGAAAAAGCCTTCAGGTGAACTTTAGGGTAGTAAAAAAATAATATTGTAAATAATTGATGAATATTATTACTTCTATTTTTTCATGATTAGCGTTTGAATGAATGTGAATGGGCCTGTGAGTGAGAGTGCATATTATGCATGCGCTGCTGTGTTTATTCAATCTGCTTATGTAAATTCCAAGATCAAAAATGGACAGATGGACAGACACACATACACTGTGCTTTATTATTATGGGTCAATATTGTAGAATATTGGTTAGCTTGCCTGTGGTCTGACACACAAGTAGGCAAGTGTAGCCAAAGCTAAACTGACTTGAGTCATTCTATGGAGAAATATATGAGTGAATAAAGACCACTCATGCAAATGTATTGGGCAGGTCCATTCTAGCAAAATGGACCAACCTAACTGGTGTATTAGACACTCTCCTATAAAATGAGGTAAAGTCAGCTGGCTTGCTCGACAAGGAAACAGAAGTTTTTACTCCTTTTTTCTTGTCTGACCATGTATGACGTTTATTCTGTCTCTCAGAGGATTTTTATTTTGAACTTTTGACTGCCTTAATTTAGCTAAGTTTTGATTTATTTTTACCGTTTTTCTAACGTTGCTTTTTGACTTTTTGTTAAATTTTTCATTTTTCTAACGTTCCTTTTTTGACTATTGTTTAAATTTTTGATTTTTTCCGTTTCAGTACCTTACCCTCTTTTTTTTTTACTGTTACTTCATTTTTTGCTATTAGTTATTCCTTTTTTATTTTAATGTTTTGATTTTCTTTTACGTTTTATTTTTCCTTTTTAAATCTATTTTCTTCCCGTGCCCACACCCCAGAGTTTATCTGTTTATTTTTCGTCTTTAACGTTTCCTGTCTGACCTTTTTTTTCCTTTATTTATTTATTACGTGTTAATTATTTCTGTGTTTTTCATTTAAATATCTGTTAAAGTTTTGCATTTTATCTGTTAATTACGTGTGTATAATATTTGTTTTTAAAGTTTGTGTTTAATTTGTAATTTCTGTCCTTTTTTTACTTATTTAATGTTTTTGTTTTTGGGTTGACCGTTTTTTTATTGCTATATTGTAAATTGCCATATTTTTAGTTTTGTATTTTATTTTGTATAGCGTTTTTTCTTAATTTTCCGTTTATAATTTTTCGTTTTATTGTGTGATTTGTTGCTTTCTTGTCTGTTGTCCTTTTAATTTTTGTTCTTTCTTCGTTTTTGTGAACCTTGTTCACTTTTTCACGTCTGTCCATTTGTTTTGCGTTTTCGTTTTATCTGTTTAAATTTGTTAATTTCTTAGGCGAAATTTTTTCGTCTTTTTAATTTTTTCTATACGTCCTTCTGTTTTATTTTTCGTCTTTGTCTATTTAAATTTGTTGCTTTGCTGATAAGTGAAACTTTATTTACTTTTTACCCCCTCTATTTTTATATGTCCTTCTGTTTTACTTTCGTCTGTTGACCTTTGTTTACTAGTTAAATTTGTTGTCTCGCTGATAAGCAAAATTTTATTTACTTTTTACCCACCTCCATTTTTTCTTTTTTTAACATTTTCCTACCACCCCTCCCCTTCACTTTTCTCCTACCACCCCTCCCCTTCACTTTTCTCTTACCACCCCTCCCCTTAACTTCACTTTACTCCTTTAAAAATGGAAAAAAAAAAACAAGAACAGTGCCGTCCTTTTTGATTAAAAAAAAGACACCGATAATCCCGGATTTTAAGATAACAGTAAAAAAGCATTTGTTCTCCGTCAAAAAACATCCACCCGATAAAGATGATACTAATGAGTACCCTTTTCTAGTTCCATGGAACGAAGAAATGGTAAATACCCTTAAAAAAGCTGCGGAGACATCAGAGACAAATAAGAGTGAAGAACTTGCAATTAAGGAAGCCGAGAAGTGCCAAACCGATGTCGAGAAGAATAAGAATGCAGAGGACGGGGAATTGCCCTCTTGTTGGTCGTCCCCACCAAGTTGCATAATCAATGTTGCGGAGTTCTTGGAGCAAGCCAAGAGTTACGCTCACCTTGTCGTGGAAGGTGGACTCTTGGAAGACGCCCAAGAATTAAGAAAGATTGAAAAAAGAATTGTGTCGGTCTTTGTCGTGGATAAGCGTTCGTGCAAAATTTGTCGCTCGACAAAAGACACAGTGGTAAAATCACTGGTTTAAGCCCCTTAGAATTGTTAAGGGAGCAAAATTTTTCATTGTGGGACGTATTGCTACCCACACCAGAAGACTGTGTCACTGCTTCAAGTCGTGACTTGATTACAAAAGATTTCATTTTGCGCACAGAGTATGAAGGGCGAAAAAGGACCAGCGTCGCAATATACGAGGTCCCTCCTCTAGATATAGGGGAAGACCTGGCTGCATTCCTATCGCAGTATGGCAAGATTCTGGATGCTTCTTGCGATAGCCTGAAAGGGGGGGTGGAGCTTCAATATAATGTTGAACGAACAGGTCTTCCGCTCCATCCCCAACTGTCCGGTAGTAGGGCGCTTGAAGCTGACGGTCATTGTGACCGGCCGCAGACCGGTATGTTGGAAGTGTGGAGAGACTGGTCAACTCTCCTCTTCCTGCCCAGAAAAGAAGGCCTCTAAAAGTCAAGCGCCAGTTGACCAAGATCCCCCTCTGACCGCGTCGTTACCTTCCGCCTCGCCTGTAATGGGCATGCCAGCTTCTGGGACTGGGTCGGATAAACCTCCAGTTGGCACGAAGGCCACATTCCCCAAAGAGTCTTTGCCCGCTGCTAGTGCAGTTGTGGAGAAGGGGGAGGGGGAATGGTTGGTTGCTGGTAAGGCTAGAGGGAAGCGCCAGACAGTGGGGCCTCAGTGCAATGAAGCCCCAAGGGCAAAAGACACGTACAGCCCCACTCCTACTGTCAATGTTAAGGGCGATGCCCCGGCTTCTGATGTAACATTCAAAGAGAAACAGTTAAAATACGACCCGGGATTCGCAAAAACCGAAAAAATCAAGCAGCTGAAAGATAAATTAGACAAGGAGAGGCTTTCTCAATCGAAAAAAAGCAACACCCAAAACATCATCTACCTTGTCCCCACCTGCGACCCCAAAACATTCTTCCCGACAGAAACATTCCACCCCTTTACCATCACCCTTTAAAGCTGTTCCCCTCAGTAGAGATACCAGCCCGTACAAACATAAATCCCAATATACCCCTCTTCATACTCTCAGTCCTTCCCCCATTAAAAAGCCTGAAATACCCCCTCCCGCACCAAAAAGGCAGAGAAGTCCTACACAGGACTCAAAAGAAAAAAAGAAGAAAACGGCAAAACACAGTTATTATACAGGGGAGGATATCGGTAGAATTTCCCCGGCCCAGGCTGAAAGGGCCAGAGACTACGGAAATCGAATAAAAGATTTAAAGTATCTCCTCTCAATAAGGCAATATGCGGACAAAAACGTGGAAGACCCTAATAATTTTCCCAATGCCCGGAGAGTTCTCACGGTAATAAGAACAGGAACCGGAGCTCGGCAAGCATGGGCCATGTTGGAGGAGGCGATTAGTTCATATAAAATGTCTCCTCCAATTGCCATCACCGAAAGTGATAAACCGAATCATTTGAAAAAATTTTGTGCAGGGAGGGTCCCAGTTTTAGTTCACCCCTCCCTTTACAGAGCTTTGAAACTGACTTTTCCCTGGGATATAGGCGGTCTCTCGCAAGACGGCTCCATCAACAATGAGATGGGCCACGGGTCGTTCGGAGAGGCTGTCGGTATCCTTACCCCGGCCATGTTCAAATCAGTGTCCCAACCCTAATTAGGTCTGATAATGGCTCTCTGGTTAGCAAGTCTAAATGTCCGGGGCCTGAGGTCGGAGTCTCGAAGGGCGAGGCTCGATCGCGATCTTCAGCACCTCGGGGTGGATGTATGTTGTGTACAGGATACCCGTTTTTTATCTCGCAATCATGAGGACATTCTGTCTAAGAGGCTCGTCCTCTATTCAGCATGTTTTGATGGACGCTCGAGGGGTGTTTCCTGGCTGGTGAGCAAGTCTCTGGATGCGGTGTGTGCTCTTGTCTTCGCGGATCCGGCGGGCAGGCTTTGCGTGCTGGATATTACCATAAAGGATAAGGCTCTTCGTCTCATTGGGGTTTATGCACCCAACGACCACACACAGCAGCCTGGTTTGTTTCGGCAGATCAAGGCGTTTTTGACGACTTCTTGTTCGGTAGTTCTAGCGGATGATTGGAATGCTGTCCTTGATCCCGATATAGATCGTATAGGGCAAAAAGCGGGTACTTACAATCCGGATGTGAAATCGTTTCGGGCCTTTATCGACGGGTTTGATCTCGTCGATAAGTACCGAAATGAGCACCCCCGGGAGGTAGCATGGACTTGGACTAGGGGCGGCAGCTCGGATACGGTGGTTAGCGCAAGCTACATCGACCGAGTTCTAGTTAAGAGAGTCGAAGTAGGGCTCTTAGAATGTCCAAGTTTCCATTTTATAGTTTACTCGGATCATAGGCTAGTCCAGGTTCGGGTAAACATAGATAAGCCTAGGGTTAAGATGGCTGGTAACTGGAAATTAAACTCATCATTATTTGGTGAGCAAGATTTCCGGGACCAGCTTTAACTAAGGTTACAGCGGGAATTGTCGGGGGCTGTGGTTGGGAATAAGTGGTGGGGCTCTTTGAAATCCAAACTTAGGTCTTTTGCTGCTGATTTTAGTCGACGGCTCAATCTAGCAGGGCTAGCAGCGCAAAAGTCTCTTGAGGCCAAGGTAGATCGGGCGATAAAATCCCGTGATAGTGGGGATGTAGCCTTAGCTAAGGCGGAGCTGGCCTCCTTACTTATCAAGAAGGATCAAGGTCTAGTAGTTAGGGCTAGGATAAAAAGAATGTCTTGTGAGGCTACGAATATGGCCGCTTCATTGCGTTCAGAGGAAGCTCGTAGGGCATCTAGTCGGCATGTCGCGAGCATCACATTGCCAGACAAGCGGACTGTGACTACAGACGCGGGCATTTGTGAGGCTTTTCGTGACTACTTTCAGGAGATTTTTACCAGGGAGCCCGGTCTGAGCCCTGCTCAGTTCGATGCCTATTTAGCCGACTTTCCCCGCCTTAAGGCGGCTGGTTGCGAGGGTCCCATAACAGAGTCTGAGATCTGGGATGCGCTGAAGCAGGTTGGCCTGGACAAGACTCCGGGATTAGATGGTCTTCCCTATGAAATGTCCTTGAGGCAGTCGCCCGTCTTTGTCCCCTTGCTGGCACTGATTTTCAACAACTGGATGAGGCAGGGGTCTATTCCTCAACGCTTCACCAGGGGTGTGATCAAGTTGCTTCATAAGAAGAAAGACGGTGGGGATGGGGCAGATAATTATCAGCCTTTGACGATGTTAAATACAGAGTTGAAGATTTTAGCCAAGGTCTTAGCTGACCGTTTGCAGGTTGTCCTCTCTAGTCTGATTGGCCCCGAGCAGACTTGTGCTGTGAAGGGCAGGACTATTCAGGACAACCTTCATTTGGTATGCTTGATTATCGAGAAAGCCGACAGTGATGCCGTGATCAATTTAGATCAGTCCAAGGCTTTCGATAGGGTTGACCATCGGTTTCTGGAGGCTGTCCTTTCGGCCGCTGGTTTCGGGCCTGACTTTTGCACTTGGATCCGACTGCTGTATGCGTCCCCCGGTGCGCTGGTAGAAGTGAATGGGGTAAGATCGAAACCTTTCTTTTTGTCTTGCTCCATTCGTCAAGGTTGTCCGCTGTCTCCATTGCTTTACGTTCTTGTGTTGGAACCTTTCCTGCGTAAGTTGAAGACGAATCCGGTCCTTCGTGGAATTTCCTTACCTGGTGCTACCACCTCGCCCAGGTACTCCGCCTATGCTGATGACGTTTCAGTTCTGGTGTCAAGTAGGGCCGAAATTAACAAAGTCGGCAAAGAAATCAAGGGTTATGAGATGGTGACAGGGGCCAAGATCAACCACGATAAGTCTGTCGGCTTGCGGTTGTGTTCGTGGAGGGGAGTTTCTCTTCCCGGACCTTTCCTCTGGACGGACGGGCCGGTCAAGATACTCGGCGTCTGGTTCGGTCCCGACCTCTTGTTGGAAATGAATTGGTCGGAGGTGCAAGAGAAGGCCGAGCTCACAGTACGTCTGGTGGACTCGGAGGAATCTTTCCTTGAAGGGGAGGGCGGAAGTATGTGCCTCGCACATCTACCCGATTCTCCTTTACCGACTCTCCGTGCTTCCACTCCTGTCTAACACTTTATTGGCTTTAGTAAGGCTCTTGTTCTCCTTCTTGTGGGGAGGCAGGGCTGCCATGGTTAGTCGCGAGATCTGTTACCTCCATCACTCTGATGGCGGTCTGGGGGTGCCTTGCGTTGAGACTCGTCGACATACGCTTCGCATTACTTATCTAGACCGGATGTGTATGCAACTGGATGAGAACAGCGAATTCTGGAAGGAAGACGTCCATAAACATTTTCCATCCTTGAGAAATGTGCGCTCGTGTGAGGAGGAGGCCGGCCGTAATCCTCGAGACGAGGGCTCTTTCTATCCTGAATGTCGGATGGCCATAAAGCGACTCTTACGGGCGAAGGATGGCCTCTCCGACTTCCAGCCGTTGTCTCGTAAGGCATTATATCAGGTGTTAGTTAGGGGGAACGTTCAAGATGATCTGATTGGCGAGCTCGGTCGGACGAAGCGGGAGGCTTGCTGCATATGGCCTTGGGCGCCCGAGTTGAAATGTCTCACTAACGCTGAGGCATCACTCACCTGGCTGGTGATTTGAGGGGCCCTCTGGGTCGGCAAAAACTTCACGCAGCGGGTTTGGCAAAGTCGCCAAACTGCGTTCGCTGCAGTGGAGAGGTGGAGACCCTAGGTCATGCCTTCTTTCATTGTAGTGTCGTAGCTCCATTGTGCAAGTTCGTTGAAGATCTCATGGTTCGCATGCTGCGCGGAAAGTTCTTTGTCCTCGAGGCCAGTTCCATCTGTAGCAATATAGTACCGCCATTGACTAAGGCTGAGCACTATGTGTTCCTTTGCTTACTGGGTGTTATATTTTCGTAAAAAAAAGGAAACTAACTTTCTTGCCCATGTGACTTTTTCACACGTTCCCTTTCCTCTTTAAAAGCTGCGTTCTTCTTCCTTTTCATTCTGAATTCTTTCCTTTGTTGATTACTGACTGCTGTGAATTAAGTTCAGTAAAGCCTTAAGAAAAGGTTATTCTATCCTTGCTTTCTTCTCTTTACAACATAACAATACGTAACAATTTACTGAACTTAATTCCTCATGGACAAGATTATTCGTCTGGACAAGTTTGATATATCTTCTGCAGACCCTCAGGCTAGCAAGCTCTGGAGACTATGGTACCGTAATTTTAATTATTATTTATCAACTATTGCTTCTTTAAACCCGGACAAACTCGAGGTCCTTTATTTAAACATCGGTGCTACCGTTGCTGATGTTATTGAGGGTTGTTCTGGATTTGAACATGCTGTTGAATTGCTGAAAAGTGTTTATGACAAGTCTCCAAGTGTTATTCATGCTAGACATTTGTCTACACGTCTGCAGCAGGAAAATGAGTCTGTAGACCAATACCTTCAGGCCTTGAATCGACTTGCTGCTGACTGTTGCTTCCAAGATGTTACTGCTACTACTTACAGGAATGAATCTGTCCGTGATGCATTTATACGTGGTCTCCGGTCCCCCGTAATACGTGCCAGACTGCTTGAAAATGATACGCTGACTCTCAAGGAGGCTACTCAATGTGCTAGAGCCTTAGAACAGGCTCACTTTCGTGATGAATCATACGCTTCTCAGATTGGATCAGCCGCTACTACTACCACTAGGACTAAAAATGTGTTTACTGATTCTGCCGAGGAGGCCACTTCCACTACTATTACTAAAAATATGCTTTCTGACTTAACTGATTCTCGTACGGAGTGTGACTCTGTACAATTGTCTACTGCCCTTGCTCGTGGCACGTGCTACAACTGTGGAGGGAAACGTCACTTTAAGGATAATCGTCGCTATTGTCCTGCCCGTGATAAGAGATGTCGAAACTGTGGCAAACTCGGTCATTTTTCTAAAGTTTGCCATTCTACCATGCCAGCGCCTTCACGTTCTACCTCTGCTATTATAGTAGCCTGTGCTAAAGACGATGATAGGTCTCCTCCAGTTACTAAAACTTTAGAATTAAAAGGAAAGAAATTAACTGCCCTCATAGACACCGGTAGTTCTGATAACTTTATCAGTGCCCGTAATGTTAAAGCAATGAAACTGTCTACTTCTAAACGTAATTCCGTAATTTCCATGGCATCATCTGCCATTTCCCTCAAACTATCTGAATATTGTACTGAGGATATTATCTTCAATGGTTACGAATATAAACAAATTGACTTTACAGTACTCCCTGATTCCTGTATGGATATTATACTCGGAGTGCCCTTCTTAAAACTACACCAGAGTATCACTATTTCTTTTGGTGGATCTCAGGATAGTTTAAAAATCTGCGCTTTAACCAAGATCAGTTGTGCTCCTGTTAAGTTGTTCCGAAACTTGACCCCTGACTGCAAACCTATTGCTACTAAATCCCGAAATTACCGTGCGGAGGATGCTCGGTTCATTGAAAAAGAAATTCTACAACTGCTTGAGGATGATATAATTGAAACAAGTTACTCCCCGTGGCGTGCTCAAATTGTTGTAACATCGTCACCTAATAAAAAGAAACGATTGGTAGTCGATTTCTTCCAGACTATTAATAGGTTCACCTTACTTGATGCCTACCCCTTGCCTCGAATTGAAGATCTCGTAAACCAAATAGCCCAGTATCGTATCTATAGTATAATTGACTTGTCCAAAGCATACTATCAGATTGAAATTTGCCCCGAAGATCGCCCCTATGCGGCCTTTCAAGCTGGAAATCGTCTGTTCCAATTTAAACGAATACCCATGGGTGTTACTAACGGGGTTTCTGCCTTTCAGCGATTTATGAATTCTTTCATTTCTGATAACAAATTATCTGGAACCTTTTCGTATATAGATGATATAACTGTTTGCGGTAAAACCCAGGAGGAGCACGACGTCAATTTGGAATGTTTCTTAAAAGCTGCCTCGACATACAACCTCGAAATAAACCGGGAAAAATCAGAGTTTTCACTTCGTTCTATTAACGTGCTAGGATATCAAATTTGTAACGGAACTATCCAACCCGATCCTGAGCGTTTGAAGCCACTTTGTCAAATGCCTCCTCCTTCCGACTCAAATTCGTTAAAAAGGTGTCTTGGTATGTTTGCTTACTATGCGAAATGGATACCTAAATATTCACACAAAATTCGTCCACTGGTCGAAAATAAACAATTCCCTATGCCTCCTATAGTTATAAATTCTTTTGAAAAACTTAAGAAAGACATTGCCGAGTCATCTGTAAAAGTTATTGATGATGAATTGCCATTTACTATTGAAACCGATGCTTCAGAAAAGGCTATTGGAGGCACTCTTTTACAAGCTGAGCGACCTGTAGCATTCTTTTCTCGGTCTGAAATACGACTTCATATAGTCGAAAAAGAAGCATATGCCATAGTCGAATGCGTTCGTAAATGGAGAGACCTCCTTGCCGGGAAACATTTTACTATTATTACTGATCAACAAGCCGTATCTTTTATGTTTAAACCTGCTAATCGCAGAAAAATTAAAAACGACAAAATTATACGGTGGAAAATGGAACTTCTTCCCTTTTCATACGACATAAAACACCGTCCTGGAAATGAAAACACAGTTGCGGATACCTTATCCAGACTATGTGGTGCTGCCTTGAAGGAACTTAAATCGATACACGATTCCTTAATACATCCTGGGGTACAGCGCTTTTGGCATTTTGTAAGGTCTCAGAATATGCCTTATTCGCTTGATGAAGTCCGACGTATGACTTCTGAATGTACGACCTGTGCCAAAATAAAACCCCAATTCTTCGATTCTGCTAGTAATGTTCTGATCCGTTCTACTGCGCCATTTCAGCGTCTTTCCATAGACTACAAAGGGCCTGTCCCGGTATCTCCGACAGGTTACCGATATATATTTACTGTTATCGACGAATATAGTCGATTTCCCTTTGCCTTTCCTTGCCGCGATTGCTCTTCGCAAACTGCTATTCAGTGCCTGACAAGTATTTTCTCCATTTTCGGGATTCCCTCGTTCATTCACTCCGATCGAGGAACTTCGTTTATGTCGGGAGAATTTAAACAATTTCTAACACGACTTGGAATTGGATGCAGTAATACTACTGCTTATAACCCTAGAGGCAATAGCCAATGCGAACGTTGCAACGGCATAATTTGGAATACCATATTATTGGCCCTGGAATCGAAACAGTTACCAATTAGTGCTTGGCAGGATGTTCTACATGATGTGTTAAATGCTATCCACTCCCTGCTATGCACCACTACGAATGCAACCCCCCACGAACGAATGTTCAATTTTGAAAGGCGGTCCTCCTCCGGTACTGCGTTGCCTGTTTGGCTCTGTGAGCCTGGAGAGGTATTATTAAAACGATTCTGTGGCAGAGGTAAATATGACCCTATCGTTGAGGTGGTGGAACTTCTTGAGGCCAACCCTACGCATGCCAAAATACGTCACAATGATGGCCGGGAAGATTCGGTGGCGCTGAGACGGTTGGCACGTTTTCCACGCCTGGATGGACCTCAAAATGGACCTGAAAATACTCAACCCGACGTGGACCATGCAGACTCAACCCTTTTGCCTGATACAGGTCCCGTTAATATTTCTTCACCTTATACAGAAAATGAATCTGTGAATAATAGCCAGAATCCTGAAAGTCAGCCTTCTCAGAGGTCTGGCTCTTCCAGTGGTGAACTACCTCCACGCCGGTCTAGCAGGATTCATAGACCAATCCAACGACTGGATTTATAAAACTTTTTCAATCTCTTTATCAAGTGGGGGAGAATGTTATATTTTCGTAAAAAGAAGGAAACTAACTTTCTTGCCCACGTGACTTTTTCACACGTTCCCTTTCCTCTTTAAAAGCTGCGTTCTTCCTTTTTATTCTGAATTCTTTCCTTTGTTGATTACTGACTGCTGTGAATTAAGTTCAGTAAAGCCTTAAGAAAAGGTTATTCTATCCTTGCTTTCTTCTCTTTACAACGTAACAATACGTAACACTGGGGTTTATGCGAGTCGTGATATGGACGACGCGGCAGAAGGAATTTCATGGGGACGAGAAGTTTACCTCTTCCCAACTGATCTTGTTCTTTAAGCATCAGCTTAAAGTCAAGATCAGGGGGAAAGGAAGCGACTCCATCCATTGGAATTTAGCAAAAGGTGGGTGAGTCTTGCGCATCTCTGCAGAGTGAAAGGTGCTGACTTGGAGTGGCTTTTTGATGCCGGTTAGGCTTTAAGAATTTTGGGATTGCTGGGGTGAACATTGGCAACCCCTCCCATGTATAGGTTAGTTTAGGTCAGTTTTGTTTTAGTTACCTTTTTCTTTTTTTCCAGTTTAACTTAGCTAGGGTGTGTATGCTCATTGGCCCCCTTTTATTTCTGACCCTACTTTTTTCTTTTGTTTAATTCCCCATCCCTCCCATCGTTAGGTGGTTAGTGATATCAGTTCTCTGGTGGGTGCGGGGCGCCTTTCGTTTCGAGTGTGTCTTTCGTATTTGTTGTTCTGTCTGATTGAGTGTGTGTTTGTAGCAAGTGCATGGATTGTACGAATGTTTTATATTTTTTTTTTCAAGTCCCGCATTGATTTCATCCAGTTAACTGATATTTCTACCACAGTTAGGGCTGTGGGGGTTTTTCTACTAACAATATTTTTGTTTAGTTTCTTGTATATAGATTTTTATTCATTGTAAATATTCATTGGGGTTTTTAGATGTTATTTTATTCCCCTCCCCCCACAGACAATGAATTGTATATATGGGGACTAGTTAGAACTTCATAGAGTCTCTGAGGCATTTTGGTGGATGTAGTAAGAATGGTATGTAATGGATGTGTTGTTTTGGTGAAAGGAACATTGTTTGTATGTTTGGGTCAGTGATTGCGGCTAGCTAAGTTTAAAGTTAAGACAAAAGATGACCATCCTTTCCCCCTTTCCCCATTTCGACCTTGTGCCACATTTGTACATAGTACAATAAATAATTACAAGGAAACAGAAGAAGGCAGCCATGTTGGCAGGTAAGTCAATTGACTTCTACATCTCCTTCCTCTCCCCATTGCGGAAGCATATTGGTCGTTGGGGAGGAATTAGTTCCCTATTGCCTGGCCGATTATATGGGAGTAGTCGGGATAGCGCCCTGGGAATCCTAGTTCTTGATGGCTGTGATTGAGTAGGGCCCTGGGACGCGAGGTCATTTTGCAATGTAATGTCACCATTTCCTGACTCTTTGACAGATTGATGTGGTGTACACATATCTGTAATCGTTGGCTCAGGCGACACAGGCATGGCGCTTGGTATGGGGGTCTTGATTATGGATGTTCCTTAGGAACCTACGGTTCCGCAGGGTTATTGTGCCTGATCCTGCAACTCTAATTCTATATTGACGGTTGGGAAGCGTCTCTACTATTCGCCCAGCTATGTCCCATCGATGGCTATTTGGGTTTTGAATGGAGACTGTGTCACCCTTATGAAGTGGGGATAGGGCATGTGCAGTATGGTTGTACCTCTCGATGAGGTCATAAAAGACATTCCCAGGAAAATCAAATTGGTTGATGATACTTTGCTCTACGACATCAGCATCAAAGAGGCATTCTATCATACCTTTGATTTTCTAATGAGATGTGCACAAAATGGGATTGTACTCAGCAAAGACAAATTTCAGTTTTGTAAGGACACTGTTCAGTTTGGTGGACTTCAAATAACTTCATCGGGAGTATCTCCTTCTGAATCTATGCTTAATACCATTTTAAATTTCCCTGTTCTGAAAACCATCACTGATGCAAGGTCTTGGTTTGGTCTGGTAAACCAACTTGCCTGGGCATATTCATTAAGTCCCATTATGCTACCTTTTCGGGACCTTGTCAAAAAAAAAACTCAAAATTCACCTGGAACCAGACCCTCGAGAAAGCATTTCAGGAATCAAAGCGGGTTATTGTTAAACTAGTAAGGCAGGGCGTCTCAACATCAACAGAGTTACCTGCTTAGCCCCTGACTGGAGTAAAGACAGCATGGGATTTTTACTTCTTCAGAAGCACTGTACATGTGCAATGAAAAGAGCCCCAGTCTGTTGCCCTGAAAGCTGGCACCTTGTGTTTGCCGGGAGCAGATTCTGTACTGATGCTGAACAAAGATATGCACCCATAGAAGGTGAAGCAGCAGCTATCAGCTGGGCACTTGAAAAGTGCCGCATGTTCATGAAAAGTGCCGCATGTTGACTTCTACAAATATCTGTTATAATTGGACCTGTCATTCTGGTATAGCTTAAAGAAGTCATTCCAGTGAACTATAGTGGCTGAACAGGCAGGAGAGAACCAAGTAGAAGATTGTGGTTTTACTTGGTATTTCTGTGCTGGCATGAAAGCTTCAGTGCCAGCTTTTAAGAGACTTCAGTGGGACATTTCTCAACAGGATGATTAAAAATATCAATCTAGGGGGGTATTACGAAGGAAATCACAAAATGAATCGCAATCAATGAGTTGATAACAGAAAGATGTTCTATTAATAGCAGGTTCTTGCCTGATGAGAGAGTGGAAAGCGATATCTATAGACACTACTGAATGGTTGGAGTTGCTAAGAGGACAGAGTTGCATAGTATAACATGATTACAGAGAGAAAGTAAAGAAGAGATCAAGTAGAGAACCATGTCCATCAGAATTGAGCAATTGAGAAGTTCAAAGTCTGGGAACTAGTGAAGTCAGGAGCATTGCAGTGATGGAGCCATTTGTCATAGGCACTGAAGTCTCCAAATACAAAGATATTTGCTGATGAGTATAGAGAGAGGGTCTTATCTATACTATCAGAAATTCAATGACGAAAGGGAGAGGAAGATTAATCATATTGTATACTGTGGCTTTTTACTTTTATAATATGAGTTTGGGAATCTTTGTAAAGGAGAAATATATGAAAAGTGCAAAAGTTTTTTTTTTTTTTTTCAAAATGGTTGTTTTTCTTCTGAAAATCTATTTAGTTTTCATTTTGCATGTTTTATAATTTTCTCTGTCTGCCAGAGGTAAATGATATTCTAATATAAGTCATTAAGAATGGTTTTAGGAATAGAAATAGGTGGAAGTAAGTGTGACTATAGCACTTGTCTATAGAAAAGTGATTTTCATTTTCAGTAGAAACATACATACAGCTATATAATTAGCTCCTTTAGACCTAAATTTTTTTCACGGATGTGTATAGACCAAGAATAGAACAGTTGCAAGGCCAAATAGCATTACTGGAATAGAAGTATTAATCATAGCAGTGTGTAGAGGCCAAAATGAAGATAAGGTGTGAATTTCAAAAATGGAAAATATTACACAATAAATATCATTTGTTGTTTAACATGTAGTGAAAACATTAATTAATGTTCCTTGGTGTTGAATGTGTTAAGAGCAAATTTCACTATAAATGACAGATATATTTGAATCAATGTTTTCTTATTTATCTTTAAAGTGAATTAACCAGTTTTGCAGTGAACATTGAAGGATTATACTGAGAAAGAAGTAATGCCCAATTATAGATATATATGTAATATATTTAAACAGAAAGAATTCATTTAAACAAATTCAATTAAATTCAACCAATAATGTCTGGCTGCTTAATTTATGTTGGATTTTTACAGCTTTTAACAAGTTATTTGAAAATTGGAAAACATAATAAAACTAGTAGTAGTGTAATTTAAATGTATGAATGTTGAGAATATAGTTTCCACAAGACAAGAATAAAAGAGATTATCTATATTCAATTTGTGTGACTACTTGAATATCGTTCACTACAATATATTACTTTACAACATAGATTTATCTAAATTCAATACAAGTTACTTATTGAATTATATATATATACATGAGTATTTGTATATGTATATGCGTGTATACCGATGTATATCGATACATGTGTATGTGGTTATATATGTAATTGTACATGTATATGAATGTATATGTATTTACATGAATATGTATGGGGTGTGTATGAAAAAACAGTAAAATTTTTTTTACTATTACCTTCAAATCTTCATCTTGATTTGAAACCTAAACTTTAATTAAGAAATATTACCCATCTAAAAATCACTACAAATTAAATTCATGAATTAGACTCAAACTGATAAACATTTTACCTTAACAGTCATTCACAATATTAAAATATTACTATTAGTAAATTTTTATTTTTTATATTTGTTTATTGATACAATATTCAGCTTATATTGAACCCCTAATTTATTTGTGGAGAAGTTAAATATTTAAATTGCTAACAAGCATTAAATTTAATTTCTTTGTGGCGTTTTTAATCATTTAAATTACTATCAAACGTTAAAATCTGTGTTTATCTAAATTGCTAAAGCTATACCAACCCTCTCCTTCCTCCCCAAACCCTAGGTACATCTCTGATATCTTATCCCTTTACTTCCCCACTTTTTTCCTTTTCCCCAAGGCTTTTCCCTTTTCCCATATAATTTCCGTTGAGTTGACTGATTAAATAGGTCAATGTCTGATCCTTACCTCACTCCTCCTCAATATTAAGTATTGTAATAAAATAAAAATAATTTTTATAGCTCTCCCTTCCCTCTCTAAACTCGACCATGTCTCTCACACTATTCCTCACCACTTTCTATGTCAACTTATACAAGCTTAATCATGCCCGTCAAAAGTGTAAATTTTAAATTCATTTTTTGTTTCACCTTATGAAAATGAAGTCTGAAGATCCAGAGAAAAATAAAATTCTCTGGTGAAATGAATTATAACTAATGGAGCCTTAAAATGGTCTGTTTTTCTTTAAATTAAATTATTCGCTCTGACTTAACATTGAGCTCTCAGGATTTCATCCTTTTTGGGATTATTCATATGGATTACCAAAATTTTTGTTACTTAAATATATATATATATATATATATATATATATATATATATATTCTTTAATCATTTCACCCCAAGCAAGGCAGAAGCACCACTAGTACGCAGGGGGTTACAGAGAGTACAAGTAAGAAAAAAGACTGAGTCTGGGGGTGGGGTTGCGGAAAGGATAAAAAGAAGAATGAGGATCAAGGCATTGAAGATAATGATTGATGTTGCATTTAAATTTTTGAAGTTTTTAGTTATCAAGGGTGCAAGTAAGAGGAAGGGAGTTCCACTGTCGGGAAGTGGGAAAGAAGAAGCTGTGTCATTGACATTTAACTATTTCAACAGTAAAAGGGTGGGACCTAGATTTCAACCTAGTAGCATGCTTAAATTCATGTAGTCAGAGCATAAGAAAAAACAGCTCATCAGAGCAGTTGCCATGAAAAATATATTACAAAATACTTGTAGAAAAGACAGAGGGAAAATACATCACATCTATGAGAAAGTGACTGAAGTCAAGATGCCAAGTCGGGACCAACTACCATTGCAGATCTTTCTTTGGATTTTGCCAAGGGCCTCAAGATGAACAGCAGAGGCACCAGACCAGATATAGCAGCAGTATTCAATGTATGGATAAATGGTAGATTTGTAGATATGTAGGATAAACTTGACAGAGAGGACCAACTTTTCTCGTGGTAGATGCAGCTATTGATTCAATGGAGTTGTTCCACATCAAGTCAGTGGAAAACATGAGGCCAAAAAGGCACAGTGAGATGCTCTTGTGAAGTCGAGCATCATCTATGTTGATAGGGGGCAGGGAAGTTTCTCTATGGTGGTTAAATGAGGGCAGATTCATTTTGGAGGTATTAAAATTTACAAGCCACTGATTGAAGGTCCTTTTTGAGACAAACAGCCAGGTTAGCTTTGTCAGCATTGCTGGATTTACTATTGAGACAGGAGTAAGTGGTAGTGTTATCTGTATAGATGCTTACTTGAGAACTGATAACATTGATGAAGATCAGAAACAGTGTAGGACCCAGAATAGAGCCTTGGGGAACACCTGTGTTAGTATGAAAGGAACTGGAAGAGAGCCTGTTCAAGATGACATTCATTTCATGATTTGATAGGAATGACTGGATTAAATCAAATAATCATTCTGTAATACTGTAGCCTTGAAGCTTATGTAGAAGGCCAGCATGCCAAACCTTGTCAAACACCTTTGAGATATCTAGAACCACAGCTCAGGCTTTGCTGTTATTATCAAGAGCTTAGTATACATATTCAGTTAAGGCCGTAAGCACATCAGTGGTAGACAAGTCAAAACTGAAACCATATTGTTTGTCAGAGAGTAGATTGTGGGAGGTAATATGCTTAACCACTTTGGCCTTGATTACAGCCTCAAAGACTTTGCCGAAGTGTGGTAGGAGACTGATAAGGACGATAATTAGATGGGTTAGAAGAGTCTCCAGAGTTCTTAAAAACAGGGACTACAGATGAAGACTTCCAACAGGCTAGAAATCAAGAATAAGCAAGGCAATAGTTGTATAGCTTCACAAGAACTGGAGCCAGCTCAGGAGCATATTTCTTAAAGACTATATGGCTGGTATCCTGTCACCTTCACTTTATTTATGAGAGTCTAATTTAGTGATGATATCCAAGACCAATGATGGGGGTTATGCACATATTACTAAGTAGAGCCTCAGTTCTATGGGAAAAGTCAGGTGTGGACAATCCAGAGCAGTCGAGTATTGAGCTGGATGAGAATTTACAAGCAAACCATTCAGCCTTATCTTCTGTGGATGTTAGGACTTTGAATTGATTGAATAGAGGAGGGATTGAGGATTTGCTGTTGTTCAGCACACTCTTGCAGAGCCACCAATAGTCTCTAGAACCAAACTTGCAAGATGCTATACATTGTTTCATTCTATCAGCAAACAGTAACTTTGCTTCATTGAGGATGCGCATGCATTCATTACAAGCAGAGACAAAGAGATGTCTGTTTCAATCAGACATGTTGCTCTGGTACAGATAGAAGAAGTGATTCTTGTGGGCTATAGTGGCTGAGCAAGCAGCTGAGAACCAAGGAGATGATTTAATTTGGTATTTCCTTGCTGGAACAAAGGCATTAATGCCAGCTTTTACCCAGCAGGAGATATCAGAAAGACATTTTGGAATGAGATGATTAAAATCTACATTCCATGGAATGAGTATATATCAAAGAAATATGGCAGTGTTACCTCTACAATACAGTGCTTGATGAACAGAGAAATATATAGATAGTAAGGTACTTATCTACAACGTGTATGCAACCAAAAGTGTATGAAACTTTTGGTTGCGTGAAGGTGGTAGGTAAGTACTTTAATATCTCTCTCTCTCTCTCTCTCTCTCTATATATATATATATATATATATATATATATGACAAACATAAAAAATTATATAAATGATAAAAATGAAAATATCAAATTTATAACATTAAAAAACAAAGAAGGAAATAAATACTGTAATTGCCCAAGAATAAAAATCACTAATTTTCAATCTTATGATAATTTGGATGATTCTAATATTTGATGATAGATAGAATTGTTGTTTACTGGATTAATTTACTTAAGATAAGATTTTTATACAAATGCAATTTATAATCAAACAATATCAGATTAGATATCATGTTATAATGTTCTTAGGATAGAACAAATTCAAAATTTAGTTGTTGATAATGTTTTTTATGTAACATATTTTAAATAAATGTGATATATGTTAATAAATTCAATATTTTTGTCTTATCCTGATGTGCAGATCTATGTCTGCAAAACTATAATTTAGAAGATAAGTCAATGAACTTCTATTTATTCACTATTAATGCTCTATATTTTTCCCTATTGAACACTTCATCTGCTCACCTTAAATGTGATCCTTAAATAATTTACTGGTCACCAGGTTTTATTAGGTGGAAAATATCATTGCTATGTAGACTGAAGTAACAATATTTACTATCTTAGTTCAGGCTGACAGAAAAGTATATGTGGAGAGCACTGAATTAGCATTAAACTCATTTCAGTAGTAAATTAATAATGAGATTAGTCTGGCACAAGGACATTCAGTGAGGATTGAAACTATAACAATAATAAATGGTCTATTAGCTTAGCTTGCTTATTATTACTTCATGCTGAGGTTACCTATTTACTAAGCTTAGCCTAGTCTGAACTCAATAGTAGGGCACCTAGTTAGAATAAAATTTATGTGAAATATACTACTAACAATCACTACAAGTGCTCATATATATATATATATATATATATATATATATATGCATTTTGTTAATCATTTCCCTCCATGCAAGGCAATAAAGCCAATAAATTTCAAGGGGTTATTAAATGCAAGAAATTTGAGAAAATAAAACATTAATAAGGAGAGAGAACAATAAAAGAACAAGATTTAAGAAAACAGAATATAATGCTTAACATTGCATTTAAATTTTTCAAGATCAAAGTTGACTGAAAAGCAAGTGGCTGGAACAGTATTCCACAAGCAAGAAGTGTGAAAGAAGAAACTGTTAGCATAGAACTTATGCCTAAATTCATAAAGTCTAGGTACCAAAGAGATATCATTTACTTTATAGGTAAATTGTTCTTGTTCTACTGTCCATGTCTAGAGATATTTTTTAGAGTGTTTTTTTTCAATACTGTTCTGCTCTCATACATTTCTCAATGAGCCCAAGTCTGTACAACCTGATCCAAGGATTGAACTCTCACTTATGCAAATTTATGAATTGATGCTTTAATCCATTAGGTCTCATAGAATCAGTTTGAAATTACTTGAAGATCACCTGGATTGTCAGAAACCTGAAGAAAGCTGGGGTGGGGGGCATAATGGCTGAAATATAAACATGATAATAACACCATAGATGAAGATATTAGTCCAAATTTAAAAAATGTAGATAAGGCATTAAGCTGTTAGGCCAAAATTCAAAAGCACTGACTTCATTCAAAGAATGTTTCTAATTTATCAAATTCATTAAAGAAAAGCTAATTAAGATTTTGAAAGCAGACAGACAAGATTCAAATTATGATAAAACTAAATGATGAATAATATTAGCTCTTTTAAAAGACTTGGTATGACTTGCAAAGTTTTATAAAATTTTTAAGCAAAAAGATTTATAATATTAATAATATAATTGTAACAGTAACAACAAGGATTAGCTGTAATCATGATAACAATGTAAATATTTGGCTGACAGAAATTAATAGGCTGCACTTGAGGTAATTTTTTTGCACCATACCATTTGCTACAAAATCAAAATATTCTAAAATTTCAAGTCAGGTTCTGAAATAGGCTTGTCAGATGGAGTCATTCATATGGATGCCATGCATGGTGCCAAACCCATTCAGAAATATCTAAACTGTCAGTTGTATGGAACTAATTTCTAAGACCAATGGTTAAAAATGTCTCTTATGGAGTGAAGATAATGAAGATAGTGAAGACCACATTTCTTAAAATTTTTTGGATTGGCACTACAGAATCGCAAACAAAGAACTATACCAAATAATAGAAACCATATCACTTGAGGTCTCAACAGCAGCACCTAACTAAAATGGTTATCACATGTAACTCAAAGAGAAAATAATGGCTTAATCAAGATGTTAACATTACATATTACTTCAAATAAAAGGTTAGGAAGGAAACCTCCATCAGTACTGGAAAGAGTGATAATATTAGGTTGGTGCAAAAATAATGTCGTTTTCTCACATAGTAACATATGTGAGGAAACGACATTATTTTTGCACCAACCTAATAGCTACTGAACTTGAAAAACACGTTTTCCTAAAAAGTTGTTTTAAGAAAAAGATTTTATAAATCTCAACCAACAATAAGACAGGCTGTTCAGTCAATGAATCACAAATGTTTCATTATAAGGAAACCGTTAATATTACCATAAACATTGTTGTGACAGAATCATTATTCAGTCATCAAATTGTTTTCCATGGCATTTTTTTTAACTCGCAATATTTTTTAGCTCAATTGGGAATCCAAAATAATCTGCTTTTGATTTGATGAATTCTTCAAGTCAAAAGCAGAGTTTTTGTATCTTACTGATTCACCTCATATATTTCAGTAATTATCTTGTTGGAATGACACATTTGAAGCCAAAATACTTTTTCTAGGCAAGGAAGTTAACTGGTGATTTTACTGCAGAATAATAACCATCTTCTTGTTACAAATTCAACACTGCAATCAGTCATGGAGCCAGGATAGGAGGTTCTTTCACATGTATTCTCTTTCACCATCAGAGTTTTGCATGTTTAATTGCAGGAAACACTACCTGTCTGGTTTCTCAGTGACAGTAAGTCTGTAGGCTGACACATAGTTATTGATTAAATTTTGATCTGAAACTTTCACTGTATAATGTTCAATCTATGTGCTTAATGGAGAAGAATACGGTTTCAGTGAAGAAAGTTGTCATGAACTGTTTTCCGTATAGACTGGATACTGATTGTTTTCCTATGAGTGTATTTGCATTCACTTGATACTGTAACACCTGTCTTCACTTATGATTTTGACTTGACTTAACTAATAAAGTACTCTTGAGGTTACTCAACTGCTGACCCATAAAAATGTTTACATGGCTGATGATGAGTTATTTCCACCCTACAACCCCTTTCCCCACAGAATGTTGCAAGTCACTACTCCATTGCTAGTCCCATGACAAATATTCTGACAAGCTACATTCCTTAGTTTCACTAGTTCAGACCTTTACACCATGCCATGTATATTGGGTTGAATCATCCTAATTCCTTTTGTATTCCATTGGTAAGAAGTTCTACTAAACTTCTTACCAGTAACCACTACCTTATGAAATAACTCCTGAGATCATGCTTCCCTGAACACTGCAATCTTAACCTATTCAAGTTTATGATCAATCATTACCTATCCTACATATCCTCATAATTTGTATTTACTTCTTCCACTTATGTCCATACAACAACCTCATTCAGTAAACCTCTACCTTGTGCGGCTCTTAGGCCTTGTATTGGGTGAACATTTAATAAAAAAAGTTAAACAAAAATGACAGATGAAATGGTAGTAACTGCGAGAATAGTCTTAATCAATTATTAGGTTGGTGCAAAAATAATGTCGTTTTCTCACATATGTTACTATGTGAGAAAACGACATTATTTTTGCACCAACCTAATATATGGCACATTGACAATGAAGGAGATTATGTTGAAAAATAAATATTTGCTGTGTAACATAAATGTTTTTTTTTTCATATTTAGGCTAATAATGAAAAAACATTTATTTTTCACAGCAAATATTTATTTTTCAACATAATATCTTTATGGTTGAAGTAGAAATAGAGAAAACAAAGTGCAACATTAACAATAAAAATTATAATTATAGCCATAATAATAATAATAATAAAATATCAATAAAGATATTAACATATATCTGCAATTTTAAAGGATTTTAATGGTGTGATGAAATTGACCCCAAATTTATTGTTTTATTAATAAAAAAATATATTAGGATACCCTCCTATCTCTCTCTCTCTCTCTTTCAAATACACAGAATATACTTCCATTATTTGAATATCAAAGGTTTTAATTATACAAGAGCACATCAGCATGTTTTAGTGCCTCAGGTCAAATGTTCTTTTTAAGGAAAGTCATGACAACCTCGAAATAATGGTACTTTTCTCTGCAGCCTTGTGAAAAAATAATTTTTGTAAAGATTTTATATAAAGTTAAAATATGCTAAATTTACTTTAGGGCTAAGATTTTCGAACTAATGTGTCGTGACACATTAGTGTAATCAATTACCAATTATGTCTTTAATTTTTAACTAAATTTTTCATTCAATTATTTCATTTTATATGCATATTGAATTCAATATTTGGTTTGGCTAATAAAACTTAATGGGTTTCAAAGACATTTTATTTTTACAAAGTGTGCTGCAATGACAGTCTCACTTTAAAACCAAACACAAATTAGTTTTCTTTTTGTTTTTAAGTATTTCACCACAAGCAAGGCAGGAGTTCCACTAGCATGCAGGGGGTTACGGAGAGTAAAAGTGAGGGGAAAAGAGTGGGCATAGCGGGGGGGGATTGAGAAAAGGGAAAAAAAAACAAGGATCAAGGCAACGGAAGATGGCGACTGACATTGCATTTAAATTTTTGAAAATTGTAGTTATCAGGGAAGCAAGTGAGGGGAAGGGAGTTCCAATGTCGGGAAGTACGAAGAAAGAAACTGTTGGAGTAGAAGTGGGGTTACATTTAACTATTTTAACAGTAAAAGGGTGGGAACTAGATACCAATATAGTAGCTGATGGTGGGAGGCAGGGACATTTAATTGTTTCTTTAGTACAAAGAAATATACTGTTTCTGTTTTATTATTTACATTATTCATATTATTGTCCTCATCTTTGTCGCCATATTTATCACAACGTTTCGGCCGTTGTACGCTCCGGCCTTCTTCAGGTGGTTGGAATGTTGAACTGAACCCTTTATTTCGACAAATGGAAAAATCCTACCAGAAAATGGCACGAATATCGAACCATCTGACATTCCTACACTGATGCAGAGACCTACAACTCATCTCTTCAGGCTTGGCACCAAGACTTCCCCTCAATTCAAGGAGAGCTCATCGGATCGCAGAGAAAGCAGGACACGCCCTTGTCCGAGAGAGAATTCAGTACAATACATTGGATAAAACAGCGACTACATGCTCATATCTCCCAGACGCTCAAGGATTTCTTAAACAGAATTACGAATGAAGAAGACCAGAGGAGGATCCAAAATGACCTGGATAAATCCTTCAGACATGAATTTGATGTAGTCAAGGCTCACCAAGTGCAAAAATTAAATAGATTGAAAGATCAGAAGGTGACGCACAAGGTCCATCACCCACCAATGAAAGCAGTAGTCAACATCAGCCAATATCAGCTGAGTGCCTCTGAGGAGTCAGTATTGAATAAGGGTCTCAACTTCACCACAACCATCAGGCAAGTGCCATACTTGGACATCATTACCAGAGTCGAGGAGGTGGCCTTGAACATCCCTCAGGCTCAGGCGGATGAACTGAGATGGAAAATGAGACAGACCTTGGAGAGAGCCAAGCCACCCAGGTCTAACATAACAAAACTGGAGAGGCTGGCGATTGGATCCCTACAGAGGAACGAAAACATCATCAGCTGACAAAGGTAATGCGACTGTAGTGATGGACAAATCAGAGTATACAAGAAAACTGGAAGACCTCATTAGCAATGGTAGCTACAGCAAAGTGAAAAAAGGTCCTACTATGAAAACTGAACGCAAACTGTCACAGATCCTAATCAAGAACAAGGATCACTTCGCACCTAAGACGTATAGGCAGTTATCGCAGCGCTACACCAAGCTATCTCACATATACGGTCTCCCTAAGATTCACAAAGACGGTATTCTGCTCAGGCCGATTGTTAGTTGCCAAGGCTCTGTGTGCCACCCTCTGAGCCACTTCCTTGTAGATATAATTGACCCATTGATTGGAAAGTCTCCTTCATATGTCCAAAACTCTGCCCACTTCGTGGAAATAATCAAAGATGCTCCCATCCTATCCAACCAGATGGTGAGCTTGGACGTGGTGAGTTTGTTCACCAAGGTACCCATGGAAGAGGCACTCTCAGTAGTCAGGGACAGATTGGCCTCTGACCCATCCCTAGAAGAACAGACCAGTATTCCAATAGATAATCTGATGGAGATGCTAACTTTCTGTACACAAACAACACACTTCGGAATGGGATCACACATATATCGACAGGATGAGGGCTTAGCAATGGGCTCGCCATTATCACCAGCAATGGCAAATATATACATGGAATACTTTGAGGAAATGGTATTGGAATCTATATCTCTAAAGCCAACTATATGGTTATGGTACGTAGATGACACCTTCATACTCTGGCCACACCAGGAAGATGTTCAGGTTCTACTCAACCATGTGAACTCAATAAGACCTTTGATACAGTTCACAATGGAGAAAGAGAGTAACAACACACTCCCGTTAGATAAAGAATCGGTCAGTATAAGTAGTACCTTACAACGTAACAACTATCCTGGTTACATAGCAGCAACCCCCAAAAAGTGGGATAGGCGGGTACAAGAGGAAGAGGAGGAGGGCAATAACACTCAGAAAACAGTCTGTCTGCCTTATGTTAAGGGTTTATCAGAGAAAATACAAAGGATCTGCGGTCCGTATAACATCAGGACAACCTTCAAAAGCTTGACGACACTTCGCAGATATCTCTCCTGAGTAAGACCTCCCATAGAGGAGAACATGACTAAAGACTGTGTGTACACTATCCTGTGCAGCTGCGGAAAGGAATATAAAGGAGAGACAGGCTGCCCCCTCAAGGTAAGGCTTCAAGAACACCAGAAGGAAGTAGAAAAATCAGGCGTGGCTGACCACATATGGAGAGAGAAGGGAGATCAGCGTCCCCTGTGGGATCATGTTGAGATCATAGACAGGGAACACCATTGGAAAATTCATAAACTTAAGGAATCAGCACATATGCTAGGCCACAAAAATCTCCTGAGCCGACCAAGCATAGAAATAAATACAATGGCACAGTGGATAAAGGCGTTGATTAGATCCAGTGACAAGACTGAAAGAATGTGAGTTCAATACCCGGTTAAGGCAGTGGAGAACTTTCAGAGGGAAAATTAATATTAACATCAAACATGGCATGTGGAACTAGAACAGTCTATCCTCAGTTCGACATTCCAATCACCTGACGAAGGCCGGAGCGTACAATGGCCGAAACGTTGTGATAAATATGGCAACAAATATGAGGACACTAGTCCGAATAATGTAAATAATGTACATAATATTTTTCTGTTTTACAAATCATTTAAAATAAGGAGTTTCCCATCCTTTAAAAACTTTAGCTATATTATTTCTTCACACTATGAAAATTATTTTCACAGAAGTTTTTTTCTTTTTAAAAATCAAGAAAGTAAACAAAAAAGAGATGCAAAACACTGCTGCCATTTCTTCAGCTTCACTTATGTCATCTCATCAATAAACCACCCGATGGAACTATGAATAAACCTTTGCCTCTTATACCTTTCTCTTGAGTTTATATTACACCAGATTTTATTATTAAAGTCAAAAATAAAATTTCAGTCATTTTTAACTTTCATGCCTGCAATACAGAGTGCAATGGGTAAATTGCTGCCATTTTATATTTTTAATTCCATGCATATGCATTATTTGTTTTTGATTTTGTCAATCACACAGTATAGTAATGTCAGTTATGCATGAGCTGAGAAAAAGAGCATTATGATGCAATTCACTCTGCCAGAAATTTGGAAATGGCATACAGAGGAAGCTCCAATGTAACACTATTTAGCAATGGTAAAAAATTAGGTGGCTGATGAATAGAATGACAGATATGCCGATAGACCACTAGTAAATAATAATAATGGTTAATGAATAGAATGAAGGATATACCAATAAACCATCATGGGAAAGATTGAAGATTTTATTTCTCAAAAAGCTGAAATTTCTCAAGAAACCGAAAGACTAGCTTAAAACAATATTTCTTTTATGAAGAGGCCATATGGTGATATTCTGACAAATGATTGATGACCACCAGCTAAAAGTACTGGTCATAAAATACAGAAGTGGAGACAATCAGATAAGATTTAAAATCATAATTCAGAGATAAGGGTTTTCTTGGAGAATATCCCTGATGGGATTGAAAGGAAAAAGCTATGTTTCATGTCTACTCTGGAGAACAGACACAGTACTGAGATGAGAATAAGAATTTTTGAGTGGGCAGAAATTTGAAAATATAATTCTTTTGATTAACAATCTGGGGATTAAGCCTTGCCAACACCTATACAGACATTTCAGAGTGTTTGGGTGTCAATCTGAAGACAGTGCAGAGGATTCAGAAAGAATTGCATGAATCTAATGGTGATTACAAAGGTACAGCAGCTTGGAAAACTCACTCTGATAATTCTGATAAGAACTCCTGAATTTGTTGGTGAGTGCCTCCGACTTAATATAGAGGTTTATATCAAGTGCCTTGAGGAGGTAGTGCTAGTACAAGGGGTGGTTGCTGGAAGACCCTATGTCTGGCATCATGTCACTCATACAAGCAGAAGAAACCCAGTCATGGCTGTCAGACAATTTCTGTGACCACATTACTCTTTTCATCTGACCACATAACTCCACAGTCTGCAACCTCCTTGATTATTATGTGTGGGGTGCAATTGAGTGAAAGACCAGCAAAACTCCTTGTAACACCAAAGATGAACTGAAGGTAAAAATTATGGCAGCATTTACCAAGGAGACCATCCAGAAGAGTTGCCAAAGATTCTGAAGCCGTCTGGAGGCCGTGGTTGAAGCCCATAGTGTTTTTATTGAATACATTTACACTTTAGTATTTCAAGATATTTTTGTTTAATTTTGGTAAATATATCTGTTAAAATGAGATGTCAGTTTTATTTTCATTTTTGCATAATCTAGATGACAATTTATCCATCGCACCCTGTAAAATGCTGTGTCAAAAAGACGGTTTTTCCTTTGACACTGCTATTATTTTAACTACTTTCATTGTTTGTGGTTTTAAAAAGTGATGATTAAAATTTTAATAAAAACCCAAACATATGAAAGTGAATTTATACATTTTCTTTGTTCTTTAAGAATTCACAACAAAAATATTAAACACTATTAATTTATTAGATTGTTTACAAGAATAATTTTATATTCATAACATCCTAAAAATGTAAACCAACTAATACAATGCAATGGTTATCATTTATCAATTTATAAAAAAATAAATATGAAAATACATTTTATATTCATAAATTTATAAAAATGTCTGTCATGAAAATTTAAATAAACAGATTACGAGTAACTGTAATTATAAATTTTGAAAAAATATATTTTCTGGGCTTTTCTTTCATGCAGCAATTAATTGATATTTTTATAAAATTATGAATAAAAAACTTGTTTACTTAGTTATTTATAAAATGGTAAATAATAAATATTGCACTGTAGATGATTTACATTAAAAATCTTTTGAATAAAAAGATTTCTTTTCACATTTATTTGTTATAAAATGGTAAAAATAATTTTTGCATTGTACTTAGTTCACATATTTTTATAATCTAGTAAATAAACATTGCTGAGTGAATGATGTCAAGGGATAAACTGACCTTCTGACACACCACTTTTTGTGAACACAAAAGTTGAAATTTGACAAAATTTTTATTAACCAGTTGATGTTTGAATCCGAAGTGTATATATTTAACATGACCTTCATTACATGAGTTGTGAGAAATTACTGAATTAGGCCAAACATTCATCTAGAGACACTTTAGCCATTGAGATTGTGGAGGAGGCCAGCATCTCAAACCCTGTTGAATACCTTTGAGATATCTAGGGCCACAGCCTGAGCCTTGCCATTCTTATCTAAAACTTGACTGACAAATTCAGTGATAGCTGTTAATACATCGGTGGTAGACCTGGTGAAACAGAAGTAATGTTATTTATCTGAAAGGATGTCATGTGAGGTAAGATGCTTAACCAAATCTACATTGATTAGGGACTGTAATACTTTGCTAAAAAGGTTATACTTTTTACATTAAAGCATCTTGGTTGTGATCTGTACCACTCAAAAGAGACCCTGTTCATGAACTTTCAATAAATCTGTATGTCTTGAATTATCATTAACTTTGACATGACCAATAATTTTACAGCTTACAATAAGAGCCCAAAATATTACTTCACCTCGCTTGTTGTTAACTACGAAGAGTCCCAAATAAATATGTATTAATATTAAATAAACCCAGTCATCCAATGTAGCTCTAAATTCATTGCTACAATTTGCTTTTGAGAAATAGGTTATAATGTACTACTTGACATTTCTCTTTGTGAGGTTTATGCAAAGGTAGTATTTCAGTTTATTATAGCCAATGTTCTTAATATTCTGAATCTTTTCTCTTTGTTTGTATTCACAGTACCAGCTTCTTCAAATATTTTTTGTTGGGGAGGGAAACTGAAATAAAACCAATAAATAAAACAACAAAGTAAGGCTGACCTGTACTCAACTATTTATTTCACAATCATTGCGCAAGGCAATCTATAATACATTCCATAAAGTCACATTCAGAACTCACAGCTATAGTAAAACTGATCAAATTCCACTATTTTTGGCCTGGCATGGATAAGAAAATACAGAGTGCCTCAGTAGTTCCATTTCTACTACCCTTTACATGATTCAAAACCATAGACATTGATATTGTAAGGCCATTGCCACCAATCATCAATTACGACAGCACATATTCATCACCAGCAAGATACATATTAACATATATAGACAGAACTACCCAGTGGGTTGAAGCTACATCTATACTAGACACTACAGCTATAACAGTGGCCATGTCATTTCTAAATGTATGAATATATTGATTTGGAGTTCTCTTGTATGTCATCACCAACAGAGGAAACCAGTTTGAAAGTGAGCTTCTCAGTCAATTATCAAATCTAATAGGCTTTCACAGACAAAGAACAACAGCATACCATCCACGAGCCAATGGAGTAATTGAAAGGCAACACAGGACAATTAAATCTGCCATAATGTCAAGAAAACAAAACTGGTTAGATGCCTTGCCAATAGTATTACTTGGTTTACAAAACCTACCAACAGACCAAGGCTGCTCACCAGTCATGAGCCTAGAAGCACACACTCAAGAAGTTGAGTAACATTTACCAAAAATAATGAGTTCATCTATTTCAAATAAATAATGTATTTGTAGTGCTCCACTTCTGGGTGGAAATGTGAAATGTGGAATGTGTGAAAATGAAATAAAACCCATAAATAAAATAATGATAAAGAATAAAAAATAAATTAATTTTCCCATGATGCAAGTTATAAAGAAACCAGAAAGTTTATGACCCCCACTTCTGGAAAGGAAATAATCTTTCTCTTTCCAACGACATTGTTCAGGTGTGTTTTGGCAGCCCTACTCATGAAGTAAGTGAATTGGTCATCCCAACTCAGCACCTTCACCTAAAATACATATAAACATGCAACCTTTTTCAATTCCACAATTGGTGACTCTGACATGATTAAAACATGCAGCTTTCAGATCTAGAGTCAGAAGAGGGAGGATTTCTAAATTATCCACCAAGGTGGAAACAAGGTAGACTGTTTTTAACCAGTCAGAAGACTCATTACATGCTGGTTACAGCAATGCTGTTAAAGAGATCTCTGGATTGGCCACTTCCTATAATTTCCTACAATGGGCCATTACAGTTTTTTTTCTTCTTCTTATCTTGCTAATGATTTCAATTTCTTTTATGATTGTTCTCTGATTTCTGTTCAACATTTTTCCCTCAATATTATGATCCTATAACTCAATGTTACACTATCATGTTTCTTTCTTATGAAAAATAAGAATATTTATCTATTGTGAAAATATTGAATTGCATAATAAAATTAGAAATAATGTAGACAATGCATATAAGTATAAGTATACTTTTATAAGTAAAGATGGAGAAAATGTACATAAGCAAGACACAAAATTAGTTTTCAATGAAATTATACTAGGATTTGCTCTTTTGTAATGAGCTTATAGACAATAGACAAAGGAAAGTTCATTCAATGCTGACAATTGGCTGGCTATTTAAGTTCATGTTAAGCAAGAAAGAAACAGTTTTGTTTTCTTTTTTGCTTCCAGCACAAGAGAGATAACAAGTATTGTGAGAAAAAAAAAAAGAAAAGATTTACAGAAGAAGTAAAAATGCAGTGTCCACAACTTTTCTCAAGGCTACTCAGATCATACTTCCTTCTGATCTCAACAGTCAAACTATTTTCCAAGGATATACTAGAACAACCATTCACCAAGTATCTGTGCTTCACCATATCCCCAAAATGCAATTATTGGAATGCTTGCTCCATGAACTTTAAATCTGTGCTGGTTGCTGACTCCCCCACCTGCCCAACCATCTCAACTGACTAAATGATGTCATGAGAACTTGCAAATCTGTAATTACTTTTGATCTTGTCTACATATTACTTCGGGCTTCTCTCTGCCTTCCCAAATCATTTTGCAGCCTGATGGTGTGATGAAAGACATGACTTACCTCAGAATTTGAAGCAAGCATGAACATGTCTTGCCTGCAAAGTGATGACAAAATAAATATGGCCACTATTGAAGACACATGAAAATTTTGGCCATATTGGAATAGCATAAAAAGCGGGGTGCCAGCAGCACGAGAGGACCAAAGTCATTCGGCAGACAGCGTACAATAGAGCTGGACATACAGATTGACAGACGGACAAAGAGGAAGTCAAAGTTGGCACAGCTGAGCTGCTGTCTGTTTCAAAACTGCCCAGTGTAATGGCTAAGAAAGGGATCCACGCAATCCATTTCCTTGAGGTGACCGAAGAAGAAGAAAAAATACCTGGCCTGCCGGTGAGCACTGTACTGCACATTTTGACCCCCCTCATCACCATTTTTTTTCTATATATGGGTTACCTTAATTTTTATTACATGTCATATTCAGCTTACAGCCAATTAGCACAGCAGTATTTTTTTCTTCTGATTACACTTGCTTTTAACATGCATTCTTATAAAGGAATAAAAATATACTTACATAATGTGTATCATCTTCTTCGTTATATGCTAATTTTACAATTCCATAAGAACCCTAAAAAAATATCAAAAATAAATTTATATTAAGCAGAAAATAAAAACAAATTCCATATATGCCATCTTTATGTTCAGCAAAACCTAATATCAACATATAATGGACTCTTTGCTATACATTAATAGTTACTGGACTAGTTTAGCAAATCATTACTCATCCTGGGTATGATGGTAAACTACATCCGCGTCCTGGGTACGGCGATAAACTACATCCAACAGCAAGGTCTCAGATAATATTTTTGGAAAAATAATGTCGCCAGCTATAAGTTTTTGAAACAATAGTGTTGCCAGCTATACATTTTTTGTAAAGAATAATGTTGCCAGCTATATGTTTTTTGTAACAATAACGTTGCCAGCTATATGTTTTTTGAAACAATAACGTTGCCAGCTATACATTTTTTATTCCATACAAAATAGGCATTTAAAATTCATATAAACTGGATTTGGCATTAAATAACCCACAGTGGTTGATATGCCATAAAACCCAAACAAACAAACAAACAAACAAATCATTACTTTTTATAGTAAGATTCATTCCTACTGGAGACCATGCCAGACTAGCTTAGTAAATACCTATAGATATATAGAAATGGGCAACAAAGTTTTGGTCACTGGGATAAAAGCATGTTTTAGTCTAAACTAATTGTTGATTCTAAATTCATACTCAGATTTGTTTTAGCACATCAGGGTTTGGCACAGGTGTGTAAATGTCTTGTTGTATATTAATTACACTGGACAAAAGAAACGGTAATTATTTACATGAAGAAATATTGTCCTTACCATGTTTTGGCCATTATGCCCTCCAGGCTTCATCGGGCGGATGTCGATTTAGGTAACTTACAAGGGATTTTTAAATTAACTCTTTATTTAATCTAAAGGTTTAAGATGTTCTTGTTCCACTGCACATGTCTAAGGATATTCTTGTCTAGTTCTCTTTTATTACTGCTCAGTTATTGCTTGCTCCATTTCCACTGAATCCAAGTACACACTGTCCAACCCAGGAATTAAAATCACGATTACAATGACACTAAATCCATGAACCAACACTTTAATCCAATAGGCTACTGTCCTGTGACGATGACCAGACAGTACAATGGGCAACACATTATGATAACAACAAATACGAGAACAATAGTCTAAATAATATTAACTCCTCATTCCAGAAATTCAGATGGAAAGAAGCATTAAATCAAATACATTAGTTCTAAATATATATCCAGAATTGTCCTAGAAGGTGAGTTTTTTTTGAGATATGCACATAGTATATTTATGCTCAGAGTAAGTATTATATTAATATTAGTGTCCATTTCAGCTAGTCGCATAGAATTCATTCATGTGAATTGTACAGAACTTTACAGGATTGAACAAAGCTGAAAAATATGCTGATTTAATATACATGCAAAGAGCATAAGAAAGAATGAAATTAGATGCTCTTAAAATGCATTTTTTGCATTCTTATCTCAATTTTTTTCCAATGATTCTGGTTACCATAAACAATGAACAGAGTGTGAGTTTCCATCAGAACATATCTGAGATGCAATCAACATATCAAGGCCATTTTAATCCAAACATAATTGGTAAGTCTTACTGGTTCCTATAATGGAGATCTGCTCAATGCACAAAAAGTGTCTCAAATATTATTGAAGATATCAGAAATAAAGCATGCTATATTTATTCACTTATTTCCCCATTGTTATCTAAATTTTCCTTGAACTATTTACTAATATACTATTTGTCTTGAATATAAATATACTAAATGCAGTATGAATGTGCTATCATCTTGAACATAAATATGCTATGTGCATGTCTCAAAACTTTATGTGTACAAATGTGAACTCATTATTCTCAGTTTAGTACAGCATCATCTGTCTGGGTAGCAGGCAAAATGCTTTATTTTCATTGCCAGTTCAAGCAATGCTCCGATTTGAATATTTTTTTTCTCCTAAGCCTTTGCTATCATGGAATACTTTCAAAGCAATGTGTTTATATTTGTTGGAACCAGCAGAGAAAACCATTGCATGTTTTTAATCATTAGTACTGCTATGAACTGTGCTCATAAGAGTTTTCTACTGGTTTACATTTTTCCACAAAATAGTATGAACTCATTTATTAATCACTGCAAATGGCATTGCTAAATTTAGTTGTTACATATGTATCAGGTTGAGACAAGTAATTTTCATGTTGGGAAACCAATTGTAATGATGAATGTACTATCCTAACTACTAATCATATGTGGCAGTAAGTTAAGCATAAATCTGAAGTACACTAACATGAGATAATTTTCAAATTAAAAGGTAGTGGACTGATGAGGCAAATTTTCACAGCCACCTCCAAAAGTAGAGTTCCATAGAAGAAAGATAATGTTGTATGCATGATGGGATCATCAGAGTATTATTCATTTCATAATGAAACACTAAATGCAAATTTATACATCCAGCAGCTGCAACATGTACAAAAATGTTTGGTTGAAAAGTTTCTTGCGCTTACCAACAGTAAAAATGTTCTCCATCACAATGCAATGCACCAAGAATAACACAGGAAAATCTTTGGAACTTAGTTGATCTGTTTTACTCCACCTGACCTTAAATGTTATATTTTTTTAATCATTGGAAAATGTTTTGATAGGGAAAACTTTCTCAAGTGAAAACCAGAGTTTGTTGAAAAATTTTCCGCTTCAAAACCCATGGAATTTTACTCAAAATGTATTACTGCTAAGTGGCAACAACTCACTGCAGATAATGATGAATATATAATTGAATGAAATGTAATTAATTAAACTTTGTTTTTTTGAAGAATAAAGTCAATAAACAAATATGGAAATAATTTATGACTTAATCTAATACATATTTAGAACTGTGGAAATGAAAGATTTCTAAACTATGGCTTGCCACAAGATTTTAAATGGTCTGCAGCAAATTGAAATATTGAGAGGAATAGACTTTTTTGTATTTATACTGATGTTCACCCAATACAAGGTCCAAGAGCCACTCAAAGCTGTAGGTTACTGTGTGGGGGTGTATGAGCATAAAAGAGGGCAAAAAGCAAAGTTCTTGGTGCGATGTAGGAAAAATACTAGCTAACTGTAAACTTGAAGTAGTCAAGATTGTTGTGATTGAAAAAACATAAGCAAATGAACACACAATTTGGAAACCCAATCCTAAACAGGAAACAAGGTATAAACCTCTACTCCTATAAATTTTTCAACAAAATCTCCTTTCTTGTTTAGCACTCACACCGGTGCTTCTCAATCACATAGATTAAACATTATATGGTTAAAATTGGTGATAAAACTATGTGATATCTTTCTCAGGCTACAAATTTATTGGTCTACCTTATTATATATATATATATATATATATATATATATATATATATATATATATATATATATATATAAAACAATGGGTGTTTGTAATAATAATAAAATTTTATGTAAAATAACAGAACTAAGATTTACACTAAGAATAATTATATATTTGTCCCTCATTTGTTGATGCTACTCAGTTTCATACAAATAGCATTTATCAGGCATATATATATATATATATATATATATATATATATGGGAACACACAAAAATATTCAAAACAGGATTTTTAAGAAAATATTATTTTCTATTACTGTTACTAATTTAAAAAGGATAGACTTATTTTTGAGAAGGAATAAAGAAATATGCATACCAACACAATTTTATTGAAAAATACAACAAAGTAAATTAAAAAAAATATAAGATGCTGAAAAGTTCTCACACCAACCAAGAAAGGATTGCAAAAGAAATTGCAGAAGTAGGCTCAACAGAGAACTTTGCAATACTCTCTTTTATATATATATATATATATATATATATATATATATACATACACACATTTGTGTACATAATTCCTGAAGATAATTCCCATTCTTGTAAAATGTAAAGACATTACAATAGGTGAACCTATCTACTCCTATTGAGAGAGGAATAAATAAATAAACATTAGATATATAGAGTTGAAGTAGACTTTAGTACGAACCGGAAATCCAATCTTAAACAGAAAAGAAGGGATAAACTTCAAAAAACCAAGAAGTCAAGGAATGCAATATTTATGGTCATAATTATATCAGAAAGAGCAATAAGAATGTAGAAATATGTATACCTATGTTTTATAGATTATACAAATGCATTTGATAAAGTATGTCACAGAGAACTGTTGGACTGTTAGGTAACATTTACATATTTAGGAAGGATATTAGAATAATCCAGAACCTGGCAGCAAACTGCTTGCATACAGATAGAAAATGTATTTTGTAAATCTACAAAAATAGAAAAGTAGTGTAAGACAAGGATATGTCTTCTCACCAAAATTACTGAACCTAAACATTGAAGCCATTCTGAGAGAATTAGAAGTCCTGCTAGGATTCATTAATGGCAGCCACAATCTTAACAACATAAGATATGTAGATGGATCAGTGTTGATAGCAGGACAGAAAGGAAATTACAAAAACTCTCACAGGAGGTAGTGAAGGAAAGCAAGAAGAAAGGACTAAACCTCAATTGTAAGGAAATAGAATACATGGTTGTTAGCAAAAGGAACAGCCTAACATGCAAATTACAAACTGGAGATACTAAAATCATGCATGGAGTATTGCTGCCGTATATGGTCTGGGGCACCTTCTGTTTACCTCGGAGTTCTTGACAATATCCAGAGACGGATATGTAATATAATTGGCCCTGATCTGGCGTCTTGTCTACAGTAACTCTTTCACAGACGCGCCGTCGCCTCTCTCTGTCTTTTCTACAAATACTTTCATGGTAATTGCTCCGATGAGCTGCTTTCACTGGTTCCCAGACTCCATGAATTCAAGCGCCCTATGAGGCTGGCATCCCGCTCCCACCCTTACACTGTAGAAACTTTTAAATGTAGCCGTCTCTTCTACTCCAATAGCTTCATACCTCGCACCTCTCGCCTGTGGAAAACGCTTCCCAATTACTGTTTCCCTGAGAGCTATAATCTCCAACTATTCAAATGTAATGTCAATCGACACCTCCAATTACCTTGATCTACCCACTATCCCTCTCCTCATCCTTTCTTCTATCACTCCTATCTGCTCTTGCTCTAAATCTTCTGCAACCCCCTGTATCCTAGTGGCTTCACGCCTTGCTTGGGGCGTAATGCTTTAAAAAAAAAAAACAAAAAAAAAAACAACAAGTATAAAAATAAGTGTGACACTGAAATCCGAAGACACATTGGGATAGCCAAAGATACATTCCAAAAGCTAAGCAAAATATTAAGAAACAGAAACATTTTGTTAGAAACAAAGAAAAGAGTACTGAACTGTTATGGAATATCAGTCTTCTTATATAGCAGTGAATGCTGGACAATCAAACAGATTAAGAAGAGACTTCAAGCAATAGATTCTATAGAAGGATGGACCGAACATATGAACAATGACAAAGTTCTAGAGAAAATGGAAACAAAAAGAACATTTATACTTAACATCAGGATGAGAGAGTTGAAATTTGTAGGGCACATAATGAGGAAAGAGGGTTTGGAAAATTTGATACTCACAGGGCAGATTGAAATCATGAGAGACAGAGGAAAATGATGCATTTAAACTACTTAACGAGCTTTAGTAAATAGAACGTGGAATAAGGTTTAGGAGAGATAACAAAAAGGCAAAATTTATTAAGAGCTACAAAGGGCAGGAAATTGTGGAGAGCAATGATTGTAAACATCCTGAAAAGACACAGCACACAGAAGATAGGGTCAACTAAGAAGATAGGGCCAATTAAAATGTCAAGTTTGGTATTGACTTAAATGAAAATTTTAAGCTGAAAATCAGAGGTTGGCTTTTAGATCAATCAAAATCATATTTCAAAATTTACAACATTTAAAAACAAAGTGAAGGAAAAATATGGAGATGGCTGCTAAGGGTTGAATAGAAACATGCATTCATTTTGCTTCCAGCAATGCCCACCAAAGAACTCTGGTGTGAATAGCATTAAAAATAGTGACAAATCAATTCTGCTGAGGGCTAAAGTCTGTAACTACGTGAAAAGAAATATGGAATGGATTTTATGGTTGACCAATTTTTTGATAAAAATTGCTGAAGAAGAAACAAAAGATTTTTTCTCATGAAAACTAGTTGGGCATAAATTTTGGCAGGGAGAATATTAAGGAAAAAAAATGGGACAAAAATGAGGCTATTTCATTAAATCTACAGTGAAAAGAATATATTGCAAACTCATGTAATTTCTGTATACAACAGTAAATATATTTATGAGTGGATGAGGTGTAATTTAATAAGTGGTGAATCCCTAAATGTAAATCCTCAATAACAGAGAAGCAAGAAAAGTATTAAATTTAATACTTGATGAGCAAAGAGGCATTCTGTTCAGACTCCAACAAAAGAAAAAAATATTTTGAAGAGAAATAAAAAGGCTTATTCAATACTAAAATTTGTTAACACAAAGTGAGGGTTCTGTAATGGATATTGGCATTCACAGGGGAATCAGTGAGCCAAGTTGAAATTTTGGCCTCATCTAGTGTGTTCACTTTTGCACAAATGCCATTAGGAAATACATGAATCCATCTGTCCTCCCCTTCTGCAAGTTATGGTTTAAATAACAGGGTAGACTGTGCTCTCTAGCCTTAGGTGGCAACTAGTATAAGAGAAGGAAAACTCAATTCCAAAGTGTGGAAAAGGCAATGGGCAACTACTCCACTATCATGCCTAAGAAAAGCATGGTAATTCACAGATAATAAAAAATGAAACTGTAGAGTCATAATTGCCTACAGTATGAAGGGACATGGCACTAAAAAAAATTTATTTGTAGTGAAATTACTTTGAATTTTATTATTGAAAATTTATCAAAAATGAATTACACTCGACAATGCTTCACCTAACAATAAAATTCAAGATAATACAATTATCAATACAACCAGTGCAAATTGACACAATACATGTTTCATAACTATTATTAATTTTTGATGAGTATTTCTTTCATTTTAAATTTTAACTGCTTTATTTACACAAGGTGGATGCATGGTGATGTAATGAATAATGGATTGGAATTAAACTTTGAACAGCATAGTTTGAATTACAGCAGTGTTTGTTACATTCACTTAAAATACCCTTGAGAAAGGTATGAATCCCTCTCTTCTTCCCCCTAGTTATGAGTAAATAGCAGGACACACTAGGACCTATAGCCTTGGCTGGTAAACAGTCTAGGAGAAAGAAAACTCTGAATTCAAACCAGCCTTGAGTGATTGGGCTCAGACAAGCTAGCTTGCCCAAAACACACCATTCCTGTTACAGCTGCAGTACATGTAGCAGCAACACAACTCTAAGGAGTTATGGGACTTGTATGCAGTTAAGTAATTGATTATTATATGGATTTTATTCTTTCATTTATAAATATATAAATGTGTAAAATATACAATGTTGCACTTGTACTGCAAAGTTTGGGGACCACTGGTCTAGACATATTGGGGCACAAGCTATGAATATTTTTTTTTTATTATTCTAATAAGAGACTAAATATATTTTAGCATCTCACTCATAACAATTATCTACAATAATAAAGCTTAGTGTACGTGTGGCTGTCCATCCGTCTGTCCATTTTTTCAATCTTGGCAAGAGGTAGTAACTGGAATAATTCATGTTTGTCTCCCTTCTCAAGAAATGGTATCAGCTTTCACTATAAAACAGAACATGAATGAGAAGGGGCAGATTTTACATTCTATGCATGAATGAATTTGGATGTCAAAACAGACAAAGATTTTATCTTCTCCCCCCCTAGTGTAATTTAATACACTTAAATTATGCCACATGATGTCAGGAAGCACTTATGCTACATAGTGTCCAGAAGAAAAACAAATGTTACCAAAAAAAAAAAAAATGCATTGAAATATATACAAGTGGGCTAAAAAAAAAGAATTTACAAGAAAAGTGGGGAGAGGCAAATGTTTAAATTCCTGCTAAAATTGTTTTATCAGGGAATTTGGCAACTAGAAAAATTTTCAAAATTATCCAAATGCTAGTTGACTCAACCTGACAGTACATACAAAACATCCATCTTTTTTGTCAATAATAGAAGATGCATATGATATTGATGAGGAGTTGAAATTTGATAATGAAGAGAAGAAAGAAAATTTGGAAGTAGTAATAATGAAATTCAAGGAATTTTTTTTTTTTTTTTGGAGAAACCCATGAAGCTTATAAACTTCATATTTGAAAGCAAGAAGCTTCAGTGAGTATAGAGGCATATATATCTGTGCTCTGGCAGTTAGCAAAAGGCTGCAGTTTGGAGGAAATACAAGACAGGCTAATTCGAGACCAAATAGTTGTAAAGGTTAAAGATGATACAGTCAGGGAAATGTTTTTAAAGGATAATATATGAGAAATAAGATATATGATTATCTGCCCTTAGCAAGCTAATCAGAACTGTATGAGATGGATTATCACAGTTAAATCCAAGTTGATGAAGTTGTAAACCTATACCATTTCTGGCAACTGGGCAGGGTCATAAAATTACATTTGGGAAGTGATGAAAGGGTTTGCTCAGCTAGCATAATGAAAGGAGACATGTCTGTGGAGATATACTTATTTCCATTGGAATTGTCTGTGACCCATAACCATGATGCAAAGGAACCTCCAGAAGATGCATCACAAGAAGAAAGAAAAGTCCATGTTAGCAGAGTAACACCAAAGGAATATAAAAAGAAGCCTCAAAATACAGTCGGCCATAAAAGCAGTACAAATAAATGTATATGCTGTGGCAATGTTCCATCTCACACTCAAAACTACTGTCCAGCCAAAAATGTAATTTGCCGAAAGTGTTCAAGAAAAGAGCATTATGCAAAAATGTGTTGGACTGACAGGTTTAAAATTTGAAAAATGAGGGCGGAAGAACCACACTACGTCCTTGGGTTTATTACTACTAACAATAGAATTAACGCAGTCACAAAGAAGCCTGGGAAGCCGAAGTGAAAGTTAATACAAAGCTATGTAGTAAAGTAATTCATTTCAAATTGGATACTGGAGCAGGTGTCACAGCAGTCCCCACTAGTTATTTTAGAAAAAAACTCCCAAATTATTAAAAAATGTAACAAACAACTACATGGACCAGATTACCACCAGATAAAGTTTATCGGTCATGTGAAGGCTTTATTAGAAATTCCAAAAGCAAAGTCTAAACAGTATTTGTTTGTTATTGAAAATTTGAGGAAACAATTACTAGGGGCACCAACAATAAAAGCTCTTAACCTACTGAGGAGGGTAAATTCTATGAAAAATGAAGATCACAAATATAGAAAAGAATTTCCAGAACTTTTCACACGCATTGGTAGACTCCAAAATATATATATTAGGTTGGTGCAAAAATAATGACGTAATAATGTCGTTTTTTGACGTTAAAAAATATGTCAAAAAACGACATTATTATGTCATTATTTTTGCACCAACCTAATAAAATATGTTTAAAAGTGTCTGAGCAACTAATGTCTATAGCAACTCCTCGATGTTTGCCACTTCCTATGAAGGAAAAAAGTCCAGGAAGAGTTACAGCGTTTCGAAAAAGAAAATATTATGCATCTGGTAAAAACACCAAAAAATTCACCAGTAGTCGTAAAACCTGCTTCACCAAGGTCTGTTCTAATTAAGAGAGTGTAATTCAATGATGAAATACCTTTTACCTAAAGCAAAGGACTGAATAGCCATTATCAACAAAAGTTACTAAACCACAAATTTCCAATATACTGCAGCATCAATCAAGACTTGTTTTGGATGTCAGTTACTCAGAGAAACCAAGTCCAGTTGAATTGTCAGGAGATCACACAAAACCCAAATAACTGAAATTGAAAAGTCGATTGCCAGTGGCAACAGCCTGTCAGTTTACATCAGATATGACCACAAGGTTTGACCTCCTTCATATTGAAAGGACTTTAAAAAAAAAAAAAAAAGGTATGTGGAGTATCCATGGTGACTTCCCTTGTCAAGAAATGGTATTGGCCTTTGCTATAAAATGGAGCATGAATGAGAGGAAGATTTTAAATTCTACACATTAACAAGTTTGAAGATCAAAACAAACAAAGACTCCATCTTCCCTTCTTTCCTCCTCCTGTAATTTAATACATGTTATAAAATAAAATAAGACATATCTCGGCTGATTTTCAGGCAAATAAACTAACATACTCAAGAGCGAGAGCCGGATGTGAATGGGACAAGGCCCCGTCACAAAATGACTATTATCGTCGTTTACACATAGGCCCAACGCACAAGTTCCGGTCGAAAAATAAAATAATATTTTAAAGTGTTTCTATTTTTCGACCAATAAAAATGCTTCCCTCCTAATTATAATCGCATCATTTTTTGAGCCTGTTAAGCCATAAAAAACACATAAAAAGGGTCACACAGGGAAGTACTAGGAGTCAACAGGAGGCCAGGGAAGAGATCTGTCACGGTCAGTCTGGGCAGTCAGCAAGAGGAGCGCCACGCCAACCAGTGAGAACTACTATGAGGGATCAACCCAGATTAGCAGCCGGCTTATGAACTATACCACAAGGTAGCTGTCCCAAACCCACACGTTCCTATTGAAATAAATCATGTAAATCTATTTCTGCTGTTGTCGTATTTCTCTCTTGCAACCATATGCTCGTCTATAACACTGGTGTCAGAAGCGTACAGCAAGAGAAATATGGACAACTACACAAGCTTCACCCGAGCTGAACTATTTACTCTCATCAAGGAACAGAAAACACTACTATTCAACTTGAAAACGGGACCAACACAGCCTTCCGAAGCCACAATACAAGAAATTCAAGCCGACATAAACGACATGCTGACTGCCCTAAAATCAACTATTTTAACACCTCCCACTGCTCAAACAAATGGTGATTACAGCTTAATGATGCGCCAACAAACTATACACGACATATTGAAGCTACAGAGAACTTTTCACCCTGGACACGACGTGAACCGATTCATCACGGCTCTAAACAAAGCATACACAATCCACGTCACGCCAGAACTCAGCACCTATCCCAGCCTGGAATGTGAATTCGTCAAGTCTGCTAAAGATTTACTGGACCAAAGTATCTTTCAGCAGATGGTTAACTCAAAAAAATCATATCCACCTTTGAACAACTGAAGGAATACTTATTAGCAACCCAGGGAAGCCAGATGACTAACTTCCAACACCTCAGTCAAGCCTAGGATCTGGAACAGCAAGATGGGGAAAAATTAACAGACTTCGTGGGTCGACTCGAAAACCCCCTTAGAGAGGCAGCCGTCCACATAAAAAAAAAAAAAAAAAAATACAGACTTAACAGTCGATGGACTTATTTCCATCATCGGCGCTATGCTAATGAGCGAAAAGGTGAAAATTTGGAACTCAAATCTTTACCCACATCTTGTCAAGACAATGGACAACCACTATTCAGCCATTGGCATAGCCTCCGAAGCTCAAAGATACCTTGATCATGGTATAAAATCCAACGACAAAAAAAATCAAAGACCTTCTCTCTATGCCACCTGTCATCTTGTTTCTGGATTTCTCCAAACTTTTCACACTCACCACTGACGCCAGTGACATCGCATGTGGAGCAATCTTAATGCAAGAATCCGACAATGGGAAGAAAGATATCATAGCGGTCGCTTCCCATACATTAAAACTCCAGGGAACAGAACTGGTCCATGACGGAACGAGAGGCATATGCAGTAAAGTGGGCAATATTGAAATTTGATTATTTCCTTCGAAACCACCCCTTCGTCATCTTCACTGACCACAGATCGCTGACATATCTGGACCAACGAGAGTTCAATAATGCCAAAATACGACGATGGCAAGAAGAAATTTCATGTTATAAATTCATCTTAGAATATGTTGAAGGCGAACCAAATGTATGGGCTGACATGCTCAGCAGAGGTTGTGGACATAAAAAAACGAAAGCCCCGAACGACCCTACACCGGCAGGCAGGACATTCGAGGTAAGTGGTTCAGAACTCCGCATATACATCCCATCTTGGGGCCTCGGCGAGTTTAACGGTTTACAGCTCATTCCAAAAAAACACACACCTCAAAACGCCTGCACCCACAAGTGCGTCACCAACGCATTCTTCGCCTATCACTGAGAGAATCTGCAACCACCTCGGCATCGCAAATGAACAACAGAAGGACGATGCCCTGGCAAAGATCATCAGCGCTCTCCAGTCACCCACTCCAAGTGAACCTCATATCGATCATGATGACCACCGAGCTACACTTTTCAAAAAACATTTGCACCAATTTTTTCTAGAAACAGGCACCTCCGTTTTGATGATAAGAGACAGTAAACACTCTACGAGATTGGTTGTACCATACAAACTACAATCCAGATACCTCTACCAGGCACATGAGGGCAACAACCACTCAGGTGATACCAGTATATGAGAACTCCTTTCCAGCTACTGGTGGGAATTCAAAAACCACGACATCAAGGCCTATGTCAACTCTTGCGACATGTGTGCTAAGTGCAAGGGCAACTACGGTAGATGTACCCATTGGCCACTGCAAACGAGGAAAGAGACCATTTGATCTCGTCTTTATAGACTTTGTCACAATGCCCAACTCAAAGGGAAAACGCTACATCCTAACCATCTTGGATAGCTTCAGCCGACACTTTACAGCCATACCATGCATGAGAGACCATGCTATCGATGCTGCCTGCGGATTGTACCAGTTCTTCCTTCGACACAGAGAAATCCCACGCATAGTATCCTCTGATCGAGGCACACTGGAGAAGTCTATCGACAATTCTGTAACTAGATGTCAATCATGCAAGAACATCACTATCCTTGGTGCTCGCAAAGCTCAGGAAATATCGAGAGACAACATCGCACGATGAAGAATGCACTTTATATGTTATGCAAAGACAGAAACTGTGAATGGACAGATATTCTAGAATCTGTCATTTCATCCATGAATGCCACGACCAACAGCGCCACCGGTGTCTCCCCGCACTATGCCATGACCGGCCGTCACCCCAACATCGACCTACCTACACTATACAAAAAAGAAATCGCAAGTGACGATCCTGGAGCATATGGAATGCAAATTAATGCCCTGCTAAAGCATGTTCACCACGTCACCCTGGCCAACGATGAAGCTGACCACAAACTTGAGACTAACTTAAATCGCCTCACATACAAGGACCCAATACAAGTAGGCAACAAGGTTTTACTTCACCGGCCACACTCAACTGTTGCTCAATCCTCTCATCTGCCCTGGATAGGAAATTACACCATTATAAAAACAAAGAATATGATGTGTCAGGTGCAAAACGATAATGGTGATACAATCTGGATTCACCGCACACATATCCGACTGGCACCACGTCCAACACATCTATCTAATACAATCCCTCTGCCTCCACCATGTAACAGTCACCAGGATCATTCTCCTCCACATCCCTCTGGGACACATAATTCAGCAAATAACTCCATATCAAAACAAATGCCAATAAGAAGAACACGAGGACAACTTCCCACATGCTTCAGAGACTTTATCATGAATTAATCACCCAAATATACACGAATAACACTCACTGTAAATCAGACCAAGATCTGGGGGAGCCTTGTTATAAAATAAAATAAGACATATCTCAGGTGATTTGCAGGAAAATAAACTAACATACTCAAGAGCGAAAGCCGGATGTGAACAGGACAAGGCCCAGTCACAAAATGACCATTATCGTCATTTACACATAGGCCCTATGGACGAGTTCTGGTCGAAAAATAAAATAATATTTTAAAGTGTTTCTATTTTTCGACCAATAAAAATGCTTCCCTCCTAATTATACTCGCGTCATTTTTCAAGCCCGTTAAGCCATAAAAAACGCCATAAATGGGGTCACACAGGGAAATACTACGAATCAACAGGAGGCCAGGGAAGAGATCTGTCATGGTCAGTCTGGGAAGTCAGCAGCAGTCAGCAGGAGGAGCGCCACACCAACCAGTGAGAACTACTATGAGATCAACCCAGATCGGCAGCCAGCTTATGAACTATACCACAAGGTAGCTGTCCCAAACCCACACGTTCTTACTGAAATAAATCACGTAAATCTATTTCTGTTGTTTGGTTATTTCTTTCTTGCAACCATACACTTGTCTATAACTCACAGAAAGAGAAAGCTTCAAGAACTTCCTCACAAAGTTTAAAAATTGTGCTGCATCAATTTCAACTGCTGCAGGAAAATTATATTTTCTGAAGTGTTCCTTAGAGGGCAGAGCCCTACAACTGATATACCACCTTTCAGTTACCAATGATAGCTACCCCCATAGCTATTCAATTGTTAAAAGAGCAATATCCGGACAAGGAAGAAATAAGAGGGGAAATAACTCAGAGTATCCTAGACTTTCAACTTGAAAGTCCAAAGGATCTAGTGGGGGTTAAGAGATTTTTTTTAATAAGAAACCAAGCAAATGTATAGGATAATAATTTATATGATGATACATCAACGGAGGCTGTCATCATATTGTAGGTATTATTCTCAAAATTACCTGCACAGGTGAAGAGTTAATTGATTCTTAAGAATTTCAACACCAATGTGAGAAGAGGAATGAAAACGTGTGAATTCTGTGGTAGCGATAGACACAAATCTCTATAGTGTTCTTGCTATTAGGTTGGTGCAAAAATAATGATGTTTTCTCACATATGTTACTATGTGAGAAAACGTCATTATTTTTGCACCAACCTAATATAACTCTTAGGAAGCTTGAATAACAAGATGTAGAGAGTTACAGTTATGCTTCAGTTGTTTGGTTTGGTTTGTTTTGTTTTGGTTTTATGGCATATCAACCTCACTGGGTTATTTAATGCCGACAAAATTTTTATTGTTGGTAATATTTTGTTTTTTAAATCTATTTCTAGTAATATTTTTCCTTCAAAAATTCTATTTCTGGTAATAATTTTCTTTCAAATATGTATCAAAAATGTATAGCTGGTAATATATATTTTTCTTTCTTTTTTTTTTCAAAAATATATTGCTGGTAATATTTGTCTTTCAAAAATGCATTTCTGGCAACATTTGGTTTTCAAAAATGTATTGGTGGTAATAATCTTTTACAAAGTATTTCTAGTATTAAAAGCTATTTTTACACTTTCATAGTGTTTTGACCCCAGTTACAATTCCACTGAATAAGGTTTTGCATCTACTTTCTTGTTTGATTTTGCTCCCTTAGTTTTACCATTCAGTTCTTTTAATGAACTTTGTCTAGATGATCATCTTTCCCTTGTTTGTGATAGGCTAAAATTTTGTTCCTCTATGTCCATTTCTCTTGATTCTTCATTAAAAGTTGAGTTATTATTATTTTTTATGTACCTTTTGATTCTCTTGAGAATGTTTAGAAGTTTCTATTTCATGGATTTTTGTACTTTGATTTGGAATGTTCGGATTTAATTGTTTTGTACATGTAGAGACTTTTTTTTGTTTGAGGTTGACGGGACAGGATATTTTGTGCCTATGGGCGTTTGATTTATGAGTGATATACTACATTTTAGTAGTTCTATTAAACTTTTTAATTCGTTAATAAGAGTTATAAGATCTTGGCTTCTTAATGCATTGTTTTCTTGGATGACTTTTTGTTGAGTTGATATTTTAGTGATATTTGCATATGATGCTTGAAGTGAATTAGATTCAACCTGTTTCCTTGCTTTTTGGAATGAGATATTTTGTGTGTACTTTCTTCTAATTATTTCCTTTTCCTTTTTCCAAATGTTACAATCTTTGGAGTCTGCTGGATGTTTTTCTTTACAGTTTGGACATAAAGGAGGCCTTTCACAAGATGATTCATCATGCTCAGTTTCAGGTTCCCCACATCTTCGACCGACTGATGTTCTCATACAAACATTTTGAAGATGACCAAATTTTTGACATTTATGACATCTACAGGGATTAGGAATGTATGGCTCTACCTTGGCTATTGTGTAACCAATCTTTATTTCTTTTGGTAGAGTTGGTTTATCAAATGTCAAAATCTACATGTTGGTGTTCATTACTGTGTCATTTCTTTTTACTTGAATTCTTTTAACATCTGTTACTCCTTGTTTTTTTAGGGTGTCATCATTTTCAATTTCTTCTGATGAACAAAGTAACAGTTCTGGGCATTTTATTACTCCTTTTGATGAATTAAGAAATTGATGGGGGTAGGCCTTGACTTTATTGTTGTCAACTTGCTTGATTTTTAGCAATTTCTCTGCGTCTTTTTTGGATATCACTTGAATTAATAGGGTATTATTTTTCTTTATTTTTTTAATGGATTGTGATTTGATCATGTTTGAAATAAACCTTTGGAACACAAAAGGAGACACTATTGATATATCACCCTCTACTGATTCTACAAGAATGAAAGTTGGAAATTGATTTTTTCTATTTCATTTTCACTTTCAGAAGTTTCATATCGTCTCTTGGTTTGCTTATAAGAGATAGCCATATAATTTAAATTTTTGTATTCGCTGTCTGTGCTCTCCACCCACCTCGGAGTTCCTTCTTAAGGGACACTATCAGGGTGGGGGACTAATCCCATTCACCCTAATCCACCAAGTCTACAAAGAGAGTATAGTTGTGATGAGAGTGGATACGAGCACCTGCACTCCCCCACCATATCTACCCAAGTATAGCATGATGTAAGGTTTCACAGCCCTGTCAGACCCATTATTTATCATCCCAACTAGCCCTTGCCACTATGTGACTAGCTGATTGGAATGGATTGAGCTATTCCATCCCCCTGTCTATTCGTCTGTAGGGACCGAAGTGACGTGTTGTAGAAACTCCTGGCCATTTTATACCAGAGCAGAAGTCACTCAGTCACCAGGATTCCGTCCCCAGGCATCATGGGTTGCCACCCACAGCAATCGGGTGGCCTCATTTAGGGGAAATTTTAGTTTTTTGAAATTGGGCTTTGTGAAAGTGAATTTTATATACTGCAATTTGTGTTGATGGTATTATTATTACAAAAAACACTTTCCTAGTATTCCAACTCCAGATCAAGGGAGAGGGGGAAACTATTTACCCATATCTGGGACCCTAACGGGTGCTACCACCCCGAGTCAGGGTGGATCCGGGAACAACAGCAACTAAGAGGTGGTTCCACGCTCTTCAAAACCTCCTGATCAGAGGCCTTGCTGTTGGATGCAGTTTATCATCATACCCAGGACAATCAGGTGTTTGAAGAAGTCACACATGGGAAATATGTCCATTAAGGATAGCTAGAAATCGAAGCTGCAGTAACTGCAAGAATAGGGGCCATATAACAGCCATGTGCTCAGCCTTCTAAAGTGAAGTGCAAATACAAGCATGTTTGCATACTAATGACTACAACTACACTTTATGTCCCCAATAATTAGTATTGTAGTGGGAAGGAAGGACAAATTTGTAGAGAAAAATTGTTTACTGGACACTTGAAGTCAAAGGACCTACCTTGACACAATAATATTGGAGAGATTAAATTGTCTATGATCAACAAAGAGTAAAGTCTTAGAAGGCTCAGGAAAAAAATCGTTCAAAGAAATATCATTAGACTTGGGGTTCATTCCAAGAGAAGTTCATAACCTTCCAATTCCCTCCAGCAAAACTGACCTTTGCTATGAACTGGAAGGACTTCTTCAGATCCTCAAAAATTTGAGGAGGCACAAATTGGCTGCTAATTAAAACCATTGAAGCAAGGTTATTCAGATTGAGGGGCTACTGAGAATCAATGCCATCCAGTTCATGGAACCACTAAAAATAGTCCCATGCATGTATGGAGCAGCTTTTGTAACACCTAAAACATTAATTCATTTTGGCAACAGCTGGGGTTTCCTATATAAAAACCAAGTGAGAAGGAGAGATGTAAAGAAAAGGGGAATACAATTATGCCTCTGTGTTGGCTAAAACTCTTGTATTACCATCTGACAGAATTAATTATGTTCTCAACCCAGAGGAGTGCTATCCTGATCCCCTTAAGGATTGGTTTGATGAAAGAAGTGTTCATTGAGGTTTGGAAAATTTATTCAGCCTTGAATCACTGGGCTTACTTATATCAGAGGAATTCTCAACCCTGCATGAAGAAAAGGTTAAGAAGTTCAGGGACTCTATTGTCTTTAAGGAAGAACACTGTCACATTAAACTACCATGGTATAATGAAAAGACTGGGTTGGTATCTTCAAATCACAATGCAGCTCTAAGAATCCTAGAGAGAGTAGAGAAAGACACCCCCAAAAAGGTCTTTATAATCAATACCTAGAGGTCTTCCAGCAACAAGAAAAAGAGGGTATTATTGAAGAAATACAGGTACCTCCTGAATTGTTTGGGGAGTAGATTTGGATTCCCCATAGGCCTAAGCTGAAATTGACAGATCGAACCATGACCAAAATTAGGCCTGTCTTTAACTGTCCTTTTAAAAAAAGAACAGCATCTCTCTGAATGAGGTGGCATATCCAGGAGTCAATCTGATGGGTGACATGTTGGAGCTTCTAATTCATTTTCGTACCAAAAAAAATGTCTTGTTGGCCAACATAAGGAAGGCTTTCCTTATGATTCATTTGTCTTCTGAGGAGGACCAAAACCAGTTTTGCTCTTTCCTAAAGAAGGGCGAAATAGTTATAGATATTCAATCATTATATTTGGTTTCAAAGCAAGCCCTTTTATATTATGTCCTGAAATTTCATGCTGACAGGTTCCCAATTGACAAATGCACTCAGGTGTTGAATTCAAATTTTTATGTGGATAATTTGATAAAAACTGGTAACATCAACACCCTGTCAAGTTTATGCTTATTGGTAAAGGAGTGCCTGTAGGAGGATAAGTTTGAGATACAGACCTGCAATTCAAACTGTGCTGTGTTAAGAGAAATAATGAAAACAGAGAAACTTGTCCGGATTCAAATCAGGATGAAAGAAAGTATTAGGGTACAGATACAACCCTGACAAGGATTCCATAATGATCTCTCTCCACATATGTAATTTTGAGGCATCAACAAAGAGAAAGATACTTTCTGAAGCTTCCAAAATTTTTGATCCCTTATCCCTTTACTTGTGGTTAACAGTGTGAAGCCATATACTAGTAGGAGAACTTTGGAAACAAAGTCTAGACTAGATGATTTTGTTCCTGAAGACTATTGCACAAGAGGGAGGGATCAGTGCTTGCACAGAGGCCAGCGCAACCGACAGTTGCGGGGGCTGTGAGCAATTTTTGTCCCTTGCCCAGGTGTATGTGCTCAGGTCCTCACTTTAAAAAGACCTTGTGTCACATCTCGTGGGAACAAGTAAACACTGTGTAACTTACTCTTTTTGAGTAGGTACATATCTACTTATCATATATTAAATCTACTCCACCCTAGCTATTGTGATGATGGCCAAACCAAGAGTCCTTCACAGGAGTTAAATTAAATGCTGCCTGATAGAGTGGCTTTTAAGCTAGCTTAAAATTTCAGCTAGCTTAATATATATATATATATATATATATATATATATATATATATATATATATATATTTTAACCTTGCATAATCTGACAACCCTGAATCTGAGCTCAACAAAAATCATTCCCTGTGCCTAATTTTCTTAGGGCTTTTGAATAAGCTATGAATCATTGAAATTGGACCAGTGTGAGCGGAGAAGTTGCTTGGATACACACGTACAAACACACACACACACTGTACTTTATACAATATATATAAGATAACATTACAAAAATTCTAGAGGAACATGAAAACAAATGGATTTTGCACCTCAAAACACTCTTATCCATAAATTTAACAACATAGATAGAATTAATACATAATGCCATAAATCAAGCCCTACCCACATTTCTCACTCACAGAAGGCAGACATGCTTGCAGAGATGTTGAGATCTCACACTTATACATATATCCATACTAATATATACACTTACGCACATCATACACTCTCTCAAATAACAAATAATAACATACACTTAACACACACACATCCCCTTCCCAGCAACCAATAAAACTGTCAAAATAACCAAGGGAATTCTGAGTAGCATGAATCTCCACTGCCTTTATATTAAAAACAACTAAAAAGAGGCTGTTTGACCAACACAAGGATTGATTAAAATTAATGATAAAAAAAAACAAATGAAAACTACAGATAAAGTTAATTTTCTTCAGAAAGTCATTCATTCCTGTAGTTCACTGCTATTAACAAGCAGGAATTTTTTTCTCCTGATGATGGCTATGCTGGCTGAAACTAGTCAAGGAACCTAACTGAAAAAAAAAAACAAAAAAAATATTAATATACAATCCAGTGTGTCTGAAAAGTTTAATTTTTTAATTTTTCAGTATTTTTTATTGTTCAAAACAATATATAGTGTGTATTGATGTAAAATTTGTTAAGACAAATTTAAGTAATCAATCTATAAGTTGTATCTTGAAAACATTGAAGAGAAAAAGGATTGTTAAAGATCAAAAATAATTACAAGCATTGCTGACCAACTTAATAGAGCCTTCGGATACAACATATTTGAGAATCATTTAGCAAAAAAGAAATAACTATTTTACTACATTTTGGAAACATTAATTTAACAGTTTGATGAAGGAAAACCTGTGAACTAACATGTAATTAACATTATGTAATTAGATTTTTGTATGTTGAAGAGCATTTTCATCATTTGCTCAACTTATGAGAAAAATAATTAAATATATATTCCTAGTGAAAATTGTTTTCTTTTTATTTTAATAAGACAGAACTGTTAAAAGAACACAATGGCAATTGATTTTGTTTTAGTTTTGTTGAAAGGCCAAAGAAAAAAAAAAAGATTAGTAATTAGGTTGATACAAATTGTCTGCCTAATGATTTCTCTTAGGAAGAAAGAGAACATGAATATTCTGTAGAAAAAAAAATGTATGGCTGTTTAGCGTACCACTTACCCCCCGTCTTGTGAGACTAACATGAAAGTTCACACACAAAGCACAACCACTTGACTCATCGGCATCTGCAGCCCATCTGATGTTCTCTCGCTCATGCTCATTTTATTGAGAAAATTTGTATAAGCCACAAATTCATTTTGCAAAATCTCTGAGGTGTGCAATCAAATTAATTGCAGCTTTTGGATCAACCATATTTACTTTTATGCATTTTGCATGTGAAAAACATATGAGCAGGTTTTGTCCCAGGAAGTAAGCTGTTTTCTCTTCTACATATTCTTCAAATTTTAATTAAGTTCGTATATAGAAAACTCACAAAATATTCATGTTTTGTGAGATATTCTTAGTCTTATATATGTAATAAATGCATACTAAACCAGATTTTAATTTAAAATTATGTTTATTAACTGGTAGGAATAAAAGTATTTTCTTTTTTTCTTTTTTTTTTTTTATAGTCTTTTGGAGAGTTCATTTATGTTTTTAAGCTTATATATTTCTCTGTGTATGATATCTTTTGATGATTCTAGCTCTCGCAAGTGCTGGTAATTGGCTTCTCTTCTACCTTGTGTTTTCATACATCCTAACTGACAAATGGTTGTCATCTACCTCTGGGTTTTATTCTAAGAGACAAACCATCGTCTTTGAAATGCTTAAACCAGTCAGATAGTGTTTCATTTCATTTCATCCTTTCTCCTTTCCAAATTCTGTGAGTAGCTTAAATGATTTTAAGGCTCTGTTTAAAAGTATATCCCCAGACTGCCATAATCTCAATACTTTTATTCACCATTATAAAACTTGAAACAAATGAATAGTATTATAATAATTGTATTAATGATATATGATAAAAAAATATGATGTTTGTTTTTTTTTATAGGTGTCATAGAAATAAGCTTTGCAGTAAATATCTGTAAAAAAGAAAAAGAAAATACTTTTGATACACTCTATATATATGCATAAATATCATACTTGTAAAAAGTATGAAAATAACAGGAAAATGTTGCAGTGTCATAAAATTTAGGTTAATTTTTAGATATCATAATGAGTCAGATAATACATTAGTTTATTTGGTGCACCATGTGTAGTGCAGCCATAGCAACAGTGGTGTGTCTAGGGTTGGGTACCCTAATGGTACTTATCCCTCTTGGGGCTGGTTTTGAATACACTTTTTTTTTAGCAGCTCTTCATATAAAAGTAATAAAAATTATTTTTTTAGGAAAAGAATTTTGTCATGAATAAAATACTTTAAAATATCTGCAATAAGATATACATCCACTATATATATATATATATATATATATATATATATATGTGTGTGTGTGTGTGTATTTTTATCACTTTAAATGTTATTTTTAGTGGATATATATAAAACATTTTTTATTACTTCAAACATTATATTTTTAATGGATACCTGTATTTGAATATATGCCTCATATTTTTTGAAACAGTGTCTATTACATCTGGCCTACAAACTTCAAAAAACTTAATAAAGAAAATGTACCTTCCAGTATGAGATGCAGGTTTGAACCCTGCTAGAGAGTACATTTTTTTTATTAATTTTTCTTGGGTGCACATTAAAAAATGGGACATCTACTCAAACGCAGGTTAAAAAAAATGTTTGAAGTAAAAAAAAAAAGAAAAGAAAAAGAGTCACTCTTTTTACACTGCAAAAGGCAATGAATTGACCAAGAGTATGATGATAAAAAAGTTATAGCAAGATAGAGTAAAACTAGTAGTAAAATAATAATAATGAAGAGTGTAGCAACCTAGAATGTTATGATAAAAAACAACAATAATAACCCTAAACGTAAGCAGCTAGTGGCCTGCTGATGGGCAGCCAATGACAACACCAGTGGTCCTCTGGTGGCAGCCACTGATGCATCACCAGTTGGCTTCTAGCAATCTGCCAGTAGTAACATTGCTGAGATGAACATGCCAGTAGCCCAACAGCCATTTGGCAGATTAGTGGCTTGTGTGTAGGTAAGGAGTAACACTGGATTAAAATAATAGTAATAATGAAAAGTGTATTAATCTAAAACAAGAAGATGGAATAAAACTAAGAATAAAAACAATAATGGTGAAAATGCTTCATGTAAAAAGTTTCCAAAAACCTTTACTGCAAAAGATGTGTGTTTAAAATCTGTAAAAGTAATTTCTGTAATGATAAAGAATTATCTTAGAATAAGGTCAAGAGACAATTTCAAATTCATTATTATTGTTCATTCAACTATTTTTTTGTATTTTCTATTTTAAATGGATTCCCTGTTCTAACGATGTAAGAACTTATGACAATTCTCTTTGAAAGTATAATTACATTAACCCACAGTTTACAGTAAAATGGATGTTGAAATCTTGAAAATTTCACAATGAAAACATAAAACTTTCTATATATGAGTATTTATAATGCTACACAGTTGTCAAACTATCAAAATCCATTATGGTCTGGTGCTTTTATATTTTATAGGTAGAAATATTGAAAAGTTCAACTCTATGAAGTGAACAGACCAAACAATTGTTATTCTATGTCCAACCACAGTAATATGGTGTTCAGATCCTCTTTTGAAAGACAAAACAACTCAAGGTATTCTACTTAATGGTCAACTGCAAATACTTCCATTTGTGGTTGAATGTTTACATATAAAAAAAAAATAACTCATTTTTCTTTTGGAAGTTGCTAGTCATTCATATTTGTAAGCGTCTGCTAATTTCTCCAGACAATGAAACCCATTTCCTGACAGATTACAAGTATTGATTATTTTTGTTTGGGTTCATGTCTTTCTTTTCTTAATCTATTTTCTTTTTATTTACTGCTGAACATTTCTATGCTGGCATTTGGCCTCTGCAGAATATTCATTTTCTTACATTGACACTGAAATACCAATTTTGTTTGCCCAGTCTCCCACTCAAATGTTACTTTTTTTACTATCATTTTATCTCTCTTTAACAATGTCTGTTGGATGAAGGCAGTATTAGTCAACTTTGATTACAACAATTATTCAAATGTTTGGAATCAGTTACAGTGTTTCCAAAAGATTTTTGAACAATAGTTAAAACCATCAAGAAAAATTACTAAAATACATTTTCAATGTAAATTATTTTGGTTTATGTTTAATAAAGTTTCCGTTCATTGTTTAAATCAGAGGTCCCTAAACTTTTTGGACCATGGATACTTCCATGGAATCCTTGACCTTTCATCTACCAAGTATGTACAAAAAATATTAATAAAAATCATTTATGATTTAAAGGTAGAAATTCCTTCACCCTTTCCTTCATTATTGTTTTTTCAATAAGATTCATTTTATTTCTACATTTTCTTATTGCCTTTTCAATTTCTATTGAAATGTAGACACGTTTGTTCAAATAATAAGAAAACTTCTTAAATATTATGGCTAATAAAGAAACACATTAAAAATTAATTAATATACCTTTTTACTGAATTAGTTGATATTAATGGGAATGATGTGTTTGATGAGTAATAAAAAGGGCATTGATATTTGTTTGGAAATTGGTGTGTAAGTTGTAAGTCACCATGGTTTATTTATTGACCCATATTTGATCACTCCACCAGACATTTATTGACCCTTGATATCAATCACTTTGAGGATCCTTGGTTGAAATCATTCTCTTTACTTTTAGGAATTCATGGGAAGTCAGTCAGTACAAAAACTTTTCAGTGCCCCTTCTCTCTCTCCCACACACACAAATTTAGTTTAATCTAGCACAAATTTAAGCTAACCAGCATGACATGAGGTACACTACATACATACATGTATGCACACACAAATACAGATACACATACACAAATATTAAAAGTTCAGTATACTTAGTGAGGCTGATTCAAAGTTTTGCATTAATTATTACAGAATATATATTTTACAAACACTTATCATACACACAAACTAAATTTCAAATTAAATTTTAAATTTGAAAAATTTAATGTATATAATAGGCATTTATAAAACATATATTCTGTAATAATTAATGCAATATTCTTATCTGAGTCCTAACAAGTGAAACATCACAAAATTTTAAGTTGCTTTCAATAAGTATCCTGACTTCTCATATTTTTCATACAATAATTATTGCTCGAAATATCTATCAAGTACTTTAACAAAATTCTATTTACCTTGATACAAATTATATAGTTTTATGCATATCACTAGGTGTTATTATGCATGTGTGTGTAAAACTTTCAGATAGACTATATTTGTAAGAGGGCAATAGGAATAAAGACAAAAAGAAAACTTATCTTAGCTGACACGTTTTGTCCACTGCCTTGATGAAGTCCCTCAGAAGTAGGATGGTTTAGCTAAGATAAGTTTTATTTTTGTGAGACATACATACATACATATAATTTCAGATATAACTAAAAATATATATCTGTAAAGGACAATATGAATAAAGATAAAATTTTATAAAGGCAAATATCATTTGACTTGTTAAGGTGCATCAGAGGATGAAATGTGTTGACTAAGAAAAGCTTTCCTTTTGTCTTATATATATGTATAAGTGTGCAGGTATGCAAAAAATAGAAGAGACATTGGGTGCATAATCCGGAGTTCCTTAGTTATTTTTTTTTTATTTTTAAGAAGACAGTGCTCCATACAGAAGTAGAGCTTATATTATAATATTTTTTTGTTTAAAAATATGATTCCTTTGCTACATAAGAGTTCTCATGTTTCAAAAACGAGAGCCGAAACCATCCAAATAATTATTAAAATTAAGTTGACTACTTAACCAAGATGACTCACCTAGCCACTCCCGCAATAATGAATGTTATAACGAACCATGCTTAAAAACACACGCAAACCAAGAGATAGCTTATTCCTGAAGATGAAACGGGATTAAACAGCTTAATTCAACTTAATTTTAATAATTATTTGGATAGTTTCGGCTCTCGTTTTTGAAACATGAGAACTCTTATGTAGTGAAGGAATCATATTTTTAAACAAAAAAATATTATATATATATATATATATATATATATATGAAAAATAGGTGATATGAGGAGGAGGTAATGTGTAGCATAATGGTTATCAGTTTACAAAATGGAATCAGTAAAACAGGTTCAAATTGTTACTGTGGCTGTTCATATTTGCTTCTCACTGATGCCTTTGGGAGAGGTATAAATTCATGTCTCATTGCTAAGATGTCTTGATCAAAATGCCTTGCCTCTGGAATGCCTTAATGATTGATGGAAAAGAGAGTAAGTGAGCACATTTGGGCAAACAATTTTCTTATAATTACTGTCCAGGTAGTAATAATCGTAAAAAGATGTTATAAATGTTTTATATATCAGGTTAATGTAGAAGTTCTCAGTTCTATCTTTTTCCCAATGTTGTTAAGGAAATCTTAGAATCTGTCTATATTTCTGAGATGAGGTATTATGTACACTATTTACATTATTCGGTCTATTGTCACTCATCTTTGTCGCCATATTTATTACAACGTTTCAGCCGTTGTACACTCTGAACTTCTTCAGGTGGTTGGAATGTCGAACTGAACTCTTTATTTCGCTCACTGGGGTAGACTGTTCTACAAAAATACATTTTTATAGTAAAAATACCAGCAATATATTTTTATATTAAAAAAAATTACCAACAACACATATTTATAGTAGAATTACCAGTAATACATTTTCAAAACAGAATTACAATACATTTTATAGCAAAATGACCAACAATACATTTTATCTGTAATTGAAACCATAAAATTGTGTTCAAAATATTTATATTTCAGCATTAAATAACCCATAAAGGTTAATATGCTGCTAAACAAAATCAACCAACCAACCCTTGAAATTGTCTCACTGTATAGGTTAAATAAATCTGTTGAAAAATCTTTGTCTTACTTCTCTCTTTGTGTATTTGCTCAACTTCTTTTCTATCTGTATGCTTTATTCCCTGTAAATATTCCCTATTATTCTAATATCTTTTACATATAAATCAAGTTTTCCTAGCAGCTCAAATAGTCTTTTGTGCTGTCCCTTATCAAATGCTTTTCTATAATCTGGGAAATATAAGTATAAGTTTTTTATTAAAACTATGAAAACTAAATTCAACCCTTTCTTTGAAATTTTTATTACATTTTCATAAAGCAGTTATTGATTAATGTTTAACATTTCACCACTTTGACTATTTCTTTTGAACAAACCGTTAATATCATTTTTGATATTAATTTCATATAATTAAAATAAATAATATACTTTTACATATATTGAATCAAATCTTTTGATAAAATAGATTTAGACACTGCTTAAATTCACTGGTCTACTTAAAAAAAAAAAGAAAAATGTACAGAAAATGTTTGTGAGGAATAATTTCTGTACATTAGTATGAATTAGACCTTCTTCAAGCCATGATATTTATCAGAATAAAAAAAATATTGATATTGTATTTTTATACTTTCATATGATGATTGCTATTATATTGATATAGATTAGATGATGAGGATATAAATTTTGATTTAATTTCATTCTATTCAACTAGCTGTCACTTGTACTTCCCCCACCTACCCCTGCTCATTGTGCTAACATCTTACTTCTCCTTTTTCTTTCCTCCACTCCTCTCTCTTCAATAATGTAAATCCCCAGGAATATTTTTCTAGGTCAACTAATTTAGACATTTATTTCCTTTTCTCTTGTGATTTAATTTTAAAATAATTTTTAATAAATTGTCTGGATAAATTTAAACCATTTTCAGTTTGATGAGGCATGTGGCTGAGTGGTTAGAACATTCGCATTCTGACCATGAGACCCAGGTTCAAATCTTGCCAGGGTTGATTTGTCAGTAAGGAGACTTCCTGATGTTATCATACTGGAGGGGTTGATCCCAGCATGTGGCACCTTTAGAAAGTGCCAGAAAACCATACCACAGACCCAAGCCTTGTGAGTGAAATTGGGTAGATAGAACACTTGGAGGCCGTCAATAGCTGTGCTAGCACAAAATCACATCATGGCTGAGCATGCTGGCCTTGTTCAAATTGTTGATCATGCTAGATAATATGCTCTTTCCCAGAAACTGTAACTAAGGTCTGCTCAGCATAGTTGCAGTATAAACCATGTGGGCTCTGTAGGTGCTGAATAAACACAAATATGCCTAAGCAAGCATCTGCAATAGTGTTAGCTAGCAGCCCTAGTAGACGGGTATCCTTGAATATGAGTGGCCAGCTATACTATATATTTAAGTTATAAGGAACTTGGTAAACCGAATTGGTAAATCCAAAGAGGATGAAATCCTGAGAGCTCAATGTTAGGACAGAGCTAATATGTAATGAAAAACAAATCACTTTAATGTACCATTACGATAATTTATTTCACCTAAATCCTTTTTTAAGGATTCAGGATCATCAGGTAAATCTTCCAACAACGAATTGAGAAAAAAAAAAAAAAATCAAAAATTTTTTTTCTCAATTCGTTGTTGGAAGATTTACCTGATGATCCTGAATCCTTAAAAAAGGATTTAGGTGAAATAAATTATCGTAATGGTACATTAAAGTGATTTGTTTTTCATTACATATATATATATATATATATATATATATTATAAGTTAATAGACTTAAAATATGGTTTTTCGCTACACAGTTCCAACCATGTTTCAAAAATGGAAGCTAAAAGCCCCTAATTTAATTTTGTACTTAAATTAAAGACATCACTTTCATTTCATCCTCAAGCGAATTTTGGAGTAACTTTAAAAATTACATGGTTTTAAATACACAGCTAAAACAAAATTCATGTTTCCAAGGTTACAGATAAATCTATTTTGCTAGACTAGGGGTGTCAGTATGTTCAATATGTTTATATTTTAATGTATCAGTTATTGTTACGTTTTTGGTAGTGGGTAGGGATGTATTTTTTTTTTTTTGGTAGTGGGTAGGGATGTATTTTTCAATGAAATCTAACATCCGTTAAAAAAAAAAAAAAAAATATATATATATTTAAATTAAAATTATAAAAATAGTAATACAAACATATTTAATATAGAAAAATAATTTTACTTATTGATAGTAATTCAAATATTGAGAGATGGTGGCGTAGTGTTGTCGGTTTTTGACGTATTTTTTAACGCCAAGGAGCGGCGTTATTGCGTCATTTTTTTCTGCCCGGCCTAATACATTTACTTCAATTAAATAAAAAAAAAAAAAAAAAAAATAATGAAAATATTTTAAAGTTGTAATTAAAATTATAGTTAATTAAAATGAATTCTAACCTAAAATTCCTTTTAATTCGTAATTAAATAAATAACTTTACTAAAGTTTACTTAATCAGAGAAATGGAAATTTTACTCAAGCAAGAATAAAATTTTTAAAAAACTTGATGTGATAATAATCTACAAACTGTAAGGGATTCTAATTACATAATTGTTCTTGATAGAAATATAGTATATTAAAAATTAAAAGTAAAAATATTTCAAATCGTAGTTAAAAAAAAGTATTTAATCTGACGTAGACACCTCCCAAAAATCTTTAAATATTGAACGAAAAAAATGCCGTTAGAATTTTAGCCGTTAATAAAAAAAAAAAAAAAAAAAATCCAGACGACACGCTTTTAACTTAAAAGCGTGTCGTCTGGATTTTTTTTTTTTTTTAAAAAGTTTTAACGGATGTTAGATTTCATTGAAAAATACATCCCTACCCACTACCAAAACGTAACAATAACTGATACATTAAAATATAAACATATTGAATATACTGACACCCCTAGTCTAGCAAAATAGATTTATCTGTAACCTTGGAAACATGAATTTTGTTTTAGCTGTGTATTTAAAACCAAAAGCTTTCTCTACCTGTCCACAAAATTATATAAAACTATGCAAACTAATCACTAACCACTGCTTCTCTTTGAACAATATTTTCTATAAGCAAAAATTAGGCTTACCTATTGGTGGTGTCCTCACTTGTCTTTTTCTAGAATTTTTAGGACTGGTTCATTTAAACACATCATACCAAAAAGCTGCACTTACCTAAGATATATAGATGACATTCTTTTATTATATCCCCATGATATAAACATTAGACATAATAATGTAACTCAGTAAGGTTGAACCTACCACTGAATTCACACACAAATTTGAAATAAATAAATCTTTACATTTCCTCAATATCTCATTAATATATAACAATAAGATATTAGATTTTAAAGTTTATCATAAACCCACTAACAAAAACGATCTAATTAATTTCTATTCCCACTACAATCAAAACTATAATTTGAACTAATCATAGGATTCCACCTCAGGATATGCAGCCCTGAATATTTAAATGAAGAGAAATATATTGAGAAAACATTCAGACTTTTTCATTGCCCACATCATTACATCCACAATGCTAAAAAATAAGCTTACAAAATCCACAAAGTCAAAAAAAACAAACACCAATAATAACACTTCTAATAAAAGTTACACAAAATTCATCATCCTACTCTCTAACACTTTCTACTAAACTTGCAAACAAATTAATCATCCCTAATACTAGGGTCATTACCATCACCTCCAAGACAATTGGAGATAAAATTAGGAAGAAAAATAAACCCAACGATAATTTAAATGCTGGTATTTAACAAATAAATTGTTTACAATGCAAAATGTTCATGTCAGGGAGAAATCATGTGATCTAAAAACCCACATCTACAAGCACAAGAGATTTGCATTTAGACAAACTTTCTCTCTCATATTATGTAGGAACAAAAGCTGGCCATAACTTTGATTTTACTAATGCCAACCTAATTAAAAAACATAATTGTTTAAGGATAAAATACTTTGAAAGCATAATAATAACATTATTACCAACTACAAATACATGCCTAAAACATTACACTGACATCCTTTTTTTAAAATCTATTCTTAAAGAATCTAACTTATATCTAATACAAAGAGTATGTATATAAAAACAGCTTAATAGATATGTTGACTGACCACACAAAATTGAAAATATTAGAACTCCTCCTATTACACAGACACACATACACAATTATGAATACACATTATCATTCAATACCCACTTAGAATTTTTACAAACTTACATACATATAAAATTATCTATGATTTTAAGGCACATCATACATGACTGACCAATGAGAATCGAACCAAACAAAATTGAAAATATCAAAGTTCTTTTTTTTTGTCTGTTTTCTCTCAATGACGTTAGATTGATAAATGTTTCCTATTTCTTCTTTATTTATATATATATATATATATATATATATATATATATATATATATATATATATATATGTATATATTATAAAATAATAAAGAAAACCTTAAAAATCTATATTGGTTATAATTAATTTCATGAATACTGTTATATTCATTCAGACTGAATATTTTTAAGAAATAACAGCCTCCAAGATGTTAAGATGGTGTCTTGTCCAGCCCCTGTGCAGAACAAAGATGAAATCTGCTGAATAATTGGACCCACAAGTGACAGAACTCAATAAATTCTCGCTAATGGCATACTCATAAATCTGTGTCTGCTTGGATGCTAATAGAGCATATTTATGTATAAAGCCAGACATGATGGGCTGCACAATCCGCATCTAATAGGTATCTTTTGCTAAATTATCTTGAAACAAACATGCTTATCCTTTAAAAACTTATAGTAATAAAGCATGAAAGTGATGGAAAAGGAAAGGATATATATTCCCTGATAGTTATGCTTTTTTCTTGTAAGATAATGTAACATTCTTCTTCATCATGCATGAGTGATGTAAAATTGCCCTAGTAATCCTTTGTTGACTCTTAGATATTACACTAGTGTACATACTTGTCAAATTTCACTTGGCATATTGTGGATTTCACTAAATTCTAATAAACATAATAAACACAACTCAATTACAAACAACCATGGCATGTGGATGGATAGGTTAAACTTCATAGATTCCATGTATATTTGGCAATATTCAGGTGAAAGGATTAGTTACATGTTATTAGGTATCTGTCTCTAATTTTTTGGCACTTCAGTTATATATGTACAATGTTAAACACCACTGTTAATGGATAAACAAAACATTATTTTTATGTCAATTAAAAGCTCTTTTAAAAGAATTTAAAATTGAGCACCCATATATATCTAAGGAAAGGAATTCATATATATAAGTGAGATAGAGTGGGCAAGGTAGAATTTTTATCACCAAGAGAAAACAGCTGTGAAAAAGACTAATTAGCAAGTATCAGAAAAGAATGAAGACTTGTATAAAAAGCCAACAGGCAAGAATTATTCATCCTCTTTACTAGTCTAGACAGTTCTATCAGTAGTGCCTCCTGTCATCACAAACTTTGTAGATATTTGTCTGTGCACACCTATGTGGTAACTTTCACCAATGTCTTTTGTGTATTTTTTCACCACAATGTGTTTAGAATCTTTTTTATCTATTTTCACTTGCATCTGATTTCTGGTTACTCCCATGTTGATAGTGGAAAGTCTACAATGCAGCAATTCAAAAGAAAAGAATTTATTATAGTATTGAATTTATTTAGGTTTATAAATATTCTACATTGATGCCTGTCTTTCTCTCTCTGCCTTTATTCATTCTTTTCCTTTCCTAGGAATTATTTCCTCACTTTTTTATGTCCAGTTTGTTCTTTTACATATCAATCATGACAACAAATAATCAAAACTTACTTAAATACTAATTTTGAATCATCTTACTGCAGAAAAAGGAGAAACATTATTTTGCCATGACAAGTTAAAATATAAAATATTCAGGATCCTAAAAATTAAAAGGCCATGGAACATTTGAAATATTAATATTATAAATATGATAATGCATTTTTAACAATTAGAACTCTGATAAAGTATATACTAGTCATAAAAATTGTTTCAGATATCATGTTTTGTAGTAAATGAGTAGCACTTTCTACTTTGCCAGCATCCCATCCCATTATTATTAGGTTGGTGCAAAAATAATGTCGTTTTCTCACATATGTTACTATGTGAGAAAACGACATTATTTTTGCACCAACATAATATTTTAATGCATCTCATTTTCCTTTACAGAAACACTTTTAGAAGTCCACTATCCTTATTCTTGAAAAAGGAAAATGTAGAATTACTATCCGATGTCTATGACATCAAGTAAAATTAATTTCCAATTTTCAGAAAGATTGCCAGTGATGATCAGATGATTAAAGTGTACCTTCTCCCTTAATTTTATAATTCTGTATTCTTTATAAACTTATATATGATATCTGTGAAGGTTGGCATTCTCTCTAAAAGAAAATGCACAATAATGGGAAAAAGGTATGTTGTACAATATCAAAGAAGACCCTGAAATAAACAATATAGAAGGTAATTTATTATTGCATCAAGAACTTGTTAAAGTTGTTTAGATTCTTCAATGACCTTTGTGAAAGAATGTTAATACTAAGGCTTTCTTTCTCTCAATGCTACAATATTAATGTCAGCAACTAACTATAAGGCATGCATCTGGCTATTAAGAAGAGAGTGATAAAATCTTAATCAAAGGTTAGTGAGAATATGTCAGTGTTTCCAATAATATGAATCTTATAGCTTGTTAAATTAAATTACTGAGTGGAAATGGCTGACTGATTCTTGACAACCGAGCTAATAGCAATCTTCTGTGAGGTTTTATGGAGGGAAATGAAGGTAAAATATTGTAGAAAGTAATTATTTAGACACATCTGGAAAAGAGGGATCCAGGAAAATCATTTACAAAAAAACAAAAAAATTGAATGACAATGTCTGAATAATTTGGATCAGTTGACACACAATATCCACATTATAGATGTGAATTACATCTGTAACATTCTCAGATACAAGAATCACAAAAAGAACAATTATGGAATTAATAATTACATTTATAAAACTATTAATAATTAAATTAATTCTTGGTTTTACAAAGAAGCTCTTCCTCCCAAAATTGTTTGGTCAGATTTTAAAAAAATTTTCAGCACTCCATGTAGATTTGCTGCATTTTTGTTGATATTGTTGAATTTATCCCAACTCTGGGTGGACAAACACATTGATTACAAGTGCATGAAATTGGAATAAAAAGAAGTAGTATTTGATAAAAATTTGTTTCTTACACTCCAAGAGCATGTCTTTCAATAAAATAGTAATAGTGAAATTATGTATTTAAAAAAATAAGCTAAAATAAATCTAGCTTCATTCCTAATACACATACGTTTTCCTCTATTTTCATAGGTATTCTTTTTATATAGACTTGGTTGATTTTATGTTTATAAGTAGAATATGTTTGTTGAGTTTCAATTATGTTTTGTTCTGATTTGAATATTTGTTTTATCACATCCCAGACAATATCACTAAAAAACCATATAAGCTATATATATATGCAGCATATCTTGATTTAAGCATGTTTGCTTAAATAATTTAGACGTATTGTGTCTATTTATTTTAGTTTTAATCCTTTCAAGTCCATGAATTAATTTCTTGGTGGCTGAGGAAAATTGATTAAAAAAAATTCCCAGTTTTTCTTTCAAATGATTTTTATTTTCCCAAGTACTTTCAATTTCATCTGAGACCATGTTCAGGGGTTGCATATCTATGGATGTATTATGTGTTAACACGGTATATTCAAAATATTATTTTTTTTTAACTCTATGCAAGGGAGCTAACTAATATGATTTATTAAAAAGATCTAAAATTAAAAACTTTAAAAAAAATTTTTTTTTTTTTAATTGTAGTATTTTAATTTAAGATTTTTTATATAACATGTTACTGTTACAAAGATTTAAAAACATTGTTTCTATACTCGTAGTTGCCTTTATCTATTTTTGGACACAATTCTCTTATATAAAGGGTTTCCAGAATTATAAGTTTTTGCTTATTATTACCTTGATGGAGCACTGATGTATTTTCGACTAATATCTGTCTAAACTGTGAATGTAGACATGAGTGTTCCTTTGACTGTTCTGAAACTGAACTATGATTGTTCAAGTGAAACATAAAACAAACCTTCTTCTCATCATTATTGTTGTAAAACCAACATACATATTAACATTTTTATCAGAGATACAATCTCCCAAAGACATTTAAATTGATATATAATATTGGTCTTTTGTAAAACACTAGTTGACGGAGAAGACTTGTTATGGATGACTAGGTTGCTTGTATTAAATTTAGCATAGTATATAATTAATTTTATTTTTTTACTTTGATCAGTGGGAGGATATATTAGTGTATATAAATCTTTTTAGAGTTTTTCCTCCTGCTTATCATTAGAATGTATTTGATTATGGTATAGTAGTTTGATATGTTTAGAGTTATCTGAGGATGTATTATGTTCACTTTTATTTATGTTAATATTCCCAACAGTTCATCAATGATGTAATTAGGAAAGTCATTAAAATGAGGGTTTGTTTAATATTTTTTAATTCAGTATAGAAAATCTTTCTTGTTGAAGAGTTTGCTTTTGCATGGTTTATTATGTTTTGTACAATATCTATTTTGTCATAGTTAAGACATTTACTTTTATATTTGAGAATGCACATGTTTATGCTAGTTGGGTTTTTTTATATAGGGAGGAAGTAAACACCAAACTTATTGTGCAGACATTGTGTTTTTGTAACTTCGAAAAAATATCACTAAAATTAAATTTAGTATTGTTAAATTTTATTTCAGCAAATTAAAGTTTAAAAAACTGTGCCAATTTGTTGATGAATAATTCCTCCTGGGTTGTATAGTCTCTTCTTAATTGGTGCCATTAAGGGTAACATTAAACTTTTTAAGTTTAGCCCTTCAGTGGTGCCAAAACTGGCAGTGGAATAATTGCTTACCAGGTCTAAAGTTGTGAAATTCTTTGTTTCACTTTGAAAGAACTCATCCCCTGAGTCATAGTTATTTTAGCTAGAAACAAATAATTAAACTAAAAAAGGATTTTTTTAAAAACACATGTTGTGTTATTAAACATACATTATTAAACTTGCTTTATTAGGCCATTACATGTTTTAATGTTGAACTCAAATACAAACTAAAATATCTGCTTCCAAAAGTAAATATTTTAAAAGTAAATAAATTGACCTTTTTTACATCATACCACAATTAACCAAAAACAGACCCCAAAGCTCAATCTTTAAGAAGTTTGTTCTACCTTTATTAATAGCCGAAATGATTAACTTGTTGAAGGCATCAAATTAATGGGAAAGTGCAAAAATATTTTAAAAAATAAAAAAGAAAGTTGAATTAAGATTCAGTTGTTTCCATCATTTCAATTATTTATGAAATCAAAAACACAAACTTTTATTATTTGTAAATGAAATGACTCGTATACAAGGATTGTTCAAAAAGTTCTAAGCATCACCCAGAAAGAAGAGCCATACCTTTTTTGGTATGGCAACATACTACCATTTTTTATAAAACTAGAAAAACTAATTCATACTTATCCTTTATTTTGAGGGTGAGAGGTGTGCAACAAATCTAAGAATGGAAAAAACAGAGACCTAAGCAGTCATAAATTATCTGCAAAAGAAAGGTATAATACCCAAAGAAATCTATGAGAACATGGTACAGACACTTACTGAAGACTCCCCTTCCTATGTAACTGTGAAGAAAATGGCTGAGGAATTCAAGCAGAGCAGGGACAATACAAGAGATGACTCTCAGTCAGGTCATCCAAAAACCTCAACCTCTGATGAACAAGTTGATGACATTCACTGTCTGGTTTTGGATGACAGCTGTCCAGCAGATAGCTAAGTCCATAGGAATTAGTTCTGGTTCAGTCAATACATTTTTAATTGAGACCTTGAGGATGAGAAAGCTGTCTGCAAGACGGATCCCAAGAAAACTGACATGAGAGGAGAAGCTGAAAAGGTTGACATTTCTTGGACACTTCTGACTCTCTTCCAGGCTGACACTGAGAATTTCCACTGCGGATTAGTAAAAAAAGATAAAAGCTGGGTTCCCCACTTTAAACTTGAATCAAAGATTCAAAACAAACAGTGGAAACATTCTGGTTCTCCATCCCTGAAGAAGCTCAAGCAAGCAGCATCTGTTGGTAAGGTGGTGGCTTCTGCTTCTGAAGGCGTAATCAGGATAGACTACTTGGAAAAGGGAAAACTATTAATGGACAGTACTAAACATCATAATTATGACAACTGAAGGAAGCAATCAAGTTAAAACACAGGGAAAACCAATGGCAGATATGCTCTTGCTCCAGGATAATGCTTCCATTCACACTGCTCAGGTTTCAGTAGCTGAAGCAGTCAACTGTGGCTTTGAATTGCTATCCCACCCCCTCTCATTCACCAGACTTCTTCTCACCAAATCCTACCTGTGTGGTTACCATTTTGGAAACAATGATGAGATCATATGTGCTATGGAGGAGTTTTTGGAGTACCAGGACACTACCTTATTCCATGATGGAATTGCAATGCTTAAACATTGTTGGACCAAGTTCTTTGATGTCAAGGGGGATTATATTGAAAAAGTGAAAAAGTGTTTGTTTCTCCAACTCCTAACTGAGATGGACATGAAAACTCGTACACAGATATTGTGGTGGACAAAGCTTAAACATTCTTAGACTGTAGCAATTTGTCTTCACCCACAAAATTTAATCTTTACCTTTGAATCAGATAAAAAAAAAAAAAAAAAAAAATCCTGACACCATTGTAACAAAAAATCAAGTCAACCCAATAAAAGACTGAGTTAGTTGTATATGGTGCTTACAGCACAACAAGTGAGCTGTTGAGAGAAGACCTTCTACTTAGAGTAGGTAGTGCAGACTATTTGCATATGAATGATACTGGGTAGGTAACAGCCAATAGTCAGCATGGGTCTGGGACTGGGAAAGCTATATAACACCAGTGTTTTTCTCAGTCTAGAGAGGTGCTCTCGATGTGTGGATGTGCAAAAACCAGATAAGACGAACACAAGGTATTTCGGTGATTGATGGATGATGACAGACCCCAGATCCGATTTAAGTTAACACCTACATATAGAATCAGAAAAAGATACTTGAAATTTCTTGTGTACATAACAAGGAAAGAGAACTTTGAAAATTTGATGCTCACAGGATATAGTGAGAACAAGAGGTATAGAGGAAAGCAGCAAGTAACCCTACCCCTAATGAGTTTGTGTAAAGAGATGGATAAGCAGAGCCTGGAAGAGATGATGAAAAGGTTAATTTTACTAAGAGCTATAAAGGATAGGATATTGTGGGGAGCTATGATCGTCCATGTCCTGAAAGGTCAGCATATAGAAGTAGATGTAAATTCAAAATATATATGATATATACAACACATTTGGAGTATTGCTATAATTAGGAAACTTGTCTCACAAATTATCATCATCATACTGAGTTTGATTCTCACTTGGGTACCCACACTTACAGTTTTTGTCACAGAATAAAGTAAGCATAAAAAGAATCTGTTAGAGTATCTGGCATAATGGTTGGCATGTTTATTTTGCAGAACATGTTTGCAAGTTCAGTTTTTTTTATGTGTCATGCAGTAATGGTTAACAAGCTAGTTTAACAGACTTTTACCACTTAAATAGTCTCTCACTGGATGCCTTGCACTTGTGTTCTTGTGCTTGGCTATGTTAACTAAATATCTATACAATGTATTTATATGTTTCTTTCAATCCAAATATGATCATTCTTTAAAAAATGACTTCAAAGATTATGCATTTTGGGTTCTGTAATCAATATTCTAAAGCAACATTAATTCACAAGCAAACCAATTTAATAAAGTATTAAGACTATATATATTGTAAAACACACAAAGCAACACCCAAAAGAGTTTGCTCAATAAGTGCACCAGAAAAAAAGCGAGCACAATGCCAAAATAGAAAAAAACATTATAGTATATAATAATATATTCTGTTCTTGGCCTACTGCTACCAATGGCTTTATACATGGGGATACATGCAATCCTCAGGTAAATCATAATTGTATTCAGTGCCATTGGCATTTTATACCTGCTGATTGCATGTACTACTATGTACAAAACTATTGGTAGTGGTTGGTCAATAATCATAAGATTAAGTGTTTTATTATATTTTTCTTGCATGGAAACAAGTGCTTTTATTTCTGCATTTAATGGTTATAGAAATTGTACAAATGTTTTTTGATTCTGAACAATTTTGGCCAATCTATTAACTGCTTTCAATGGTTTTAGCTATACTACTATAAATCATGCTTAAGTTTAAAAGTTACTGAAAAGTAGATATATTTTTAATTTCCAAATATGGCCAGTATATTAGGATCATGTTCATAACTGATGTTATTAAGTGTTGATTTTTTTTTATAAGACCTAAAACATTTTTAGAGTTGCAGTTTCACATTTTATGTTCTTGAAAAGTATGTTGTGTATAGAGATTGGTACAGTTTCAACACATCAAGGGCCAGCAAAGCAGGATAAAGCCTATTAGTCCTCATGTTAGACTATAAGGAAGGCCTGTGTCTAGCAGTAGAATGACAAAATTTTATATAATTATTTATTTAAAAATATGATTCCAACATGCTACATAAGAGTTCTCATGTTTCAAAACAAGAGCCGAAAACTTCAATATAATTATTTGAATTAAATTGAATTAAAGTACTAATCTCTGTTCCATCTTCAAGCAAAATTTTTTTGGGAATAACTTATTTCTGAAATTTATGTGTTTTATAAGCATATTCATTATTGAAATCAAAATTTCTATGGTAACAGCTAGAGCAATTGTTTAAAGAAAAAGGGGCGTAAGGTGTTAATAATTTGTATCAATATCTCAGTTACATTCACAGATGTCCGAAATAAGTTATTCCCAAAAAAATTTTGCTTGAAGATGGAGCAGAACTTTAATTCAATTTAATTCAAATAATTATATTGAAGTTTTCGGCTCTTGTTTTGAAACATGAGAACTCTTATGTAGCATGTTGGAATCATATTTTTAAATAAATAATTATATTTATGCTCTACTTTTGTATTGAGCACAATTTTTTAAAAATAATAACTAAAATACTAAAGAACTTGTGATTATTTACCTAACAAGTTCTTTCCTATTTTCTATATATTTTTCACATTATGTGTATATATATATATATATATAGAGAGAGAGAGAGACACACACACACACATAGAGGGTGCAATGGGGAATTGTTGTCATTATTTTATATTTGTAATACATGCACATGGTTTCTTTTTTATTTTGTCTATGGCACAGTATAATAGGATCAGTTGGGCACTGTCTATGAGAAGAAAAAAGCACCATGATGCAATTCACTCTGCCAGAAATTTGGAAATGTCATTCTGTACTGCTTGGCATTTGCACCAGAAGCTCAAATATGAAAATTTCAGAGTGTTTGGGTGTCAATCAGTGCAGAAGATTTGGAAAGAGTTGGATGAGTCTAATGGTTATCACGAAGGTATGGCAGCTCAGAAAACTCACTCTGATCATTCTGATAAGAAAAGAACTCCCAAATTTATTGGTGAGATCTAGACTATGATTGACAATGATCTCTCCAAGTCAACCAGGTTCATAGCCAGGGACACAGGAGTGTCTGAGTTACTTATCAGGCAGGTATGCATGAAAATATTCACTATTCCTTATACAAGATGAGAAAGGGCCAATTTTTATCCCAAACCATGAAGGACAAGAGGAAAGACTGTGCTAGGAAGCTTTTGAACAAACTCAAGCATATCCTCCAACTCAACATGCTTTGGTTTTTCTCAGAAAAAAAAAAAAAAAAAAATTCTGCCAGGATAAGAAGGTGAACACACAGAACAACCGAGATTGATGAAAACCAAATATCCAGTAAACATCAGGGTGTTTGGAGTGATCACAAGTGATAGCAATATTATGCCTCCATTCATCTGCCCACAGGGCCTCAGACTCACCACAGAAGCCTACATCGAATGCCTTGAAGAGGTGCTGCTGTCCTGGGTCAAGAGGGTGGCTGCTGGAAGTCCCTATGTCTGGCAAAAGGACTTTGCACATATGCCACACAAGCAGAAGAACCCAGTCATGGCCATCAGACAATTTCTGTGACCACATCACCCCTTACATCTGGCCATCTAACTTCCCAGACTGTCACCCCCTTGATTAATATTTGTGGGACACAGTTAAGCAAGAGACCAACAAAACTCCTTTTAACATCAAAGTTGAACTGAAGGCAAGGATTATGACACCATTCACCAAATTAAACAAGGAGACCGTCCAGAAGAGTTGCAGGAGATTCTTTAGTTGTCTAGATACTGGGGTTGAAGCCAATGGCAATTTTCTCCTTAGTATTTCAAGATATTTTGGGGCAATTTTAGTAAATATATCTGTTACGATGAGATGTCAGTGTTATTTTCATTTTGGCATAATTTAGATGACAATTTATCTATTGCACCCTGTATATATGTGTGTACACAGGCATAGAAGCATATGAATAAGTTCATAGCCTAATAAAGAAAAAAGCACTTCCACAAAACTTTTTTTTTTTTTAACTAATTTTCATCCAATACAAGGCTCATGTTCACTCAAGGTAGAGGGTTACTTTGTGGTGCTGTAAAAGCATAAGAAAGGGCAAGAAGTAAAGTTCTTGGTGCTATTCATGAAAGATAATATCTAACTCTAGACTTGAAGAGGTCAAGATTATTGATATTAGGAGAACACAAGCAAATTAACACACATTAGTAGGAACTGGAAACCCAATCCTAAACAGGAAACAATGTGTAAACCTCTACTCCTGTATATTTTTCAACAGAATCTCCTTTCTTGTTAAGCTCTTAAGCCAGTTCTTCTCAATCATATAAATCAATTATTATACAGTTAAAATTGGAGAAAACACTTTGCGTGATATCTTTCTCAGGTTCCAAATTTATTGGTCTACCTTATATATATATATATATATATATATATATATATATGTGTGTGTGTGTGTGTGTGTGAGAGGACAAACAAAAATATTTCAAACAGGATTTTTAAGAAAATATTTTTTATTACTGTTACTAACTTAAAAAGATAGACTAATTTATGAGAAGGAAGAAAGAAATGTGCATACCAACACAAATTTATTGACAAATACAACAAAGTAACTTAAAAAAATATAAGGAGATGCTGAAAAGTTCACACAGCAACCAAGAAAGAATTGCAAAAGAAATTGCAATGTTTGGTCATTTGCTCAGACTTGCAGAAGTAGGCTAAATAGAGAACTTTCCAGCACCTTCTTACATATATAAGAAAGAGGTTATAGTAGTTCCAATGAGAGAAAAGTGTGTAAAAAGAGAGAAACCACAAACGTTTTTGGTTGTAGTGTGGATTTTTTAAAAAATATTATGTTTTATTTTCCATAATTTTGCTACACATGTTTCCAGTCTCGGTTTCATCCTAAACTCCAGTGACCTTACATTCAGAACAATAGTAGCAGGACCAGCCTGTCCAACTAGCAAACTCAATAACCTAATAGACATAATATTGCAACCATTCACTAAATGAATTAAAAGCCACATCAGAGACAATATTCATTTCCTTAGCTGCATACCACAAAAGGTAGATCCAGGAACGCTTATGGCAACTTTTGACATTAGTAGCCTATACAGCAACATACCCCATGAACTAGGTAAAAAGGCAATCTCATTCTGGATTGAAAAACATTCAGAAATACTGAAGAAATACTGAATCCAAGATTCACTAAAGAGTTCATTATCGATAGTATAGACCTAATTCTAAACAATAACACCTTCGAATTTGACAACAAAAACTATATCCAAATCCTGGGTAGTGTAATGGGAACAAAAATGGCACCAACATATGCCACTCTAATATTAGCTTACCTAAAAGAAAACCTCTATGAAAGGATAGAACAAATATATGGGGAAAATATAAAAACCCAATTCACTAAATCTTGGAAAAGATACTTAGATGATTGCTTCATTTTCTGAAAATCCTCAATTCCACACTCTACTTCAAAACTTACATCCAAAAATCAAATTCACACAAGAATATAATTTTAACGAATTACCATTATTAGATATACTCATTAGAAATAAAAACAACCAGATAATCACAGGTATCTACCACAAACCTACAGACACCCAACAATATATTAATTTCAAGAGCCATCACCCAAAAAACTGCCTAAAATCCATCCTCTATTCTCTAGCATGTAGGATTTGTACTATAGTGACTGATAAACACCTCTGAAAAACCCGCCTAGAAGAACTACATAAAACTCTAAAAAAAAACGATGCTACCCCACAACACTAATAAACAAAGGTTTTGAATTCGCAAAAAAAAATTCCTCTAGACCAACTTAAAAATAAATGTAACGTCAAACAAACTCTAGCATATGTCTCAACATACAACAAAAACAATCCAGAACTATTCACAGAAATTACAAAAAATTTAGACCTACTTAGCAAAATATAATAAATTGAAAAATATACTGAAAACAACCAAAATAATTAAAAGCAAACCCCAATCTAAAAACCTAAAACACATATTAACCTCGTCCAAACACACAAGGAAGTCACAAAATGCAACAAAAAAACATGTGGGGTTTGTGACATCATTATAGAAAGAAACTCCTACACTTTTGAAAACCCCAAAACAACATTCATAATAAATAAAAACTTAAACTGCAACTCCAAAAATGTAATTTATGTACTTAAATGCACAAAATGCAAGAAGTCATATATAGGTATCAGCCAACAACTGAACAACAGGGTCTCCCTACACAAAAGCAACATAAAATTACCAGACAACAGAAAACTTTTTGTATCACAACACATCTTCATATGTAACTAAGGAAAATTTAAAATTATGCCAATATATCAAACAGACAATTATTCTTACCTAAAAATACAAGAAAAAAAACTTCATAAACAAATTTAAACCAGAACTAAATAGATATAATGACCAAATACAGTGATCAAACCACTCACATACATGCTCGTACGCTCACATGTGGGTGCTTATGGGGCACAAATGTGTGTGTGTGTGTGTATATATATATATATACACACACATTGACAACAAAAGCAGGAGAACTACTCACAGGCATGCACACAAACCCCACACAACTTAGAAAGTATGTGTGTATGTGTGTACATGTATATATGTGTATGTATGTGTGTGTGTATGTACACTGACTCCATGTTACTTGGGAAGTATGTGTATGGATGTGTGTGTGTACGTGTATGTACTGATTCCTTGTAATGGGACAGTATGTGTGTTTTGTTTGTGTATGTGTGTGGGTGTACAGATGTGTTCACTGATTCCTCGTAGTGAGACAGTGTGTATGTATGGAGAGGGGATACACACATATATACACACATGCTGACAAAAGCACATGAAAATGGAAATAGATCTAAGAACACACAGGGGTCATTAAAAGATAAGCATGCTGATAACTACTCCATCATTTCTCAAACCAATCTTAACTGTTTTATAATCCTTCACGCAGAACTTTTCACTGCCAGTTCAAGATGTTTGAATCACTAACACAAGAAAAGAGAATGTCTCATATTGAGAATATTTAACATCGAAAAACATAAAGAAAAAAATTATTTTTAATAATATGTGGAAATCTCCACCCTTTGACTGATGACAATCATGAGACTGGAAACACTTGTAGCAAAATTATGGAAAATAAAACAATGTTTTTTTAAAAATCCACATTACAACCAAAAACGTTTGCGATTTCTCTCTTCTTTTTAATATATATATATATATATATATATATATATATATATAACATTTGTGTATAATTTACTAAAAAAAGATAATTCCCATTCTTGTAAAATGTAAAGATAGTATTGCCTTTAAATGTAGCAAATATAGTGACTATTTAGAAAAATAAATACTCTATTTGAAGAATATCTACCGATATCATGTACTCAACTCAGTTTTAATTAATAATGAAATTTCTGTTGGTTTATCAACAATATTTATCATTGTATTTTTGCAATGTCAAAATTAACGATTAAATCAGCATCATAAATTCATAAATGAATTACAAAATAAATATTATTTTTTCTTTGCAAATTATTTTTTGTCCCACAAATAATTTTGTTTACACTGATTGAATCCTGATCTCTTTTTTTATATGTGACTCTTTAATAGCCAAGAATTCTGATGGCTGCTGTTGATAGACCATTGTGGAGGAGATCTAGTGTGGAAATCTGCATTTGTATCCCCCCCAATGATTTTCAAAAGTCAAGGGGATGTTGATGATGATTAATAGCTGACCATTGAAATGTTTTCTTTAAATTAAGTCTTTCTCCAAGCAGAATTTTTCCAAGAGTTGATAAATGTTCCTAGTGAAACTTTAAAATAATATATCACTTCCTTCAAGCGGTAGATTTATTTTTAGAACAGCTTAACGTGTATTGTTCTCATGTAATTGTGGTTTTTGTGGCTAGAATTTAGATGTAGTAATAAGTAAAATTAGAATTTAAATGTTTGCCTTTGGTAGTAGAATTTTGTTCCTCTTTATTTCAATTTAGTACATTTAAACTTTTTTTCTTTTTCCTTCTGGACAGAGGCAATCAATGCTCTCAACAAATTCAGTTTGTTTATCATCTATAAATTGCCATGGCTTCTGGAAAAGATATTGGAGTAGTTTTCTGTTGCATTCTCTACAGTTCTGGATTCAGAGTTTCCCTTCTCTTAGACTGATTTCCCCCAAGGCTAGAGATCTTTGTCTACTCTGCTATTTAACTCATAATTAAAAGAGAAAAGAAGGATTCATGCCTTTTCCAAGGGCATTAATGCAAAAGTGAATGCAACAGCCAAATTTGAACTTGTTTTGATGATTCCAATTTATGAGTTAATAGCCAATTACACTATCCACATATTCACATGTAAACTAATTTGCATAATTGTCTGTAACTTGGTAGAAGCATTTCTCTGTATCTGACCTTTAACCTGTAGAAGTTTCATTATTGAAAATAGTAGAATTAACATAAAAGTTATTTGAGTGTCAAAAATGCACTGGATTTTAAGTCATTACAATTCAACTGATATGCAAGAAGTGTGAGGTTTCATGGCACAAGTTGATAAAATTTATTACAAAATGTTTTCCCTAAAGAAGAAAAGTTGCATTTCAAAAAAGTACATAAATTCTCTGTGACTTAATAATATGTTGATTGTTAATGTTTAAGAATAATTTTAGAATATCAACTGTATTATCTTTATTTAAGATGAAGCATTGTCAGCTATTATTACATTTATTATTGATTTTTAGGTTGCATTTACTTTCATCTTAATTTTTGTTTGCTTTCTTTTGCTATTAGGTTGGTGCAAAAATAATGATGTGATAATGTCATTTTTTGATGTTAAAAAATATGTCAAAAAACGATATTATTACATCATTATTTTTGCATCAATCTAATAATATACTCAGGATGTCAAACTACAGCAGCCAATAGACAGTGTGAGTAAAGTTTCAATAAAAACAATTAAAATGCGGGTAAATACAATTCAATATTTTTAATCCAGTTAACCCTAATCCACCAAATCCCATGGTCCGGTACTTTTTTAAAATCAGTTACTATTAGTTTTGTTTTGAGCAGCTACGAAGGCAGAACCATACAGTTTTTACAACTTTCCACATCAGTTGGCAGTAGAAGAGTGTTTTGGTGATATGTTCTTGCTCATTTCTTATATATAGCTGCCTATTTACCCATTCAGGATGCCAACCAAGTGCAGATGATGCTGCTGGAGGTAAGAAACATAAGCATAAATATTTATCTATGCTTGAAAAGATGGAGATAATGAAGAAATTAGAGAAAGGAATGTCTGTAAAGACTTTGTGTGAATATTATATCATTCGATCAGTCACTATGTATGACGTGAAATAAAAAAACCTTGGAAGCATTAATGATTGTTTTATTTCCTGTTTTAAGTTTCTACTTTTCATAATGAGTCAATATACAAGGTGCGATGGATAAATTGTCATCTAAATTACACAAAAATGAAAATAACATTTTAACAAATATATTTACCAAAATTACCTAAAAATATCTTGAAATATTAAAGAGTAAATTTATTCAATAAAATCGCCATTGGCTTCAGCCACAGCCTCTAAATAATTTTAGAATATCCTGCAAAACTTCTGGATGGTCTCATTGTTTAACTTGGTAAATGGTGCCATAATCCTTGCCTTCAGTTTATCTTTGATGTTACAAGGAGTTTTGTTGATCTCTCGCTCAACTGTATCCCACACATAATAATCAATGGGTTTGTAGTCTGGGAAGTTAAGTGGCCAGATGTAAGGGGTGATGTGGTTGCAGAAATTATCTGACAGCCATAACTGGGTTCTTCTGCTTGTGTGGTATATATGTGGATTCCTGTTGCTAGAATTAGGCTCTTCCAGCAGCCACTCTCTTGACCCAGAGCAGCACTACCTCTCAAGGAACTTGATGTGGGCCCCATCAACAAATTTGGGAGTTCTTTTCTTATCAGAACAATCAGAGTGAGGTTTCTGATTTGCTGTACCTTTGTAATAACCATTAGACTCATCCAACTCTTTCTGAATCCTCTGCACGATCCTCAGATTGACACCTAAATACACTGAAATGTTTGTATTGGGGCTTCCAGCGCAAATGCCAATCAGTGCAGCATGCTGTTTCCAAATTTCTGGCAGAGTGAATTGCATCATGGTGTTCTTTTTCTCACAGATGGTGCCCAACTGATCCTACTATATTGTGCAGATGACAAAGTAAAAAACAATGTGCATGCATGAAATTGAAAATATAAAATGGCAACAATTTATCCATCACACCTTGTATACGTGGAATGAGCTGGCAAGACTATGTTTACATAGAGTTTTTTTTATTTTTATTTCTTGTGTTCTGGTAGTCGCCTGGTATCAAGGCTGTCAGATTAAAGATGTTGGACTGTACTAACCAAAATTAATGATGATAGTTGATAAGATTTTATCAGATAAAAAAATGAGATAAAACTGTTGCTATTCAAATGGTTAATGGACAAGACAAATATGGTTCCTAGAAAGATTGTGAAATGGAGGGTAAGATTAAAAAAAGTTACATTTGATCTTCTATCAGCTGTTGCATTTTGGAATTAAAGCAGTTGGTTCATTCAACTAGACTTCCCCGAGGCAAAAGGTATGTTAGTTCAAGTTTTATTAAGAGAGCTTACCCTTTATTACCAATTCTCACTGCTGTAGCTTGATATCCTGAGTAAAGTTGTATCAAAAAGAAAGTAAAAATTAAGATGAACATAGATGCAAGTCAAAACTAATAATAATTGTCATTTTATGTTTGTTCAAATTTAAAATTTACTTAGAAGTTACATGTCATAACTCACAAAGTGGTTAAAATGTATTTGTTTCTCAACAGTGATATACATTTTTGGAACTAATTTTTTCTGCTATTTTCAATACATTTCAATTAACAATAGTTATTCTCTTTTAGAAAATTACTGTGTAGATTTGTGCAGTTCAATGAAAAATAACTAAGAGGATCAGGTAAAAATATCCATGTATCATAATAAATTTATATTTAAAAAAATGTCAGAAGTGGTTCAAAGATGAATCAAAATCAAGCATACAGCAATAGAGGGAGATAATTTCTTCAGATGTAACCTTCAGGGAATTTCAAATTGAACTATTTATCTAATCTATAGAGCAAACTTATTGTTCTACTAACTAGAGATATATATTTCATTTTTTTAGTAGTGCTCATTCATTGCTAGTCTTGTTTTTCCTTTTTCCTTACAATGTATACCATTCGCAAGCTATTTTTTAAGTCTTGCTTGAACATGAAATGCATAAAAATTTGTATGCAATTTTTAAACAAATATAATATGAAGTAACAAAAATTTTACACCATTTATTTTTTTTTTTTACTCTTGTAGCATAAAAGTAAATAACATTTAGAGGGGTTAGTAAAAAAACAAAAACAAAAAAATCAGACATCTTTACTTAGCTTTTGGTCTTTCACAGTTCAATTAATTAACACTTTAATAAGTTAATTATATATATATATATATATATATATATATATATATATATATATATATATATGTATATATATTTTTCCAGTGTATATATTGTATATTATTGGCAAAAAAAAGAAGAAAAGAGGATGAAAATTTAATCATTTGGCCCACAAAGTAAAGAAAGTAGAAATTAAAAATTAGAGAAATAAGTATTTTTTTTTTTAACAACAAATATGGGATTTTGGTGACAAAACATCAATCAATCAAAATGTGCATATTTCAGATTAGAAGCTTCATTAGAAATGTAACCAGCTATTTAATATTAATTACAAAAATAACCTGCCTTAGTCCTCTTCAAAGTACTCTACTTTAGATCTTACATATTTATCTATATGTCTCTTTTACATTTCAAAAAATCCTTTTTAGGGATCACCATCACCTGTCTCAACATGTTCCTGTTTTCCTGCATCTCATTTATAGCATTTCAGTAATGCTTTTAGCTTTGAGAGGAGCTAGAAGTTGCAAAATCAAATATGGACTATAGGACAGGGAAGCTGACAGCCTTTGCTGCTTTGCCAAAAAAAAAAAAAAAAAGTCTTGTACAATATGTGATGAATATCTTTCGCCATTGTGAATATCACAGTCATACAGTATACAAGCTCACTAAAAGGTGTCTCACTATTAAGTAAACTCATAATAAAGTGTCTATTCACATGTACACAGTAAGGTTACCTCTGATTGGTTGCCAAGTTACATCAAAGCTACACAAACCATTTCAGATATATTCAAATATATATTTTACTGCTTTCTCATGAAACATTGGATTAAATATCAGTGAATAGTGAGATGAAAAACATATTTATTGTTTGTACTTGGTATTTCAGCATGATTTGGCAATAATTCTGAAGTTCCTATAAGAAAATAAGATACACTGTCAAAAACATATGACACTCTATTAAGAGAGAATACTTTATATTGAGGAACATGTTTGAAGAGAATGTAGAGAAAATGGTTTGACATTATGATTGTCATTGACATTCTTTTGTCATTGTTCTTTGCTTGGGGTTAACCATTGTTCATTACATTATAAAGTAAACTGTTGAGACAGATATACAGTGTGACCCGGATATAAGAGAGATTTTCTCTGGTCCCAAATTAGAGCCTGTGTTAATGTATATAAATTAGACCAAACCCAGATATAAGAGAAACCCCGGATATAAGATACTTCTTCTCCGGTCCCAACAACTCTCTTATATCTGGGTTACACTGTACTACGATGCTTTGAAACACGTCTAAACTTGGCCAAATTTGTTTATATGACTGCCAATTAAATTCTATTCACCTAGGTTTCATACACTCATTATATATATATATTTTTTATAAATCTGAGTTTAATCCAGAAGTACTGTTTTCAACAAATAATCAACTAATTATTGTAAAACTTTGCTAAAGTTTAACATGAATAGTTAAAGAAAATGATATATTATTTTTACAACTTATGTAAGTATGTGTGTGTGTGTGTATATATATATATATATATATATATATATATATATATATATATATATATAAGCAGACTTTGCCCACTCACTATCACTTCACAAAGTAAGATATATTCACTACTTGAAATCATCAAAACAAAAATTTTAAAGAACATTTCATTCATAAATTAGCTTGTTATAGTTAAGGAAAGTTTTACAAATAGATGCCAACTTGTTGAAGGACAAGTAAAATGCAAATTTCAAACACTTTCTTGCACTATATAAGATGATATTCCTCAACAGAACTATTTTTGATACAAAAATCAAAACAATCCTGTAATGAAGGACAGTTAATTAATAAGATAAACTTTTTAAAATCAATATGCAAATTAGTTAAACCTGAACAGTGATATAGCCTAGAAGTAGATAATATATAATACAGATATTGAGCTTTTAGCATGTAAACTGCATAAATTCCTCCTTGGAGGGATTTTCAAAGCAGGCTCATCATCTCTCAGTTGCATCTTTGTCCTTGTGCAGACCATTAACCATAATAGATTTGTCAAAGAAGTGACTTCTTAATATTAGTATTAGATACCACCAAAATTATTTGTTGAATTGTTAAGGATCCATTTTTGAATTCTTGGAGAAAGGTTTCTATTTACTGGCCAATGAGGGACAAGAACTTTTCAAGCCCTTGTGAAAACTTGAATTGAGCCAGTATGACACTCCTTTGTTCAATAAAAGTAGGTACCTCCAAAAATTCAGTATACCTAAGATTTAAATTTATTTTCATAAATGAAAAATTTTTCTTGAAGTTTTCTTTTTAGCCTCAATTGAAAACTGAACGATTAAATTTTCTGATTACAGAAAGCAAAATACGGTGGTGTATTTCAACTAGAAATTAGAATGATTTTTAGTCAATTCATTTTTTTTTTTCAGAAAAAGCAATCGAAACGGCAGTTTTTAATTTTTTTGACAGGTTGTAAACTAAACTTAATTCTCAGACAAAAATAAGATATATATTCCTGAAATGTTATCTGTATAAAATAAGCAAATTTAAAGTTAAATTAATCTGTTCTGAAACAAATATTACTTACATAATCATAAAATTTTCTATACAAGCATTTATTGACCACAAGATTTTGTTATTCTCATGTCCCCATCGATAAATTGATGGCTGAAGGTATTGACAGATTAAGTATGGTGGACCAGAATTGACATAAATTTACAAATTCTAAATAGAAACTGTTTGTTTTAGTTTTTTAACTACTAGGTAATTTTTTAAAATTAATAAAATATTTTAAGCCGTTATCTAATATTTTATTGATTTTTTTTTCTATTAGGTACTTAACCTTATGATTGAAGATGCTTTCTGAAAATATAATAAAATTTAGAATACCATAAAAATTTCCTAAATTAATAACATTTCATAAATTATTGAGTTACCTCTAATTTTTTAATCCTTTCTGTTGTTAAAAATTTGGTTAATTTTTTTTTGTGTCAGCAGTGTATACATTTTAATTATTTTTGTTTCAAATCAGATTAATTTAACTTTAAATTTGCTTATTTTCCTCAACATTTCAGAAAAATATATTGTATTTTACAAAATTTTAAAATGTGAGAATTAACATCTGTTTACAAAAAATGGCAAGATTTTTTTACTGACAAAAATATACAAAAGACATTCTAATCAATATATAATTTCCGTTTGAAAAACAGAGTATTTTGGTTACTGGAAATAGTAAAAATATATTTTTTTAATCATTTAGCTTTCAATTAAAGCTAAAAAGAAAGCTTCAAGAAAGCTTTTTCATTTGTTTTTTAAATTCATTTTTAAAACTTAGATATTGAGAATTAGTAGTGGTACCTACCACAATTAAATATAAAATGAGAAAAGAAAACTAGTTTCAAATGTAAATGAAGTATAAACATAATTAAACTGAACATTGGGTTTAAAATGAAATAAAAGGTTACCTTTCAAATGTTTTTTATCGAAGTATAACTCACAAAAAAGAATAAAGAAACTTTAAAAAGATGAAAAAACTAAATAAAAACAAATTATTTTCTTAACTACAAAGTTTATGAGCATAAGGGGGACAACCCTTGAAAATTGTGACCTTCTAACAATGATGTTGCATTTGAGATAACATACTTAAAAAAAAAACCCAAAAACATTTAGACACACAAAAAATTATTTTTAATTATTGTAAAAATTTTTGGTGGGATGATTTGTACTAAGCTTATCAATTTTGCTTAGTAAATATAGTCTTCACTTAATAACCTAACTTTATCGATGTTTTTATAATTAAAAATAGAAAAATGCAAACAATTCTAGTAAAAATTATTCATCGAAAATTTTTTTCTTCAGACTATAATGCCTTAATATATATTATTTATAGAAGCAATTAAAAACTTATCTAATTAAATAATTAGATAGTTTTATTACAGTTCTTATTTTAAAATTTGAAGTAGATTTTAGGAAACTTGGTAATAGTTTGAAAAAAAATTGATGATTTACATTCTCCAAGGTATCCTGCTTTTAACTAATAAAAAACATTTCATTGGAGATCTTGAATTCTATAAAATTTTATGAAATTTAGTAAGGTAGGGTTAACAGATGTAAAAAAAATATTTTTACTGAGATTTTCTAAAAATATTAATTTCAAAAATAAATTAATTCATTTCTGACTAAGTCCTGAATGTGTCATTAAAATCTGATAATTATTTGATTTGTGGAAGAATTTAAAAATTAATGTGTTTCTCACCGGAAACAGCAGCATGGAAATGTCCATTACCGGCTCTGTTACACTGTCGACACCCCCCCCCCAAAAAAAAACAAGATTTTTAACACAAATTTTGAACATATTAGAAAGGAGTAAAAAAATTTTAATTTAAATAATTAAAAAATACTTTGGTCTTTCCTCTTAATAATAACAAACATTTTAATGATAAAACATTGTTTTTATTAAGTTTTGGGCCTTTTTGTATCATGGTAAGCTCCTTTTTCAGCAAATTATTGGAGTTATCTAAATAAAAGGACTGTTATTTACTGAATCAACAGCAGAAAAAGAAGGAACCACTGCGAAAACAGTTAAAGGTAGGGGAAGAAGGCATTAGTGCCCATGCTTCAAGAGGGCTAGTCCATCTAAAAGGGTCATAAATCAACATGGGAAAAGAAAAATTCAAGGCAGATTCAAACAAGAGGACAGAACATTCTTTTCTGTGCCTTCCTAAGAAGAATTTAAACCAAAAGCACTTTCAACTTTAACTTTTCAGGAAAGTACTAGGAAAAGCACTCAAAATAACCTGTGAAATAATGAAAACACCTTTGTGCTGAGACATCCTATTATTGAGTATTCAGTTAAGAATGGTGGTGGGTGCATTTTGTATTTTCTGCCTTGTGTAATTTTTGCTACCTCTAAGTCTTTCACTTTTTTCCATTTTTAAAGGGTGTAATCTTTGTCTTTGTATCCATTTCTTTTTCAAAAGACTGTAACACATTTTTCCTTGTAACCAATAGTAATCCCCTTTTTGTAATCTTAGAAAATTGCTAACCTGCTGTAATAGATGCACAAAAGGAAATTTTTGTGAAACCTTGTATTATACCCTTTTTTTGTAATATTGTAAAATAAATATTTTCCCTTTTTAAAATGTTACACAGTGGTGGTTTTGTTTTGTAATTTTGCATCTACTATAGAAACTTGCTGTTTCTACTAACTAAATTTTGTGTCTGGCACAATAACTTGGATTTGATAGGAAATAAAATTTTTATATATCTTCTCTCCATCCAATAATTTTTTGTATCTTCTAAGAATTCACACCTTAATATCCTTTCCATCTTCTTAAAGCAAATATTTTCAAGATTTACTGATACATCAAAAATGCATGTCAGTCAACAAAGGTCAAAGCAGAAAAAGTATCACTCAGATGTTTCTTATCATAGAACCAATGGCTCAGTTGTTTGAAATAATTTTCTTTTCATTGTTCATATACATGACCATTATGCTTTTATTAGGATCAAAGTGTAGTATCTGTGCCCAATTGCAAGCTCATCTGAATTGAAATTAATTATTATTACTGAGAAACAGAAAAAGGAACTAGGAAAATTGATTGAGAGAAGGGAGAAGAGATAAAAAACTGAAGATAACTGAAAACAAGTAAATATATATATATATATATATATATATATATATATATATATATATATATATATATATATATTACATGAATCATTCATACAAAAAACAGATATAGAAGTTAATGATTTAAATGGCGAGAATACATCTTCGCAAACAATTTTAATAAAGCATGCTCCAAAAAAATTTCTTACAATTAACAATAATATATTTCTAAAAACATTTTTTCGGATTACATCTATATTTTCGTTGTCCTGTTATTACCGAGAAGTAAAAAAACAAAAACAAATCTATTTCCATACCTGAAGATGTCTGTAGGAACAGATGAAAGCTTGTAAAAAACTAAAAAAGACCTTATGCAACTGGAATTTATAAACAGGGATCATATCATTCATATACAGGTTCGGGGTTAATGTACTTTATTAAAATTGTTTGCAAAGATGTATTCGCGCCATTTAAATCATTAACTTCTATATCTGTTTTTTGTATGAATGATTCATGTAATGTAAATTGAACTGGACCACATACTTGATATAGATATATATATATATATATATATATATATATATATATATATATATATATAGGAATGATAGTAATCAGAGAAAGACAGACTGGTAGTTTTGTTGATATAAAGAACAAGCTTGGAAGTTATTCACAGGCAATTGACAGATAATAAAGAAAAAATCTGTGGAAAATCATGATCACCTGCATTCTGAAAGGACAAGATAATGGTTATGATAATATGAGCAGTTTCCTCATCAGGAAGCATTCAATGCTGCTTTCAGTTGATATTTACAAAATATTTCTATTAAAAATTTTTTTAAGTAAAATAGGTTTCTGAAGTTACTGCTCTTTCCCGTGTTGATGGGTGTTTCATTCCTAACCTTTTCTTTGAAGTAGTGTGAAACGTCAACATCATGATGAAAAACTAAAGAAAACATCAGTTGAACCAGACATGTATATATCGAAGACATATTATAATGAAGTTTTCAAAAGATGCCTTATTGTAGAAGAATGGTCATTGACTTATTGAGAGATGAGAAATGCAAATTTTTCATGACAAAAATTAAATATTTAGGCCAAATCATCAACGAAAACAGTAGAAAACTAGACCCAACCAGAGCAAGTATGATTAAAAATATGCCCTCTCCAACAAATGTGTCATCTTTACAAACATTTTTAGGCTTTGCAAATTATTGTTTTTATTCTGAACATACATTTTTTACAAGCACCATTAAATAATTTACTAAAAAAAGAAGGCCCCAAGTGGAATTGGACAGCTGGATGACAAAAAGCATTCAAAAAAATTAAAAAGATTCTAACGCTGGACTTGTTTCTCTCATATTTCAATCCAAAGTTAATAATCATGGTGAACGATGCTAGTAACTATAGTATTGGTGCTGTAATTTTGCATAAGCACAAAAATGGTTCTGTAAAAGTGATAACACATGTGTCAAGAACACTTTTATTGGCTGAAAAGAATTATAGTCAGATAGAGAAAGAGGTGTTGGAAATAATTTTTGCTGTGAAAAAAATTTCAAATTCATCCATGGTAGAAGGTTCACCCTACAGACAGACCACTATCCATTGTTATCTATTTTTGGGTTAAAAAAAAGGATATCCTGATACATTCAGTGAATTGACTATGTCGATGGGGAACAATTCAGTTGAATTACAATTTTAAAATGGAATTCATGCTATCAAAAAAGTTAAATCACACAGATGGTTTGTTGAGACTCATACTTAAATTATATAAACCTTTAGAAGATACGGTAATTGCAGTGCTAAGAGCTGAGAATTAAATTAAGAACATGCTCTGCAATACTATATGTGATCTACCAGTGATTCTAGATGAAATTAAAATAAAAGCTCAGGTGGATACATTTATTAGAGAGAAAAAAAAGAAGCAAATAAGGTGGAAATTGAAGGAGAAAAATAAAATTGAAAACTGATGGTAACAATATTTTCTCAATCTGGAAAGAGGTTTTAATGTATGGTGAGAAAGTGTTAATGCCTGCATCTCTTCAGAAAAGGATGTTGAAAGAATTTCATCCAGGTATCTCTAGAATGAAATCTCATGCACAGCTATGTCTACTGGCCCAATATGGACAAAGATATAGAGAGATTGGTAAAAGCGTGCCATGGCAACAAAATCACCACCAGTTAATTTCCACCTTTGACCAAAGACAGGCACACTGTGGTCAAGATTGCCCATCAATTTTGTAGGACTGATAAATGGTGTCTACTACCTAATCATTTTCAACAGTTTTTTCAAATGGCCAGAAATTTTAAAATGCAAGAGTCCAACTTCTACAAACCTGATGGAAATGTATTCTCTTGAACTTACAAAAATGGAAAGGAATGCTGGGAAGATCAGGTAGTTGAGAGACATATTTGAAAGTTATTGTACATAATAAAACGGTTTACATAGATGCATAAAAGACATCTAAATCAAATACGAAAAAGGTACTCAGATGAACCGAGCATCTGAGAGGACCCAATGGTGGTTATATATGACATTTTTGATGTATCTATGCCCCAGACAGCTCCAGAAACCACACATTCCAGTAAAAGGAAGAGATAGCTTACAGAAGTGTTGGATCTTAACCCAAAAAGAAAAAAAGGATAACTTCTTTAGAAAGTAAGTATCAAAAGGGGAGATAGCCAGTTACCCTCTTATCATGAATGGACTAATCCATTCATGATAAGTAGTCCTGGGTAATTGTCTAGGAAGATTGCAGTGACTTGTCTAACTGAGTATTGAAAGCTACTATCATGATTGACTGTTAAGTGTTGTGTCTTGCCAAACTCCACATCACAACATCTTTTTACCATCTCTCTCCCTGTTCTGCTATTTATTTACACAATTGTAAGCGATCTGGGATTGCAAAGGAAATATTTGTCGCAGATTACTTCCACAATGCAGAGAATAAATCACTAAGTTCAGAGTCGAGCATCGGGGACAGAAAGAAATGCTGAAAACTTGATTCGCAGGTACTATCTCACAAATCACAATGCATACAACCAGTCAGAAAAATAACTCAATCTCCGACAAACGTGGTAGCCAAAATACACCAACTCCCTGATTCAAGAACACCAACTGCTTTTATCGGCCGAGCATTTTTTCCATTCATTGACAGCTGGGAGAGGATGCCCAATTTTTGCATATCAAAATACTTGTATAGTGACTCCTGTGATAAATTTGTTTTTTAATTTAAATATTTCGTCATCAGCATGTCATGTGGAATACGGGCCGTCTTTTTTGGTAAGTAATTTTCTTTCTCACCATATTTTCCATCATAACATACACGTGATGTGCTGTCGCTTGGTTTGATGAGGTAAATCGACGTTTTCTTCGATATAGCAATCTTCTGTGTATAAAATTCTCCAAGTTCTCTTTCCTCATTATGTGCCCTAGAAATTTCAACAATCTCTTTCTGACTAAGTATAAGCATTCTTTTTGTTTCCATTATCCTTAAAACTTCAATCTTACCCACATGTTTGTGTTGCTGAATTCTAAGCCTCCTTCTTTAAAACCACTCAAGTCTCTTCTTCATCATTTGTGATGAGATTGTCCAGTATTATATAGGAGGACCAATATTCTGTAACAATTCAGTATTCTTTTCTTTGTTTCTAACAAAATCTTCCTGTTTCTTAATATTGTTGATCTTTTGGAAGGCATCTTTCGCTATCCCAATGTGCCAATTTGAATTTAATGCTGAAACCATCTAAGGACGTTTTTAAAGAAATCTGTATAAGTTTAGTATCCAGAGAGAGAAGCTGTTTATTGAATATTTATCAGACTCAAGTCTGAATTTTTGAAAAGGAGAACTATCATTATTCTACATTAATCTGTTGGTTGGCATTGTTACAAAATTTCAACTGCTGGATTTTTTCAGCTGTATATTGTATTGGTTCTTTTTTAATTAAAAGCTTGAATCTCAAAAACTCCCCAGTAAAGGAAACTTATGCAGTAGAGCAAGAAAAATATTTTTAAATATATTGAAAATTAATATCGTCTTTATTTTCATTTGTATGTTGTGAGAGTAATCAAGATTTTCTCCTTCACATTACAGGCAATTGGGTCCATTAAGACTTAATGGAGAAAGTTTATTATTAATATTATCTTTTTGATTTTTATTATCATTATATAAAACATTATTATTAATAGTATTTTTCCATCTTACTGCAACTCTTTAGACAATCACTTTATAGCCATTAACAAACATGAATTAAAAAAAACTCCATATTGCATCTTTTTTTTTCCTATGGAAGCTTTTATCAGTAATGACAGTTGCCCTACCATTTGAACTATGAGAATTAAAAATATAATTAAGTTAAAAATCAATTATTATTTTGAATAAAACAAACTCTCAAAACAATTTATTAACATAGTGTTTCTTAGATTTAATGGAACTTATTAAAATCATGATTTCTTAAACTAGTAATATTTATTTGTTTGTGTATAAATAGTTGGGCATCTCTTCTCTGGATTTGTTTCTGACCACCAAAAGACTGCAATTCATGCTTGAGGCAGAATACTGAGCTGAGAAGTTATGGCAAAAAATGACTGAAGAAATTCTAGAAAGAAGGTGTCAACAACAACCTCCAGAAATTGAAAGAACACATGACTCTAGATAGAATAGTCAGGAGACATGCAGCAAAGTGGACTTCCAAAATGTTCAACCCTTGTATCAAAGATAGAAGACAACCCAGAAAGCAAGTGTGTGTAGAAAATGATTAAAGGAGAGTCAGGGATTATCTCAATAGTCAGTGGGTAGCAATAAAAAAAATCAGAAACAATATCTACATATGTTCAAATGCAATCAGCACTAAAATGCACTTGTGATTTATCGTTTCATATTTTTTCCTACTACCAGAATTTGCTGTGTTTCTATAGATCTAATTATTAGAATGATTAAAAATGTTAATGTATTTGTTTAATAAATCCTACTCATGATATGGCCTACATTCTGTGATACAAATAAACTTGTTGATTTTCACTCATTTCTGTCTTGGATCTGGAATGAAGAGTTCAATCCATTAATTAAATAATTTTCTGCTATATTTGATATCAATAGACCACTTCATAGAAAGAACAATGCAATAAAATATTGTCACATTGCTTGAATAGCGGGGAAATAATTATTAATACCTGGTGAGAACATCAGCAGTGGCAAAAGTCAGGGTTAGAATATCATATGCAAAGTTTGTAGGAAACAATAAACACCTAATGGTAATTGAGAAGTGTTTTGTAATAAAAATACCAATGGGAAATCCAATTTGTATTGCATCTCAGAAATTCACACAGAATGTTTTTATTATTTTCATTGATCTTAGCATTATTATCTTTACCAATAAAGGTGGACAGAGGTTACATCACTAATGTATGTCTGTCCATATGAAAAAGTTCATATTGAATTTCAATATCATTTTGTAGTATAACAAACCATGGGTCAAGGAACAAATTGATACAATTTGGGAGTGATTTCAGGAATTTATTTTTATTTTGTTAACATTGTGATATAGAACAATTTTGTTTTTTGGATGGAATAACATATAATAATAATAATGTCAATACAGTGAAATCATTCTAATGGAAGTGTAGTGCAAAAATATTATCATGGGGATTATTACAAGTTTTATTTCAAATATTTTTACAATAATTTCAACAATGATTACAATTTTATTTTTCCATGGTATAATCTGGGATCTTTATAACTTAATTGTTTAGTTTTTAGTGAGAGTAATGGTGCCAGAGGTATGCATTCTCTGAGTGCTTTTTAATTACAGAAGTAATTAATAAAAAAAAAACATGTGGGAAAGGGGTTAAACAAGATGCTAAATGATAATCCTAAATTTCTGGTGGTTGATTCAGATGGAATGAATGGTTTTATCAACCAGTGAAGGTGATTCATTTGTGCAAACAGAGAATTCAAATGTTTTGTACCAAAATGTATTTCTGCCAGAAAAGGTCAGCTTGATTTAAAGATCAATTGGCTGAAAAAGCAGTAACCACCATACCAAAATATCCAAGGATTTATTTTGGTATCTGAGTATATCATTTTTTCTTCAGGATAATTATGTTTTTACATGATAATATCAGTTTCTGCATAAAATGCTGAAATAGTATTTTGCTCATCTACAATAGTAATTCAATTTTGTTCTAAGGAAACTGACTTACAAAAATATTTAATACAATTTGCAAGATCTGAGATCAGAAAAGTAATGTAGTTTGGATATTTTCTCTTAATGCAATTTTAAACCCTAATGATACTTCAAGGTATAATTTATCAAATTTACTCAAATATAGAAATCAGCAAAGTTGTTATATCTTATCAAATCAACTGACATTAAATTTGTTTAATGTTTACAATACTGGTATGAGAAATAAAATCTCCAGTTCTTGAAGTATATATTCAACATAATATTGAGGTGATTTTTCTTTACCTTCTTCAATATGTGTAGTTAATAACAAAAGAATTTTACTTATCAAAATAAGAGATTTAGCTCGGTTGATTTAGAATGAATATAAGGTGTAACTGAAAAAAAAAAAAAAAAAAATTGTTCCCGAGTGGAATTTTATATCCTGCAAGAAAATAAAAAATCCTCCCTCATCCACTTTGGTGATTTATTTTTATGGACGTTTTTCTGAGCACACCTTTCTTTGCAAAAAAACAGGTGATATAAGGTGAAACATGGTTCTTAACCACTTGAGTAGTTTACACTTTAATTTGTTTTCATGCACAGGTCATTTCGAATGTATCTTACGAGTTATTCGAACATTATGATGTCAATTTCTAATGATTAGTAGTTGAGCTTATGTTTCCCAATTGTGCAATATAATCTGTAACTGCTTCATATTTTTATAGATCAGATAGTATCATCTAATAGAAAGCATCCAAGAGACAGAGACTTATTTGAATGTAGACTTTATTTGGACTTTTCTGGATCAGTGAAGTGACAAAACCAACCCAGAGTGAATGGTAAAGAATACAGGATTTTTGTTTAATGCCTGTATTTTAATTTTTCTTCTTGAATGATGCCGACAAAAATGTTTCATGTTGTATTATTTATGCTACCAAAATGTGTTTTGTGTCATTTGGGTTCTAAGAGAAATGCTGTTTTGCAATACAAGTTTAAGAAATCTGAATATCCATATTGCTCTTGTATTCCAAATCACTGGGTTCTTGCAAGGATATAGGAGGATGCTACATCCTTGAATACTAGGAGATGTTTAGTAGCATATATGTACTTAATAGAAATGGAAAGAAGTTTTTTTTTCTTTGTTATCTGTAAGTAATTCACATCCATGCACTTACAAGTTATATATAAATATGTTTGCACAATCTTTCCTAGAATAGGAAATTAGGTGCAGACTTGTTTCAATGAGTTCTTTATAACAAAACTTCTCCTTCTGGTAATGAAAAAAAGTTTTGTGAATGGTGCTGGTTTGTCCAAGTTACTGATTACCATCTATGTGGAAACCTTGGCATCACACATTCTTTCCAGAAAGGCTGTCTCAATAGCTTTACATGCACACTTCTTTGTACATGCAGACTTGATGAGCAAACTTATCAATGATGTGCTTCTATAAGATACTGACCAATTGACTTCTCAGTTATTGAACTCAGCTGATGAAGGAGAGGCAGATGAGGAAGATTACTTTCAGCATGGAAGAGAGTTTGCCTCTGTGGAGAATAAAGCTGAGTATCTAGATCTTGATTCTTGAGAGCAGTAATCCTGATGTGCTTCAAGATAATTTTTATGATGTAGTACAAGGCTATTTGCCTGAGAAACTAGATCAGTCTGATGTAGATGAAATAAACGATTTGTACAATAAACTCCAAGCATATGAGATAAATACTGATGACATTGTCAAATCTTCAACCCCCATGAAGCTGCAAATAGTGCTTGATACTCTGATGCATGAACTCAGGACCAAATCAAGAACAGCAAAGTTATGGTTGGCTTACATTAGGTACATAGACATGCTTAAGCTGTTTATTTATGCTGAAAGAACAGGGAACTGGAATTTGCATCTTGTGGAGGTGGGGTGGATGCTAGATTTATTTGCAGCAGCCAGGCATTTCAACTATGCAAAAAGTGCACAATTATACCTCCAATGGATGCTAGGATTGCCTGAAGAGCATTCTTGGCTACCTCAGCAGTTCTCAGAGTATGGGTTTCTTTCTGTGTGATGCAGTGATTGTTATTGGGCTGGTTTGTCAACTGTCCTCATTATTGAACAAGTGATGATGAAATCCATAAAGAGCAGAGGTGAGCTAACTAGGAGATGAGAGTTTATGGAATCAGTAAGATTGATGTGGGTGTATAGTATTCACATCTGTACCCAAGTGCATGATGCCATGACAACATTGACTAGTTTTGCCCACAGAACCAGTGAGCAGCACGTAGAGCAGATGAGTGCATATTGGAAGAGAGATCGTGTTGATATGACCTGAGTTTTCAATTAGATCTCTCAGCACAACTCCTTCGACCCAAGCCAGCCAGAACTACAGTCAGTATCATCTGGTTTGACAGCATCCAGTGGTGATGGAATCAATTGTGATATCGTCAAGGAGATTGGTCACTCTATCCAGAAGAAGCTTGACAGCATGAATGTTTTAGAGAGCTCACTGCAAAGAAATTCACAAGTGCATACACATATTGAGTTGGAAAAATGTGTAAAAGATTGATAGTCAAAATGTTCATGTTGACCTTAATGCTTTGTATTCAAAGCTGGTTGTTCTGCTCCATTTTTTAAGTTTAAGCTCACTCTATTTCCAACTTCAATTTTCAAGAATTTCTAAATTCAGAAAGACAAACAAAGCTGTGCTGAAACATCAACTAACCACTGACATACCTGAATCTCGGCCACCAACTGACACAATGTTTTAGATGGATGTTCTCTCTTTCACCAAGTGAAGTAGTTTCTTAAGGTGACATACACTGATGTGGTTGCACAGTATCTGAGTTACATGAAGGCCAAGTACAGGTCATCAAGCATAATTTTTATGGTTACGCAGGCCCATCCATAAAAGAGAACAAACATCAGTGAAGAACAGTTCGGACTTCTGCTAACATACAAATCAAAGATAGATTCTAAGTTGCTGTTCATCGAGAGCTCTTCCTCTCAAATGAGAAGAACAAAGATCAGTTTGTCAAGATGTTATGTCATTCCTTGGAAGTAAATGGTAATCAAGTGGACCAAAGTGAGGGAGATGCAGACAGACATTGTTTCTGAAATGCTCAAATAACTACTAAAGGAAATTTAGTGACTGTAATAGCTGATGACACAGATATCCATGTTCTTTTACTTTTCCACTTTTCCCTTGATATGGCTGACATTTATATGCATTCCAAGGGAAAGAAGTTTCGGGGAGAGATGAAGCTACTCAGCATCCATGAAATCACAGAAAAGACAAGCTTCTATGTTTTGCAAAACCTGTTAATCATCAATGCATGAGGTGGACATGACTCAACATCAACTGTATATGGGCAAGGGAAATGTGAGATAATCAAGCTTATTCATAAATCAAAGGAGATCCAATCTTGTGTTGCTTTAGCTGATACAAATACTTTTCCTGCCCAAGTTGCATCTGCGGGTTTGCAGATATTTGTCAAGATGTATGGAGGAAAACCAGGCAATACATTGGACTCCCTCAAGTATATGGAGTATGCCACAACATAGATGAAAGGATTACAGCCTGAAAGACTATCTTCAACTAAACAGTCAGGTTTGTTTCACAGTCTCTTTGTCCATCTTCAAGCTATGATTTGGAACACTTTAGGTCATTGCAAACTTGATCCTTGAGCTGGGGTTGGGAAATGAGAAATGGTACTTTATTCTCAGTTCTTATTGATCTAGATCCTGCTCCTGAGAAACTAAGGTTTGTTTGTTTTAAGTGAAAGATTTTCTTCAAGAGTCCTTGCAGTACAAATATCTGCTCTTGCTGGAAACAGGGTCTATCATGCATAACATCATGCAGTGATTGTAGGGACAATGATTACAACAACATTAGTCTGGCTTTACAAATGGGAAGACAATGCTAATTTATTTGAACATTTATTTTGATTTATATCAGGCCATTTACAATGTTCTGTTTGCTATTTTTGGAGTTGGAAAAATTTCAATACTCATTTGTGGTATCATATAACCTTTTTTTTTTTGATGGAGTGCTATTTTGCAATAGTTTTTGAAGATTTCAAATTCTTTAATTCACTGTTTTTTCTATCAAGGATCACATTTTTGGTAGACATCAAAAAGATCCGAAAAGATATACACATTTTTTTAAATAATCACCTTCATTATCAGGGTGAGCCATCAGTTTGCTTAGCAAAAAAAGGACTTTCAGGTCTCAAGTTGCTTTGTTAGTTTTTTGATGTAATGAGTTATTTCTATGTATTTGTTTTCTTCATCCCTTAATCATACTTGTGTTACAGAACACCCTCAAATCTCTTTTGAATAAGTCCTAAGTTTTACTGACCAGACTGCCAAAAAGGAAGAGGTCAAAGTGAAGATAAACTTATGCTGTCATTTTGTCTCTACTAACAACACTTATAATCAGGCAAAATTTAATGTTCTCAGCATCAGTGGTTCCTGAGATATAAAACTTCCTTACTTTGTTGTCTGGTCTGCAACATATATAGATATCATGTTACTATCTTGAAAGCTCCACACAGTAAGAGCAGCATGTGGGTTGATTGAAAATATCCTAAAATCTTTGTCAGATTGTCACCTCTCTCTTTCTATCACTTCCTGCAGACTGTCTTGTCAAATTCAATTTGACAGACCAATTATTAGTCTGTAAATTATGGGTGTTTGGTCAGTATTTTATTTGCTAAGAGGCATATATAATTGGTAGTTCTTTGTTTTGTGTTATTTTTATGTTATTTACCGTCTCACTGCTATATACATGACTACTGATATAAGTCAGCTGATAATGGTGAAATATGGCTACATTTTACTTCAAGTTCATTATTTCAGATCTGGTTTGCAAATTATCCTCCATAACTAAATTTCCCCAGGTGGTCCAAATGAGAACTTTTCAAAAGAGGAGGCCATAATTGTTCTAAAGCTACCATATTTAACTTGGTAACATTTTTTCCCCCTAGTGAACATTGACATCAACCAGACTAATTTTGTTTCTGTTGGTTACATAAAGCAACTACCACTCAAACAGCACAAAAAATTGAACCGCCAATCTGAGATTTTCTATTTCACTTTTTGTTATAGTGGAACACACCTATTCTATAGTTAATAGACTCTCCGACCTATAATAAGTAGGAGTAATAGTTGCAGTGGCTCAGTGAAGTTGGTCAGTCAGTCGATGCCGGACGACCGTTAGTCGGATATTAACGTATCAGCCACCACAACTAGATTGCTGCATCATTAACTATTATATCAAGTTCCTAATGTTTTGTACGTCGAACCTTTTTAGGACCGACTTAGTGAACTACAAGCCTCCACTGTGAAACTACTCTATAACACTTTTATAGATAAAAGTATACTTTAAAGTATAAATGATCAAATTTTACTTTAATATTGAACTTGTTATTATATCTACTTTGATTAGTTAGCTTAAAATTTTCTTATTGCTTATACTACTAGCATTAAAAATACATAATGCTTATCTATAAACATTGAACATAATATTGTGATGATTTTTCTTTGTCTACTTTAGCACATGAACTATTAGTTTTTAAAAATTATCTCTTTCATTAAAAGATTTTCATTTTTAGTTATGCTAAACAAATCTCACTCTACCAGTATCTTATACTGAACTTCAAGCTTAAATTCTCTAATCCAATGATTTAACCATTTCATGTAAAGCAATGCAAAAATTCACAGGCTTCCAGAAAGCCTAAATATTGTCAATAAATTTTTCCACTTTGCTTTTTGTTTTTCTAATCTGTGTCATTTCTGTGCCTCTATAAAAAAATCAATACTGAAGAATGTTTCCTGTAGAATCAGAAGAAATCAAAGACACCTCAAAGAGTGCACAATGCCTGCTTCACATTGCTTGGATAATAATTCAGACAGCAAATAGATTTGAAGAATGAAAGTGTTCTTTGAATACCACACATGAAATTATTTTCCTTCTATTCTTTTCTGAAAGATAATCTTTTATAATTTTCATTTAGCTGAAATTAAGCTTGATAAGAGAAGATACAAAGACGAAATATTCATAAACACACCGTGTGATAGCTCAGTGGTTACAATGCCTTCAAGAGTTGGGTACATACAGGGTAAATCTTTCAGGCTTAAAACATAGCCTTTTTCTCGGTGATTAGTTGAAGATATTTATAATCTGTTAGAAGCACAATTTGTAACATGTTTTGTATCTCCACAAAATTCTACATATAAAATTTCATGAAAATGTATATTTTGGGTTTTTAGACTGAGAAAAAAATTGTTATTTAAAAACATTTTTGTAATTATATAATACAGGCAGTTCCTGTGTTACAAATGAGATCCATTCCTAAGTCAAAGACAGAATTAGGAATGGATATTATTTACCAAATGTTTTGATAATTTGGGACATGTTCATAGGGTTCTTAGTTAATATCATTTAATCAAATGTTTGTTATGTTTTACCTTTCTATGCATATAAAATATTTAAGAAATGCTTTCAAATACATTAAAATATAATAACAGAGACGTAATAATGTTCATAATACAAAGACCTTTGCCCAGAAGCTGAGAAAAATATGGAATCTGAAGGTTAAAATCATGCCTATAAAAGCAAGTTCACTTAATACAATATCAAAAATACTGGAATTCAGTTGGAAATTTGAGAAAGTGGTGAGCGTGTACAAACCATGGCATTGCTAGGATCTAGGAAGGTAATGGAGATTTAAGGTGACTTGCTGTTACTTGATCTTCAGTGACAGCCAGCAGAAATTTTGAGTGAATGTGTGTGTGTGTATATATATATATATATATATATATATATATATATATATATATATATTAATAATAAAACTATGAATGGTACCTTATGTGAGAGAGAAATGAGAGCAGCTCTGAGGAAAGCGTGAGGTTGATCAAGGTAGGAACAACCTTGTCAGAATCCAATGAAGATTCATCTGCTGACAAATCACCTGCAGATGAACCAGATTTACCAACTAGTCTCCATGTCACCAGCTGTCAGGAGGTTGATATGAGAGTGTCTCATGAAAACCTAGACAACCAAGTTGAAGCTATCCCTCTCAGAAGGAATACGCATCAGAAGTAGTCTGTGCCCAGCTGCACTTTTTGTAATCATGAGGAGTGTGATGAAATAGGACCAAGGAATTCTAACTTATTCTGTCTCACTTGCCCAGTCAGAGTCGCCATTCACATTTGAGGTAACGCATGTGCTTGCTTCTAGTGCTTTTAAAACTATTGCTGATTTACATGCATGGTCAAAAACCTGAATAAAATGTGAGCCATTCAGACAATTTGGGAAAGGATCTATGGATTTTGACCTATACTGAACCGGTCATATTGCAACTATCAACAAGTGTGTGTATATACAATACTGTATTTAAACATTAAAGAAAACACTTCTTTAGTCAGTTTATAGAGAAAAAAATGATCCTGATTAAAGGTTAGTTCTTATTTCCATTAATGTCTTGCATATCCAAATGGACATTTGTGAAGTAGCATTTTAATAACTTTAACAGTTGGATGATGCAGGAGAAAAGTCATATGATAATCCATTCATAAATAAAAAGTCATCCATAAGTTAGATGTTCTTCTATACTTATTTACATTATTTGCAGTTGGACAAATGCACTCATATTTGTTGCTATTATCACATTTTGGATGTATTGCTCTCTAACTTTCCTCAGGTGTTTGTTGATTTGGATAACCATCAGGAAATTTGCAAACTGATCCCTTTTTTAGTACTGTTCATCTTTGTTTTCACTGAGTCTAAGTCTATACTACCTGACCCAGGGATTGAACTCTCAATTACTATGCCACCAAATTCAACACTTTAATCTTCTAGGTTATTGTCTTGTTAGACACTCTGGAAGCTAGAACTTGGAGCCTTAAACCTAATGTTTCTGACGACTTCCTTGCTGTTATGCTTGACTCCAATTGTTGCCATTTTTCTTTCTTACTGCTGCTGCTGAAGTCTTATTGTCAAGCTTGACGCTTTCAACTGTTGTTTCTATTTCTTTCTTTAGACTTGCAGAGCTATTTACTAAGTATAACTTAGTATGGGACACAGCTATAATAGGGGAGCACTTATAGGTATTGACAAAACTCACAAAACTAGAGGTGTGTTGGGGCGCACCCACCTTCTCATCAGAAAGGACTGATCTCTCTATTACTAATAGAACAGTTCTATAGAGTTCAGGGGATCTGGTGACCATCACACTTTCGTCTCTCTACCGGAAGATACAGTTGGACTGACTAACCTGCGTTCGTTTGACTACTAATCTCTCTGTTGTAAATACCTCTTCGAATATACCAGTATTTTTCCCTACGTATGTGTTTGTCCTTATTTCGATACACTCACGTGGAAACACTCAACATCTCAACAAGGTGAATTTCTAACTATTTCACCATATGTTAAACATGTAAGTATTTACTAAGCAAAACTTACTCTAGAAGAAAGACACAAATGTGCGTCATTCAATGAGGATTAAAATCATTAAACAGTGGTAATAGTCTGCTATGCATTTTTGATAATCTTTATCCAAGTGCAAGATGTCTTAATGTACATCTGTACTGTGTCTGTCTGTTAATGTGAAACAGCTTTTCTTTAATGCTTGAAGTGCAGAAAATACAAACAGTCAAGAAAATTTGTATATTTGTTTTTTTTTTTGTATACCAGCAAGATATAAAAGAAACTATTCAGTTATGGCATTGATTCATTAGAATTTCCTAAAGCAGAAAATTGTTTGGAATTAGTGTTAAACAACTGTAGAAAACTGAGAAGTATTACAATATAAATCAATTATAAGAAAAGTAAACCAAAAAAACCAAACTTTCACAAAGTTACTGATAAATCCTTTGTTGTTAAAATAATGTGAAGCCCTATACAATGAGTGTATGATAAATGTAGTGTTGACTGAAATTTTAATCTCATCTTCCATGCACCTTGTATAGGAGAACTTATAATAGTATAATGATTAATAACAGCAATATTATCTTTTAATTAAATGAAGCATTTTCAACTGTTATCATCCTCAATGTGCATGTCAAGATTTTGTGTCTCTCTGTTCTTGTTACTGTCTCCTCCCAACTATCTTGCTGACCTTTGCAGAACTTGGCATATACTCCCATCTCTTGAGTCATGCTTACAGAATCTTGAGTTCACAAGTACATTACATGTTATGTCTTGATTAATAGTTCTCACAAAGTACTATTAGTACTCAATCTGCTTATTGAAATCTGAGGATCATGTGTGTACTTTCTTCTCTAGGCTACACTAAGGGTAGTTTTGCACAATAATACAAATTGCTACAAAACCAAAGCATTAATCTGAAAATGAGTCATGTTTTTAAATAGCCTTATCAGATTGAGACTTTTTTCATTTTCTCAGATCAATAATTGAAAATGGATTCCAGCAAATGAAGCCTGAAGGTCTTATCAAGGACCATCCTTCTAAAAAACCTTGCGGCCTGGCATTACAGAATCAAAAACAAAGAATTATACCAAACAACAGAAACCATATCACTTGATGACTTTCAACAGCAGTAACAATTAAAATGGATAGCACATATAACTCAAAGAAAAAATAACAACATAATCAAGATGTTGATGTTCAACACTACTTCAAACAAAAATTTAGGTAGGAAGCTCCATCAATAGTAAGAGCAATAATAGCAACTGAACTTCAGAAACCTATTTTCCTGAAAAATTGTTTTAATAGAAAGATTTTATAAATTTCACTGGAAAGTAGCACTGGTTGCTCAGTCAACGAATGACAAATGTTTACTTATAAAGAAATAGCTTATATTGCCATTACTATTTAAGGCTATCCAAAGTTAGTTGTGAGAGCCTAGAATCACATTTTTGCTTATATTTTTCAAGAATAATTGTTTGTTTAGGTCTACAAAGAACCAGCACTAAAAAAAATATTTTAAAATTTTAGTATGGTAACAATTATTTTATTCATATTCTATTAAATAAAGACAAGACATGATAATAAATATGATAAAATAAATAATGGAATAATACTTTTGAATATTATCAAACTTATTATTTCTCTGATTCTCATTATTCTTTTTTTAAAAAATCACTTCACTCCAAGTAAGGTAATAAAATGACTAAAATGCAATTGGTTATTGAGTGTGAAAGAATATGGTAAAAAGAAAAACATTAATGAGATAGAACAATAAAAGAACAGGAATTAAGACAGAAATAATTATTTTTTCTATTATTTGTATATTTATTCCTTTTATTTTTATGCTTTAGCTCTTGAGATGATGACCCAATTATTTTGTAAAAATTCAACTCACTTTCTGATTGATTTATACAGGTACATTTTTGCTGATATCTGATCAATAATTGATTTCAAGCATTAGATATAGTTAATTAGCTTATTATTGGATATAACTAACAAGTCCTTTAGTAACACTTTCCTTGATTATTATAGGTTAGTAGTAATTCAGGACTAACATTCTCATCTCCAGTCAGAGATGGTAGCTAAGCTGCAGATTGCTAGACTTTTACTTCTGATAACCTTAACCCTATTCCTTAAAGGTCAATGTGACCTTCTCCTCTTCCTCCTTGCAATCCAATACCAGATTTCTCACACCTTTTATAAAGTAATCATTACCAATATGAAACATTGTAGTGAATCGGAGTTAAATTAAGAAAAGATCATTGTTGCTGACAGGAACAAGGTTTTTACATTAAATTTTGTTTTCTGTAATTCTTTGATCTTGTTATTTTGAAAAACGTTAAAACTTAGATACTTGCTAAATAAAAATCCAGTGAAAAATAGTGTCAACATGACAAGTCATTGGGCTTGATTGATATTCCTTTTGAAAAAACGTTTTGTGTCATCTTCTCAGGAGCTAAAAAATAAAGAATTGGGTCAATATATGCAGGCCCATGCAAAGCTGTTAATAGGCCCAGACCAGATGGGAAATGTAGGCCCCAGTGTTAATTGTTCTTCATTTATAAGCCATATCCTTTCAGGATGTGAGTGATCATGGCTCTTCACAGTTTCCTGGCTATTGTTGCTCTGACATTCCCTTTTACCACCCCTCTTTATTTCTGTGGTGTTCTGTCATCCATTTACTCAAACCCATCAAGTATGTTACATGCTGTTTCTCCATGTTTCCTTTGCCTTCAATGTGTCCTTTGAGTGTTAAATTATCTAAGACTTCCTTCTTCATTATGTGTGCCAATAATTTCAGCTGGCTCTTTTTGATTTTAAGCAGCAGTTTCTTTGCAGTTGTTTTCTCTTTAAAACTTGCTTGTTTCTCACATACTCATGGTATTCTCAGCATTTCTTGGTAGAATCACATCTCTATCACTTCAAGTCTCTTATTCACATCTGTTTTCAGTCCTGACTTACCATCTCAGCTTCAGTCACTTTCCCACCACCATAAGTAGCTTCCCTGTGCCTTTTCTTTAAATATATTATGGCAATTGTTCTGATGAGCCTTCCTCTTTTGTACCTCAATTTCATAATGCAGTACTAGATTGGCACCTAGGTCTCATCATTTTACTGTTGAAATAACTACATGTAAGTCGATTCTAATATTTCTTTTTCTTGAACTTCTTACCTGTGGAACTCTCTTCCATCTTCCTGCTTTCCTGTTAACTACAATCTTCAAAAATGTTAATGTAATGTCAATAACTGCCATCTTCAGTCTTTTTTAATCCTTTTTTATTCTCCTTTCTCTGCACTAACATTTTCTCATGTTCTCTCATTCTCACTAATGTTTTGAGATTCAGTTTATCACTTTGCTTGGAGTGAAATGATTAAAAAAAAAAAAAGAAATGTGCCGACAAGCTGATTGTTCAGTAGAGATCATATTTGTACTTGATTTCTTTGACTGCTATTGTTATAGTGGAACACAACTATTCTATAGTTAATAGACTCTCCCACCTATAATAAGTAAGAGTAGTAATAGTAATGAAGAGTCGCTCAGTGGGGCGGTCGCTCAGTCGATGCTGGACGACCGTTAGTCATATACTAAAGTATCAGCGACCACAACTAGATTACTCTGTGTCATACCTATTATATGAAATTTTTAATGTTTTGTATGTCGAACCTATTTTAGGACCGACTTAGTACAAATACAAGCCTCCACTGTGAAAACACTCCATAACAGCTACGAAAATTGAGTTTTTTTTGTATTTTGCCATTGTTGTATATTTCATTATTAATTTGATATCAATTCATGACTAACATGTATCGATACATTAATATTTATACTAAACTAATTAAGGTACCTTGCCATGGTACAGTGGTTAACAGTAGTCAATTTGAGGTTTCATAAATGCTCTATAATTATGGCACCATGACAGATTAAGCTAAGCTTAATAAATTTCAATGCTACACTGTTCAACTTGGAAAGATTTGGAAAAATATTTAATAACTTTTGTTATGAAACTTTAAAACATTTAAAATATTCAACAAGATAGTCATTACTGTTAGTAAGTCTTAAGAAATTTTCCTGCATTCTACAGATCAAAGTTTATATTTTTGTATATTTTACTTAATTTTATGTTTCTTTTTTTTAATTTCACAGTTCAAAATTGAGATGTATCCTTGAGGCAAGGAAATACATTAATTATCGAAAAGAAGGTTATAAAAAAACCTATATATTATTGTAGTTGTTTGTATGTAGAACTTTTCTAACATCTAACTGTTGAATCTGCCTGACACCAATCCCATTCAAGGTGGAATTATGATTTCTATCTGCGAAACATACATAATAATATTAAGCAGGAAGAAACTGGGTAATGTGAAAGTGAGAAAGAGAAAAGTAAAAGTGGAAAAGAAAAGGTAAGAAGTCAGAATGCTAAAATAATTTTTTTAAAAAATAAGTGAAAGGAAAACTAAATATAGAGAAGAGGAAAGGGGTGTAGAAAGAAAGAGAAAAAGGCTTGATGGCTGGATCTCAAGAGACATTGAGCAAAACATTGAAAAGCAATTTGGCAAGTTAAGGCATAAATGTGCAATATGTTAAAATTCTTTATGAAGCGATAAACTAAAAAATATGGGAATAGTAAAAATTACTGTATTTTTTATTCTTTTTTCATTATTGTGATAGTCCAAGGTAGAACCAATAAAGAAGAACTCGAATATGGAATAACACAGATATATTACAAACAGGAATATATACAGAGAGGTAGAAAAGTGTTAGTACGAACAATCAAGTTTAGTAGTAATTGTCTGAATGCGACTCTGTTTCGGACTGCCTCTGACTCGACTGACTCACTCCTGACGGACTTCAGATGGAACTCTAGACTTCAGACGAAACTCCCTGCTTCCTCTTGAGGTGCAGTATTTATTACGTATGGAATAGTCCATTATGTTATTATGGGTAAGGTCCCATAACAATAATAAAACTAATCCATGCTTTGATGATATTTATAAAAAAAGACACAGGAATGAGAAAATAATTCCATTTGAGAAGAAAAGGAGCAGAACAAAGATATGAGATAAAACATAATCTTAGTTACCAAAACCTGCTGAATTTCTATGGGTACAGCTACTCCAATATTATTATATCCATAAATAAACTACTTTTGCATTGTCTGTATTTGTATAAATTTCTCATTATATTGTATCTATGTAATGTTATCTTTGATATCAATTTTCTTAATAAAGAATTGCTATTCTGTGATGAGATATTATCATTCTAAGAATATTTCAGACTACACATTTCACTATTTCTGTTTTTGTTAATATTTTCTCTCTCTCACTCTCTCTCACCCCAGCAATGTTTCCTATCTATTATCAAGGTGGGAAACATAATTAGAAGTTGAGAAAATTGAAATCTGTATTAATTAGCCTTGTAAATAAATGTATAAGTCAGGTTGATATGAATTTCTTTGTCTAGCAAAGTAATGGTTAAAGAGAAATGCTGAGTATAAAATCTGGAATAATTTGTGTTATATGGATTGCTGGGGGATTTAAACTAATGGCTTAGTCTGATTAATATATTTGTAATCGTTATTTTCTGTTGGATTGAATTTCTTGATTTGACTTACTAAGGAAAAGCAAAAAAATAAAGATAACTCCTCACCCTCTTTCCAAAGAGTTTGTACATCTGAATAGAATAGAAAGTATTTGATATCAACCCTATATACATTGCCCAAGTGGTTAGATCATTTGCTTTCTGACCATGAGACCAGTGTTCAAATTCACCATGGTCCATTTGTCAGAGAGGTGACTTCTTGATGTAATTAATTTGGGAAGGTGATCCCAGTTTGTGGCACCATTTGGAACAGCTTGAAAACTATACACTAGCTTGACCAACATCTTGTGAATAAATTTGGATAGGAGGAACTGTTTGGAATGTTTTGATGATTAAGCTGATATGAAGTCACAAGTCATTATGATTGAATGTTTAAGTGTACTGGTTTGGTTTGGTTTGTTTTTGAGTGTACTGGTTTGGTTTGGTTTGTTTTTGAGTGTACTGGTTTGGTTTGGTTAGCTTTGTCTTTGAGTGCACTGGTTTGGTTTGGTTTGCTTTGTCTTTGTTTTTGAGTGTACTGGTTTGGTTTGCTTTGTTTTTGAGTGTACTAGTCTTGTTGAAACTGTTGAATATACTAGATTATGTACTTTCTTACAGAAATTAAAACTAAGGTTTTCTTAGTATAGTTGTTGTAACGAGCATGCGCAGAAGTGTCCTCGAACTGCGTGTGCATGTTGTCGCCGGGCAGAATATGACACCTATTTGAATAGTAGGATATGCCTTTCAAAAGCTAAGCAAAATATTAAGAAAAAGGAAAATTTCATTACAAACATAGAAGAGAGTACTGAACTGGTATGTAATATAAGTCCTCCTAATATGACAGTGAATGCTGGGCAATATCCTCACAGAGGAAGAAGAGACTTGAGCCAATAGAAATATGATTCTAGGGAAAGAGGCTGAGAATACCAAGAACTGAAAATGTGAGTAATGAGGAAGTTTTAAGGGAAATGGAAACAAAAATAAAGTTTATACTTTATAATCAAAAAGATAGCTATTTCACCTTTTTGTTCAAAAAATAGTTAAAAAATATCTTCCAAACTTCATATGCAAAGTTGATATCTGCTGTACTAATGTTCACTCCAATGCCATAAATTACCAAATCTTGTACCTAGCCTTATTCTTTTGGACTATAATATTAAATGTAAGTTGGATGGTAAGTGCCATCAAGTATGGTATCAATCTTTCTGTATTTATATATGAGCTATGTTACCAGTTATAGAAAGATGTCAGTTTATGGGCCTATACTCTATTCTCAGATTTCTACTCTGGCAAGTAACAAAAATCAATAATCTCAAAATGTCATCTTGGAGGAGAAATAGGAATGCGGCAAAGGAGGTAAGGAAGAAGAAATAATGGGATAAAGCAATTAAGGAGAATAAGAAGGGAAGATGAGGTTGTAGAAAAAGAAGGTGAAATGTGCAAAAACAGATAGGGGTTGAAAACAGAAGTAAATAGAAATGAAAAAAAAAAGGAAGAATGGGATAAGAAAAAGAGTGATTGTGTGAAACAGGAAATAAAGAATAAAATAAGGTGACTGATGAGAGATTGAAAGAAAATAAAGTGTAAAGAGAAAAATGTAAAAATGAAGGAAGAAAGGAAAGATATTGAAGTAACAAAAAAGTCTCCAATAAAATGAAGAAAATCAATAAAATAAAGGTAGGAATAAAAAAAATAGCTTATGCAGTGGAATAAAAAATACAAATGAAATGACAAGAATCTCTTTAATATAACCTGAGGTAAGTAATAAATATATACTTTAGCTAGAGCCTTATGAATTGAAAGATATTTACTGTAGTTGATATAGAAAACAAATGTAATATCTAGTTTACAGGAGTTTCTACAAGGGTAAAACATTTCACTTGGATATTTCATGATTTTTTTTTACATACTGAATAAGTAAAAAGTGCTATAATGCAACTGTTTCACTATTTTCTGAATTCTGTTATGTATTTCATAATTTGCAAATATCGATGATTATCCTCAATGAAAATATCTTCATTAACACACAGAAAAGAATATAAATATATTTCTCTCTATCTCATATATTATATACCAAGGTTAACCAAAGCCTTATGAATGAAATTGGGTAGATAGAACCATTCAGAAGCTGTTGATGGTTGTGCTAGCAATAAAGTCATTGTGACTGAGGGTTTGATCTTACTAGCCTTGTTAAAAAAAATTGATCACTCTAGATTAAGTGCTCTCTCCCAGAAACTGGAACTAATGTTTTCTTAGCAGTATAAACCAGAGTGAAGTCTGTGGTTTGAGTGGGCATCTGTAATAGGGATTTGCTAGCAGCCCTGGCAGATGACAGGTGTCCTTGGAAGCAAGTAGCCAGCCTATATATATATATATATATATATATATATATATATATATATATATATATATATATATTATACACACACCCCTGGTCAAAATCTTAAGACCCAATACAAAAGGGTTAAAAAAAATAGTTACTTTAATCAAAATATATTTGCAAAACATTTACATTTAATTAGAAAATGTAGTTTATCAACAAACAAATGAAAATTTTAAGCTTTAAATTCATTAATTTAAGCAAACATTGAAAAATTGAAAAAATGATTGGTCATAAAGATAAGACCATGTGTGAAAAAAAAATTACTGGACAAAAATTTTAGAACTAGTCAGTGCGTTCATAGCTTCAGGCATGTAGACATCTACGTAACTCATTTCCAGCATTAAATTTCTGATTTTAAAATGGCTAAGGATAAAATTTTAACAAAGTTTGAACAGGGTAGGATTGTTAAACTTCAAAGATGTAGTCTTTTGCAATGAGCCCTTGCAAGTGAAATTGGTTGTAGCAGAACTGTCATTGTTAACTTCATTAAAAATCCAGATGCATATGCTTCTAAAAAATCAAACGGTCACCCCAATAAAATCTCACCATCTTTAGACAGACACATTAGGTGAGAAGTTAAGATAGATTCAAGTCTAACATCAAATCAGATAAAAGCGAATACAGATGCTGAATGCAGCTCTCAGTCATTTTACGGCATTTAAATAAGAAAGAATTTAAAAACTTGAAATCGCTGCAGAGGCCTCACCTTCTTTGCCATGAAACCTCCCATTTACAATTTGCTTCCAATTATCAAACTTGGGATGTGGATAAATGGAAGAAAGTATTGTTTTCAGATGAGAAAAAATTCAATCTTGATGGCCCAGACAGTTTTCAATGTTACTGGCATGCAAAAAATGTCCCAAAAGAAATTTTCTCAAGACGACACATTGGCGGTGGATCAATTATGGTCTGGGGTTCATTTTCATCATTATAGGAGGTAAAAGGTTGTCAAACAGCTGCTAGTTACATTGACATGTTAAGAAAATGTTAAGTTAACTACTGAAGGCCCTCATCTATGTGGAGAAAACTGAATTTTCCAGTAGGACAATGCTACAATCTGCAACGCTTTCCAGATCGAAACCCAATCAAGAATGTTTGGGGATGGATGGCAAAGGATGTTTATGAACATGGATTGCAATTTGAAACTGTGGATGCTCTTCATGCTGCAGTCTATGCAACCTGTGCGAGCATCCCAAGCACCCTAATGCAGAAGTTTATAATGAGTATGCCAAAGCGAATTTTTGAAGTAATTCACAAAAATGGAGGATATACTGAGAATTAAATTGTCGTTGTGACTTATTTGTTCTGTATTTGCTATTTTTATTTACATGGTCTTATCTTTACGACTAACCAAAAAAAATAATCCTTTTTTTCAATGTTTGTTTAAATTAATCAATTAAAAGCTTAAAATTTTCACTTGTTTGTTGATAAAGTACATTTTCTAATTAAATGTAAATGTTCTACAAATATATTTTGATTAAAGAACAGTATTTTATATATATTTTTTTTAACCCTTTTGTATCTGGTCTTAAGATTTTGAACAGGGGTGTATATAGTAGCGTACAAAAATATTTGGCTACTTTAAAATATTATAAATTTATAATAATTGCTTGCTTATAAGAGGACATTTCAGATTGCATTTTGTACAGATTTGTATTGGCCCTATTTCAGTTATACCTAATTATCATATTTTGTAGTGGGATTTTGAATGAGAAGAGAACATGTAAGATGTCTTTCAAAAAGGGCCACCTGACCTTCTTGGTAGTTCTCTTTTTGGTGCTGTTGCAAAAGAATATTTGGATATTTTTTTTCAATATATAATGAAAATTCTTACAATGAATTCCTGTATTCTTTCATGGTAACTATTTTCAAAGATAAAGTTTCTGAAGATGACCAAGAATATGAGGCAGTCAGTAATAGCTAAGTAACTTGGAATTTCAGAAATACTCTTAGAATTTCAAGTCACTGGAAGTGTTTCAGATCAATAAAGATGTGGCTGTCTTTGAAAACTATATCATAGGATAGTATGAAAACTAATTCATGACAGTAAAAGCTCTGCTAAAGAAGATTGCAAGACAAGTTATGAATGAGTATGACTTGTCCAATTTGGTGTCAGTAGTTACCACTAAACAGATCATTTGAGAACGTGGTACATCCCAACTAAGCAACCAGCATTAAACAGAAAGTATTTGAAAGCATGATTATAGTTGGTTAAAAAGGTATGAACCATTGGATGCAGGTACTTCAAATAAGACCACATTCAGTGAAGAAACAATATTAGAGCTGCATTCTAATAAATTGAATTTGTCAAAAGGCCTACAAGAAAGTAAAATGCAGTTTGCACAATAAGAACAGTAAAGTTTGGAGATAAAGATTCAATGCTTTGGGGATACATAAAAAGTGATGGTTCAAGAAAGTTGGTGAAAATTGATGATAGCTTGAATAGTATCAAATTGATAAAGGACTATTTTTTACCAGACTTTACCATGAAAGCAATATTTTTCATCATGATGGAGTTACATGCTACAAATCACATGCAACACAAGAGTCTGACTGATGGATGTGTCACTGTATTGAAAAACAGGCCAGCTCAGAAGCCTGAATTAAATATTGAGAAAATGATGATAGAAGAGATTTCAGCAGAAGAATCCATGCAATCTCAGAGTTGTTGTAGCTCATCCACATATCATGTCTAAAGATGGTGAGGGATTTGTACACAGCACTTCACAGAGACACAGTGATACAATTATTCAAGATAAGGAACAAACAAAGTACAGCAATTTCTTGAAATGAATATGATGTAATAAATTTTAAATATAGACATTTTTCTGTTTTAAAGCACTATAACAGACTTTATTTATATGAGGTGACCAAGGAGAGTTTGTAGTGTTTTTTAAATGAATTACAAAGACAATATTTAGATATTTGTACAGAGATTTATTCAACCACATATATATCATTTTGTTCCATTAACTTTCATCATGCTGAGGCAACATCAGGATTCTATGCTCCCAAACTTGGCATCTTTATGGCTAATTGGTGTAAGTGGTTTTTACAAGCTCCCAAAGAATTTCATTTCTTCCCATTAAGAGAATTTTATCGGATCAAAATAATTGATAATCCAGATACATGGTCAAGTGAGTATGGTGGGTGTAGTAGGACATCCAATCCAAACTGTACTAAAGAGACATTAAGTCTGGGATTATTCTGATGGAAGAAACCACACCCTTCCATCTGGATATTTTTCATCAATTACTACCTTTAATCATTTCAATATGGAACAGTAATTATCTGAATTCAATGTCTGGTTTGCAAAAGAAGCTCATAATATACACAATGCTTTTCCAAATCCCACTCAGTACACAGCACCATCTTCTCTGGATGCAAACCAATATTTCATAATCTCCAGGACATTTTTTGACTCCACATCATTGTAAGAAATCCACTTTTCATCATCTATGATCATACTTTTATAAAAATGGGATATTTTTTGTTGCATTTGAACAGAGTCACACATGGAAATACAGTCCATTAAGATTTTCCATTAAATCATAAAGTACCCAAATGTTATAGTGTTACACATATACAGTTGTTTTGAAATGCCTTTCAGTGCTTATATGAGATATATGGAGTATCTATGTTATATCATATGGTCCAAATTATTTTTAATCAGTGTTTTGATTCAGTCATCATGAACAATTGCAGACCTTCAAGATCAAAATCTGAATATTGCAAACCACTTATGAACAGTACTCTCAGCTATGGCACTATCTCCATCAATGGCACATAGCTTTTTGCTGTTTGTAAAGTGTTTTTACCTTCCCAGAAATAGAAGAGCATTAACTGACAAAAATGTAACATTTTTGTTTTTAATATAAAACCATTCACAATTCACACATAAATCATATAGAAAGACACACTGAAATTTCACATTTATATATGTCATAAATATCAGTCACAGGAAATTAAATCACATGTTCAAACACCACAAACTTTTGTTCCAACACAATATATATATATATATATATATATATATATATGTGTGTGTGTGTGTCTAACATGAAACAGTCTGTCACCTCTGAGTATTGACAACAATGTTCATTTTTATATTTACATATGCTCTATCTCTGACATTGAGCACTTTATCCCATAAATATAGCACACCTTAAAACTTTATATATATATATATATATATATATGTGTGTGTGTGTGTGTGTGTGTGTGTCTGTATGTATGTATGTTAGTGTCTACTATATGGTTGATATAGTTGCACATTTGTCTTTGCCTTTAGTTCATGTTCAAATAGAGTAAAATTAAGATTTGAAATACAGGTATGCTAGTTTTCTTTAATTAAGAAATTGAGCAATCAATACTCAGAACTAAGTCTATTCATATACTTGTAAAATCTGTTAGATCTATATGTATAATACCCAATATATGTTTATCTCTCTCTTTACCCTGTAGTATTAGAACTAGTATAACATTTTTGTATTACAAATGTTTTTTAAGATAGTCAGTGGGGTTCATAAATTATCTGCCCAGTCATCAATTTCCATCCTTGATAGAGTTCAAAAGCATACACATAGCCTTGTGGATGATGAATTATTCTTCTCTGTACAAGTCCTTTCCTACAGACAAAATGTTACAAGCCTCTTGCTACTCTATCACTATTTTCATAGAAAATGTTCTGATGAGCTAGTCATTAATTCCACCAGTTCAGACATTAACAGCTAAGACCCAACATACCAAATACACTGGTATGAATCATCTCCATTCCTTTTGTATTCTATTAGTAAGAAGGAAGTTACATTTGGATAGTTTCTTCCAAAGCTTGCTGCTTTTTCAACAGACTCCCTAGATGCTTCTCTATCACTACAGCCTTACTCTCTTCAAATCTGTGGTCAACCATTATCCATCCCACATATCCTCATAATCTGCACTCCTCATGTTCATAAACAGCCTCATTCAGTAACCATCTACTTTCAATTGATCCTGGACATTGTATTAGGTGGACAATTAGTAAAGAAAAAATTGGTATTAATAGTGAAGAAAGTCAACTGTTTTGCTAAGGATACATCTCTGATAAGTTTATTCCTTGTGTATTCAAACAAACTAATTAATTACTAACCTTCTTTACAGGAAACTTTTGAACTGGTAGATACTTGAGCTGAACTTGAAACTCATACAAGCACAAGTAGGACTCAGATACACAGCTACAATGTGAATTAAAGAACAGCTCAACTTCATTATTAGTGATGTCTTTTTTTTTTCATTTGCAAGCCTGCTGAGGACATGATATGATCCCTTTATTATACTCTTATAAATGTACTTGATACTCTTGATTGAATAAATAATCTCAACATTGATCTGGCTGCTGAACAAGGGAGAGAGTTGGATAGCAGCACCCAAGCATCTAACTCAGATATGTCTATTCATCATTTTAACACTATTGGTCTTCCCTCCTTTGTCCTTAGCTCTTCTTCAATACAAGGGCACGAAAGGGTAGAATAGACAAGAGAGTTCTCAAAGTAGTTGATATTGAGCTTTGAGGGTGGATGAGACTATGCAGGATGTGATTTATCAATATCATCCACTTTGAGAACTCCCTTGTCTAGCCTACATGGTGCTAGCAATTCATTCAAAGAGTTGTTCAGTCTGCCTTTGTAGTAGGTTGGTGCAAAAATAATGATGCAATAATGTTGTTTTTTGATGTTAAAAATACGTTAAAAAACGACATTATTACGTCATTATTTTTGCACCAACCTAATATTTTTATTACTTTAGTGGTGATACAAAGATACTCCTGCTGTTTGTACACATTATCTTTGTATCACTTCTGGGGGTTGCATAGCTGCTGCCTTCTGTATACTTCTGACTGTTGTGTAACTTCTGCTTTCTGCATGCTGGTAGCTTCTCCTGCTTTCTGAATGTTGTGTAGCTTCTCCTGCTTTCTGCATGCTTCAGCATGTTGTATAGCTTCTCCACTTTCTGCATGCTCCTGCATGTTGTGTAGCTTCTCCTGCTTTCTGCATGCTTCAGTATGTTGTGTAGCTTCTCCACTTTCTGCATGCTCCTGCATGTTGTGTAGCTTCTCCAGTCGGATGTAAGTTTCTGCGTATTGTGAAGCTTTTACTTTCTTCTGTATACGTCATCTCGGTATCATGCTTTATAGTCCTGAGTGTTTTTAGCTGCACCTACTGTCTGTACATGTCATTTTAACATTGATTCTTGTGAACTGTGGTATTGTTTAATAACTCCAACTGGAAAAAATGTGGGTTCAAACAAAGCTCTTTCATCTTTTTGAACATTTCAGGTGTTCCTTCCAAGGATAGATATTCACTTCTTTTTTTCTTGAAATTGTTACTTAAATTTTACTGTTCACTCTTAATTGAATCATAGTGGCATTTTCCATTTTCCCACTTTTGAAAATTTAAAAAAATGAAATGTTGCTATGTTTTTATTACAGGATATGATATAATGACTGATTAAATTAAAACATATCAATCACTGCATCAGAAATAATATTAGTAATTAAACAGTAATAATTTTGTTTAAAAAAGTTCAGTTTTTTAACTTTATTTTATTCATTTGAGTATTTTAAATTGAATATAAAACTAAAATCTTAGGTTAATTTTTTTTATTTGGAAAAAAGGCTTCCAAATTAATTTTATAGATGGATGGGCAGACATTTAGGTTGTTTTATAAATAATCATAGAATGTAGGGGAAATAATTTTGTATTGAAATCACTATAGAGTATATGTACTACCACAGGTAATGCAATTATTACTACTTTTACTTATAATGACTAAGTTTAGTAAAGATGCTGTTACTGATATATAGTGATATATTTGCATATCCAAAAAAGGAAAATATAAAAAGAGTAGTAAACAATGTTATGTTATCAGACTTATTAAAAAAGAAACTTGAATATCACTAAGACAAGTTAACACATTGCAATAATGGTGTCATTGATAAGATCTTTTTTATCCTTAGAGAATTCTGATTTTATTGAAGTATGGATGAGATACTTGGCTGCTAATGCAAAAAAAGAAAAAAAGAAATGCAGAATGGAAAGAATAAAAATATTTTGAAAAAGAAAAAAGATAATGCTTACATAGAAACTGACAATAACAAATTTTGACCTCAGAAACAACATTACCTTATATATTGATTGATCGATTGATTTGTTTTTATGGATTATCAATTTTTGTGTATTCTGGAATATAAGAATAATTCTTTTATTTGTGAGTGAATATTACATTAGCAATTTTTTGAGAATAGCAATGATTTTCTTCAGATACAAGTCTTACTATAGTCCATAGCTGGGGTGAGGAGATGCATTCATAAGAATATTTATGCATAAGTGAATGACTTGACTTGAACTTGAACTCAGCTTTCCATTTACTCATTCCAAGCTACTATTTATTACACCACCTGTACATTCACACCCAACTAAGGATTATTCAAAGAACAAGAAGGACATCCAATTGAGAAGGTTTATAGCTGCTGAATTTAAATATGGAGAAAGAGGTCCTACATAACATGTACATGATCATCAGAGCACATCAGTTTTTAATTAGAAAATAATTTTTATTGAAATGTGACCATAGACCATTAAAATTTATATTCAATCCAAGAAAACAATTTTCTAAAGCCACAACATTGATAATCCTAAGGTAGGCAATAAGATTGATATCCTTTGACTTTGATACAGAATATGTCAAAGGAAATTCAATTTCACACATGTATGTACTGTCAAGGTAGTGATTTTACAAGGGATCAAAAGAGAATGAAGAAGAATTTTTTTTTTTTTGTCTTTGAAAAACTGGCTGTAAAAACTATACAGGACCAAGTAGAATAATATCAATAATGAGGGCATATGAAGTAATTCTTCTAGAGCAGAAAGACCATACAAGGAAATCAGACATAAAATAACACTAGAATAATTCATAATGAATGGTGCCTTCAGAAACAGAGAAAACTTGTGATGAAAGCAGACATGGCAAAATACAGTGTAGAATAGTGGCTACACAAAAAAGATTAAAGTTAGAAGCTTCGTGGGCTGGATACTGACATAATGTGGAGGAATATGTTAAAACATGTCCAAGATGTAAAAAAAAAAAAAAGAAACTTTACACAAAATAAACCACATTCTTGACCCAAAGAGTTAAAGCCTTGAAGTCACATTCACATGCACTGTGTATACATCAATGGAATAAGAATCTTATTAGTAAACTCTTTTTCATGGTGGCCTGAAATAATTTATATTCCTGAGAAAAGGAGTTCTATTGTAAAAGAAATTTTAAGTCATATTCTCTTGAATTAGGATATCAAAAACCTGGGTATTTAGCAATTTTGTGATAAGGAACTTGGGTTATGGCTAAGAAAAGTAAGATGTATGCTTTAAATAACACACTCATATAACCATCATTCGAATGTTACAGGAGAAATAATGGTATAGACAGTAAAAATTAGCTTAAAGGCATATTCCGAAAAAGAAGAAAATAGAAGTTTTTTGGACTGAGTCTGTTTTTAAGCTACTGTATCCTACCACATTTTGGGAGATGAGAGAACTTAACAGCCTTAATAGGAAAGCCAATTAGCACCCTTTTAACTATGTCTTATTCCACAAATGGGAGAATGCAGCATAAAAAGAATGAGGAGTGTGATCTAGAAAGGGACAATTTTATAATGCAAACAAGCAACAACAGAACCATTATAGCAAAAATAGGAACATCATAAGTAGCCCATGCAGATCAAATAAGGCCCTGAGAAGCTTAAAAGGAAGAGAAGGATGAGAGCTTTTCATATACATTCCCAGTTATGATCATGCAGACCAACAATGAAACATGACCCTGCAAAAGAAAATAAATGAAGCTATGGTGACAGATTGTCAACAGATTCAAGAGGATTTTGAAATGTTTGATGAAGACGTAATAATAGAAGTACAAAATAGGATGAATAAAATAAAGATCGACAAGAAAACAAAACACCAAAACATGGTTTTTGAATTCAGAGTTTTCCTTCTAGTCTGGCTGTCAACCAAAGATAAAGTGCCCAATTTGCCTTACTATTTAACCCATAGCTGCAGAGGGAAGAAATTGATTCATACCTTTCCAAGGGGGGTATTTGTGCAAAAGGAAATGTAATAAACTCAACTGGAATTCAAACATGGCTTCTTCAAAGCCATGTTTAATTTCTTCTTCAAAACCACTATTAGGTTGGTGCAAAAATAGTGACGTAATAATGTCGTTTTTTGACGTATTTTTTAACATCAAAAAACAACATTATTACGTCATTATTTTTGCACCAACCTAATATTACATCACCAGTACATTCCAATTTAATTTAATATTTAATTAAATATTAATTAATTTAACATTTACTTAAACACTACTAATTAGGGATATAGGTATCTCTTCAAGCTGGAGATGCAAAATAATTATATGGGATTATAATTTATTTATAATTGGATTAACAATCCAGACCAAAAGAAAAATGATAAAAATCAATAAGTATCATCAGTATCAGTCATATAAATTAAAAAATATTTCTTTACAAAACTTTTCACAGAACATTATCTTTATATGGGGGTCAAGAACAGTTTAAGTGAAGGGTTTGTTGGTTCTGTCACTCTCAGTGTGTAACAGAACAATGAGAATGCTATCACTGCCTGATCTTAGATCATATTTCCTTTGTTCTTTTGATAATCTGGCTTAAGTCATCTATACAGAGGTTGAATAAATCTATTTTTACTTAGTTACCTTCCATGCAAATTATGAAGGTGTGAACATTTCTTGTTCCAAGGGATGACCTTGATTACTGAAAGTTTGAAATCAGGCCAGAAATGGCAGAGCTTTAGGTATATTGATGGAAGACAATTGGTAAATTAGGTATATGTGTAATCATATGACATTAATTATTTCCTTTTGACTATGTAAGAAGGTTAGCATTGTAGATTATCAATAAAAGAGTACAGAAAAAATGGCTGACTTATACTAAATGTTTGTTGTTTGTTAATACCAAAATTTTTATAATACGCACTTCTGTCTCTATATTTCACAGATAAATCATGAGATTTTTACAGGTCTTATTAATATGAATAAGCATACACATATACATTGAAATATGTACATGTATATATGTTAGATACAAAAAAAAAAGAGAAAAACTATGTAAAAGGAAGCAAAAAAGAGTGTGATTACATAATGATTTAGTGTGCATATCTATACAAAGTATATATAAAAAGCTAGTTCTATTTAAAAGAAGTCAGATTAATTTACAATGAACAATTTCTTTATTTTTTATTTTTGTGCTACATTCTTTTAAAATGAAGAATACATTCCACAATTAAAACAGTTTTCATTCAGTTTAAATTAAAATAGGAGCTGCATCCAAGAATCAGAATACACTCATCTCTGCAGGAACAGATTGAAGAAGTCACAGTAAGGAGCAGCTTAATTAATTTAGCACAAAACAAATGAAAATTAAATGGCTTTATTTTGTGGCTGAAGATAGAATTTGCTCAGGAGTTATTTTAAAATTTTTGCATTTGGAAATGTTTAGAAATTAGGAAAATCTATGACAAAGTGGAAAATTTTTATTGTGTGACATGTTTCGACCTTTAGGACTTCATTGGACTAAAGTGATGTTTACATTGATGTGATTACACATACACATGAAAGAGTGTGGGGAATGCTGAAATTTTAAATTTGAATCTAAATTTTTTTTTTTAAATATATGTTTGGGTATACAGACGAGCAAATTTAATTTAGTTTCTTTATATTTTTATCACTTTTGTTAATAAATATCCGACATTGTGATAATAGAAGATCTTCTAAGAAAGATGAATTATTGTAAGAACATGGGCGTAAACATATTAATGCTCACAGTTTTAATCTTTGTTCTACTAAACAGACTACCTCTCAAAGGAAGCTGTCTGTTTAGCACATGAAAAAGTCATTGTAATTAAAAGGAAGAAATCGAATTTAACATCTAAAAAAACATTTTGGTAGATTTTCTTTTTCAGAAACACTGAGAAAATGAGTATCAAATCGATTTATTTCCCATGATCTAGTAGATCAGCAGGGTTCCATACTGAATCCTTCATGGTATGTCATAAGACAAGAGGGATTACTTAGCTCTATCCATTGTTAACCAAAGTAACATGCATACCAAATCATATGGTACTAGCAACAAGAACTGGATTTATAACTTTCCCAAAGACATTAGTTGTCAAGGCCAACTGATGCTGTAACCTCAGGTGCTCACATCAACCTTTCCCTGATAACATCTATACATTGAGTTACTGCCTTTAATTTAGTAACACAATACATTGCTGTAATTAAAATATCTACCTATTTATGAGATTAAGTAATTAGGAGAAATTCTGGAACATCATACAATCTACATAATAGTAAACATTAAAATAAATATATCCAGGAACATTCTTGGAGGTATATGAAATAAAGCCATTTTCCAATGGAGGATGGCATCATTGTTATCATCAGTCTCATGATCAGATGTGGTCAGAGGGTTGCTGTGTAGCTGACATCCTTCTTGGTTGAAAGCTGGAAAAATATTCATTCATGCATAGTGTGTTTTGAGCCCATCCTTCTTCTGGACAAGTCAAAACCAATATCTTTTAACTTAAAGTTTTGCCTCAGTCATAGACATATGACTGTTGATTCCATTTGGTGGGGGTTCCTCCACTCTGCCCATTGACCTCAGCCTCCACTCAGTGATGCCATGTCATCATCACACTAGTTGCATACATAGTTATGGAGCCTCATCTACCCCATTGTGCTAGATGGCCTTGGATCCAACAAAACAATTTTCATCCACTCTTTCACAGGCCTTTTTAATGCTTCTGGATGTCTAGCCACTATCCTCACCAGAAAGGCCTGGTAGAACCAATTTAGTTGTGATGACCTGGCCAATAGGTAGTACTGTGTTTCATGGTACCACTAGCACTCATGACCTGATATAACAATGTGTCCTTTCAAAAAATCTAAAAGAGGCATGATTTTCTTGGTTTAAATCCCTTACAAAAAGAGTTAATGAACAAAAATATTTTCTCCTGTTTCTTACTCACTTTTACACAAGCCAATTAGGTTTTATTGCAAAAATGAATAAAATTTCTATGGTATTCCATTTCTTTGGGTGTTCTAAGCTTTCTGGCTTGGTTGATTTTATGACGTGTCAAGCATTGTATTTGTAAGCTTAGATTGACACAAGGCTATTAATGTGGAGTACACAAGATTAAACATAATGGTAATGGTTTACTTGACTGATTTGATAATCATTATGCCATAATGAGGTGTATAGAAAGAGAGTTATTTAATATATGAAATTTAGTCTGGCACAAGGTCAAAAGTATAGAGTAGAAAGATGGGAATTACTTTTACATCTACAGGACGCACTTGTTACCCATTGCAGCATGATAGGTACCAATTTCCATTTACTAAATTAATTTAGTGTGGAACAAGGCCACATGTGTAATGGTCTGTAAGACTAGGTCACTTAACAATTCCCCTACAGATAGGTATTTGAGTAACTGTTTATATTTGTACGTATGTCCTCTTACATGTATAACAGAAACATGGGAGTTTACTTTTTTTGAGGAAATTTTCTGATTATCCCCCCCCTTGAGTTTATTAAGGACCACAGCACTTAGTAATGTTGCATTTTCTGAACATTAAGTGATTTTTTTGATCCCCACTTATTTAACCCTTCAGCATTCAATATGCTCAAACATGCCCCATAAATATCCGCTCTTATTATTTGCAATGAAGTTGTCATATACTATGGCAGAGTATACATAGAGCAGATTACAGTGGGTTGAACACTGAGAGCTGATATTTACTGGTTGGGTTTGGGTATGTTGAATGCGAAATGGTTAAATTGACTCCATTTATTGCATTTTGAGAAAAATTCCAATTCCATCAATTATTAAACACTTAAGAGTATGTATGCATATACACATATATAAAATCCTTTATTCTCATTAATAACACAAATCATTTAAAAGGTGAGTAATTTTAGATCTTTTTTTTATTAGCTTTTGTTATCATTTTTTAAGAAATAAATGAAGGAACTGCATTATAAAAAATATTTTTTTAGATATTTCATCTTCCTTAACCACTTGCTTCTGGCTGACAAAGTACAGGGCATTCCCCCCAAAATTGACATCATTTTGTAGTTTATTAACATAGCCAATTCTTACTCAAATGATCTCAAATTTTAACAAAATATACAAAAGCTAACTAAGTTGACTGTGCAGTTATCTCAATGAGGAAGATGGATCAGGCATGCCAGTGTCAATGACAATGTGATGTTTAAATGTTCACCCTGTTCACCTGACTTGTGATTTTTTCTATGGGAATATGTCAAAGGACAAATCTATATCACTGCTCTTCCTAAAAGCTTAAATGAACTTCAGTAGAGAATCACTTGTTATGCAAGACATTCTACAGCATGTTTGGCAGGAGCTGGATTACTGACTTGACATGTGTCATGTCACAGGTGGTGTGTATATTGAACATTTGTGAAGCTTTTTGAAATTGATTATAAAATCTACATCCCTTTGAATATTTCGTCCAAATTTTGAGAAATAAATATTTTACTGTTCAACATGAATCCTATTTAATTTTGTTTGCCTGAGACATATAGTTACATATAATGATGTCAATTTTTTGGGGGGACACCCTGTATATCATAAAAATTTAATTGTCTTTTGGAAAAAAAAGTTTAAAAAGAAAATAAAAAAAGTCCTGGTTATCAAAGGGTTAAACCAGTGATTGTTTTTTTTTATCTTAGAATTTCAAACATACCTTTCCAATTTCATCTTTGAGTTTGTATTGATTCAGTTGTATAAAACCATCAGAATCTGTAACTGACACTCTACGCGTTTCCAAGGTGGGTTGATGTCTCAACCGAGGTGAGGATGTTGGTGACCCCACAGGAGAGTAACCAAACCGTCTGTATGAACCAGCTGTGTCAAGGCTTCCATACATTTTTGTGTGCATGTTTCGAGCCAAGCAGTTTTGTCGGAGGCACTGTCTAGACTTAGTGTGACTCGTGACTGGCTGAGAACCCTGCTGGTTATTTACAAGGCTGTTACATGATGAACAATTGCGCAAGGCTGCATTCCCCGTTGAGATAGTGTTAATAACATTAGGCACATTCAGGTGACCTGAATTGTCAGCGAATGCAATGCTGTGTCTTCGATGTGAATCTGACTCTAACAAGTCCTCATTGAGGCTTTCATGCTCTTCATTTTCACTGGTAGAACTGCGTCCTGAATCACTGTTAATGTTTGAAACCTTGCGTTGCAATGGTGGAGGCTGAAAAACATTAGGTACGCTATCTTCCATGACTGATGATTGTGAACTCTTCAAATCAACACCATAATGAGGTTCTTGGTATTGCCTTGAGAATTCTGATATGTGATCTTCCACTGGTTTACTGCCTACGCAAGCATGAGCATAAGGGAAGTGATCCATTGCTGATTGTTCTCCAACTGTCTCATTGCAATCAGATGACATCCCCTTCTCTATCATGTCGTCTTCGTCTTGGCCACAATCAAAGTGGGAGTTCCTGAAATGAAGAAAGTGAAGTTTATTACTATAGCAAAGTAAATGAAAATATTTCTTTCATCTTCTGTTATCATTTGCTGTAATTTTAATTAAGATTCTTAAAGTAATGTCAATTATTTAGGCACGTCAAGTCCATAGCTTAATGAAAAAAACATCTTACATAATAAATTTGTTGAACATAATCTGCTTTACCAATGCACTGAATTCAGCAGTGAATATTAATGACATAGATGAAACATTTTACAGCGAGTACTTCAGATTAAAATTCATCTAAAAACTACATGTTGAACAACGTATTTATTGATCCCCTTATATTATTAATTTTTTGATTATTTTTTCTTCCATCTTATACCTGTTACTCTTTTATTGTAATTGCCAGATCATCAGAGCATGACTTGTATTTAAGGTAAATAACTGATGCAATATTATTCAAATTTCTTGGATGAAAACTAGTCTTCTTTCATTTTTATTTCTGTTGCCATTCAATGTAATTAAAACCCTCTTTCTGCAGTTGTTATTAAACAACATAGAATAGAGATAAAGAATAAGCCACCAGTGAGATTTTAACACTGCCTTTTCCTTGGGAAAGGTGCAACTGCCTTACCAATTAGGCTATAAAACCTATCAACTCTAACCATATATTTCCCCCAAATGCCTAACATGCTAGCATCTTTTAATTTTGCTGTTTACATGAATTTGTATTGATGATTATATTAGTATTTATATATGATTAATAATCATATTATTTTGAATTTATGATTAGATGAAGCCCTGTCAATTATTAATTTTACATAGTTTTTCTTTCGGCAAAAGAAATAAGATGAAAGAAATGCCAGTAAAAGTAATAATGATAATACTTTATTTGATTAATCCACTTGCCTGCCAGAGAACTTCTGCTAACAACTGCTTAATGGCATTACTAAAAACAATAATTAAAGGAAGGGTTATTGAATAAGGTATATGATATGAATGCAAAAGAGGTAGCAAGAAGTGAAGGCTATGAAGAGAAGAAGGATAGATAATGACTGACTCTTAAGTTGAAGAGGTTAAGATTGTAGTGTTCAGGTGAGCATATAGACAAGTCTACTCCAAAAAATAGCAGTTCTTTGGAAAAAGCTGTCTGAATGGAACTTTCTTCTCAAAAATGGAATATAAAAGAAATGTGGATGGTTTGACTATGGATATGGCATTGTGTGTCCTAGCTGCAAAGGTTTACAATGGTAGAACTCAAGAATAAAGACCATATTAATATCTGCCATGAAAGTACCCATAGACTTAGGAAATAAGTTGTAGATTGGAATTGTCATCCTCAATCAAACTGTATACAATTTTGAACTCTATCAAGGCTTGAAAGTGAGGATTGAGCAGCTCCAGCCAATATATAACAGTAAGACTATTTTTAGCCTGATCTGGCTCTTGTAAAGATAAAGCATGGCAGGAGGTGTCAGGTATTTTCTCTAGTATTACAGAGAGTCCACCATTTTTAACGATGAATTGTATATATATGAATTCCACTTGATGTTTGGAGTGAATTTAAAACCTAATAGACATTCAGAACATCAGAGTTGTGAGTGCAATGATAATGTTTGATCTATATTATTAATATTCAGCTGCATTAACATTAATGAGTTTACAACACTACCATCCTCAATGTGCTACTATACAACACTGGGACATGGCCTCTCGCTAAGACTCTCACCTCCTGTGTCCATGGCTTTGAATCCCATTCCCTCAGAACCATTGAGGAGGAGCACTTGTTTGATCTTGTGTTCAATGAAGGCCAACCAGTAAAACACATGATTGTTTAGCACTGTGTTTGCTGGCTCAGTCACGTCCTGCTATAACCTGATGATCACTCTACCAGTTCAACTAGCCATCTGCAAACTGGTGAAGACCTTGCAACAGACCATGCAGTCGTTGGAAGGACATTGTCCATCAGAATCTTCAACAGATTAATCTGGTACTGGAAGATGGTCCAATGATCTGCCAAGACAGTGAGAGCTATAGGGACAAGGTGGCTCTCATGTGCTCAACATTTTCATGAAATGAGATGTAGCAACAGCAACTGCATTAACTGTACTAACAATGAAGGAGATTCTGTGGAAAATAAAATGCTCTTTTTCATCATTAGACTTTGGGCTTAATGGTCTATCCTAATAACTCTATAAGTATATACAAGGTTTGTGATTGTGTGTGAGAAAGAAGGAGAATGTATGTGTTAGTTATAAATTGGCATCAATGTGTATGCAAGTGAAGTAGAGAGAACTTCTGATTGCAAAAAGAAATATAAAATGAAACCTTACACGTTAGTAAAAAGAAAGAGAGAATGTGTGTGGGTGAGTTTGGCCTGAAAAATGAATGACATTTAATCTTTTCAAGTGTTGGCCACTTCAATTAAAAATTGTGTTATACAAGAGAAATCCCTTTCCTAAAAAAAATAACTTTCATTTTGTAGAAAAAAAAAAAAAAAAAAATAGTACTTCAAAATTGTTTATCATTATTGCATATATATTTCATTACTAATATCACATGTATATTTAAAGGCAACAAGCAAAAATCAAAGAATTAACAAAAAACAAGAATTAATTCCCAGCCTATGGATCAACCACTGTGGAAAAAAATGGACTTTCTAAATTAACTTATAGATTATACATCCGCTAGTATTCCAGAAAAATATTAATGAAGGGAAAAGAAAATATGAAAAGAGGAAATAGAAAAACCTGTTAAAAAAAAATACTATATTCAAGAATATCAAAATGGTCATTTGTATTTTTATATTATCTTATATAATAAACAAAACTTTTTAAAATTGTCTGATCACATTTAGAATTGTTCCTATGCAACAGACAATAAGAATGAAATTAGAAATTGATTTACTGAACTGTTTTTATAGTTTATTAACCGTTTACAGCTTATTTAAAGCCAGAAAATATTTTTTTAGATTGTAAGAATTTTTTTTTGAGATAATAACAATTTGCTGGTACAAGTTCTACTAATGAACCTATAGCTGGGGGGAGAAGAGATGGATTTAAATCTTTCTCAAGGGTATTTGCACATAAGTAAATATAATGAACCTGATTGGAATTTGAACTCGGCTCTCCACTTTTTTCTAGTTCCAAGCTATTATCCATTACACTGCCACCCATATGCTCAAGCTTACAGCACCTGGTATCCCCTAGCTAGGTAATGACCAGGCTAAATGTTGCTTAACTTCAGTTATTGTATGAGAGCTGGTCTATCAGTGGGATATGATCATAAGCCCCAAAATTAGAAACAACTTATTTACTGAATAATAAACTCCTACAAAAGTAAACTATACCATATATCATGAGTCATTTAATAATTCACTCCTGCATTATTATAGCACTGTTTCCTGACTGTGCTGATTTATTTTGGGAAAAATAGGAAATTGCTATTTACTGGAAATAAATGACTATAAAGATGTTGATAGCAATTTCTTATGGCACCACCATTTTAGTTTTGATAGGATAGTCTGCGGTATGAATTAAGCTAAACAACATTCTCAACACAAATAAAAATACAGAACAAAACATGTTACTATTATATATCTATGCTGATTTGGAAATAGCACTAAAAGTTAGTTAATGTCAGAGTTGACATTTCATCATGTCTTGAAAAAGTGTATATATATCAACAGCAGTTTTTTAATATCTATATAAATGCTATTAAATCTTATCCCCAAATGTATCTCTGTGACATGACACTTGCTTCCATTGGCTTTTTTTTGCCAAGCTGAAGTTTATAGTATCAACATTGAGACATGGCCTCTCACTAAGACAGTGATAGGATTGTCCCCTCAGGCTGATATTATCAAGAAGTCATCTCTTTGACAAATCAAACATGATGAGATTCAAACTTATATACAGGGTGCAATGGGTAAATTTGTGCCAATTTATATTTTTAATTTTTCACATGTGCATTGTTTGTTTTTGATTATGTTGATAGCACAGCAGAGTCAGTTGGGCGCCACCTGTGAGAAAAAGAGAACCATGACACAATCCACTCCATCATAAATTTTGAAATGGCATGCTGCACTGCTTGGCATTCATGCTGAAAGCTCCAGTATGAACATTTCAGAGTGTTTGGGTGTCAATCTGAGGATAGTGCAGAGGATTCGGAAAGAGTTGGAGGAGTCTAGTGGTGATTACAAAGGTGTTTGGAGTGATCACTAGTGAAGGTGATGTTATACCTCCATTCATCTTCCCACAAGGCCTCAGATTCAACACAGAAGCCCACATCAAGTGCCTTGAGGAGGTAGTTCTGCTCTGGGTCAAGAGGGTGGCTGCTGGAAGACCATATGTCTGGTAACAGAACTCAGCATCATGTCACACAAGCAAGAGAACCCAGTCATGGCTGTCCGACGATTTCTGCAACCACACATCTGGCCACAGACTCCCCAGACTGCAACCCCCTTGATTATTATGTATGGGGCGCAGTTGAGTAAGAGATCAACAAAACTCCTTATAACACAAAAGATGAACTGAAGGCAAGGGTTAGGGCAGTATTCATCAACTTAAACAAGGAGACCATCCAGAAGATTTGCAGGAGATTCCAAAGTCATCTGGAGGCTGTGGTTGAAGCCAGTGGTGATTTTATGAAATAAATTTGCTCATATTTCAAGATATTTTTGTATAATTTTGCTAAATATATATCTGTTAAAATGAGATGTCAGTGTTATTTTCATTTTTGTGCAATTTAGATAATTTATCCATTGCATCCTGTATATGTGTGTGTGTAGGATGTACAAAGTAATTGAGATTGATTGATTGTTTTTTGTTTTTTTTATGTCTTAACAACTCTTTATTAGTTATTTAAAGACAAAAAATACTTTAGATTGAAAGATTACTGTAGCAAACCCACTGAAAGTAGTGAGAGTAAATTCTGCATTAATGCAATTGATAACCATTCATATGTGCCACATAGACCTGGGGAGCAACATCTTCCAGAGCATATTTGCTTGTGGTACTCAAGTTCAAACTCTGGTGTCATACTGTGACCATAAGTTACAACACTTATTCAACTTTGTTGCTTGTGGAGGGAATGTAGAAAGTATAATTTTTATCCAGAACACTTTTCAACCCATTTTGCTAACATTCCTGAAGCAGGAAAATGATGTGTTCTAGTCAACATGCTGTGTAAGATGTTTGATATCTTACCTAATTGACATAATTGCCAGACCTGCTATCACTGAATATACATGGTACATGATGGGACAACACCTGACTCATTCAGTTAACCAAACTACAATTCATGGTGTATTGTGTTGACAGGTACAAGAAGCATGGATTAATGCATTGCAGAATGGTACTTATCATCTATGCAATCACATACATGCAAGAGTACTGGCTTGTGTTAATGTCCAAGGTGAATGTACAGTGTATTAATATGAGATCTGAGTATTTTTGATTTGTTTTTACTGCTTATCAACCTTTTGCAGGTTATTTAAAGCCAGAAAAAATTTTTAGTTTGTAAGATTTTTTTAGATAATAATTTACTGATAAGATTCCTACTAATTAACCCATAGATGTGTGGCAAAGAAGTAGAGTCATACCTTTTCCAGGGATATTTGCTCATAAGTGAATATAAGATCTGCGTATTATTGGAATCAGTGCATGTATTTATATGTTTATGCTATCATTTAATGTTATCAAGTTCTATTTTTTGTATGCAATTTTATTTTCCTATTGTGTGTAGGTGTGTGTCACTTTATTTTCATATCTGATATGTAAACAAAGTAATATCTAAGGAATTAATGGATTTTTAAATTTTTAATTCAACATTATTTCTTATTAATTTAACTGTTATTTTTTAGTGGTTATAAATAGTATCTTATTAAGATTCTCAATGACAAAGATGGAGCATCTACTCAAATAAATAACCACTAAAATATACTTAAAAAATAATATTAGATTAAAAAGAAATTTATTTATATATATATATATATATATATATATATATATATATATATATACTACAGGCAAAAGTTTAGGGCCACTCTCCTACTTTTTTTTTTTTTTTTTTTTTTTTTTTAAGTAAAAGATAAAATCTTACCAACTACAGCTTATTTGCTTTTATTTTCCAGTCTTTCTCCAGGCTCCACTTACTACCACAAAGTTTAAATTTGGATTTGTCTGTTCACATTACATTTTGCTGAATCATGAATACTTTGTATGAGAAACATTATATTTTGTTTTCACCATTAACCCATCAGTAGACTTTTTGAGATTATCAAAATATTCAACTAAGTAAAATGTTAATACAGGTTCTAAATGTTAACTCAGCACTGACTAATGTTGTAAACAAAACATATGGGGCTGACTCTGTTTAAAGAAAAAAAAAGATTCTGCTTTTACAACAATATTTTCATAGTTTGTTTTTTTTTAATTTATTTTTTAATTTTGAAGTAATTTGCATAAAATGGCAAAATCAAAGCAGTTAAGCATTGATGCAAGAGCATAAAGTGAAATTTTATTCAAAGAAGGCTAGTCTCAAAGATAAATTGTCAAGAAGTTGAAGATTTCTAGACATAGGGGTGCAATATTTGTTACAAATGCAGTTAGAAATGGGTGCAAATGTTTACAGAAAAAGAGCTGGAAACACAATAAGTGATAATTGCCACTGAAGATAAACGCTAGAGCAAAAGAAATAGAAGGAAAATTGTTCCAGAGTTGATAGCTGAACGTAATTCCTTTCAAAATCAAATAGTGTGGCTCTCAACTTTGAAAAATCTACTTAGATCAGCATTTTTTGTGAGGTGCATAAATATCAAGAAACTCCTGTTACAGGTGAATAAGCAAAAAAGAATATTATACAGTGTGCTATAAGTTTTTAGCCAATATTTTTTACAGTAATTTTGACTTGTGTAATAACATCTCTTCTTGTTTTTTCAGACAATACCATGTTAGTATCAAGCTACTCTCATCTATAAACGACAGGTGACTTGTATTTTGCAATGAAAGTGCGTGGAAGTAAGGAAATTGGTGAATGTCAACAAGGGTAAATAATAGGATGGCATCAGTGTGGCAAGTCAAATAGGTTTTTCGAGGTTAATCATCAAACGGTTAATAATATTGTCAAGAAATTTAATGAAGAAAGTCATTGTCATGTGAATGAAACGGGTCTGAATAGGGAAGTCAACAGAAACCATTGTCAGAGGATCAAAGATGTTGCCAAAAGCATGGAAATGTCACCATATGCAGTAAAAAAGACTCTGAAAGAGCTAGGCTATCAATGAAGAATTACAAGAGAGAAGCCCTTGATTTCAGAGGTTAACAAGAACAGGTGTATGAACTGGGTGAGAGAATTTGAGAGTAACGGTTATGAATTTTGGAAGTCTGTAATTTGGTTAGATGAAAGTAAATTCTGCAAATATCCGAATTCGAGAGAGGTTTATGTTTGGAGAAATCAGAATGACACTTGGAACACTGAATGTCTGAAGGCGACCATGAAATGTGGTGGGATTGTAGTAATGGTGTAGGGTGCTGCCTAGTTTGGAGGGAAATCTGAGCTGATTCTTGTTGAATGGTTCAAAATACTGTCAAATATTAGAGAACGGACTACTCCCACTATTTGAAACCAATCAAATTGACAAGAATGTCTATCTTTTTTAAGAAGATGGAGCGCCATGTCATCCAAGCAAAGTAGCAAAGGCCTGGAAGGAATCACAAGGAATCAAGTCACTGCCATGTGTAGTCCTCACAGGGGGTCCTCACATGAATCTAATAGAGCCTGTTTGGGAGCACCTTAACCGAAAGCTTTGAAAGTGTGCAACCAAAATCCCGTCGGCAGCAACCCTTAAAGAAACATTGCTAAAAGAATGGCAAAATATGGATCAGATTATTGTTGATAACTTGATCAAATCCATGAAAAATTGAATACAAGCACTGAAACTAGCAAATGGAGGACCTACTCTATACTAGTTCCAAATACTGTTTATTTATGTTGAGTTGGAATTATGTAATTACATAATCCCAACTTTAATCAAATTTTGAAATTGGATGTAGTTTATTTCTCCTGGCTAAAAACTTTTCGCCTAAGCAAAAAAGCATAAGAACTGGACATTGAAAGAGCAGCAAAATGTATTGTTAACAGATGAGTCTAAATTTTAACATTTTGGTAGTAAGAGGAATGTGTATATAATAAGAAAGCCAAGAGAAAGACTGAATGATGAACGTATGGTTCTAACAGTTAAGCATGGTGGAGGGTTTGCTGCATTTTGGGGATGAGTGGGCTGGAGATTTCATTCAGCTCAAGGAAATCATGAATAAAAAATATCATTCAAATTTGCAAAGTCATAGTATATCATATGGTTTATGCATAATAGGAAAGAAAATTCACCTTTCAACAAAACAATATTCCAAAACATTATGTCAAAATTACCAATAATCAAAAAAATTAAAAAAAAAAAAAAATGAACAAAATTTTGGAAATTATAAGTTGACCACCTCAATTTTCTGACATCACTCCTATTGAATAAGTCTGGGTTGAATTGGATAGGAGAATTCGAAGAGAATACCCAATGAGTGAGAATGAGCTTTCTCAGTGCTTGAAGAATGCTTAGGAAGGTCTGCCATCTACTTTTTTTTTCAAAAACTGTTGGAAAGAATACCAAGAATTTGTAAAGCAGTAATTAAGGCATGTTTTAGTTTTATTGATGAAAACAAAATATGATGAGGTTATATTTTTTTTTTTAAGCATTTCACCCCAAGCAAGGTGTGAGTGACACTAGCATACAAGGAGTTACAGAGAGTGAGAGCAAGAGTAAAGAGGGGAGTTTGAGGAAAGGATAAAGAGAAGGACCGGGATCAAGATCGAGATCAAGGCATCAGAAAATGATGATTGACATTACATTTGAATATTTAAAGATTATAGCTATCAGGGAAGCAAGTAAGAGTAAAGGAGTTTCACTGTTAGGGAGTGCAAGAGAAGCAGCAGTTGGAGCAGAAGAGGCAGTTACATTTCACTATTTTGACCATGAAAGGGTGAGACCGAGATGCCAACCTAGTAGCACGCTTAAATTCATGCAGTTGGGGTACCAGTGAAAGTAGCTCATCAGAGCAGTTGCCATGAAAATATTTGTAGAAAAAACAGAGGGTAGCTACATCATATCTGTGAGAAAGTGACTGTAGTCAAGATGCATATCTGTCTTTGGATTTTGTCAAGAATCTTGAGATGATAAGTGTGGATACCAGATTATATATGGCAATAGTGTTCATTGCAAGGACAAATGGTAGATTAGTAGATTTGGAGGATAGACTCAGATGAGAAAAACCTTCTGGCACGACACAGAGAATTTTCTTTACGGTAGATGAAGCTATTGATTCAATGTAGTTGTTCCACCACAGGCCAGTGGAAAACATGAGACCAAGAAGGCACAGAGAGACACTTCTGTGGAGTTAAAATCAGCCATGCTGATAGGAGGCAGGGAGGTTTCTCTATGGTGGGTAAATGAGAGCATTTTTGTTTTGGAGGCATTAAAATTTACAAGCCATTTCCTTCCCCAGAACCACAGACTGGAGGTCCTTTTCAAGACCAACAGCCAGGTTAACTTTGTCAGCAATGCTGGATTTACTATTGAGACAGGAGTAAATGATAGTGTTGTCTGTGTAGATGACTACTTTAGAACTGATGATATCAGGAAGATCGTTGATGAAGATCAGAAACAGTGTAGGAGCCAGGATAGAGCCTTGGGGAGCACCAGCATTCATCATTCATATGAAAGGAACTGGATGAGAACACTTTTAGGACGACCTTCATTTCATGGTTTGACAAGAATGAATGGATTAAATCAAATAATCATCCTGTAATACCATATCCCTGAAGCTTATGAAGAAGGCCAGCAATCAGACATGTCACTTTGGTATAGACAGAAGAAGTGATTCCTATGGGCTATAGCAGCTGTGAACCAAGGAGATGAGCACAATTTAAGTTTATATTTTCTTGCTGGGATGAAAGTGTCGATGTCAGCTTTTACCCAGGAGAAGACCTCAGATGCACATTTATGAATGGGGTGATTAAAAAAATGCATTCCAAGGGACGTTGTGAAGGAAACCAAGGAACAAGTCCCAGTCTGCTCATTGATAACAGAAAGATATTTTGTTAGAAGGAGGTTCTTGACTGAAGAGGGAGTGGAGGAGATGTTAATAGACACTACAGCATGATCAGAGTTGCCAAAAGGGTAGAGCTGCATAGCGTCACAAGAGTCAGGGATGGAGGTAAAACAGAGATTGAGAAGGGAAGCATTACCATCAGGGTTACAGAGGAAATGTGTAGGAAAGTCAACCACTTGCATGAGGGATTGAAAAGTTAAGGGTTTAGATGCCAGTGAGATCAATTACAGAGTGTTTAAGTTAGATGATATGGTGGGTGTTAGTCACTGAACACAAATATGTGTGCAAATGAATGTAGTGAGATGGCCTTGTCTATATTATCAGAAATGCTGTTGATGCATATTTGGGCACCCTGAGGCGGTGTAATGGTTATCAAGCTTGTCTTGCTAGCACAATTACGAATGAGTAGTGAGTTTGATCCTCACTGGGTGCCCCATACTTTCGAACTTGTGCCACATCTAAGCTATGCTTAGAAAATCGTTAATAGTTTTGCATATTATTAAAATTATGGGTTTAGCAAATTCCAGGATTTCTTAGATTACTGAAATCTACAATTAAAGTTGAGTGTAAAAATATTCATCTGACAAGTATTTTAAGTAACTGCAAAAAAATTGAATGGGACGGACGGACATAAAAAATCTTTTTATTAATTTCTAATTGCTTTAATTAGTTATTAATTGCTTTAATTAATTGGCATGTATGATTAGGAAGGATATGTATTTAAAACATTTCTCAATTGAATGTCTGACATGACACTGCAATATAGAATTAAAACAAAAAGAATAAAACACTGTTCTGTTATTAAAAAAGGAAAGTAACATCTCTCCAAACTTATTGGATATTTAAAAATACTTGTAACATGAGATATCTTCATTATGAAGTAATTGTTAGAAGCATCATTTTTTTTTATATTTAAAAACAAACAAAAATAATTAAAAATAATTAGCACGAGTTAAATTAATGAAATCAGAACATATTTTTACCTCCAAAAACCAAATGCTTAACTGTAAAAGAAAAAAATTTGAATGTTTTTGAGATTTCAAATGGAAATGGTAATATTATCTGTTTTCCTTATAAGAAAACATTCAGTATTCATTGACCAAGCAGCCAGTACCATTTTCAATTTAAATTTCTAAAATTGTTCTTTTAAGACATTTTTTCAGGAAAATACGTTTCTCGAGTCCAGTTGCTTTTGTGCCTCTCTTCAAATATTGATGGATGCATCCTGCCTTACCTTTTGGTTGAAGTATTGTGGAATGTCAACCTCTTGATTATGTCATTGTTCTCTCTTCATGTTACATATTTTATCCATTTTACTTGCTGTTGAAAGTCCTCAGGTGATGTAGCCTCTGTTATTTAATACGGTTCTTTGTGATTCTGTAACGCCAGTCTATGAGGTTTGATGAAGGATGGCCCTTGTTGAAACTTACACACTTAACTCGCTCAAAGCCATTTTTAGCCATCACTCTGAGAAAGTGGTTGTATACAGCTGACAATTTAGATATTTTTGAACTAGTTTGGCAACAAGAATGATATACTTATAAAAGTCTTGATCTGACAAGGCTATTTATGAACAAAAACTTAAGTTTTTAGATTAATGCATTGGTTTTGTAACAACTTGCAATGTTGGGCAAAACTACTCCTAGCACAGACTATTCCATGTTAAATTTCCTTATCTTCTGTGCTAAATTTGTTATAACCGATCCATACAATGAAGTATTTGAAGTGTTTATTATTCATATGAAGGGTATGTGTCATCACTGCTTTTATTCCTATTCCAGATCATAGTTTCTGTTTTGGAAAAGTTTATCTTGAGTCCTATTTCTTGAAACACTTCGTAGAAGCTGTTGATTTTTTGTTCAAAATCATTCTTATCCCAACTATGAATACCTAGTTCATTGGTATAGCTGCTGTCCTCATCCTCTGTACACTGGCCTCAGGAAGAGAAGCAAAAATACTGTTTTCTGCTTTGAAATGTATTTGAAGGCTTAAATTATCAGTGTCCATTTCTTCACCTTTGTGCAGAACATAATTTAGAGAGAAATTAAATATATTAGGTTGGTGCAAAAATAATGTCGGTCAAAAACCGACATTATTTTTGCACCAACCTAATATTAAAGGCTCACATTTCCTCCTCGCTGTACTGATGACATTTGTAATTTTTCAGTACTGAGGCCCTCACCAGACATGCATAATATTATGGACCGATATTGTTCTTCTATCAGTGGATTCAGAGCTTGTAAGGTAGGTTCTAATGGATGAAAAACACAAACAAAATATCCATTCTCATTTAAAAATGATCTTAAGTGTTTATCATTAGTGGCCAACATTCACTTTATACTAATGTTTTTGTAAAGATTCAAGATTCCATCCTTTGTTCCCTCCATTCCAGATATGCAAGGCAGATTGGGCTCTCTAGCCTTCATTGGAAACCAGTCTAGGAGAAGGATAACTTTGAATTTAAAACCATGGAGAAAGCAATCGAAAAACACTACCATATTTTCCAAGAACAGAAATGGCATTAAATAGTTTTCCAATGAAATAAAAGAAAGTTGTAAGAGAGCCATGACAACCTACATTCCGGTGGAGGAAGAGTGGCCAGTAAATAAAGAAAATAAAATACTTCTTATTTGTTAGCTTCTTCACACATGTCATATTTCATTTGAGTTTCAGAGAGATAAATACCCAAATTGTGAATATGCTCTCTTTCTCCTTTTTGTGTATGTGGCATAGTGACAAAAATTGCTCTATATTTCACATTTAAGACGCCTCAGACATTTTTTAGAGGTTGGCCCTAACCATCACCTGCAAACTAGCTTTTTTTTAATTTATAAAATTTATTTTTTTACATCATCCCTTTGTGAATCACCGATTTAAAGGTAAAAATTACTTCGAAAAACATTTTTTATATTTAAGATGAGAGAAATATGATAAAGCAAGGAAGAAGTTTTTTTGTTATTTTTTAAATGAGTTACATTTTTTTCTTTTAAGTTTGAGCCTCGATAAGAAGCTGAAAGAAATAGACTGTCGGCTTTTTTTTTTACGAAATGAACCCGAGTAACAATCATTCGTTTTTAACTTGACGTAACAACAAATAAACTCGGCCTGACTGTACATTTGGAAAATATCAGGCCAAGCATTTTATGTAGAATTTGCATTAACTGGCTAAAAGCTTATTATTACCACGAAAACCAAGTTATCTATACCGACTTTTTGAGTGTAAAATGCGCAAATAAAAGTTAAATCAAGAAGAAAAACATTTTATTGTAGTTGTGATTTTAGTACTGAATCATAATTGGGTGTGGTTGCTTTGATTTACGTTTAAAGTTTCAAAACTGACAAAGGCAGTAAAATTAATTAGCAAGAAAACAAAACTAACCGGGCTGTAAGAGAAAGACAACAAAAACTCAGTTAGAATTTTTAAACTTTAAAAATGACAACTGACAATCACCAAACACGAGTTAGATTTTTAGGAAAACGAGAGAAAAAAAAAAATTTTTTAAAGTACTACCCTCTTCTTCTTTTAGTCTTCTAGAATATCGAAAGAAGCAGACAATAAAAATGAAATAAACAAATAAGAAACTAACCTGTTTAGTTTAACTACTAATCCCCGTTTTTTTTTAACATTTTTTTCTGAGTACGTTTTTCTTCTAGGTTAAATACTGGAAGCAGAAAAAAAAATTCAAGTGTTGCAGTTATCATTCCTTTGCGCTTTAAGGCGTTTTAAAGTCGGTCTCTGAATACTTGAACGTTGTGGTGGTGACCAAGTTCAAGTGTTATGGGCAGTAGTTTCTGGAGAACCCTCGGTATTTGATAGAGAACAGGAAATAGTCTCAATTTACCCATTGATGTGAAGAACTGATATTAAAAAAATGATAGTCATTATTTTGCTTGTTTCTTTCGCCAGTGGGTACATAAAAAAATAGATTGCAAAACCTGTGAAACGGTCCAACAGTTTTTAAGGAGATGACAGACTGTAAACGAGAGTGAATGAAAAACTAAAACAGACGGAAAGGACATTTTGGCAGTTATTTTATTTTACTATTTGATTTATTACTAAAAAACCAGCACGCCTGGTCTGAAAGCATACATGGAATTATCCTACTTGTCTGCTAAAGACCACTAGGTGGCGTTAACAAACCAATATATCAAGAAAAAGATGGAGAAGCATTTTTTCCTCTATTTACCAACAAACTACCTGTAGTTTGAAGGAAGAAAGAAGAGAAAATGGAATGTCAGTTAGTGGTGGGGAGAAGGAGAAGCGGTGACAGGCGATTTTTTTATAGGCAGACTGGGGTGGGGAGGAAAAGGGGAATTGTGGGGAGGGAAAGGGGAATTGTGGGGAGGGAAAGGGGAATTGTGGGAAGGAAGAAAAGTGACAAAGCTTGACCAAAAATAGGAGCCAGGGATTTTTTTTGGTTCATACGAGAAAGGTTGCGAGAGAGGAAGAAGGAAATTTAAGAGTAAGGAAGAATGAGAGAGATCCTGAGAGAATCTGCTTTTATTATTATTATTTTTTGAACTACATGCAATTTTTTTAGTCTGGAATGGTGAAACTGGATAGGGATGTTATACCACCGTGTAGAAGAGAAGGTGAAATTGGTTGCCAAGTTTTAAAAAGTGCCTGACCTTACTAGTTTCCTCCCACCTTTTCAGCAAGGGGATGTGCATGCCCTTTACCTTAAAATGAGTGATAAGACCAGTTGGATAAGGATATGATAGAGATCATATTGAAGAAAGCATTCACTGAAGAGCCTTTTGAAGCATATGAAAATCTCAAGAAAGTGAAATGGGCTGGGAAATTAGAGGATGTCTATGCCAATAATATCAAAAGATTGGCAGTGCTGGCAGGATATCTAGGGAGAGGACTAGATATGACAGCAAAACTAGCTTTTGTGATGGTCTTCATGGATAACGTATCTGTGGTGCTGCAACAAGTTCCTGGTGTAGAAAAGAGAGATCTCTGCGAAATGATACCAGCTGCAAGGCTCTTGGTCAGCAAAAGACTTTGGAAGCCCAGAACAATTGCAGTGATTGCACAAAGCACAGGACCAAAATAAAACAAAGGTCATATGAAATTATTGAGTGTTAGCTGCTGTAGATGTCATGAATCGCACATAATTGTAAGGAGCCACCGAGATCAAAAGTAATGAGCTACAATTGCAAGAGATTGGGGCATATTGTGAGGTACTGCCCTCAGGCTCAGGGAAACGAGCAAGAGGGAGCTTCTGCGCCAGTAGCTACCCCGTCAACAGATGCAGTACAATGATAGAAGTGTCAGTGAGTGGTGTGATAGCAGCAGCTCCTTATACTGGCTGCACAACCACTTTACTTAATCCCAAGCTTGTGAGTAGATGAAGTGGGAGTGGCACTGTGAAATCATTTGATGGAAGGGAGGTAAAATGTAAAAGAACCCAACAGGTGGAGATAAAAGTATGTTCCGAACGCTTGCAAAATTGAAGACAAGAACTTCACAGAAGAGTTTGATGGAAAGAAATGGGCTGTAGAATGGAATTGGACAGGAGAGTCTCTAGTATTAAAAAACAAAATGGAGTACTACAAGAATTCCTTGAAAGAAGAAAAAAGTGTAGAGTTTGAGAAGGAGTTAGAAAGATAGATTATGGAGGGTATTCTCTTGCCATGGAATGAAGTGAAGTGAAAGGCTGTTGATGGGAGTGGTCCAAGCTACAAAAATAAAAGTCAGACCAGTACCAGATTTCAGGAGTTAGACCATTATGTAGAGTGCCATACTGGGAGAGACATAATTGATGTGCATGATGAAAAGATGAGAAAGTGGAGGCAGTTGGCGGGAGGAACTATGGTCATGGACCTTAAGCTGTTCTACCTGTAGTTACACATTGCAGAGAAACTATGGCAATACCAGCTGATGCACTATAAAGGGAAAACTTACTCTGACTTGGTTGGGGTTTGAATTCAATGCTGTACCAAAAATTATGGCAGCAGTCCTAAAACCTGTGCTGATGAAGGACAATAAGACAAAAGAAGTCACTGATTCATACATTGATGACATCATGATAGATGCAACAAAGGTATCAGTGGAGGAAGTGGTGGATCATTTTAAGGAATTCGGATTGACGACAAAGCCACCAGATCCCTTAGAAGGAGGGGCAGCACTGGACCTTAAGCTGAAGAGAGAAAAGTGGGTGAACTGGTGTTCAGAAGGAGAGATGAGTAGGTGAGAATTGTTATCAGTTTGTAGAAAGTTGTTGGGGCACTATGCCGGTGCTAGATGTCTGCAACCAACATGCAGCTATATGAAAAGAAGAGCAAGCGAGATAGACTAGGAATGCAAAGTTGATGACAAAACTGGCATGGTGATACAGGAGATCTTAGCTGGGGTAAAGAAAGAGGACCCCCATGACCAGGACTTGGTACATCCTCAAAATGAAAACAGGATTAGTGTGGTGCAATGCTAGTAGTATTGCTAGTGTAGTTGTAGAGAGGTGGTGAAAGATGCAGCATGGTCAAGAAAAAAAGATGACTATAACCACGTCAATGTGGCTGAATTAGATGCTGTGCTAAAAGGAGCTTACTTGGCTTCAAAGTGATGGTTAAGAGAGATGGAAGTAAGGACTGATTAAGTCACATTACTAAGTTGGGTGAATTCTACTGTAGAGGAGTGCAGGAGAATATGAACAAAAGGTGCCAGAGAAATGATAGTAGAGATTAGGAATACTGGGAGAGTTGATATCTGAATTTGTATTACAAATAAAAGCAGTGTTTGTGTCTTCGGAAAGAAATAAGATGCATTACAGTGAGTAAACAAAAAGTAGTTGGTCATCAATGAAGAGGAAGAGGCTCCAGTATGCAGTCTAGAAACTGGAGAACTAGAAGAGTTGCACAGTATGCAACATATGGAAATGGACAGGACTCTATATTTGGTGCCAAAAGTTGACCCACTCATAAAAAGGGAGGAAATCCAGAGGGTGGACAAGAACTGCATCAGATATCAATTGATTAACCCTGTCCCCAAACAAGCATGATCCTGGTAAGAACAACAAACAATTGGATGAGGTTAGCTGTTGATGTAACACATTATTGCAGGGGTATGTACTTGTTGATGATTTACTGTGGACCTGGATGATTGGCGATATGGAAGGAATTGCATGCAGAAATGGTAGCAGTGGTTGCAGAAGAACTGGAGAAGGTGATTCTTGAACAAGGTTCAGTCGGGGAGGTGATGATGAACAATAGCACTGTTTTCCACTTGGAACTCCTCCAAGTGATGCTTGAAAAATGGAAAATAAGAAGGTACTACAGAGCACGGAAATGGAATAGTAGAGCAAGATCATCAGACCATGAAAGCAATAGCCAAGAGAGAAATGATATCACCTGTTGACATTTTGGTACAACATGGCACCTAAGGTCAGACAGAGAAAGGAGACAGTACCACAAAGGTCAATTTTCACATACGAGTGCATGTCTCTGAGAGATATATTCACAAATATTGATGACAAAGGGCTGGCCTGAATTCAAATAGGGGAAGAGGGTTGGGTGAAGCCACCATACACACAGTGCACAACGCAATAGAAGAGAGGAGTGATGACTGGAGTGCCATCACCTAAAAAGCTGACTGTTGATGGGATGCCTTCGCATATTTTGGATTTAAGGCAAGTGGTCCTTGCAAACGATATGAATGCTGAATATGAAGAAGAAGCAGTGACAGGTGATTTCTTTTATAGAAAGAGATTGCAGCAGACCAGGGAAAGAAATGAATTATGGGAAGGAAGAAATGCTATAGAGCTCAAGCAAAAATAGCAGTCAGGGATTTTTTTTTCCGTTTCATCTGAGAAAGGTTGTGAGAGAAGAAGGAGGAAATTTAAGAGTAAGGCAGGATGAGAGAGATCCTGGGAGAAGCTTCTTCTTTTTATTATTTTTATTTTTTGAACCACACTACCATAGAGAAGATGAGCTTCATTCTTCTCACACACATGGGGGAATTTTCCAGTCTCCAGCTAACCTTGTATTAAACACAATACAGAAAGGACAAGCATACAAATGCTTATTATACACAGGCTTATCCAATAATTCTAAGCCATTACTGCTGTTCACCAAATACAAAACCCAAGAATCACTCAATGTAGATGATTACTGAATGATGTATGTTGCTTTATGAACATAAGTTGGAAGAAGTAAGAAGCACAGATAATAAGGATAAGTCTGATAGATAGCAGCTGATCCAAGACTTGAAGAGATTAAGACTTTAGTGATCAGGGAAGTATCCTCCAGGGAGCATGCTTCACAAAGTAATGGTTCTTTGGAAGAAGTTGCCCAAATGGAACTTCCTATTTAACAATGGAATAAGAAGAAAATAAGCAAGATTTGAACTTGTGTATATAATATGGCAGGTTTTAGCTGTAAAGGTGTGAACAGGTGATATTAAGGAATGTAGCTTGTCAGAAAATTTTCCATGAAAATAGTGATAGAGTAGTTATAGTCTTGTGACAATTTATGTGAAAAGGTTTGTAGGGTGGGAAATAATTCATCACCCACAAGGCTGCATAGATGCTTTTGATCTTAAATCTTGAAAGAGAGGATATATGGCAGCAATACTCCATTTTTGGTCTGATCTAACTCTTTTAAACATAGGGACTATCAGGAGGAGTCAGGTACTTTCTGATCTGGTACAAGCACTCAACCAGCTTTCCAGCATTTTTAATGATGGACCCTATATATGAATTCCATTGGCTTGAACTCTTCTCAACATACACATCTTTTATATAAATTTTGGAAACATATACATAAGAATATCTCTACACACACAAACACACATTCATTCATTCGATTTAGTTTACTCCATCACTAATAATCACAACACATGATAATAATTTCCCATCTGACATAAATATATAATACTAATAATTCTCCATCTGGCATAAATATATAATAATAATAATTCTCCATCTGACGTAAATGTTTCATTTATAAAAAATGAAGTAATTAATCCACTAGCAGATTGAGAACCAAGATTCCCAAACATTTACACAGAGTCATTTTGAAAAAATGTGGGGAAACATTTAATGTTACATCTTTACCATATTACACAACAAGAGTGGCAAACAAATTAAGCAATATGATTAAAGTAAGCACAAAGGCAGTGATGGAATATACGTAAGAGATTAAAAAAATAGTCTCCATCTAGCATCTAAACTAATGAAGTTTAATGGAAATGGGTTTCTGATGTTGATAATTTTGGTGGAAACATGATTAAAATTTGAATCTTGTCAAAAGCTATTTGTTTTTAATTTCTACAGTTATGCCCCATTCAACTAGACAACCAGTCTAATTCTAATAAAAAAAACTATAAAAATATATCAATGTATTGTTTTATAATTGGTGTTACTATGACATCACTAACCAAGATTTAAACCACAGTGCTAAATTTCTTTCTTATAATCTCAGACATGCAATTGGTACATCTCAATGTTGCAGTCTAAGGAGTTCACAGCAGAGTCCTTCATCAGAGGTAAAACTCACTATTTCCATGGAAAATGTTCTGAAGAGCTACATTTCACTAACTCTAACCCTCACAGCTAAGACTCACCATGCTATGTACACTGAGGCAAACCACCCTCATTCTATTCATATTCCATTAGTTAGAAGGAAGTACCACTCTAACAGCTTCTTCCCACAAATTGTTATTTCATGGAACTGACTGCCAAGAGGATGCTTTCCGGACCAATACAATTTAACCTGTTCAAGTCTACAGTTAACTGTTACCTTTCCCACATATTCTCATAACCTTTTACTATTACCACTCACACAATAATCTCCTTCAGTAACACTCTACCTTGAGTGACTATTGAGCCTTGTATCATCTGAACATAAGTTAAAAAAAGTTCAAATCCTTTATAACCTATTTGTATATTCATTGCACACACTTTTGTGTAAGAAATGTCCAACAAACATAAAAGTTAGTCATGCATTAATGACTTCCGAATATACTTTGCAAAAATATCCCTTCTTCAGACAAAGCAAATTTATTCAAATGTATTCACTATTATCATTTTTTTTTTAAATATGTATTAATTTTGCTTTTTGATTATATTTTTTAAAACAATTTTCTCTTGCATGTTATTTTTGCTTAAGATATTGCTTTTCTATATATAAATACTACATCCATTAATTTTAATAAATGTTAACATTGAATTTATTCTTTTCTAGTATTGTTTCATTAAATACTTAATCTTTTTTTAGTTGAAATCAGAGCATCCTTTTCATTTATGAAGTATTATACTCAATTATTTTTATAGCATTAGTTCTCTAGGTTGATGAAGAGATGAATTTACATAAACCTAAGTGTTTGTGGCCATATTAGTCCTTCTTTATAGTTGGCAGGAAACATCAGAACCATATTGATGGTTATTCAATACTATCAATTTTTAGTTAACTGATATTTGTCAACATGAATTATTGTAATCTTAGAATATAACAACTACTTGTAGGTATGAAAAGTTTTCACTGAAAGTAAAAATTGGCATGGGCATAGTGGAGAACAGATCTTGTGATATATATATATATTTTATTACTAATCACTGTTGGCAGTTAAACATAAAAAAAGGTTCAACTCGTTATCATGGCAAAACATCAAACGATGCACTAACAACTGAAGCAGCTGTGTGCTGAAATGTTCATATCTTTGAGTGACCTTTTTAATTACTAGTCCAATGAATTCTCATTTACACACAACAGAAAATGATAAAAACTATTTCTTTTATTACAAATCATAATTTCTAATATGAAAATTCCTACTGAAAGATACAAAAACTTTATTTATTCAAAGTTTATTAAATGTTTAGAAACCAACAAAACCCATTTAACTTTGCAGTAATATTCAATTAAAATACTTTTAAAAAACATTACATATTTAATGTGTAACAGTTTCACATACAACTGCTGACATGCAGCTACATACAGAGAGAGGGATACTCTTTCATATATGCATTAATGCACAGATACATACATACTGAAATTCTCATACATGTACATGTACATGTATAAGAATAAAGACCTATAGATTACTTACAAACCTTGTTAAACTTTTAAAAATAACAGTGAAAGAAATGAAACATCAACCATAGAACTCAAGCTGCTAATAGTATGACAAATGCACTCTCATATCAAGTATGGAAGGTTCAATATGGTTTCATCCAATATATCAGAGAGGCAGTGGCAGATCTACTATGAAAACGTTTGCAACGTCTTTGCTGGGTCCCACCATTCCTGATGCCCCTTTGTCTAAGGAAGGGAAAGGAGGGTTGTGGGCAAGGAGAGAGGGAAGGTCCAAGCAGCAGAACGTCCATCCTCTAAAAGCAGTATGGCTATAGATACAAACAGTCCCACACCTTGCGGCCGTAAGGGGGGTTGCCTAGGCAGCAGGTCCACGAACGGAAAAGATCTGTTCATCCAGTGCATGTTGAAGCTGAATCTGAAAAGAGAGCTGTCATTGTTGCCTGCTTCAGCATCATCACCATCACCATCACCACAGACTGTTCACCCCTCATCCTCTTGTTCCATCTTTCCTATCCAAGAAGGAACAGTCATCTTTACCGAGAGCCCTCTTGTTCTCTCCTCAAAAGAGGATTCTCACTCCTGTGAATAATGTGAAACCCCTGGTCCATCTCCTGCCAAGAAAGACAGTGCAAGGCAGTGCCAGGGAAATGACAGAGGAGTCCTTCAGAGGAGAAAAGTGAAACTCACACACAACAAAAGGAAAACATCTGCCATGTTACAAACAATTGATCCTAAGTCAGACAATGAGTTTAATGGTACATTGGATAATGAGCACTTGGATGGTAATGAGGATCAAAGTCAAGTACAATTTACCAATAGGATCCATATTAATAAACTTGACTTTAGTGATGTAAAACAGCTGGAACTTAAAAACAGAAGGAATCCTGAGGTGTATAAAGAAGTGGAAGACATAGTTCAAAAATGTATTTCCACTAGATGGATATACAGGGTGCGATGGATAAATTGTCGCCTAAATTATGCAAAAATGTAAATAATACCGACATCTCATTTTAACAGATATATTTACCAAAATTACAGAAAAATATTTTGAAATACTAAACAGTATATTTATTTAATAAAATCGCCATTGACTTCAACCACAGCCTCCAGATGACTTTGGAATCTCCTGCAACTCTTCTGAACAGTCTCCTTGTTTAATTTGGTGAATGCTGCCATAATCCTTGCCTTCAGTTCATCTTTGGTGCTATAAGTTGATCCCTCACTCAATTGCACCCAACACATAATAATCAAGGGAGTTGCAGTCTAGGGAGTTAGGTGGCCAGATGTAAGGGATGATGTGGTTGCAGAAATTGTCTGACAACCATGACTGGGTTCTCCTGCTTGTGTGGCATGGTGTAGAATCCTGTTGTCAGGCATAGGGTCTTCTAGCAGCCAGCCTTTTGACCCAGGGAAGCACTACCTCCTCAAGGCACTAGATGTAGACCTCCATGTTGAGCCTAAGGCCCTCATCAACAAATTCGGGAGTTCTTTTCTTATTAGAATGATCAAAGTGAGTTTTCCGAGCTATTGTATTTTCGTAATCACCATTAGACTCATCCAATTCTTTCTGAATCCTCTGCACTGCCAATAAGATTGACACCCAAACACTCTGAAATGTTTGTACTGGGGCTTCTGGTGTGAATGCCAAGCAGTACAGCATGCTATTTCATGGTGCTCTTTTTCTCACAGATGATGTCCAATTGACCTTACTATACTCTGCAGTCAACAAAATCAAAAACAAACAATGCACATGCACAAAATTAAAAATATAAAATGGCAACAATTTACCTATTGAACCCTGTATACCATAAAAGAAGTAGATAATAAAATTCTAAGAAAATCCAGGCTTGTTGCCAAATGACATGAAGAAGAATGTTTAAATGAAATACAGAAAACTTCTTATAAAAAGCAATCTCTCAGACTATTATAGCACAAAGAAATCCATGCTATAGATATTAAAGCTGCATTTTTGCAGAGGGATCTGATCCAAAGAGAAGTATACCATTGACCACCAATCGAGGCTAATGTGAAAAAACTCTGGCTCTTGAATAAATGTGTTTATGGATTTCTAGATACAACTTTGAAGTGGTATGAAAAGGTGAAAAACACTTTTGTGAAGATATTTGGTGGTAGTGTATCTAAAACGGCTGCATTTTTCTGGCATGATTCACAAGATTTAATAGGAATTTTAGTTGTACATGTGGATGACTTTAAAAAGGTTATCATTTAATTGAGAAAAATTCTCCATGTTGGAAAAGAGTCTTGTGATTCCTTTAAATAGTGAGGTTTATGTTTATTACAGAATGGTGATTGTATCACTTTAAACCAGAAGGATTATACCCACACATTAGAACCAACAACCATAGATAGATATAGAATGAAAGATTAACCTTTATCTTCCATCCTGAATCATCCTGAGTGAAAAATAGCACTGTTGAGGACTTTAAAAGAGTAAATAAGATACTACAAAAAGTTAAATTTGAAGAAGTTAATCTAAATTACCAGAATCTAGGAGAGCAAGTAGAATTTGTGTTGTTTACTGATGCTTCTTTTGAGAATCTCCACAACAATGGAAGTCAAGGGGCTTTGTTATATTTTTGAAGAGGACAGATTGTAGAATTAATCTCATCACTTGGCAGTTAAAGAAAATAAGAAGTACTTTAGTGGTGAGAAGTACTTTAGCCAGTGAAATCCTGGCTCTGATTGAAGGAGTTGATTATGTAATTTGTTTGACCACCTTATACAATGAATTAATTTGTAATGTCAATAGTAAAAAAAGGTGTCCCTATTAAATATTATGTAGATCATAAAGATTTATAGAACAGCTGTCAACTCCAAAAGACAAGTAGCTGAAAGGAGGATAAGAGTGGAAATTAATATTCTAAAGGAAATGTTGGAATGGAATGTAGTTACAGCAATTGATTAGATTCCTAGAGCAAAAAAAAAATGCAAACATTATGACAAAACATGGTGTTTGTGAACAACTTATATTATCCTATTTGAAAAAGGTTTTTTGTATTACCAATTCCTAACTACTATATTTCTATAGGACTGTATTCTAACATAATCAGTATAAAAAAGTTACCTTTTAAAAAAAGAGGGAAACAAAAAGAAAAAGAAAAAGGAGAATATATATAAGATTGTAAAGTTGTTAAATAGCTCAAATGTATATTTACTACCCATCACAAGTGTTGAACTGATAGCCTTCAGCTAATGTAAACTTGTTTTTTAATAAGTTGACCTGTTCCACCTGCAGTTGAAATGGCTTCTGCCCATTGAGTTTTATATAAACTTAGAGTTTTTCCACTGGGATTATGTAAATCTATTTGCCTGGTGAAGTTATATCATATCATATCATATCATATCATATCATATCATATCATATCATATCATATCATATCATATTAGATCAACAGAATGTCTCTTTTGGGTGAGGGAAGTGATATTTTTTTTTCTTACAGTAAGGTTCACCCTGTACAAGGCCTGGGGTCCACTCGAGGTAGAGGATTACATTAAGGGGTAATTTATATGGACAGGAGGAGAAGATAACTGTTAACACTAGACTTGAACAAGTTAAGGTTGTAGTGATTGGGGAAACACCCTCCTGGGAGTTTGTTCCACAGGGCAGTGGTTCACAAGAAGAAGCTGTTTATGTTGAACTTACTTATTGTCAATGGAATACAGAGGGAACACGGGTGGTTTGCTACTATGTAAGTGGCATAGCGGGTCCTAGCCATGAAGGTTAGATCTGGGGGAACCAAAGAATGTAGTTCACCTGAGCACTTTCCATAGTAGTAGCAATAGAGCAGTGAGAGACTCACCATAACCTGCCTGAGAGAGAGATATTGGACAGTGGAAAATAATTCTTTTGAACTCTATCAAGACTGGAAAGTGAAGACTAGGCAGCTCCTACCCAAATATGGCAACATTTTTGGCCTGATCTGGCTCTTATAAAGGTAGAGCATAGCATGAGGAGTCAGGTACTTCCTGAAGCGGTAGTGGGAGCTGATTATTTTACCTGCATATTTAGCAACAGATCATATAAGAGTTCCACTTGAGGTTGGGTATGAGTTTGATGCTCAATATTCTCACAAGTTATGAAGCCTCCTTTCATAGTGACTGGCGGTAGTTCAGGGCCTGATCAGTGGTGATGGAATGTAACCAATTTGGTGTTAGAGTCATTGAATGTAACCAGCCAGTTTTTCCCCACTGAGAAATTAGTGTTAGATCAGAAGAGAAGTCAGCTGCTAATTTCTGATCAACAAGAATTTTAGAGGTGTGCTCGTATATCGTCATATCATTGGCATAGATGTTAACAAATAATTGGAGTATATTCTTAGGCAGATCATTTATGTAAATCAAGAAGAGGGTTGGTCCAAGAAGTGATTTCTGGGAGATGCCTGCATTGACAACCAGGACCTTTGAGGACTGGCTGTTAATAACTACCTTCAGGGATCTACCTGTTAGGAAGAATTCTATAATTGAGAAAACCCTTAAAACTGGATAGTTTCTATAGTAAACCTTTGTGCCACACCTTGTCAAAGGCCTTTCAGATATCTAATACTATGGTCCTCAAGGTGTGTTTGTTGTTGAGGACATCACTAAGTCTGTGTAATGGTAGTTATGACATCAGCAGTGGATCAGGCTGGTCGTAACCCATACTGCTTGTCACACAAGAGGTTGTTCCTGTTTAAGTGCTTGATGACCTTCTTGTTGATTAAATCTTTAAAAAGCTTACTGATGATACAGAAGAGACTAATGGGTCTATACTCAGAGGGGGAGGATCATTCACCCACATTCTTGAAAAGGACTACCACTGGAATTTTGTCTAGACCAGTGGCTTTTTTTTGGGTTGAGGTTTTTTATAAGTCTTCTCTTTCTGAAATTAATATATTACTGAGATTGTGCTCAGTTAGTCATGGGAAGTTGGGGAGGGGATGGCCTTTGTCATCTAATGTTGAGTTTCAGGCAAATATCAAGGTGAAGAGCTTCACCTTGTCTGTTGAGGAGGAGATGACCTCAAGACATTTATAATAATGGGCATAACCACTTTGCCTCTGTTCATAATTTAGTTGATAATCTTCCAGAAAATCAAGAGTTCCAATTTGTTTCTTTTCAAGTTTGGCCTGGACAGCTTCCGTGTAGCTGCACTTGATGTTTTCCAGAACTCTCTTACAGCAATTGCAGGCAGTTCTGAAAGACCAGACTACACCGCTCCTTATGATAGATATTGAAGTAGTGGTTCTGGTGAGCTATGGCTACAGTGCATTCAGAGGTGAACCAGGGCTGATTGGTTATTGCTGAAATTTTTTGGTGGGTATAAAGCACTCCATTTGAGAAAGGATCCATTCAGAAATTAAGGCATCAGTTTTAGGGGTAACATGTTTTAAGATTGGGAGCTTCTGTCATATATGACCAAAAGCTGTCCTAGTCTGCCTTCACATAGTGAAAAAACATTCTATGGGACAGTAAATCATGGGATGTCATTGGTATGGAATCAATCTGGACACTGACTAGGGAATGGTCTGACGTGCCTATGGGTTGTAAAACTTTTACTAAGCATTTGTCAAGGCAGGATATTAAAAGGTTAAGGAGGTTAGCCTGCTGTCCCATCATATCCATGTCTTCAATAATCGGGGTTAGTTCATAGGTGATGAAAAAGTCTCAGCAATATCTGCCTTCCTCATCAGTTTTGTAGTTACTGGCTTAGGGAAAATCGGTGAGGATATTGTCAATCTTCTCAGCTATATGATTGAAGATTACTGACCCTTCAAGCTGAGGGCGATACAGAGCAAAGACAAATGTAGTACTATGGACAAGGGAGCATATATACAGGAGATCAGGGTCCTCAATTTTGTATTCTTGCCACTGTTCTTTATGTAGGCACCAAGTCTATGGTTGTGGTGATTTCGGCAGTCATATTTTGTTATAATGGGTGAGTAGCCTGGGATACTGAGGTCCTGCAATGGGTTTGAGGCATAGATACCCCATTTCAGACAGAAACAGGAGCTCAAGTTTAGAGTGAAGAAGATGGTGTTCCACTCCTGGAAAATTGAAGCATAGACCCCTTAAATTGGTGTAGGAGATAGTATACTTGGAGTCTTTTTTTTTTTTTTTTTTTTTGAGGTTGGGTTTGCTAGTTTTGTTTGTTTTCAATTTAAAGGAAGGTGAGAGTTAGTAGGATTAAGATTAGTCAGTGCATTACTATGGGTTAATGATTAGAATGCTAACCTAACACACTTTTACTAGTGAGTAGTGAGTTTTATCTTCACCAGATGCTACTTACAAAGTATGATAATTTAATTCTTAGAATGACTGCAATGTATCACTGGGGTAATAAGTCAGTAAAAAAAATTTATACCTGATCATATCCAAAGATGTTCTAATTTCTGCTTTCTTAAGATGCAGACCAAATGAGTCAGTTGTTATTAAGGAAATTGTGTGTGCTTATGTTATGCTGCTTGTAGAAAGTGAGTGAAACAAATCTAGAGCAACAGATTAACATCAAGTTTTGCATGAA
>OZ010574.1:94957014-95002014 GCA_963932145.1 Acanthosepion lycidas
TTACATAGGATCAATATAAAAAAAAATGTAAAAATGCTTGTGCACAATAGTTGCTTGTCATTATATATCCTTAAACAACAGTCATTGTAAATAAGGTTGGATCAGAATCCAATGGAATAGAGAATACATAAGACAATTGGGAAAAATGCACTCACATATTTCACCAATTAACTTTTTCTAATGACACTGGATTATTGAGAAAACATGTCAAGATAATAATTTCTTTTTAAAAACTATCTCATGTATTTTTCACATAAGTCATTAAATTTGGAAAGAAAACAATGAGTTGATAAGATTTGAGATTTCCCCTGTATGTGATATTAATAAAAACATGAAAATTCAACTTTGGGAAGGAAAAGATATACCTCTTTCTTAATGTTGGCAGTCTTTTGACATTCTTTATTGTAAAGTAGAAATATTGTCACTTTTCACAAGAATATTAATAGAGAAGCAATTTGAAGAAATATCATTACTAAAAAAAATTACCCTCATTATTTTCATATCTAATTAAGGTTTTAATTCTTATAAAAAAATAAAAAGTTATTACATAATGAGAAATTTATGTTAATACTGGTTAAATCTAATTGTAATGAAATAACATTATTTTATGTGCTTTTAATAGTTCAAATTTCTAATTTTTGGTTACTGATTTTGATGCCAGAAACAATAAGTTGATCTTTCTCTGAGGCAAAGCAAGAGACAATTCAGTTATTAAGAAAATGAGATTTCTAACTCACTGCCAATAGTTTATCATTGCATTATTTACTTTCTATCACTGAAGCTTAATTCTCCAGAATGGCAATAACAGCAGGGCTAGAATTAATAAATTCCTCATTAGGAATTGGCAACCAACTTGTGATTGTGTTGACATTAAGTCTCAAATTACAATTACTGTGTAAATATTATATGCCAAGATGAAATAATATTGATAATCAGAAACATCAGGGAAAACATGTTTTCTTTGGAGATTTCACATTTACCCAGATCACATATCAAAAATATTACTGGTTATCAGTTTGTTTGGTTACAAAAATATGCTTTGTTCACATGATTCTAGAATGAAATTTTATTCCTAAGCAAGCAATCTGTGATACGGTGTTATGATGAAATTTATGATAATGATCAAAATGAGAGGTGACAGTGATCTTGATTCTATGAATCTGAATTATGATGGATTATGATAAGGAAAATTATAGCATAATGGATTTTTTCAGAGCTGCTGAGATGAGGAGGTGTTAGGATACAAATAACTAATATAACCATATAAACAATATAATAAAAACAAAAAAATGAGGAAACTGGCCTGAATGAATCAATGTATAATATGAGGGGGTACTGAAAAGTTCCTTCTTAGACCTGCTTTCCAAAATCTAACCAAATAACCAAAATATCAGAATTTTGTCAATAAGGGCTTCTTGGTCAAACTGAGAAATTTTCTATACCACCTTGTAAAATAGCATCGATAATAGTGAAAATTTTTAAAGTAGATGCAATAACTATTAATTACACATTAATCATGGTAAAAAGTTTATGTCTGACCAAAATTTATCTTCTAGAAAATGTCTGTTTGAATTTTAAGCTATTTATCTTAAATATGATTTTACTTTTGAAAAGGTATGTCCTCTCAACCATGTGAATGCATAGGTGTGTAAATAGGTATGTAGCCTTCTAGAAAATGTCTGTTTGAATTTTAAGCTATTTGTCTTAAATGTGATTTTACTTTTGAAAAGGTATGTGAATGCATAGGTGTGTAAATAGGTTTGTAGCCTAATGATGGCAAAAAGCTGGGTTGGAGCTGATCAATCCTCACTTTCCAGTATTGATAGTGCTTAAAATCATTTATAGTCTTGTAACGGAGTAGACTTATTTAACAACCTCTTTTTTCACATGTGTAACATTACAAGACTTGCTATTTCAATGGCAAATGTTCAGACGAGCTCTATTCTTTACTTCCACCAGTTCAGATCTTCACTACTAGGACATGCAATGATACTTCCACAAAGTCAAATCACTCTCATTTCTTCCATATTTCAATTGTAAGGAGAAATTTAAACACAGACTGCTTTTTTCCTGAGAACTACTACTGTGTGGAACAAACTTCCATATAGATGCTTCCCTCAACACTACAATTTTAACCTCTTCAAATCAAGAGTCAATTGTTATCTATCCTCTTTATAATCTTCACTTCCTATTACCTCCTCTTTCATTCATCTTATGCACAACATAATCATAATCATTTTAACAATAACCTGTTACCTTGAGTGATTCTCAAGCCTTGTATTGGGAGGACTTTAATATGAAAGTAAAATTATAATTAATCTTCATCTTGGTTTGAAATCTCAGGTTATCACAAATTTAAGTAGGATTTGTTTTCTATTTAAGTTTCACCAGACTAAAACTCAAAATTGAAATTCAGATTTTTTTTTTCTTTTATCCTTTTCTTTACACTCCTCCTCAGTTTTTTGAATAGGAGTACAGGTTTAACTCTTGTTCTCTGTTTAGGATGGGGTTCCTGGTTCCTTCTAAAGTCTTTACATTTTCTTTCACTCCCAGTAGCCCCTTGCATCTAAGTGGCATTATTACCTTGCTTAGGGAGAATTGATTAAAAAAATAAATAATTCAAGCTAAATATTTGATTAGAAATGGCAAACTACATTTTACAGATCTCAGGGCATGAGAATGGAGTAAAAGCTTTCTTCTAGTTTGGTCTGAGTGAAAATCAGTTATTGATAAAAAAGTTTCAATAATCATGTTCGAAAAAGAAACCCTGGATATTTTTGTTGTAAGTCTACTCTGTTTTAAACATTAAGCAATTAAAAATATTTTTGTACATCCATTTTCATTTCTTGTCTAGTACAAACTTTTTTGGATATTTTTTGCTTTCTCACTTGATACTTTTACAATTTTACTTAAAGGATATCACAAGATTTTCCTTTTGAGAAACAAAGACATTGTTCACTCTTTGGATGAATAAAAAATGAAATTGAATGGTGACTGTAAAGAATTTATTTTGTATTTATTATCTTGATGGTATATTTGTTTAAATAGTAGGACAGACTGGGCTTTCTAGTCTTGATTGGCAATAAGTCAAACCTGTAGAGAAGACAGAAGACAACTACTCTGCTATCTTTCTGAAGATTTGTCATAGAAATGCATATTTTCCAGATATTAAATGCAGGGTGCTGGTTGCCTGTGTTCTGAATAGACATGACACTTAAAGAGGAAGAGGTATACTTTCATTTGAGTCTTTTAAAAATTACTCTTTAGATGACTAACTTCAAACTGGGTGTGTTGAATAAATATTGAGACTTTCATAGGAATATCATATATGGCACCAAACCCATTCAGAAATATCTAAATTGTCAGCTATATACAAGCACATTTGCAGATCAATGATTAAAAATGGCTTCAGTTGAATGAAGCCTGTAGGTCTTATCAAGTACCTTCTTTTGGTACTACAGAATCACAAATAAAGAACTATACCAAATAATAGATACCACATCATTTGAGCATTTTCAAGAGCTGCACTAATTAAAATAGATAGTACATGTAACTCAAAGAGAAAATAATGACATAATCAAGATGTTGACATTCCACACTACTTCAAACAAAAGGTTAGGAAAGAAGCCTCCATCAATAATGGAACAGTTACTGGACATGAGAAACCTATTTTCCTGAAAAATTATTTTAATAGAAAGACTTTTAAAATTTGAACTGAAAGTAGCACTGAATGCTTGATCAATGAATGGCAAATGTTTCTTTGTAGTGAAACGGTTAATATTACCATTGCTGTTAAGATTATTCAATAAAAAAACTTTTATACTTTTTAAAAATTTTCATAAAGTTTTGTAAACTTTGTAAAATCTTCCAAAAGTTTATAAGTAATTTAAACTTACTTATATCTTACAAAACTTAACTCACAAAAGAAGAACTGTTGGAAACCTACGTTTTAAATTTATCTATTTGTGTTTTATTATATTTTTATGGTTAAGTTATGGGTTATATTCAAAAAATATATGTAGTTCAATAATAACAGGAACCAAAATCTTCTCCAGATTGAACTCACCATTCATGCATTGCTTTACAACAGAATCTAACAATATCAATTGGCTATAGAAGGGTATACACTATTGACCCAATCTGAACATGAAAACTTCCATGTATCAGTGGCATGCTTCAAAATTGATTTATGGTTTCTGATTAATAGATGATTAAATTTTGATACCATGGCAAGCAGAATGAATAGAAGAATTTAGTTCTGATTACTTGTACTTCATTAGCACTGTTGATAGCAATACATGCTTTAAACAAATTGACAATCAGGATGGCCATAACAACAGTGGTTCAAAAGATGGAATAGATAATTCTGACTAGAATCTTTTAGTCAAAATGTTTCTACCATATAGCGTAAAAATAATTCTATCAAAATTAATATTGTAATCACAAGACAACATTTTGTTACCAACATACTGATTGGGATTCATTTTGTGATTTCTTTGTCATGCTCCTTGGAGTGAAATTTTAAATCTGGTATTTTTAATAGACAAAATAATGTAGATCTGAAATTTGATTAACTCCTCTCTCAGCAAAGCAACAGGTATCAAACTAGTATATATAGCATAGAAAGGTCAACATGAGTTACTTTAAAACTGATACAATTTCAAAAGAAATTCTGTATTAAGTGTTGATTCAATGAAATGGTAATGGTGAGAAACATTTGGCATCCATTGACCAAAAAGTTAGCATTACAGTTGGTTGAAATATATAACATTTTTCTCTGAAAACAGTTTTTCAGGAAACTAGACCTTCTCATGTCCAGTAACTGTTATCGTTCTTTCTAATACTGATGTTAGTTTCCTTTCAAACTTTTGCCTTTTGTTAGTGTGGATTATTAACATCTTTATATTTTATATCATTTTTTTCTTCTAGTTACATGTGTAACATTTTTTAGTCTGAGGCCAGTCTGTCCCTAACTACTTTGTTTAGTACTGACTACTCAGTGGCACTCAGTGGGTGTTGACTGATGTTGCTGCCTTCACTGGGGGTTGGGATAGAATGGGCCTTGTACATCACCTAATCTTTCAATCTGTTTAATTTTTGCACTTGGTGGGCATCATATTTGTGTCTGAAGGATTTATCTTTCAGTCTTCTTCATCGGTAATTATGTTGATGAAGGCCTTGAGCCTCTGGGGGAAATCAGATTGCAATTTCTATTTTATCCAATAGTTGTACTGATTTTTTCATGACAAGAAGCCTGAAGGGATGAGTTGTAAGACTCTGCATTGGTGTAGGAATGTTCAATTTTCATGCCAACTTCTGGTGTGACTTTTCTAATTGTCTCCATATTTTTTTCAGTATATCAGGTCCATACCAATCCTTCAATTATTTATAATTATATAGCATAGAAATGAATGCAGTATGAGAACCAGTAATACAAAATACTAGAGAAAAGCAATAATAACAAAATTGCAGTATGAGAAATAAACGGTTCAGTTTAAAATTCCAATCACCTAAAGAAGACCGGAGTGTACAATGTCAAAAACATTGCGAATATAGCAATAATGATGAGAACAACAGTCCAAACAATGTAAATAATTACAATACCTCATCTCAGAAATATAGAGAGATATCATTTAGGATATGTGACATCATACTTCATTTGAATTTCAGATCATAGTTTTTGCTTTGGAAAGGTGTATCTTTAATCCTATTTCTTAGAATATGCTTTTGCTTTGGAAAGGTGTATCTTTAATCCTATTTCTTAGAAAATGTTGATTTTTTTTGTTCAGGATCATTCTTATTCCAACTTCAAATACCTATGGTATCAGCATAGCCTCCTTTAGCATAAGTTCACTGGCCTCTGGAAGGAAGAAAATGTATCCTGTTTTTCTATTAGTATATGAGCCTTGATCATTTAAACATTCCACACCACATCCTGTTTAGTCTGTGGTATGGAATGTTTACATGGCCAAGACTGATTTCTTCACATCTGTGCTTGTACATTATGATGTCCACCCCATTGGTCCATTCGATCTCTGTAGCTGACTGTTGAAAGGATTACTTCGATCCTTGCCTCACGTGTTTGATTTCGATCACAAGGCTGGTGAGGATCAGATTGCCGACAGGAATCATTGAATTAGTTTGGTCCGGACAGAGTGAAGTCACAAGTAAAAAAATAAATTGTATAAAAAAATGTTTCATATAACGTTTCTTATACAGAGTTGGTAGTACAATTATTAGTTCTTCAGACAGGAATATATATTCTTCATACAAAGTTATCGACCTTTCCCACTTCAAATATTTCGTGACACTTTGTCATGACTAAGTCTAGACAAGGCTTCTGGAACACAGCTCAAAGTCGGAGGTTTTCTTCAGGCAGGAAGTCACATGAGATTAGGTGAAGTGGTCGTATCTCACCTGGTGTCTGGAACAACTGTTTTGGTCACTTTCACTTTCTGTTTATATGGACCACCATCCAAAATTGGCATAAAGTCTAACAGAGCCTTGCGTTTCAGTAAACTCCCTAACCCCTACAAAGAGTCCTTTGTTGTCTGACTCCAGAAAATTAATTGCATGCTCCTAAGAGTATTGGCAACAAAATATCGATCTACCTTAACTCCCTCCGTTCAATATTGGTACCTCATACCAATACTACCATAGGGGTGTAGGCAATTTCTCTGGCCACTTAATATTTCACCTGTGCCCTTTATTTCAGTTGTTATTTTGACAAACTCGATTTTTAAACTGCATAGGCAAACTGGCAGGGCTTATAATCATAAATTTTAATTATCGCTCAACATTTTCATCAACAGAATTCTCCAACATCTTCCAGTTTTTCAATTGGGCATTCATCAGCTGTCCCCCCAACCAAAGCCTCTTCTTGTGACATTTTGGCTCTTATCTAAAGAAATTTCATCACTCACGCGATTCATACCTTCCCCTCTTCTTTTTGACAAGTGATAAAAAAAGAACAATTCTCTAACTCTGCCTTCATTTCCAGAACACTTTAAATATTATCTCCCAACTGATTTTTCCTTACCAGATCATGGCCTGCAGACAATTCCATAACCTGAATGTTAAAACCATAATGTCTCTATTTCGGCACTTACACTGCTTCTCTCCATCCTCCATGGGTTTAAATTATCTAGATGGTTTTTTTAACTAGAGTCCCGAAAATAATAATAAAGCAATTTTACTCCAAGACAGTTCCCACTCCTGACTTGGTCATCGGAGGACCTTATATCTTTATTCTTTGGTCAATCTGTTGACAACCCGGCATTTACCAGGTTCGCTTAATAGTCAGTTGTCAACTTCAGGCTGTATGGTTTTTGTAGGACAAATCAAATGTTTCTGTCCTTCTCCCTGCCTTTATCCAAGGAAGTAAGAAAAAACTCTGAATTTTATAAAATCTTGCTTCACCTCTTGGTATGTTTATCAGGCTATCTCTTAAACATTCCAGTGCCTTATAGTGTCACAACATGTACAGAACATAGTCTAGAAGAAAGCACAGCATAGAAAATAAAAACTCTGCATCTAAACCAAAGCTCAAGGTCCTTGTGTTTAGTAGCATTTATAAACTTTTAAATATATTCAAACTAGATATCTACTTTAATTGGGTGTTTCTCATTACTTAATGCATGCCTAAGAAATTAAGATCTTCAAAGATTGTTGGTTTTATCATGGAGTAAATGTTAATGGTAATATTAGCCATATCCTTATATGGAAACATTTGTCCTTCATTGACCGAGCATTCAGTGCTACTTTCAGTTCAAATTTTAACCATTTTTCATTTAAAACAATTTTCAGGAAAATAGGTTTCCCAAGTCCAGTAACTGTTATTGTTATTTCTATTTGTTATGGGATCTTACCCATAATAATGGTCTATTCCATACGTAATAAATACTGTGCCTCAGGAGTAGGCAGGGGGTCAGTAGTTCAAGTCGAGTCAAGAGCCGAGTCAGAGGCAGTCCGAAACAGCGTGGCGTTCAGACAATTACTGCAAGACATTGGAATAGTGATACTGGTCGAGACTACATTGTTCTCTCTACTAAACCTGATTGTTCATACTAACACTTCTACTTCTCTGTATATATTCCGGTTTGTAATATATCTGTGTTATTCCATACCTGTGTTCGAATTCTTCTTTATTGGTTCTACCTTGGACTATCACCATGGTACAAGGAACCAGACCATAACACTATTATTGATGGATGCTTCTTTCCTAACCTTTTGTTTGAAGTAGTGTGGAATGTCAAGATCTTGATTATGTCATTATTTTCTCTTTGAGTTACATGTACTATCTATTTTAATTATTGCAGCTCTTGAAAATGCTAAAGTGATGTGGTATCTATTATTTGGTATAGTTCTTTATTTGTGATTCTGTAGTACCAAAAGAAGGTACTCGATAAGACCTACAGGCTTCATTCAATTGAAGTCACTTTTAATCATTGATCTGAGAAAGTGCTTGTATACAGTTGACAATTTAGATATTTCTGAATGGGTTTGGCACCATACATGACATCCATATGAAAGTCTCAATCTGATAAGGTTATTTAATGACCTGATGAGTTTTTAAAGGTAAATTACAAATGTATAAAAACAGTGAGCCATCTTCTATTTCCTCTGAAGAATAGACTGGTTGTTGTATTGATAGCTGAGGATTGTTCTTCATTAAGGCTCTAACCAAAAATACATTTTTCTGCTGTAAATCCATGGTTATGCTTCTTAAAACAATGTACAACTTAATTGGTTCATGACTTTTACTCACATATTAATCTTCTTTTAAGCTTAAATTTATTTCTATTTTTGTAGACAGTTTAAAATAAAATAACATTGCTATCCAGTATCATTCAAATGCTGGTAGCTGCTGACATCATAAGATTTGTTGACTAACTTCATTTACTTGCTTCTCATTTAACACAAAAACTGAACAAAGATGAAATATAAAAAGAGATACTCTTAAGTCTGGAATAGAAGGGTAGGTTGAAATAAAAGAGTAGGTTGGAAAATTCATTAAAAATTAATTTGAAAAGGAGAGAGTGCTTCAGAATATGCAGAAAAATAAAATAAATAGGTGGGAGAGATTTGAAAAAATAAATCCAAATTTAAATAGCTGACTCAACCTCTCTATTTCAGACACAAGAGCAAACTAATTTGAATTTTAATACTGTAAAATAATGCCTCTTATGAAAAAGATATTTTTTACAGGTGATTACACAAGGTCAAAATATAGTATCTGTTTTATTTCTCTAAATGAAGAGAATGTTACAGAATATATATTATTCTGAAAGTCTGTAATTGCATATAGAAGTCAGATTGTCCAATCAGAAAGCATAGAACATATTAGACAATGTAAATATATTACCTGGTAATTGTTTTGTTCTGACCAAACAATGATCTAATAGGAAGGCTACATGTTGTCTATATATAGCCATGTAGCATTACTAAAATGATATATTGTGCAATTCTCCTATATTGTATAAAACCATTTGCAAAGAAACAGCATTTATCAAATGAGGAACTTGACTGCCAACAATACAGCTATCAAATTCTCTTTTGTAGCTCTTAACAAGGTTTGTCTTTTTAATATCCTTACCAGCTTGTAAGATAGTTTCTTTGAGGTTTCATCTGTCCCCCTTTTGCCTTCAGTATGTGTCAAATCTTCAAAAATTTCTTTCCACAGTATGTGTCCTAGAAATTTCTGCAGTTGTTTTCTGATTCTAAGTAAAAGTGTCCTTTTTGTTCCCTTATCTTCCTGAAAATTTCTTTGTTGCCATTATGTTCAGTCCATGATATTCTTAGCATCATTCTGTAGAATCACATTTCAGTTGCTTCAAGTCTCCCCTTCATCTATAAGGAGTTTGTCCAGCATTCACTGCCATATTGGAGGACTGATATTACATAACAGCTGATCACTTATCTTCATTTCTAATGATATTTCCTTGTTTCTCAATACTTTGCTTAGTTTTTGGAAGGTAAATACTGTAAGCAGCACATGTGGGAATATGGATGCAACATCAATTAACCTACTCTTAATTGTAAGATTTGTGGGAAATCCAAATATGAAAGTGAGGCATATACATTTAAATTGTAACAGTTTTATTTCAATTTTGATTAACATGCAACTCAAGTTTGAAGATATAAAATTATCAAGTAATTAAAACAATTTTTTTATCACTATTAAATAAGTTTACATGAAGATCTTCATGGAAAATATCTAAATTATTAATATAATATAAACTGATAAAAAGGATGAGAAATTTTCATTTATTATGTAGATACATAAGATTAAATAAAAGGATTGCATCTCAGTAGGCACAAATATTGTTACAATTCTTGCAATCATGTGGAAGCTTTGCCAAAATGCTAGTCAAGAAATGATCAATCTTAGCTGTGCCCATGGGAAAGTCTGATGTCATGGAGGCCCAAAACTTTCTACAACTCCAGAATAGACATTAGTGAGGAAGCATTCTGATGTGCAAAATATGCTTATAAAACAAACATAGAGGAATTCTCAAAATATTATTTGTAATTTATCTGGAAAATTTCCAGAATATCTAGCTGTTTTCCTCATCTGGAATATAGTAAATAGACTAAGGAAAAGAAAAATGTTATTACTGTGAAGTTTCTAAGCCAGGCAAAAAATCAAAAATGGTTGGGTGAGGCAGTTATACACCAACACATCTAAAATGAATGGGATGAATAATTAACAACTGTTTTTAGGAATGAGGTAAACTTGGAATGTCCAAATGATGAAAGTTTGTAAAACTGTATATCTTCTTCACTATTATATACAATAAGAAGATATACAAGGTACTAGTTCAATTAATAAATGGTATGATATATACAATATTATACCAGTTATTAATTGAACTATTACCTTGGTATTAATTCATTGGTTTCTGGAGGCTCTTTGCATCTTTCTGAATCTGTATTTTCAACAGCGAGTTGTTTTTGTAGGGTTCAGCTCTAAATTCATCCCTTTTCTCCATAAACCAAAAATGGGATTTTCTTTTTCTATCAGAGAAACCTTTTAGTTGTACTATCATTACATGACTAAACAGGCTCCAATTACCCTAATATTTAGCCACAACTGAAAGGGAGGAGTGAATTTATGCTTAAACTCGGTTCATTTTTTCTGTCTTCCTCTCTTGTAACAGTTATATCACCTCTATACATTATTGGGGTCAATTAACAAATAAAATATAATCTGAATTAATACAAAGGAAATATTTGCTCTTAGCTCTTAAGAACTGAAATTTTTTTTTTCCTTTATTTAACTTGTTTACTTCCATATTGATTACAAAGATCATATCCGTCTTGGTGCTGAAGCTGATCTTATCTGAAATTGTTTGGAATGTATATTATATAAAATGGAATTAAAACTAGATATTTGTGAAAACACAAAAAGATTTTTCCAATTTTATTTTTTTAGTTTTGTTGTTTCTGCATAAAGAAAGATTTAGTATTGCAATGGATTTTAGTTTGTGCACAACAGAAGATATGTCATTAATCTGTTAACATTACAGAGCAAAGTGTGTACATAAATAGGCAGAAAATGGCTCAAAATAGAGCTTCTTTTGTAAAGTAAAGAATACTTATATTTCAGCAATGATATACACTGTTGGAAGATAAATCTACAAAACCATGAAGATGTGCCAATTTACCTAGATTAAATGTATAGGCAAAAAAAAAAGTGGTTTACACTAAATTTTATATCCACATTATCCCATTCCCTGACTCAAATATAAGGTGTGTATCAAAAGTATTCAAACCCAATATTAATACACTGTTTATTGTCCCCCAATTATAACACAGATATATTAGTATTTACTAATTTTTTAGTATATTTTCATCAGCAACATAGTTTACAAATTCAAGTGCCCTCTTTCTCGGTCATCCAGGGTAAGACGTTAAACTACGTCCAGCAGCAAGGCCTCTAATCAGGAGGTTTTGAGGAGCATGGAACCACCTCTTAATTGCTGGTGTTCCCAGGTCCACCCTGACCCGGGGTGGTAGCACCTGTTAGGGTCCCAGCTATGAGCAAATAGTTAACTATTACCAGCAATACTTTTTTGAGAAAAATTATTACCAGCAATACAATTTTGAAGGAAATATATTACCAGAAACAAATTTTTGACAAAACAAAATATTACCAGCAATAAAAAGTTTTGTCAGCATTAAATAACCCATTGAGGTCGATATGCCATAAAACAAAATAAACCAAACCAATCTAAACCAAAGAATACAAACTCTATTCATACAAATCTATCCTAAAAAATCTTGTTGGCATTAAATAACCCATTGAGGTTGATATACCATTAAACAAAATAAACCAAACCAATCTAAACCAAAGAATACATATTCTATTCATACGAATCTATCCTAAAAATGTTGTCGGCATTAAATAACCCATTGAGGTTGATATGCCGTAAAACAAAATAAACCAAACCAATCTAAACCAAAGAATACATACACTATTCATACAAATCTATCCTAAAAATGTTGACGGCATTAAATAACCCATTGTGGTTGATATGCCATTAAACAAAATAAACCAAACCTCTTTCTTGGAATATGGTGTCAACTATTTATTATCCAACCTGACTTGCAGCTCATACTCATACTCTCATCATATCAAGTTGGACACAGCACTGTTGTGACTTGATCTCCTGTCCACTACCACATTGTGGTCTAAACCTTTGTCATCTGGTCAAATTCTGCACTGAACTCGTTTTTCAATGGCTATCACAGCATATAGGAGTGGTCTATTACAACAGAACTCTACTGTGCCTGATGGTGTGACTTGTACTCCTCCCATCTCTTTTATTGTGTTCATCCCAATCAGCAGATCATGCCTAAGTAGCCTCTCACAAGTCACCAGTACATCAACCTTGGCAGGATTGCCTCCATTCAGGCTCACGTTGATTACCCCAACCCCGCAGATGTTAGGTTCTCTATTGATGGTTGTCCATATGCACAAACATTTTTGTCCATGATTGGCATACATCACTACTGGATAATGATTGGGAGCAATCAGAGTTAATGAGTGCTGTGCGTGGCTTCCCATAAATTTGGACCACAATTACTGGTAGTGCAAAGGAATTGTGACGATGCACAAAGGACTTGCTTGACCTGGCCTGACAGTCCGGCTACTCACCACTCCAAAGAACACTGCCAGCTTCTGTAGCACTGCCAGGTAAACATCAATGGATTCATCATGTTCCATCCAGCATACTATGAACTGCTCATATGCTGTGAACTCGTCCGTTGCAAAGGCCACATATAAGGCAGTCTTTATTTTGTCTTCATTCATCATCACCCTGTCTCTCAATTGCTGGTAGACGGTAAATGTGCCACCCATCAGTCTCAAGAGAATGACATGTTCTAGCTGCTTCACAATACACAGTCTGCAGATAAGTTCTGCTTTTTCCATCCATTCAACCACTGATCCAGTACCGTCAAACAAGGGAATCAGCCTCAGGTCAAAACCACAATCTGTCTCAAATGCTGAAATAGACAGAAGACTCTTCACAAGCTATGTCTTCTTTACCGCTTTCTCAGCTGTGCTACACATCCTCTAGCATTGTCTTCAGAGTTCCCTCATGATTTATTATTGTAATATACAATAATTGTGGCACAAGGCCAAAATGGGGTAGTGGGGTAAGGCTGGTCATCATTAACTATCTTATACCTAGCTAATCTGATTCACGAACCATTCATTCTTTACAATTAACTCATTCACCACAAGAAGTCATCCTTCACCATTTGCTACTACAGATACTACAATACTCCATATTTACAGGGAACCTGCAAAAACACCTCATGGCATAATAAATTTTTTATGTACAAATGTTCATATAAAAATATAATAATGATATGAAATGAGTGGGAGGGGATGAAACCCCCCAAAAAACAAACTAAAATATAACAAAATATTAAACTGAAAAAAACAGATGTTAGTAGGATCCATCCACCCCACAAAAAAATAAGTGTGGCCACTGTATTCTGTATTCAGACAAACTCAAGAAGCTCACTGACTAACAGAGAGGGAAGGATAAAATAAATATGGGCATGGGAAAATCAAAGACTGACCCAGTTGAGATGAAAAAGGTGTCAAAAACTATCTGGGAAGTTTTAGAATTTTTATTTGAACCATAACAGAAAAGGAGAAACCAGAACAGGTTGGGAACAACACTTACTCACATTAACTAGGCACACATAGAGAGTCTATCTTAACCAGGGGAGTGTTCAACAAGAAACCAGCCTGTTGTGACCAAGGGGACTTAAAAAAAAGAAAACTCAAGGTTAGCCTCATTCACATGAACCAAGCTCACTACTTTCATCCACTTTTCATTGAAATCTGTCAACACCAAACACTTTCTATCAGTTCTGACCAGAGGCTGATGAGGATAGCATTCATTTCATAAGATTTCCTCCATTTGTTTCATCCAAATCACCATTCTTGCAATGGCTAGTGTTAGAAACACCATTCGTTCCACCCCAGAATATGGAGGGGACACATTATTACATGCATATGCAAGATTGATGACCACAAGATTTTTGGGAACAATACAAGCCATCAACTCACTGACATAGTCCCAGAATGGGTGCATCTGAGGAGAATTGTAGAAGCATGTAAGCTGTTTCATCTAAACCAAGGTCACACCAATGACAGTCAGGCAAATCCACCCATCTCCATACATATAGGCTATACATTGAGAGATAGCACATTGTGAATCAATCACCAGGTAAGTGAAAACTCAGGGTTGCTGAAGTAATTTGCCATTGGCACTCAAGACCAGAAGGATGTAACTCAGCTGCCGACTAACCAAGCCACCCACAGAGTGGATCCTTCATGAACCCCTACACTAATTCTTGATAGAAGACTCTCTTAGGCCATGAAAAGTCACTGGACCAAAGAATGACTCTTAAGGATTCTTTGAAAAATCTCAACTGATTCCAGGGCTTATGACAATGCTCAGGTGTAAGGGTGGGGCTAGGGAAGACGTCCCTAACACCTCCATCCAAGATTGAGTCCTCTGTCAACACGGAACATAGGAAAGCCAACCTTGAGGCATTTTGATGACTCACCAAGTGTGGCATTCCCATCACCCCATGACATGGATGTTGGGCACAGATGTCTCTGCTGACCTTATACTTGTGACCATCCCACAAGAGGTAGGACAGCAAGCACTCAATCACCTTCCTACGGTCTTTACAGAGAGGGAAGAGAGAAAACTGGCAAAGGATGACAGGAAAGATGTAAGTGGAATACACCTTAGCCCTACCCTTCAAGGACAACCGCCTTCGGAGACAAGTTCAGACCAACACTCCAACCTTTGCCTGTACTTCTGACCAATTCTCTAGCTGGAGCCCAGGCCTGAACAACACTCCAAGAATGTGGATGGATCTGTCAGTCAAACCAAATAGCCCCGACAGTGACCCCCTTACAAGCACCTAACCGCAATGTGGTAGATTTGATGTGGTTAATCTTGACCCCATGACCTTTTTGTACCATTTGAGGACCTTCTATATCATCTCAATGTCACTGTGGCATGATATGAAAATGCATACATCATCAGCCTATGCAGAAACCTTAAGACAAGTGCCACCAGGAACAGTGATTCCATGTAGGGCCAGACTGCTTGCCCTGTCCCTCAGCCAGTGAAGGAGAGGGTCCAATGCCAAATCAAAGAGTAGGCAAAACTGACAAACTGACAGAGACAGTGTAAAAGTGCATGTACCACAGCATTGGGAGAGCAATACAGAAGGCTAATCAACCTGAAGAAGTTGGGTTTGAATCCAGCAGCCAGATACCAATGTTTGACCCTATCAAATGCCTTAGACTGATCCAAATTGATCAGCGCAGCTTGCTCATTATCTTTTACACCCTCTAGGATCATGCAGATCAGATGCAGGTTCCTCTGAATTGTTCATCACTTAATAGCACAAATCTGCTCAGGTCCTAACAGAATCTTGACAACTGACTTCAAATGCTCCATCAGGATCTTAGCCAAAATCTTTAACTCTGTGTTTAGCAGAGTTATGGGCCTGTAATCATCTAATTCCCACCTACCATCCTTGCCCTTTTTCAACAGCATGATTACAACCCTCGAGATCCAGTTGGGGATAGACCCATGCCAGACCCAGCTGCAGCAACTCAAACATGCTTTGTACTAAGTAAGCCATGCTCTGCATTACTACAAATATCTCACCAGTCTCTCCAAGACAATCACTGATTTCACTGCCTTTGTTATTATTTACAAATTATCATGAATTACTATCTGATTTGTAGAGTAGACGAAATTGAACAATATCAAATCAAAGGAGCAAATGACAAAATTAAACACACTATGCAAGGGCTCTGCACAGCCTTCCAGGGTTTCAAACATACTTCAAATTTTCAATTTAATAAAAATAAATAGCCAATATAATCAGCTCCCATAAATATCAGCTCCTGTAAATAAACACAGGATTCTGGAGCCTACACAAAACCATAAAAACCAAACATTCATTCAACTCCATAGAAGGACAGACAGCTTTAAAGAGACATGTATCAACCTCATCAAAGCAACAGTGAACTCCCTTTGATCTTGTCTCTCAACTCCATTTTCCATCTTCCTCACTGAAAGACTATTCATATTCATTTCCTTATAGTCAAAGAGAAGAAATTTCTAACTTGCATTTCATAAGTAATTTAAGTTAAAATTTGTGTATCCTATATTTAAATAAGTATCATTTTATTTGAACACACAACAATCATTTCTCTCATTTTTTCAAATGGTGACCTAAGGAATCTTTTCCCAACAGATTCCCTATTGGAATAAAAATACCCAAGACAAAGAAATTTTTCAGAATAATTTGTCACCCATTCCTAAGTAGTTAAGAATTGAGTGCCTATTAATGAATGTGTATGTATTAGCAGAAAACCACTTCTAAGGTAGACATATATGTGTTGCAAAAAATAAACAATATTTTAGTAATAATAAATGCAGCTTTAGCTGGGAAAAGTAATTTTCAATTTTTATCACCATATATTAACAGCATAATATAGCATAAAAACTAATAGAGAAAAAAAAAACATATCTATTTAGATGGGCTAAATTTAAAAACCAGCAAATATTAATGGCTTCAATGTAAAAAGAAAAAAACTACTGGTTTTAGCATATCTTCCTTATATTTGTTGGATTACCACCCTAATCAATAAAATCTCACTGCAGCGAGACTTTGGAATTATCATCTCCTGATAATTTAAAGGTAGCGTGAGATTTGAAAGTGACTTTTCATGGTGAAAGGTTGTATTCTTTTCACTCCTGCAAAATGTGAGTAATCAACTACAGACATTTAAAGTTGCTTTGAACTTTCCACATTTCATTTCATAACTTTTCTTTTGTAAAATGTCCTGACAATATATTTGTTAATAATTCCTTGTTCAAATTCTATGTCTTATTATTCCTTTGGATTTATATGAGTCTGCCAAAAATTGTTAGTAGGTCAAATGTACCAGGTGCTTATGACTTCTCATCAAAAGAATATATATAACCAGTACATATTCTAACTCTTTTCTCATACACAGATATGTCTCTCATTCCAGCCTAAGGACATATACAGTGCAACCCGGATATAAGATACCCGGATATAAGAGAAACCCGGATATAAGAGAGATTTTATCTGGTCCCAAATTAGAGCCTGTGTTAAGGCATATAAATTAGACCAAACCCGGATATAAGAGAAACCCGGATATAAGAGACAGTATCCGGTCCCGACAACTCTCTTATATCTGGGTTACACTGTATTATAGAGGGTGAAATGCATAGTTTTCCACTTTGTCAAATTATTTACCTATTATTTATATATGTGTGTGTGTGTGTGTTTATATATATATATATATAAAATGAGTAGAAAAAAATAAATGAATGTTTGAACATAAGTTCAAACCTAAATACTGTAGCATTCACTACAATTAGAGCACTCTACATCAGAATATAGATAGAGCAGTAATATATCAACTAAAACCCCCAAATGATAAAATTTTCGCCCCAAATAATTCTAGCTATTGAATACCAATTCTATGCTGCTTCTTGGTGTTGCTGTTTTATACCTTGCTAACCATTACATTCTACTCATCAATCAGAAGTTGAGGGTCAGATTGCATAAAAGACATTTATTGTTCTTATTTCTTTCACTGCACTACCGTCTCTGTCCTTTTATATAATTTTTTATTTTGTTCTAGGAAGGCACAACATGCATCTTCTCAATTTCTCAATAATAGCCAATTCCCTTCTTATTACTTCCTTCTTCACCTTGGGCATTCATTGTGTTTCTGCTTCAACACAAACTTCAATAGCCTATGAATCACTAAAATTATTTGGCATAAAAATTTTAGTTACTCACCGAATCCATCCATTTGTGTTTTTACTCACATCGTTTTTTGATGTATTAGCTTCCAGCAGCTTCATTCTTAGAACCAAACAGAAGGACTATCTGTGCATATGATTTGATTATAGTGGTGAAGGCTTCTGCAGAACTGACCACACTTTTTGGAAGAGCTGAATACTGAGAACTAGTGCACAGTATGCCCCAATGTCCCCAAACGACCCACCTCAGGTTTTGAATTCAGTGATTTCCTTCTTTTAGAACATAAGCAACCCAAGTGTATTTAACCCCCAACCCCCACCATTGGGAGGAGAAGTGATGGATTCATACTTTTCCAAAAAGATTATTAGCACGTAAGAGTATTAGCATGTGAATGTTATGGTCGTATCATGTTGAAACTCTGGTTCTCATCAATCACTGTATTTAAGCAACATTGTGCTTGCTTAGTACCTAGATGGGTGACTACTTGGAAATACCAAGTGCTGTCAGCTTGGAACTGTGGGTGGTGCAATGGATAACAGCTTGGAATGAGAAATCAGAGAGCCGATTCCAGTCAACTTTGTCACATTCACTTATGCGTAAATACCATTGGAAAAAGTATGAATCTGTTGTGTGGAGATGTGAATCATCAACTTCATTTAAAGTGAATGAAACATAAAATATAAATATATGAAAAATTCAAACAAAACTTTGGATCAAGGGGAGATAACTTTTTGTCTCACGCTACAAATATATTTTTTCTGCCTCCAACTATGGTTAAAGCAGGGTTACAGCTAACATCCAGCTAGGAGATGGAAAACTCCTATCCCAAAAAAGCCAGCAATTGTAGCATTTATCTGAAATATGTCTCACAGTTCACCAGTACAGACATGGTGCTTTTATGGAGTGAGTGTGCATTGCACGTCAGAGGCAAATGATCACTTTTTTAAACAATTTACTCGTTTAGTAGGGTAGGTCGATTTTAAAACCAGACTCTTGGACAGGGTCAAGATAGTTGGGACATGATATCATAAAACCACATACAAAACATTTTACATTAAAATTTTGATTCAATTTGAGAAAATGGAAATGTAATTATAATCAAATTAATTACTATCTCTGATATTGTCGCAGTGTTATCTGAAATAAATAACCAGGCCGGATAACATGCTAAGAACTAAAATCAATTTAAAACTGAGGTTTAATATCACAGCTATTTAAAAGGAAAACACTTGTTTTGTCATATAGGAAAATCCAACATGGCGCTTGAACAAAATATTTGGTGAAAAAATCCCATTCATCAGTAACATTTAAACCCCTCATAGAATGCAAAGTTCTCAAAACAAACCTGTGCCAAACTGTTTTCCTAAACCCTTGATGTCTTGGCTGTCCGAAAATGACAACATCAAGATGAAATAAAGGAAACTGACCATGGAAAACACAATTATGTGCAACAAGTTTTCAATCAATCAGTTCTTTCTGCATGTTGTCAGGCCATTTTATTGGCTCTAGACAGATATTGTTTAGTTTGTACATGGAATTATTCACTGGTAATTAATCTTCAATTTGGCAATGAAAAATGTCACTCAGGGGTTAGCATTAAGAAATTATGGCCAATTTTCTGAGAAAAATCACTTTTTTATGAAAAAATATATTTTTTCATATCAAAACAATTTTTTTTTTTCAAACTTCAATCCTTTCTCTTTAAGTTGGTGTGAACATCATTGAATAAAAGGAACCACTATATTTCTTGAAAATACTGGAAAAGATAAACATATAAAATAGTATTGCATATAATTGTTATAAAAAATAGTATGCTTTATAAATTTTACTTTAAAATAAATTATTTAAATTTACATGCAGTTAAAAAACTAAAAGCAATATTGATGTATTCAAATCACAGGTTATCAATTAAAAACTATTTTTTAGTTTATTTTTCTTTCCGAAAGAAATTTTTGACAGTAAAAACCTTCATAAATCATAAACAGTTTAAACATGTCCTAATTTATTTTAAGCAATAGTTTTTATTTTGGAGAAAAACTAAAAGACAAAAAACATCGGTTTCTCTTTTTATTTTTAATGAACCAGATTTAAATTTCATGGATGATTATTTGCCTTTTAATGTTATATTAGCAAGCATTTTATTTTTATTTTACATATATAAGAAGCTTTTAAGAAATATAAGTTAAAAAAAATTAATTGTAAATTTTTTAAGTAAATTTTACCTCTCAATTTATATTTTAAAATTATAAATTGAGAGGTAAAATTGCAGATTAGGACCCGGAAACCAATTTAAATAAAAAGCATCATTCCTGGTGTCAAAAAGCCTGATTATTCCAAAAATAGCATTTAAAATTTGCAGAAACCTATCATTTAACAGTTATTGACAATCTTAGTTGGGCCTTATTTGCATCTCAGTTACAGCCTGACCACCATTACTGGCCTTAATGCGCTGGTGACCAATTTAAATAAAAAGCATCATTCCTGTGTAAAAAAAAAAACAAAACCTGATTATTCCAAAAACTTAAAAATTTGCAGAAATCTACCGCAATCTTTGTTGGGTCCTGGGTACAGCACGGCTGCTCTTATGGGACTCAATTACTTCATGAAAGTTTACCCATTTACTGGATAATAAAAAAAAAAAAAGTAAAACATTGCTGTTGTAAAAAAGCCTGATTAAAATTTGAGGAAACTCTACCATTTAACTTTATGAGATATGAGAAAAAATATTTTTTTAACAAGATTTTCTAAAAAAAAAAAAATAATAATTTCATTCATTTGTGAATATCCTAAAAGACACAAATAAGATCCAATGTGGGAAATTTGTCCTGGTTTTCCCACATGTTAAAAATATGACAGAATCAATAAAAGTAACAACGGATTGAAAGATTAGAGTAGACAATTCTTTCTTTTAGGTGGAAGAATAAAGACTCAAACTCCTGCTTGGAGTGTAACATAGATGAAGAAAATTTTTATTTAAATTTTATATATACAAAAAAAGGTAAAAGGATATATGCAAATACAAGAGAAAGAAAGAGAGAAGAAAATTCCTTTAACAATGGAAGAAAAAATGATCATAAAGGCTTGCTCAAAATATTTCTTTGAGCACTTAAAAGTTCTTTAAGTATGTAACACTCACATAGATTTCTTCAAAGCTCTTGTTGAGGAGGAAACTTTGTAATTGAGTGAGTTTGTACGCTGACAACAGGAATTTCTAGGTGCAAGGAAGCAGATCTCAGTTAGTTTTTTTAGTAGAGGGCCAACATTCTGCGTTTAGAGCCTAGCAGGTAGATCTCTTTCTTGAAACAGGTTCTTAAGATGACTGGTGTTCCCTTGCTGACCTGTTGTTATCACAGACGATGTCAAGTACTCACTGCCAAAAAGGCGCATATTCTTCATTTTTATCGAGATTAGAAGGCTCAGAAATATCAGGAACTTTTCCCTACAAAATTGCTATACACTTTCCCAACCCTCTCATTTGTCAGAAAATATATTCTTATCTCTGATAAGAATCAAAATGTTTGGGAGCTGCTTTTTGGAAGCAAAGGTCCAACAAGTTGTGAGCATTAATGACTTTATAGTATAATGATCAGGGCAAGGATGGTCAGATTCCTTTTTATATTTTCCAGCTCTCTAATTTGTCAGAAAATATATTCTTATCTCTGATATAGATCAAGGCTTTGGGAGCTGGATTTGAAAGCAGGGAAGAAAGTTGAGGCAAAGATCAGAAAAGAGGCTAAAATGTGAACTTGTAAAACATTGTAGTAATGGTTCTCAAATTAAATTCAGATACCAAATAAGATTGTCAATATCTCCTAAATGGTAGGTTTCTGCAAGTTTTAATTGCTATTTTTGGAATATCAGGCTTTTTGACACGAGGTTAAATTGGTTTCTGGGTCCTAATCTGCAATTTTAACAACTGACAGTGTAGCTTAATTTATTATTATTTCCTAGAGTAATATTTTTTCAAATGTTTTATTAAAATGTCTGAAGAAGAATGCAATACAGGGGAGATGTTTCCTCTAGATTCGGAGCATCTCTTGCTAATGACTTACTCTTGGATTTACAGGCCTTTTTAACACAGGATTTGGTTTTAAAAATATAATTGATAAGTCAAAAATAGACAATAGATGAAAAGTAATGACACATGAAGAACACAATCAAAAAAAGCTTGTCTGTTTAGAGGTTGATAGAAAGATTAATAAAGAAACATTGTTGTATAAAGAAGTTACAGGGGAAAATGGTGACATTAAGCTAAAAGAAGGAAGTAGACCAGAACACCATATAACATTTACTCAAGCGACAGGAACTGAGACTGGAAAGTATTAGGTTGGTGCAAAAATAATATCGTTTTTTGACGTAAAAAAATACGTCAAAAAACGATATTATTTTTGCACCAACCTAATACCTGATTCATAGAGTAGTTTCAACTAAAGGTGCCACTGGTGTTGCTATAACAGAAGAAGCTTTAGTGTTTTGGAAGAATTTGATAGTAGACACTAGTCAGCCTTAAGGCTGTTCTTCTGGACAACACAAAAATATAAATACTGGATGTAAGGCAGGCCATGTAACTTCTCTGGAGAAGAAGCTCCATTGAAAATTATATACAATTGGCTATTCACTGCATAAGAATGTGCTACCATTCAGCGCTTTTTTTTAATATGTTGATGGTACAACAACAGGCCCGATTGCCTTTAGAGGCCAACTACGTAAATTGTGTGAAAGGGACTATCATGATTTGCCACAAGTAGAATTTATGAAAATCAGTGGCCCTCTTTATAATACTGGTTAGAATTAATCAGTCTATTCTAAAATGGAATTTGTGAGCCTGCAACCACTGAAAAATTTTCAGAATATGAAATTCAAGCATCTCTTACAAATAACACAAAATTAGAGTTGACTGATTTTTCTTCACATTCTCAGTGTATTGAAAGAGCAGTGAAATTAACATCTGAAGCTTCTCATGTTGCTTACAGATTTAAAGAAAGACATTCTTGCAAAAACCTTATGTCCTCAACTAAGACCTTCCTTTGTTTCTAAAGGCTCTTACACTGAAAATTTTGATGATATAATTATATAAATATTTGAATTGAATTAGTTTTCATGTAATATAACATTTATTTATTAAAATAGCAAACTTTTTTTATTTACTGTTGAAATAATAACATTTTTCAATCAAATATTGCCAAAATGAATGGCTTTTAAACGCATTTTCAATGGCGATTTTTGATTGCATTTCCTCAAAAGGAGTTTAAAGTTAAGAATCTAAAATTTGGTGTGAGTTTTTATCTCATTAACTCCCAACTACCTAGACTTGTCCAAAGTTTATTTTGGTAAAAAAAAGGGTAAAATTGACCTACCCTATTGTGCAGGTTGTTTAGTAAATTTAAAAAAAATTTACTGAATCCTCATCTGTTGTTATTGACAGGAGAATCCATCCATATGTATACAGGGTGTAAATAAAGTAACTACCATATTTGAAACCAAAATAGAAGGAAAGCAAAATGAGATATAAAAATCAAGCAATGAGTGAAATTGATATTTCTCAACAGATGAGTGACTCAATGCAAATTTACAATCTTTTATGAAAATTTCAAACAAAGTTTTAATACATTGCACATGCTATCAGATTTACCTTTTCTTCAGTGAAGTGTTTTAGGTTATAAACCCCATTCTTAATATGCTCCCACCCTCCACCACAAAAAATCTGGAGGTGTGATAGATGGGGATTTACTGCTAAATAAGTGGTTCTGCAATCTCAAGCCATAAATGGGGTAATTTTATATCCAAAATCTGATGACACAGGAGTTATGTGCAGGTGTACTACGTTACTGAAAGACTGCTGATTGCAATTATGGAAAAATGAAATGAAGACATTACCATCTAGGTCCGGTCCTTTCTGTGGGTGAGTTACTGCCCACCGAAATATTTTAATTATTTTTTGATTTGTTATTAAAAAATATTTTATACGCATACATTATATATATATATATATATTAGGTTGGTGCAAAAATAATGTCGACATTATTTTTGCACCAACCTTATATATATATATATATATATATATATTGTTTTTCTTTTTTTTATTTTATTTAAAATGTTACTTCATTTGCATTAAGTGGCTATAACTATCAACACAAGTGGTATTATATCTACCTATATAGTGGCTGTCCATCTAGGTATATAGAGGATGTCCATCTATTGGGGCAGCTAGCCAATCCATATTGCAGACACTTGCTCAAGCACATTTGTGTTTGTTCAAAACCCACAAAGTCCACTTGTAGTTTATACTGCAACTATGCTGAGCAGACTTTAGTTACAGTTTCTGGGAGAGAGTGTGTTATCTAGTGTGATCAACAGTCTGAACAAGGACAGCACACTCAAACTCTCAGTCATGATGACTTGTGACTTTGTGCTAGCACAACCACTGATGGCTCCCTAATGGTTCCCTCTACCCACTTTCACTCACAAAGCTCGGGTCAACCCGTTGTATGGTTTTCAGGCACTTTCCAAAGGTACCACACGCTGGGATCATCTCCCCTCCAGACGGATAACATCAAGAAGTTACCTTCCTGACAAACCAACGCTGGTAAGATTCAAATCTGGATCTCATGGTCAGAAATGAATCATTCTAACCACTCAGCCATATGCCCATATATATATATATATATATATATATATATATATATATATATATATATATATATATATATATAAGTGGGTACTGGGTGGCGACAATCTGTTCCATGCTTGAATGCAGTCTTCAGTTGATGAAGATTGCATTCAATCATTAGACAGACTTCCCTTACTTGGTGTTGATCTCACAGTTCATTTTTATATTTTCATATACTCTATTCCTGATATTGAACAGTTGTACTCATAACAGTATAATCTAAAACTCATGTGCTTACATGAGTCTTATAAGCATAATCATTTATATATATATATATATATATATATATTTAATTGATCAACATTATATAGAGATATTCATTACTATATGATTAAATATTCACTATTTTAAGATTTAAACCCATAAGGAACATTTTAGCAGACTATTCTCAGTGTGAAATTAAAGCATATATTACAATTTATGCATAGGCTCTATTATCATATAATTCTGCTTGTTCCTTCATTCCTTGGTTAGCCTATACATTATGCCTTACCAATATAAGTAATGGACAATTCAGTTTTGATAGCAATGAAAAGGACATATCAAAGACATTGACTTCAGTGAGAAAAAGAAAGAAAGGGAAGATAAAGGAGGTGATAATACACTCATGCTTAATGTCAGCATCAGGGAAATGGAAAAACTTGTCATTGTACAATCTTATTTCCTTAAATAATGACCTACATTCATACTTGTAATTATTATTGCAATAATTTGTTTAAAGTTATGAAGTTCAAATATTTAATGATTCAATAGGGGAATTTCCATAGGTATTTTGTAATTGTAGAATTTGCAGTGAGCTTACTTATTCATTAAATATTATGATACATCAGAAAATTCAAACCGTAAAACTGTCATGTTCACAGGTACTGCTAGTTTATTATAATTATAGCAAATTTAATACTCCTGCCAATGCTGGAAAAGCAGCAAAAATACTGAAATTAATAAGAGTGATGCATATAAGGTTGACTAACTCATTGGACTTGGGTATTTTTTGTGTAATGCCATATTAGCAAATATAGCTGCTCTAGAACATTTACCGTTTTCACTGCCTTCATTCCCATCTGCAAATTGTATTAAACTACTATCAAATTCGATGCCAAAGTTAGAATACCCAGGGCAAGGAAATTTTTTGTCAATGTTTTCCACCATCTTCAGCCTGCACAGATTGTCTTGAATCAATATCTGATTGACACTCAGGATGCTGCAAATTTCTTGTGAGCCTATCCAATTCACCTCCAGAGTAAGAATATTCAGAATGAAGAACATTTTTGAGTGATTTCTTCTCATTTGCACTCATTACTTTCTTTGCCTTCAACATTTTTTATGAATTGTATTGAATCAAGACTTGATTTACTTCAAGTGTAATAATACTTATGACAAATAATTTCATCACCTGCTTCCAAACTGCTGGTAAATGATGAAGATTTATTATTATTGTTGTTGTGCTTTTCTTTGCTTTGTGTAGAATGAGTTGCACCCAAGTATCAACCAGAGATTTCGAAAGACAAGTTTTTTTCGTATCAGAATATGCAAACAGAGGAGGTACAAATTTTTGAATTAATATTTGCTATATCTGATCACATGATGACTGTACAATAGAAAATTTGACTTCTTCCTGATTTTTAATATTTGCTATATAGTCATTAGATTGAATCATAATTTTGATATATTTATTTAATAAATCCTAAATAAACAATTACTACAAAAATAATACCCTTAACGTCAAGTGGGTAATAAGAGAAGTATTTCAATAATAAAGTCGATTTTAATATTAAAATATTAGGATAGTAAACATAAATTCGGTTTTTAAAAGGTGCCATATATATAGAAACATATTGAACATGATTAAAAAAAACTGCTATTAAATCTTAGTAGAAATATAGAAATTAAAAATCATAGTCAACCTACAATTTAAGGCAAATTCATATAAAATGTGATAGATCAACAACTGTGATGGAACAACAAATGAGATGGCATAAAAGATTATACAGTGTAACCCGGATATAACAGAATTGTCAGGACCGGAGAAGAAGTCTCTTATATCCGGGTTTCTCTTATATCAGGGTTTGGTCTATTTTGTTTAGGTAAGTATGGCTCTAATTTGGGACTAGAGAAAATCTCTCTTATATCCGGGTCTCTATATATCGGGGTTACACTGTATAAACATATTCACAGATAAAGGCATTTTTTAGATTTTTTTTTTTTTTGCATTCACTCTACTATTAAAAATACTTCTCCTAGACTAGTTGCCACCTCAAGGTAAGAGAGCCCAGTCAACCTTACTATTTAACCCATAGCTTGTGTGAAAAAAAAGAATAATAGATATTAAAGATATTGAACAGAATAATTTTATTTTATTTTTTAAAAATTCCAGTTGAAATTATAAAATTTAAATGGAAATGGTAAAAAATAGTGTTACATATGTACTTTCTTTCTTCAATATTAATCTCATATGTGTGTTTCTAATACCTACAGAAAATAGAATGTTGCTTATGGTTAATACATGCATAACTGTTTACATACACAGAGACATATTTGCATATTTTACAGAAAGTGTAAAAAAAAAGGAATGAAATTTCTATTTTATAAATAAAATGATTTATTTAAAAACAAAACAGATTATGGAAAGGATAATGTTTGTTGATATAGAAAAAATGTTTCTACCAATTTAAGTAGAAAATTTATAGGCAAAAACAAAACAGATTATAAATATTTATCTATACTTATATAATGTCTGTCAATCAATCCAAACAGTAAGCTATTTTTCTATGATTCCACATCCACTGTTTTCTAATATTGTGTCTGACAACTTAAGTTAGAGTAAATGTATCAAGGTACAGTGTAACCCGGATATAAGAGAGTTGTTGGGTCCGGAGAAGAAGTCTCTTATATACGTTTTTTTTTTTTTTCCGGGTCTGGTCTATTTTATATACATTAACACAGGCTCTAATTTGGGACCAGAGAAAATCTCTCTTATTTCCAGGTCTCTTATATCCAGGTTACACTGATTATTATTATTATTATTAATAATAATAATAATAATAAGAAGAAGAAGCAGAAGAAGAAGAAGAAGACATGCTTGGAAGTACAGTGTAACCCAGATATAAGAGAGTTGTCGGGAGTGGAGAAGAAGTCTCTTATATCCGTTTTCTCTTATATCCAGGTTTGGTCTAATTTATATACATTAACACAGGCTCTAATTTGGGACCAGAGAAAATCTCTCTTATATCCGGGTCTCTTATATCCAGGTCACACTGATTATTATTAATAATAATAATAATAATAATAATAAGAAGAAGAAGAAGAAGAAGAAGAACACATGCTTGGAAGTACAGTGTAACCCGGATATAAGAGAGTTGTCGGGGCCGGAGACAAAGTCTCTTATATCAGAGTTTCTCTTATATCCGGGTTTGATCTATTTTATATACATTAACACAGGCTCTAATTTGGGACCAGAGAAAATCTCTCTTATATCAGGGTCTCTTATATACAGGTTACACTGATTATTATTATAATTATTATTAATAATAATAATAATAATAATAATAATAATAATAAGAAGAAGAAGAAGAAGAAGAAGAAGAAGAAGACGACATGCTTGGAAGTACAGTGTAACCCGGATATAAGAGAGTTGTCGGGACTGGAGAAAAGTCTCTTATATCCGTTTTCTCTTATATCCAGGTTTGGTCTATTTTATATACATTACAGGCTCTAATTTGGAACCAGAGAAAATCTCTCTTATATCAGGGTTTCTTATATCCGGGTTACACTGAAAAATACATGCCTAGCAAAATTCTCTTATCCCCTAAACATGCATACTCAGCTATATTGACATATTTAATCATATATTACTGTATAAATGCAACACACACACTCACAAAACAAAAACTGACAAAAATACTGCTCTATGATATGAGCTCCTGCCACATTTTTTTTATGTGTATACAATGGATGAGGGTGCAAAAAAGTACTCAGCCCAAAAAAGAAGACTTAGCCCTCAAAAAATTTCAATATTTGGTTATTTGTTCACATTTTTTTAAATAGTTTTGGCTGAGAACTTTTCATCCACCTCTGATGAAACAAAGGAATATAGGTTCGAATCCTGCTAGAGAGCTCATATTTTTCTTTAATAAGATTCCTTGAATATTTTATCCAGTAGACAAAAATAAATAAATACACTTTTTAATAAATAAATAAAACATTTACTTAAATATGGGTATCTACTAAAAATAATGTTTAAATAATAAAATCTGTTGAGTTAATAAATAAAAATTCATTACTTCTTTAGAAATTGCTTTGTTTATGTTAGGATATGAAGCTGAGCAGACATGAATGTTTCAAGAGTCAGAAAAAAGATTCATGTTTATAAGGCACTATTCAACTTTGCTTGATCATTGACACACTTCATGGCCAAGATGGTCTTAAGCATGTCGGATATAACGTGGTTTCACCTGTCCAGTGGGATGCAGGTTCAAATCCTGCCAGAGAGTGCATATTTTCTTTAATAAGATGTCTTGAATATTCAGGCCGATAGATGAAAATAAATAAATATACTGTTTAATAAATAAACAGAGGATCTACTTAAATATGGGTATCCACTAAAAATAACATTTAAGTGACAAAAAATATAGTTATAAAACTATATTTTTGTATGCTATATTTATGGGTTAAATTGCTCAGTAGCAGAGATAGAGCATAAAAGTAGACACTGTGGTCAACACCGAGTGGTGATAGTTTGTTTCATACTTGAATGCAATCTTCAATTGATCTGTGTTGACCATAGTGTCCACTTATATACATATATATATATATATATATATGTCTTTCCTATTATTTTAATATATATATAAGTCTTTCCTATTATTTTCCTTTATAAGTCTTTCCTATTATTTTAATATATATATATATATATATATATATATATATATATATATATATATATATATATATTAAAATAATAGGAAAGAACAATGAGATTTATAATTCAGAGTTCTGAGCATTTATTTTTATTTTTAAAAGTACAAAATTGAAACCTCAATTTAAATTCAATCATACAAATTAAACTTAAAATACAAAGTTCCATTCGATTATCAAGCAATGCTAAGATTCTTAGCATCGCTTGATAATGAAATGGAAATTTGTATGATTGAATTTAAATTGAGGTTTCAGTTTTGAAACATGGGAATTTCAGTGTTGTGATGATTATATATTAAAAAGAAAGACAAATATAATACATATATATATATATATATATATATATATATATATATATATATATATATATATATATATATATATACCTCCAGTGTATAGAACACAAGCAGATTTTGATATTAAATTTTAGGGCAAAAATGTGTGACATATACATGATAAAATATGGCACTATTGCTTGGGTGTTAGTTATGAAAGAACCTTTAGTATAAGAATGAAGGCATGCATGCCTCCAATTGGCAACTGTATTTTGTTGTCCAACAATAATTACCATTTTCAGTTTACAGACTTTACTAGTTGGTGATAAATGCCTCAAGATGGTACAAAGTTAAACTACTGTACCATTTCTTGACTGGTCAAATATGGATTTGCTACCATCACTTGGCACAAGTGACTGATCACCAATGCTTGTGCCATTCAAGGCTCATCTAATGTTTCAAATGTGTCACAACAGAATAAACCACTCATAAGTTATCATCATGCAGACAGCACTTTCTATGAATGCTTCACTGATTCTGTGTATCAATTGAGCTGAACAAAGATCTATTTTGAAAGCATAGAGTAGGTATATCCTCAATTAATCACAAGAAATCAATTTCTTCTTTTGACATTAGGAATCCTTTGATGTTAATGTAACCAAATATAATGACGTATATATATATATATATATATATATATATATATATATATATATATATATATATATTATATATATATATATATATATATATATATATATATATATATATATGAAGAAATATAGTCTTAAGGTGTGCTATATTTATGGGATAAAGTGCTCAATATCAGAGATAGAGCATGTGTAAATATAAAAGTGAACATAGAAGTCAACACTTAGAGGCGACAGTCAGTTTCATGCTATATGCAATCGTCAGGACACATGTGCTGTTATTTTGGCAGGAACAGTTTTTAGATCGAACCAAAAAATCAGACGAAAAAATACCTATAATTGTTATATAACGATAAAAAAAAAAAAAAATAATAATAATAATAATAAAAAAAAAAATAAATTAAAAATTCATCCAAGTAAATAAATAAACAAACCAATCCCGATAAAGTTACCATTAGAAAAACAAATAAAAATAATCAACCCAAATAAACACAAATTAAAAACTGTTCCTGCCAAAATAATAGTTAGAACAAACTACAACAATCAACCCCAAAATCGAATAAATAGCTTTAATTAAATTCTTAAACCAAAACAAAACTATTAAATAAGTGACATAAACAAATTTTTATTACGTTAATAAAAACATCGATTAAAAAAAAAGTAAAATAAAATAAATAAATAAATAAATAAAATAAGAAACAAAAAATAAAAACAAGCAAAATAATTTAATCCAAATAAATAAATAAATGACTTCCGGTAAAACAACCGCCATCATAGACTTCCCACATTGCACCACTGACCCGTATATATATAAATAGCTGAGAAAAATAACGGCACATGTGGCCTGACGATTGCATATAGCATGAAACAGACTGTCACCCCTAAGTGCTGACTTCTATGTTCACTTTTATATATATATATATATATATATATATATATATATATACCCAAGTATAGGATTGGTGTATACGGAATAAATTCCAATAACCAACAATTACTATTCTTAAAAGAGTGCTCAATATATAATAGAGCAAATATAATTATTTATTTAAAAATTATAACATAAATATGTTTGTAGTAATTTTATAACATATTTGTTATAATTTTTAAATAAATAATTACATTATATATATATATATATATATATATATATATATATATATATAAAAAATCTCATACATTGTGTGCTGGTGCTAATAAAATAGTGTTTGATGTAATATAACAGAGCTATTAAGTATATATTAATAAACTATTATAACTCCCTATTGTAAGGATATTGTTATAGCACACACTGGGTATGACGTAACTTGGTATAATGTAATTCATTAAGTATTGTCTATACGTAATGCTTAGCCTATTGAGATAATACCTGTATAGTTAGTATGAAGATTCCAATATGACTACTCATGACCTTATAACATGAAACTCTTTATAGTATTGCATGAGTTCGTATAGTCACCAGGGGTGTACTCTTTACTCCACAACATTTCCTCACTTTTGAGGTTACTACTTTATTAAGTAAATATATTTTTTTTATTTTTATTTCATATTAGTATTTCCCCCTCCTCTTTATGGAAAGTTCACCAACATACTTTACTTTGTAGCATTTCTGTCTTGGATCCACTTCTAGTTCTGTACATTTTCTTTTTCTGGAACTTGTCAGTTTCATGATTTGTTTTGATACTGGCACATCAAAAATCTAACACAGCATTTTAACCAGTTCGTCAGGCATTTCATCAGCTGATTTTGGTGCCTTTTATGTTGGAATTTTTTTTCTTTCATGATGTAGGATTTTTGCATTTGTAAATTTCTGGTCATTTCATAAAACTCTCAAATACTACTAGATAATATGCCCCATCCATAGGAACTGTAATATCTATATACAACTATGACCCTGGTGTATTTATCTTTGGCCAAGGTTCTATCTTTGTGATGGTTAGTTTTGCTGCTAGAGCACAATCTCTACATGCTTTCACTATTTTTTTTTATATCTTGGTCCATTCTAGCTCAATATACAAAACTTTTTATGAGAGATTTCATTCTTGAAATGTCAGGATATCCGGAAAAAAATACTTTAATATATGTTTCTATAACACACTCAGTATTGCAATTCTTTGTCTGACATTACAACAACATCATCATATATTGAGTATGTGTTCAATCTTTGATTCTGTACTTTTTTAGTTTCTTTTAATTGTTTCTTAATTTTAGCAATAAAGATGTCCTTTTCTACTTTTTCTTTAATTTCATCCAGTGTAACTGGTAATTTCCATACTATGTTGCACAGAATGTTTTTAATTTCCATCTTGTTTTTTAGTGCTGCTATGACCATGTCCGCCAATGGTTCCACATTTTTAGGTATTAACCAAAATAATCCATCCACATGTCCTAATTGTTTAGATGGTTGATACACCATCCTAAAATTATAATTTAACAGAATGGTACTCCATTGTTGTAATCTGTTAGTTGTATGGGTAGGTATATCTTTCTTTGAACCATATATCACTAACTAGCAGCATGGCCCAGCGTTGCCCGTGCTTGATTCAAAAATCGTACGACTCATACAGCAATCGCTATCACTTGACTTAAAATATTTTTGCCCTTCCTTGACTTTCAAGGAGTGCCCTTTGCCATGCTGATATTGCTACATGCCTTACTTCTTGCCTATCTCACACTGCAAATTTTTTCTAAGCTCTATACTAAACATTAAATCTGTTACAAAAAAAGAACTAAACAAAATGAACACAAAACGATCAGCTTTAAAAAAGGACTCGTAACTGGAAAAAACGAATAAAAAAAGAATGTTAACAACAAATACTTTTATCACACCCAACCCAGTTCTGTGGAATCAGAATCAACGTTGAGTTTAAGCAAGCGAATGAGCCAATTGGAGTAAAGTGCCATGCAGATTTAAATTTTTCTCACTTGTGACGAATGCAGCTATCGATTTTTTTGCATGCTAGCATGCTAGTTAACATTCGTGTCAGTCAGCTGTTGGCTCTCATGCTGGCTAATAGAATCTTCCTGCCTATTCGTGGCAGCCAGCTATAGGCGCTCACTCTGGCCAGTAGAAAATGGCCGCAAACTACATGAAAACTGCCGTAGAAGCATGAAAAAATCGATTATTTCCACTATCGATGGGAGTTGGGAAATGCAACGTCAGTCTTGGCCTCCCTGCTAACTTGGAGTATGTGCATGTAAATTTTGGTGCAAATCTGTCAAAAATTGTGGCCGTGCATTTGTTACACACACACACACACATCCTGCCTTTTATAGATAGAGATAGTTTACCACACCAATTTCTTTCTAGAATTGTCCCCCACCCCCCGCCACTCCATTTTTTTTTTTTGAGGGCACAAAAACATGTGCACGCACTGTTTTAAAATTGTTATAACTTCCTTTGTACTGTATGTATAGATTTTATTTTTTGTATACTAAGAAAAGAATGGATAAGTAATACTTTGATGTAATGCATTATGTTTTGCATGCTCATTTTGACATTGAAAAAAAAATAAAAATAAATAAAAAACAATTACACTAACAAATACATTAACAATTTAACATGCTTTAACTTTTATTGTTCCTTGTGGAGTTCTGGGGTGCAATAAGAAGTAAAATGGCTAAGAAGGCTTTGATTCCATCAAAAAAGTGACATGCTTCCTCGTGTTTACATACAAGAAGACACCAGCATTTGTTTGGTCTTTCTTTCACCTGACTAGCATATTTATTTATCTCATTGACAAATAAAGTTATTATTTCATGGTTTATAAATAGACAAAATAATTTCCCTTCAGAAAGGCTATCAGGTATATTGATGGTTGCCAGTAGCTTCCATAAAATTAGTCAGCCATGGATGATAATAGCCACTAGTGGTCATCAATGTTTTCCTCCACATAGTGATGCATGGTTATCATCTTCAATTACTTCACCATCAATATCCACTTCAGTAAAGCCTCATCATCATCGAAGTCTGAATCAAAGAAAAACTTTCCGAATAAAGGTTTCGTTGGATGCTGATGCAGCCATTTTTGTTTGCAAATGATCTCAAAAAAACTAACGTAAATTTAATCAATGTTACACCTCATTTAGAGTCTAGAGGAATTCAAAATGGCATCAGAAAATGGAAGTTTAGCATTGTTCCAAAGCAGTGGTAGGTGATTTCCACCTTAAAATGCTGGAAATAACAGTTGACAAGGGTTTATTTATAGCAACCATGTCAAGGTGACAGAATGCACATAAAGCTGCAAAGGAAGAGAATTCTATGACAACAAATTTTGCCTCCAGCATGGTAATGGTTAAAAACAATTTGATGTATGTAGGTCCTTACTTTCCGTACAAACAATTATTTTTATTTCATGGGTGACTTTAACTGGATTCTGTAATTAATTTCAACTTCCCCAAATTTATCTCCAAGTTATAAAATTTGTTATCATATAAAAAAAATTGTTGCAAAAAATTACCAAAAACAATTGCAGTAATGAAAATCCAAAATTACACAATTGTGGGTCCAGATCCAGACCAGAATGTTTTTAATCTGCTCACAGAGTCATCCTGATTCCAAAACGATATGATATGCTGCACTACAGCCTCTAGGAGTTGAAAAAGTGTGACACACTGACATTTGCATTTATTATATAGATGTACAGAAATTCAATAATATTTAACCAGTCCTAAAAAAGCTTGTAATTTAGTTAAGTTTGTTGGTGTAGGCATAATTTTCAATAGTTTTGCCCTCAATGGATCAGGTTTCCTACCATTTTTATCAATAATTTGACCTAGGTATTTTATTTTTGGCAAAAGTAATTCACATTTTTCTTCACTAAGCTTGAATCTGTATTCTCTTAGTTTTTGTATAATTGTTTTGACATGTCCAACATGTTCTTTTGACACATTCTTGATCAAAATATCATCCAATATAACACTGTGAAATCACAATCTGCCAGCATAGTATCCATGGCTTGTTGAAAAATAGCCAGTGCCACCTTTACGCCAAAAGGAAGTTGATTAAACTTATATAACCCTCTGTGTGTATTTATAGTTGTTAATTCAGAACATTGATTTTTCAATCTGAATTTGTAAATATGCTTCAAAGAGATTCAGCTTAGAAAATATTTTTCTGCCATTCACCTTCAAAAAAATTTCTTCTAGACTTGGTAATAGGTAATTGTGTGTTCCAAGACAACTATTTAATCCAGTTGAGAAATTCCTGCAAACATGAATTTTGTCATTTTTTTCTTTATGTACACTGCTGATGCAGCCCATTTCAAATGGTTTATTTTCTGCAATACACCAATTCTTTCTAGTCTGTCCAACTCTTCATTTACTTGTTCTAATGTTGCAAATGATATGCACCGTTTCAAATTAAATAATGTCATCAAACCTTTTTTTACTTGAAAATTTGCCTTGAATTTTGAACGCTGACTCATTAGACAGAACATGAGGAAAACATTTTTTAATTATTCCTTTAGTTTTTCACTGTGACTTTTTAAATTTGTTGTTTGTCAACTTACATTTTTACAATAAGCATTTATTGGCAAATCCTACAGTTAGAATAGTTCCATTCAGCCTGTACCGAATAGATTTGTCACATTTCTTAGAACATAGGCTTTTGTTTTTACCTGCATATTTTGGAAGTAAACATCACATATTAATTCTTCCCTCCAAAATAATTTGATGCCAGAAACTGAAGCTGTAACTTTGTAAGTCCTTTTTAATAAAGGTTTTTCAATTTCTTTCCATGTGGTTTCATTTACTATTGAAATGTCACTACCATTATCTAGTAACATTTTTACTCCTACATTATTGATTTGCATGTTAACAAATTTTCTTTTGTTTTGTGTCCCTATTTTTTCTATCACAATATTGTGCATTAATTTCTTCCTGTGAAAATTTTTTCTTGTTTTATTTCTGCAGTATGCTTTGATATACCCTTTTTTACCACAGTTAAAACATTCTGCATTTTCTCTGGACAGTCTTTTCCAAGATGTAATTTTCCACATCTGAAACAAGGTTTTATATTCCTTTTTGTTCACTTTTCCTTAGCTTTTACCAATGCACATTCTTTATTCTGAAAATTTTCAGCATCATGCTTCAGACTTAGCATTGTTTTGCAATTGTCCACTATTTCCTGTAGTGTTATCTTATTATTATGTTCAATCTTTGCTAAAATTTTCATTCATACTTCAGCATCTTTTTCTGCTGTTAGACCTTGCATAAAAATTAATCCCTTGAACATTTATGGAGTCATTTCCTTTAGTCTAAATTGTTCACATTCTTTGTTGATGGTACCAACATACAAAATCTTCATCCTTTTTTTAGGTTAAATTCATGCACCTCCAATGAGCATGGAACAGAGAGCATTTGTCACTAAAAGTTTTCATCAGAATGTGTACTGTGTCTTCAAACCTGATTTCACCTGGTTTTCTTGGTAAAATATAATTGCAGTACTCTATGGAGCCATTTTCTTAACAACAACCTGTACTATTTATTGTCTTTCCAGCCACTGCATTCCTGACTAAATATTTCTACATGTCTGTGAAAATACACAGCAAAAGTCATTGTTTTGCATTGCATCTGGCATAAGATATGTTGAAGCATTTTTCTTCAAAACCACTTCCAACAACTCTTGTTGTTTTGTAACTGTAGCAACTGTTAGGAATTTTGTTGTTGTTGCTTCTGTTGCTGTTGAATTTCAACTACTGAAGCCAAAATTTTCTCCATATCTGCAAGAATTTTTTTTAAACCAACGTGGTTAAATTCTTCTAACTCCTGTTGCAGACGTATAAGTTTCAAAAATCTGTTCACTCACTATTATAACTCCAGTTATAACGTGGTGCTTGTTATACCGCGCTTGAGTTCAAGTTTCTCATCATCAACTATTATAACTCCAGTTATGATGCTGCGCTTAAATTTAGAGATCCCTGTTGCCACTATTATAACTTCAGTTATAATGTCATAATTTTATCCCGGGCTTGTGTTCGAGTATCCTTGTCACCAACTATTATAACTTCCTATTGTAACGTTATTGTTATAACACACACTTGTACTTGGTACAATGTAATTCATTAAGTATTCTCTATACGTAATGCTGAGGCTATTGCCGTAACACCTGTATAGTTAATATGAAGACTGACTCCAATACAACTACTCATGATCTCATAACATGGAACTCTTTACAGTATTGGATGAGTTCATATAGTCACTGGGAGGTGTACTCTTTACTCCACAACATAAGCGTACATTTTTTTCCTCATTAGTAGTTTGAGTTTCATGCACAACACAATCTTGCAACCACAACAACAGCAATATTAATAAAAATAATTAACAAATTTGGAAATGAAATGCCCACCACAACAAAACGACCTCACTGCTTTTGAAAATGACTTAATAAACATAAACAATAATTTGGAAATTAGAAAATTCAACAATAGTTTCTTAAGAAGACTTGAAAAAGATAAAAAAATTGATAAAAAACTGAAAAAAAAAAAAAAAAAACTATTTATAGAAACAGATAAATCCAGGATAATCTCTCAAATGGAAATCAATAATTACAATAAACTAGGTGACAAAAAATTAGTTAGAGATGCATGGATAACATGGATAAAATAACTAAGCATAATAAAAAAAAATACCCAACAAAACCATTAACAAAAAAGAGCAGAAACAAAAAACAGCCTACTTAACAATAAATGTTTAACCAATAACTTAATATGCAAAGCTATCATAAGTAATAACATTAACACAGGTGAAAAATTTATATAGGTGCCACAGAAAAAAAACTTTAAAAGATATTATAACCAGAAAATGTCCTTTGAAAGAAAAAAAAATACTCAAACAATACAACCCTATCAAAATAGATATGGATCCAAAAAGAAATCAATATCCCCACTAAAATCAAATGGTAATCATTAAAAAGGGCATCGCCATATAGTACTAACAGTAAAAACTGTAAACTATACTTCGAGGGAAAATTAGCAATAATTAGTTATAGAAACTAAAATAAACTTTTAAACAAGAAAACTGAAACAATGGATAAATGTAGACATATAAATAAATACTTACTTTGCTATCTAAGCCCTAATTAAATAAAATTATAATAATATAAACTTTAAATAAATAAAATAAATATAATATAAACTTAAAAAAACAAACAAATATTAAATATATACATCTACATTGTTATTTTTTGTGTGTATATGTTCATATAAATATATACATACACATACTACTAGCCATTAAATATTTAATTTACTACATATACACTATTTAAAATACAGTGTGTGATGGATAAATTGTCATTAAACTATACAAAAATGAAAATAACACTGATATTTCATTTTAACAAATATATTAACCAAAGTTACACAAAATTATCTTGAAATACTAAACAGTAAATTTATTAAATGAAATTGCCATTGGCTTCAACTGTGGCCTCAAGTCATTGGATGTAGGCCTCCATATTGAGTCTGACACCCTGCGGGAAGATGAATGGGTGCATAATGTTGTCATCACTAGTGATCACCCCAAACACCTTCGTAATCACTATTAGACACATCCAACTCTTTCCAAATCCTCTGCACTATCTTCAGATTAACACCCAAACGCTCTGAAATGTTTGTATTGGAGCTTCTGGCACAAATGCCAACCAGTACATAATGATGTTTCCAAATTTCTGGTGGAGTAAATTGCATCATGGTACTCTTTTTCTCACTGAGGGTGCCTAACTGACCCTACTGTACTATGCAGTTGACAAAATCAAAAACACGCACAAAATTAAAAATATAAAATGGTAAAAATTTAACCATCGCACCTTGTATATGTGTTGGAGTATATATTGCATACTGTATATTATACATATATTCAAATGGCAAAGAAAATACTCTATAAACCCAAGCAACCTTAATTAATACACTAAAAATATGGAAAAAAAATCACTTTACCATTTAAGCACTAGTTTATATATTAATAACAAAGTACAGAGACAAGTATGCATGTGTTTGTGTGTCTTTGTATACATACATTTATGTGTATATATGTATATCTATATATTAAGAAAAATATACAGAAAAAACAAACAAAAATCCTAATATGCAATTATGAATACTAGACCTGGCTTCTTTAATATTTCCCCTTTTCTAGCAAGATTAATGCTCGACAAACATACATATAAGTTTTAGATTAAAATAAAATTCTTTTCATTTTTCATTCAAAATACTATATTTTAGGAATACGTTTTCACAACATCGCCCACGTGACGACATGATCATATTGAAACGGAACGTTGATCTTGAAAAATTTCAGTTATCTGTTTTGATTAGTCTTACTCTTATGTCCATCGTCTTTTCACGTTGAATTAAATATAGTCTAATGTTAATTATGTTTTATGAATATGTCCTGAAGATGGTCTACTAGACCGAAACGTCCGACGTTGACATTATATTAACATTAAAACAGCATATTAGGAATTTGTTTGTTTTTTCCGTATATTTTTCTTCATACTGTCGAATCTATATACATATATTTGCTTACATATCTATATATGTAGACATCTGCATACAAATTCAATAATAAATAAAAATTTAATCATAAACCTAACCTCCTACAGTTAATACTCTAATAGTACTTAAAATACCACCAAATCAGATAAGAAAATGAAACAATGGTCAAGTGAAAACATATTAATATTTAGTTTATCATTTAAGCATTAAAATTAATTATTTATGTAAAAAATGAAATACAATTTTCCTAACTCAAGAAAAGACTAGAACACTCAAAAATTAAAAACATAGCCTGTCTAGAAAAAACTGAAAACCAAAATGCAATAATTGAAAGAAAAGTGGATAAAGAAAAATAGAGAGAAAAGATTTAAGTGAAAAAAAAAAGACGAAAAGGACAAATAATCATGACATTCTACACATACGAGTATACACATGCACATATACACTATGAAAAAAAAAACAAAAAAACTTGCACCATTGATAAGTGCATATAAAAAAAATTGAGACGTATAAGCAGTCAATTGTTGATACCCACTGACAAGTGAATGAACAAACTTTCTACTTGTATTATGTGTGTGCATGTGTGCATCTTTCATTAAATAAAATAAATAGTATATATTATATTTATATATTTTTTTCTAATTGATGGATTGATTTCCATCAAAAATGAAAGTATAAAGGAACTATCTGGAGTTCATGTCAGTTTAATATTTCAAATTTTCAACTGCCTTCAGTCATTGTCAAGAATCAAAATCAATTTTGTTAAAATTTTGTTTTGATTTTGTATCTCATTTTTAAATATGATGCTTTAAGTTTTTTTTAAAGTTTTAAATGCATTCAATGTCACATGAATATGATTTTATTTATGAATTTAGATGTTTATTATATTCTAGATAAATAGTGACATATGAGTTCTGAGAATTTAAAAACATATTAGATTGTGTATTTCTAAATTATAAGTGTTTTTAATTTAATATGAACAGGTTCTAAAAATTCATAATCCTTTTTTACATTTTTTTAAAATTATCAATAAGTAGCTGTATTATATTAATGTATTTTTTTGTTTAGTACCATGTAATGCACTTTTTGAGGACTCTAGTTGCATACCCCATATAAGATAACATGAACTTGTGACAGTTCCTTTATACTTTCAATTTTAATATATCTGTCAATTAGAAAAATATTATTAATCGAATATATGAATCAAATTATCTTATAAGCTAGTAGATTGTTGGGATATGAAGCTGCATCAATCATGGCATTTCTCAGGTAATGTGATTTACTTTAATGTGTTTATCTTCTCTCTAAGTAATATGTAACAGGTTATACTGATCAGTTTTCCTCTCTACTGTCCCCTCTTTTTTAAACTTATTCACCATTCTCTTGATGGTTCTTAAATGGACATTAAAGATGAAAGCCAGAGTATGAATGTTGGTACCATTACTGAAGGCTGAATGATTTTTTTCCTCTCATCATTGCTCAGTTGAGAAGACAGTGGGGCTGACACAAAACAATTTTAAAAACCTGTTCTCTTTTAAGCTGAATAACTCAAAGGGTTTTTCAGTGATTCTTATGATAAATGGTATCAAGATAGCTAAACACGTTATCTGAAAACCTGGAAAAAAGAAACTCAATTAGTTTAGTGTTTTTTTTAGATATTAAACATTTTGTGGGATGGACAATTATTCTGTTACATAATTTGGACAATTCTACTGTTCAACACAGTATATATATTTTTAGTAGGCACTTGTATTTGAGTAGACTCTTTGTTTATTTATTAAAGAGTATATTTATTTTTGTCTATAAAATATGTGGTCTCTAATAATATTCAGGCTAGTAGATGAAAATAAATAGATATACTGTTTAATAAATAAACTGAGTGTCTACTCAAATATATGTACACTATTTACATTTATTTAAATATAGACAGATACTCAAATGTATATATTGACTAAAGATAGTGTTTCAGTAATAAAAATCTGTCAGATTAATAAATAAAAAAATCCATTCTTGATGAAAAATAGCATTTATTTTACAAAATAAAGAGTCTTTCCTTGTTAATTCACTTAATTTAGTTGTAAATATTAATCACATATAGTGAACATTATACATATTTAAAGATAAAGCATGATGATAACTATTCACAACCTAATTGTTATGTTACCTTCCTCTGTGTGTGTGTATATTTAATAAGCTTGGCAATGGGTTTTTTCTGCAGTAATTTACAAATAGAAAAGGTCTATCTTCCTTCAAAATAAGCATTTGAAATGTTCAGTTAATTATTTCATTACAAGTTCCATAACCCATTAGAGTCATTGGGGTACCACATGTGCTGCAGCTATAGCCACAATTGTGTATCTAGGGTAAGATAATTTGATAGAGCCTCTCTTCATGGTGGTTTTGAATTCAGTTTTCCTTCTCCTAGACAGGTTGTCATATCATGGCAAGCAATCCCAGTCAGCCCTGCTATTAACCCATAACTTTGATGAGAAGAGATGGATTCATATCTAATGGTATTTGTGTGAAAGTGAATGTAACAAATTCAGCTAGTATTCAAAGTCAGAATGCTGATTGCATTGTGTTGTTAGCCATCACTCTACCCATATATCCAGTAATTGTTTTAATTTTCTTTAACTATATTGTTACAAACTCATGTATAATAAAAATCTAATTACAGTGACATTGTTTTGATTAGGACAAAATGCACACTTGGACTGATTATTACTCCAGGAAATAACATTTTTAAAAATGTCCAGTCAGAACATCAAATCTAAGTTAGTCAAAGCAGTATCTTTACCATAAGTATTTATTTACTCTATACTAAGCTTATATTAGTTTGGCATAAAACCACAAGTGTGAAGCACTCAATGAGGATCAAACATGTTTATATTAGGTTGGTGCAAAAATAATGACGTAATAATGTCGTTTTTTGACGTTAGAAAATACGTCAAAAAACGACATTATTACGTCATTATTTTTGCACCAACCTAATATAATAATAGTAATGGTCTCCTATACTAGTTCACTAACGACTATCCATAACAATGTACCAAGTATCAATTTTACCAACCTAGGTTTATTCTAACACAGTGCTACAAATTTAGGGTACCCAATGAGGATTGAAAACACTACAGTATTAATGGTTTGCAAGACCTGAACAATATACTCTTCAAGTAGAGAGTCAATCGTTATCTATCTTCCTCATCCTCATAATCCTCACTTCCTATTAGCTCCTCTTTTATTTGTAATTTAGCTTAGTCACCATAACCATTTTAATAGTAACCCTCTACCTTAAATTACTCTTGAGCATTGTAAATTTTAATAGAAAAAAAAGGTTACATTGTTGACCATTATCCTATGACATGGCACCAAAAATGTAATTGAATATAAGTCATAATACTCTGTGTGGATCACTTAAATCAGAATGTGAGATTATGGTTTCTATTTTCTACTTTCTACTTATTACACACAAATGCATCAATAGACGCATGGCTGTAATTGTATACATTGATACATCAATAATTGCTAAAATAAAATTTTAAAAATGTATACACACCACAAATACAATGCAGTTTCAATTATACTCCTACAATTACTACTGATCATGCCTAAGAAAAATACACAAGAAGCAAATATATTCAAGTGAGTGAGTGTTTCACATAGTCGTTCAGTCACCTGTGAGAGAGACTTCAAGTAAAAAAGGCATGCATGACTAAACATGGCACAGATGAAAGGAGTAAAAAAGTTTGATGAGGTAAAAGAAAAAAAAAACAGTAATAGTACCAGAATAAACAAAAACAAAAAAAAACTGATAAATTTCTCTAGTAGCTCAGGCAGGGTTATTAACAATGAGTTGGAAAAAATCGTTTTTGTGTAAGGAATAAATGTAAGATAGCTCAAATGTATTTATTTAAATTGAAAATAAATGAAGATCAAAAGCTAAACTTCTATAAAAATGACAGTTCCAAATTTCCAAATTCACGTGAGTCCTTGTTGGAATACAGGGAAGCTTGAAATTTTCTACCTGCTGAGATTATTTTGATGCTAGAGTCTGATGGAGCAATGTGGCTTTAGCTTCCAGGATGATATTTTTTTAATCATACTTTATCAGGTCTGTGTGCGTGAGGTGATGGATAGAAAGGAGCAGTATGAAAATGCACTTCTGTTGGTAAAAAAAAATAAGAGGAAAATGCTTTAAATTTCCTGGAGAAATATATATTTTCTTCTGTAGACAGGTGTATAGAATCTATTTACTAATCTTAGTCTATACATGCCTATCTCTAATTTATTCATTAGTATGACACAAGTTTTACATTATCTTTCAATCAAGTCTGTTTATAGATTAAAAAAAATTGATTACACAGATGTATTTATTTTTTTCTTTAGTTTTCACTCATTGATAATTTATTCATCTATCTCTTTCATTTCTTTTTTGTATTTTATCTATCAAAATCAGTTATATTTTTCTCTATAATCTATATAATGTCTGTCTATGAATAAATGTGTTAATATATATTTTTACAGGTTTGTGTATGTATATGAATACAAACAAGTTTAATTAATAACTACTATAGAGTCTGACACAAGGTCACAAATCTGGGGCACTCGGCAAGGTTCAAACTCACTATTTATAA
>OZ010574.1:95004514-95187014 GCA_963932145.1 Acanthosepion lycidas
AAATTAAATATTTCTCTTGAAATTGTAATTAATAATCAGCCTATGAAATTATACTAACAAAATTATTTTGTGACATTTCTTCCATAGAATAATTTATATTCAAAACATATTACTGTATAGTGTGCCTTAAAATTATAGCCTCCTTAAGCAACATAGGATATTTTAGATAAGGTAAATTTATTAGGAGCTACAAAGGACATGCAATTTTGGAGATCCATGATTCCCCACATCCTGAAGGGACACAGCACATAAAAGAAGAAAATCCTTTAACAAATTTTACTCATATTATTTCTGATTCTTCAAATGTTTAGTCATTTTTATTATGTCGTACTCACTGAGTAATCATACCAGTAATATCTTCTTGTACACACTGAAGATCAAGTGACAACAGGCATGTCACTTCAATAAGGAAACACTCTCCTCAGAATTCAAGTGGATATTATTAATGCTGGAGAGTTCTGGATTTTCAGTTTTTTAATCTTTTTGCAAAGATTTTCTTGGTTATTCCAAACATGCCATTATTATCATCATTATATATAATTGCCATTGTTATTATTATTCAAACCTTTTGCCTTAAGAAGACCATTTGATATAACTTTCTATAAACAAAAAAAAATGTAAATAATAACTTATATTATTAAAAAAATATTTTTGTAATTGATATTTCATAAAATTATTTTCTTTTGTATTTGTTTGCACATTTAATTGACAGTTGGCAAAAATCTTGATTTGATAAGGCAAATACACAGATCTTTTAGATCGAGTTGATCTCTGGACTAAAGAAAAGGAAGAATCTTTTGGCTTATAAAATTTTTTGATCTTCTAAATTAGCAATGTGCAAATAGTGTAATGGATAGAGGTGCCAAAAATGTAATTGGTGAGTTGGGTTCAAAATCCAAGCTAGTTCACTGCATTCACTTTCACACTAATGCCCTTGGGAAAGCTATGAATTTTCTGTCTTTTTACCACTCCAGGTATAGATTAAATAGCAAGTTAGACTGGACTCACTAATCTTAGATGGTGACCAGTCTAAAAGAAAGAAAACTGAATTTCATAACTGTGGAGAAGGCAAGGAAGCGACTCCACTATTTTTCCCCAAGAAAAGAAAGAAAAGGAATCTGTGTAGAGTGATAATACTCTACCTCCCAAAGAGATTTGGCATTTTGTAAAAGTTAGCAAGCAATAAGCCTAATCAGATTTAATTTTAGGTAGAAAATAATAATAAATAATAAAAAAATTAATAATAAAAATATATCTTCATAAAATTCTAATAAAATAAAAAACATTATCAACTCTAATTTTCTTAGATACCTTTAGATATATAATTAATTTTTGACAAGTTTTTCTACTATTTTATGTTTGTTGTATTACTTCTTTATAACTATATTTGAATACCGTTGGCTGATTGACTTCTGTAGCCTAACTAGTAAGGGAGTGTCCATATCAGATAGGCACTTATGGATATGGAAAGTGAGTAGATTTTTTTTTAAAAATATATACAGCTTACTTAATGGTTGCAGAATGTAAAAAAAGATTTCTAATAAAATGTAACAAAAATAAAATGGAAAAAAACTAATATAAAAAAAAATTTCTTAATACTAAGTTGCACTTAAGAAATATATTAGTTTTATAGCAATAAATAAAATAAAATAATATATAAATTTATAAATAGAATAAAAGCTTGGCAAAAATTAAATATGATAATATTTCAGCAAAGGAATTCCGACAACCTTTAAATATAGTTAATGAACCAAAGATTTACAGGTCTTTTTGTTTTTTGTTTAAACCACTTCACTCCAAGCAAGGCGATAATGTCATTAAGATTCAAGGGGCTACTGGGAGTAAAAGAGAATGAGAAGACTTTAGAAGGAACTGAAAACCCAATCCTAAACAGGAAGAAGGGATAAACCTCTACACCTGTTCAAAAGACTGGGAGGAGTGTGAATCTTTTTTGCATCTTAATGGCATTATCATGTTGCTTGGGGTGAATTGAATGAAAGAAAATAAATAAAAAAATCTTTGGTTCATTAACTATATTTAAAGGTTTTCTGAATTGCTTAAATGAAATATTATCATGTTTAATTTTTGCCCAGTGTTTATTCTTTATTTTATTAATTGTTCAAAGCAAATTGAAGTTATTGAGTTTTATGTGATTTGTGTAATACCTTAAAACAGACTCTGTATATATATATATATATATATATATATATATATATATATATATATATATATAATTATGTAGTAAAATCTTCTAAGTGACTAATGCAAAAGTAATTTACTAGTTTATTAAATTACTTGATGATAAAATAATTTTTAAAACAGCTAATGCAAACAAAAGCTTTTAATTTATTTATATACTAGTACTATATGTGTAAAAAGTGATAGGATTATGTATAAATTGGTACTTCTTCCTAAGATCATATGTGTATATATATATATATATATATATATATATATATATATATATATATATATATATATATATATGTTTCATTAAGGACAACAGACAAGGTACTATGATTAAGCTTTTTATTTAATTTTTCACATGTTCAAACAAGCATTTTCTTTTCTGGACATGTATGTAGAAACTGTCCAAATGTTCTATAATTCTAAGCGCTTTTGGCTATACTTTTAGCCATTATCAAGGATGATTTTATTTTTTTTTTTAATTGGGTGTATGGGTTGTGTGTGTATGTTTATAAAGTTATAAGGGTGTTTTATTTTCGGGACACAGCACATTGTGTCCGTATTCATAGTTAATATTATTAAATGTTGGCTTTTTCTTTTATATTATTAAGGCTTCCATTATCTTTAATATTTTTTTACATGTGAATGAAGTTATTATGTTTGTATTTTCTAGTAGCATGTTTCAAATGGAGTTTGCTAAGTTTGTATGTGTTTAAATGGATTCTAATAGAGTTGTGGTCAGATAGGTGTAATCATTACACCTATCCAGACACCTTACCTTACACTGTAATATAAGGTGTCTGGATAGGCATGTAGTCATGTGACCAATGTAATTATTTATGAATTCAGGTTGATCAGGAACATAGTCCCTTGAAGGGCATTTGAACTTATAGATAATGTTCATTTATTGTAATTTTGATTTTGCCGGTGTGCTGTTATTTTTCAAGATAAGGTTAGCTGTTTAAAATTTTTTGTAGTAGATAATTTGATTTTTTTGTTTATGTCAATTGGAGTAGTGTATTTCTTTATGATATTTCTAAGTGAAGATTCATCTTGTTTGTATTTGATGTGTATTTGGTTTTTGTAGAAAATATTTATTTATATAGACACACTGTCTCCAGAGTTGTTGCTAATGCAGAAAATTAAATGCAATTCTTTGATAAACAGAAATTATTTTTGATCATTGTATTTATGTATATATAATATAATTTATATTATTAAAATTTATAATCTACAATATTAATTTATTAATTTATGAACTAATATATATATATATATATATATATATATTGTTCAAAATTTGCTAATTTATAGGGGAAGAATGGAGATATATGAATGAACACTGTTGATGACTGCAATTCTTAAGCAATGTTCAAACCATGATCTGAAGATTGCTTAAGGCATGAAACTGACAACAGTCATCATGCAATGTTGATTTCTATATGCATACAGTCTCTTTCTCTGTGTTGTTGTGCATGTTATATATATATATATATGCAAATTCTCATCTATTGAGGATCCTGACATAAAAATCTATATAGGTTGCACAAGCCATGAGTTCAAGAAAAGATTTAATCAACATCAAAGTTCATTTAGAATAAATAAATACTGAAATCAGACATCCCTTTCAAAATATTTCTGACACTTAAAAGAAACCAATAAAACACCTACAGTAAAATGGAAATTAATAAGAAAAGCTAGAATGTAGGTCATTAAATGACCCATGTCCTTTGTGCATACATGAGAAATTATATATTACTAGGTTTATAAAAAATAAAAATTTACTGAATCAAAGAAATGAAATAACTGTTCTTTGCCAACATTGTCAAAAATGTTCCTTAAATAATATTTAAAAATAATAAATTAAAAAAAAAAAATAGAAGCTGAAAATATAATACTTATATTTGATATGTAATAATAATTTTTAAATAATTTAAGTAATTCTATTACATTTATTTTTTTTAAAAAGAAATATAGTCTATTAGTAATTAAAAGTAAAAATAATATTTTAAAATTGTAGTTCAATACAACATATTCTAATCCAAACACCCATTTTAGAAAGTATCTTTATGTATATAATTATGAATTTAATGGAAAAAAATGCCGAAAAATTTTTTGTTGTTGATATACATTGAATGGGTGTCACAACATACATTGAATGGGTGTCACAATTTGTTGAAAAAGGCACCCCTACCCTACCTAGACTTAACCTCTTTTCAGACGTAACTCATAATTTATACAATAATAGTTAATAAAAATGAACATACGACTGCCCCTGTTTGAATGATTGGATTTCTCTGTATCCTTGGAAACAAAAATTATGTGTGTGTGTGTATATATATATATATATATATACACACACACACACACAGAGAAAGAGACAGTATGTATATAGGAATCAACATTGCATGATTACTGTTGCCGTAAGCAATCTTCAGATCATGGTTTGAACATTGCTTGAGAATTGCAGTCATCATGCAGTGTTCATTCATATATCTCCATTCTTCCCCTATAAATTAGCAAATTTTGAACAATATATATATATATATATATTTATATTTATTAGTTCATAAATTAATAAATTAATATTGCAGATTATAAATTTTAATAATATAAATTATATTATATATACATAAATACAATGATCAAATATAATTTCTGTTTATCAAAGAATTGCATTTAATTTTCTACATTAGCAACAACTCTGGAGACAGTGTGCCTATAGGAATCAACATTGCATGATGTAGAGTAATTGGCCATGGTTAAATGTAATTAGCGGAATACCCAACAAACAGAATTGACAAATTTTGCAATAAACAATAACAAAAGAAAGAAAAGAAAACACGGCAAAAATAATATTAATCAAACAATATATGCAAGGCAAAAGTAGGCAAAGAGTTAACAAACTAAAAATGGTGTTAAAACATAAAGGGGATACAGACAAGCTATCACAACATTCTAACTTCAAGACAAGAAAGAAGAAAAATATATCAGATGAGACTGAGAAGTGTCTAATTCATTGTTTAGGAAGAAATCCCAGCATGCATCTACATGTTTTGTTTATAAATTTGGGGACGAGGGATGTTTTGCAGTCATTCCAACAAAAATTGGAACCACTAGTTATCAGTGATGAGAGTAAGTTATGTCATAAATGTGCAATTTAGACGTGGTATGCAATAACTTCTAGAGAGTATTTTTTTAATAATTTCACCCCAAGCAAGGTAATAAAGTCACTAAGATGCAAGGAATTACTGAGTATGAGAAAATATGAGATAAAAGATTAATAATTAAGAGGACAGTAGATAACAATTGACATTGCAGTTAAATTTTTGAAGATCAAACTTGACTGGGAAGCAAAGAGCTAGAAGTGAGTTCAACAAGTGTGAAGTGAGAGAGAAGAAACTGTTAGCATAGGACATTGTTTACATCTAGCAATTTCAGCTGTAAGATGATGAAACCCTGCTGCCAATCTAATAGTACACTTAAATTCATCAAGTTGAGGTAGCAAATAGGGGGCCTCATCAGAACAATTACCATGAAAATATTTATAGAAAATGCATAGGTTGGTTACATTGGTGGGAATTGCCTACATCACATTTGTATATGTAATTATTTATTGCAATCCAGCTATATTACCTTCATGTTTAATCTTGAATAAATTCAAACACATGATCAGGATTTTGCACTTTTATTTTCCTTCAGTGTATATAAAATGCAATATGTATTGATGTATGTTTTGTATACATAGCAGATACTACAAACTAATCTAGTTATTGGTTGATCCTCGGCAGAAGTTACATTGATCCTAGGCAGACGTTACTGATCCATAAGTAAATAATTGAAGAGAAACAGTTTTATATGGTCCTAATGTTGTGACACATTACAGTCATTATATTAACCAATATAAATACTTTGTTTTTATAATCTAACTATGGGGTGATCTCCTCATTATAGTTTATTTAAACTGCTGGATTATTTTTCTCAAAACCTTTACTGAGAACAATAAATTAAGTAATCTTTGTAAAGCAAAAATTAGATACTATAAAAATAAACATGGATGATTATCAAAATCAATTATTTTCTTAAACTAAAACACTGTATGCAATTAAAGTGTTTAGTTCAAGTTTGTAATCCTTTACTCTGAATCTTGTTAATAAAAACTGAATAAAGAAAAAATATACTTTTTACCCAATCTTTCCTTGAACAAATATCTATCAATCAGAACAAATTCACAGCCTACCTTTCTATAAGCTCAGATGAGTACAACAAATGGCCATATCAGAAAACAAAGATGAATGTGGAAAAAGGTGTAGTGCCACTCTTCAATGCATGTCTAGACAATCAGCATTGAAAACATTTGCTTTAACTTGGGTTCAGACATCAATTTCTAGTTCGGGTAGGAAATAGAGGGCTGGCTAAAAAGTTCATAGGCTGACCAAGATATAAATGTAAGTCGACCTTCCAGTTGGTAAACTAAAAGACAGGCAGAATACAACCCCAAGCTGACTACTTGCATGTCTTTTAGTCTATCAACTAGTATATATACTTACATTTATATCTTGATCAGCCTATGAACTTTTCTTCATCCAACCCTTGTATAAACAGAGTAAGCCATTTATTAAAATAGATAATGTTATCAAATGGCTATTATTATCAAAAATCAGTTGATTTTAACACTTTATTTTGAATGAATTAAAAAATAATAATTTCCAATCAGTAAATTTTGTATTCATGTTTTTATAATATAAAATTGTTTATGATTCTTCTTCCTTTATGTGCTGTGCCCTTTCAGAACTTGGGCAATCATGGCTCTCCAAAACTTCCTATCTCTTGTAGCATTAAGCAATGTTTGTCCTCTTCCTATCTCTCCCTGTTTATGTTCTGCCATCCATTTACACAAGTTTATTAGACATGTTACTTGCACTTTCCTTGAGATCCTCTTTGCCTTCAATATGTGATGTGAGCATCAGATTCCCCTGTGAAGTTAGTGTATCTTGATATAACCAAGTTTTAAAAATTCATGTTTATGGAATATTTCATAAAATTTATATACAATAATTGATCAATAAATTTATAGCCTGACATAGCTGAATTTTGTTCTGAAATTTTCTTTGTGTAATATTCAATATGCATGATTAATATTCATCGCTGAATTAGGTGCATTAACAAAAAGAGGATTTTTAAAAAAATTTTCTTGTGTAAAAATTTCCATGCTTATGATAATGAGTTTAATAACAATATAAACTGTTCCAATTTTTATATCTTTTACTTAATATTATCAGCCAGTAGTTGATATTTTTTTTTATCATTTCACCCAAAGCAAATTGATAAAAGCCACTGAGATTCCATAAGTTATGAAAAGTGAAAGAGACAAAGAAAACAATAAAAGGACAGGATTCAACAAAATAAAAGATGACAATTGACATTACATTTAAATTTTTCAAGATTGTAGTTGACAGTAAAGCAGGAAGAAAGTTCCACAAGAGAAGTGTGAGTGAAGAAACTATCAGCATAAATCTTACGATTACAAGAAGCAATTTTAATGGCAAACTTAAGAGACTTAATTGCCAATCTAGTACTTTAAATGCATGTTGGAGCACTGAAGAGGAAAGTTCATCAGAACAATTACCAAGAAAATATTTATAGAAAAATCACAGTTGTTCTACTGGAGGTTAACATCAGCCATATGCTGGTGGAAAGCAATAATGTAATCACTTTGGGACAGGTTTTTTTTAGATGTCTTGTTAATTTTAATGCATTAAAGAAGAATAGAATTAAAAAAAAACAAAAACATTTTTCAGCCAACCCCTATCAAAGCAATAAATCCACTAAGACAAAAGGAGTTAATGAGTGTCAAGGATTCTGAGAAAAATCATTATTAAGGAGAGAAGACAATAAAAGAACAGGCTTTAAGGAGACAAAAAAATAAATTGTTTTTAATTTCATACATCTTATTGATATTTTACCTTACTCTGTAATTTAATTTCTATTATATTATATTGAGCACTTTCCTTGGCTTGTAGATGTGTTTGAATGATGTGGCTGGTCCATCCTGTTGTTGCTGTTATTATTTGTTGGGTATATATCCAGAAAAAATAATGTTTTTAATAAGAAGAAATATTTTTTCATTATTTTTTTAATCTAACACTATTATTACTATAACTATTATTTTTATTTTTTTAATCATTTCACCCCAAACAAGGCAATAATGCTTTTAGGATGCAGGGGGGCTACAGGGGGGCTACAGGGAGTGAAGGAAAATGAGAAAACTTTAGTGAGGAGAAATGAAAAAAATGACAATAAAGGAACAGGGTTCAGGAAGACAAAAGATGGCAATTGACATTGCATCTAAATCTTTGACGATCATAGATGGCAGGGAAGCAAGAAATTGGAAAGGAGTTCCACAGGTAAGAAATGCGAAAAAAGAAGCTGTTAGAATAGGAGAGATGAGTGCATCTAGCTAGTTCAACAGTAAAACAGTGAGAACTAGTTATCAATCTTGTAGCACATTTAAATTCATGCAGTTGAAGCACTATGGAAAAAGCATATCAAAACAGTTACTATAAAAATATTTGTAGAAAAGACAAAAGGAAGCCGCATAACACTGACGTGAAAGTGGCTGAAGTTGAGATGCCAGGTAGAATCGATTACATTACAGACACTTCTTTGAATTTTGTCAAAAATCTTGAGATATATAGTAGGATCACCAGACCAGATATGGCAGTAGTATTCAATGCACAGGTGAATGGTAGATTTATAAATATGCTAGAAGGATTCTGATGAGAAGAATTGTTTGGCATGACACAGTAAACCAATTTCCCTAACAATAGACCTAGCAACTGATTCAATATAATCACCCCACTTGATGCCAGTGGAAAATGTGAATCCAAAAAGATACAAAGTATTGCTATCCTGGAGTTTAGCATCATAATGCTGATGGCAGGCAGAAAAGGTTCTCTGTGGTGATTAAATGAAAGCAGTTTTGTTTTAAAAGTTTTTGTTTTTTATGTTAAAATTAACAAGCCATTTCTTGTCCCACTTAACCACTTCAAGAGAAGTTGCCAGATTTACTCTGTCAGATTTGCAACTAAAACAGGAGTAAATAGTTGTGTCATCTGCATTAATACCAGGTTAGCAACTGATGATATTTTTGCTATAATTTTTATTTTATGCTAGAAAAAAAGTGGGGAATGCAGGTTTAACTCCTGCTTTCAATGATCTATGCTGATTGATGCCAATTTCACTGTTTGTAAATAAATAGAGATATCTACACAAACACATGTGCCCACTAAAATAATATTTGCAGTAATAAAATATATATATATACTGGATTTGGAAGATGCATACAGAATATATATTTGGTTAGAAGTTTATAAAATAGTTTTATAGCTTGTCACTCATATTTACACAGTATCTATAAATAAACAGAGACTTAATATGCTCAAGCCAACATGTACTACTTCTATGTGCTTTGTCCCTTCAAGACCTAGGTGATCATGACTCTCCACAATTTCCTGTAATTTGTAGCTCTTAATAAATTTTGTCTTTTTGTTATCTCTCCTAAACATTGTTCCACTATTCATTTATTCAAGCTTGCAAGGTAGGTTATGCATTGTTTTTCCTCTATCCCTCTTGCCTCTAATCTGTCCTGTGAGTGTCAGAATTTCCAAGCCCTCTTTCCTCATTATGTGCCTTAAAAATTTAAACTACCTCTTTCTGATTCTAAGTATAAGTGTTCTTTTTGTTTCTATTTTCTCTAAAACTTTGTCATTTCTCATGTTTGGTCCATGGTATTCTCAGCATCCTTCTGTAGAACCACATTTCTGTTGCTTCAAGTCTCTCCTTCATCTGTGAGGCCATTGTCCAGCATTCACTACCATATAGGAGGACTGATATTATATAACTCTTTAATACTCTTCTTTGTTTTAAAAAGTTAAAAAAATATGTCAATATATTCATACAATAGAATTCAATAGTAAGTATATATGTAAGAAAGGTTTGTATATATGATTAGGCAAATAACACTGTATATCTTTTCTTAGAGAAAATGCCTATTAAAATATTGTACATAAAAATAATAAAAATGTATATATATATAAAATGTAAGGATGCTGGAAAAACTAAATAAAAAAAATTAATTAAATTTTCCTTCTGTCATATTCAATGAAACATGTTTAAAAGAACATTTGGAAAACTTAGACTACCATTCACTGCAACTCATCCAAGCCCTATAGGTGTCCATTCCGAGCTTTGGTAGATAGCACCCTATTTATAATACCAGTCCAGTGGGTGAAGTATAATATATGAATCATTTTATTTTTATTTAAATACAAGGCTTATGGTAAATATAGTATATAAAAATTAAATTTGCCACAAATATATGAAGGCATGTAAGATGATGAGAAAAGTATTTTTATACAAGAAATATTTATTCAACAAAATCCCCTTTTTGTCAATGCACCTAATTCAGCAATGAATATTAATCATACAGATTGTACACAAAGAAAATTTCAGAACAAAATTCAGCTATGTCAGACTATAGACATTGATCCATTCTTGTATATAAATTTTATGAAATATTTCATCAACTTGAATTTTTAAAACTATGCCCCTTCTAGATAAACTAATTGTTTACTTCTTCAACAAATTTATCATCCATCTATACTTGAGACAATGCTGAAAGGTTCTCAGCTCAACCAAAGGGTTTCCAAAAATAATTTGTAAGTTGATTAGATTTCAGGATTTGTCAGGCTGATAAATTTCAGCACCTCCTTATATATCTTTGCATATTATATAGTAAAGGAAGACTGAGAAGAGAGTTGGTAAGTTTTGGAGCCATTACCTCAGCACGGACATGAAAATTGCTGATGTATCCATTATCATTTCTGACAGAAAAATGTTACAATATTCTCAAATATATATGGAAAGTGTAATATATAAAATTTCATTGCTGCAGATTCTTATATACTGATATTTTAAAGATCGATACAAAGTTTTCTAGCATTTTTGCACAATATGAAGAAAATTTAAAACTTTTGGAATTGATCATAGCTTTGTTAGATTGGTGCTCTATGAGCAAAAATGTAAAAAAAAAAAAACAAAAAAAAACAAAGAAAGAAAAAAAAAACGAATATTTAGGGAATAAATGGGATTTTTATTTTTAGACATAAAAGAAGAGTAAAAAAAGTCATTACAAAAAAATTTTAAAAAATGGCATGTTTATAAGGAGAAATAATTTTCATGGGAAAATTTTCAGTTGATATTAAAGATTAAAGAAAGAATCAATCAAATAAATAAAATATATATTGGCACCAAAAAAAAAAAAATTCGATTCTAAAAAATGTATGAAAAATACATCTTGTGTTATGTAACTTAACATAAAAAATAGATTAAAAAAACAATAATAACCGGAAAATAAACACAATTACTTAAATAGAGCTCACACCATTGTGATTGGCTGTTGCTCAACTTCCAATCAAATGCGTGATAGAGGGGTATGGTTTGCCTAATATAAGTCAGTGTCGGCAGACTGTTAATTTAGATGGGGGGCGCATCAGAGACTGATCAGCTCTGATGGGGTCGACTTGGTGAGGGGAGTATGATGTTTGAAAGACCCGAAACTGCCCAATGACCCAATTCAGAACATCATCGACGACGCCCTCTAGCGCTAAAGAGCATATATATTCAAAGTAATTAACAAAATAGTTTTTTTTTTTGCTGTACAGTTTTTTACTTTATTAGCAGACAATTTTTAATGTTCTTGTTAATTATATTTTTTTCAGAAACCATAGTGTAAAAAAAATGTAAAAGATTTAATGCCAACATCATGCATGTCAAAAGAAAGATGTAAAAAACAAACTGGTTTTATTGTGGTTCTTGGCTGATTTTTAAAGAAATGGCAACGTGAGTAGCAGCAGCAGCGTCAATAGGAGACGCTGTGAAGAAAAGAATCTCATGTTTATTGGTTTGTATATGGGTGCGTGAACTGTAATTGGAGATATTGAAGAATGAAATAATGATGAAGATGGGGATCCAGGGTCAGAGGAAATTTAAATGAGGGCAGGAATGTATTTGAAAAATGTATTGTAGTAAAATGATAGAGAAACATCTAGAATGCAAAGCAGCAAAACTGCTGCAAAAGCAAACAAAAATAATACTGACAGTACAAATACAAACAAACCTAAAAAAAAAAAAAAAAAAACATTAATTTACAAACTAAGCTCTTGAAAGTAATCACATTTTGTGTACAACTACTAATAATTTCTTACAAATATTTATTAAAAAAAGAATCTTCCACAGTAGTAGCTATTTTTATGGTCAAAAACAAATTAAAATCATTATCACTACACTTTGACTTAAGTTACTAAAAAATCAAGTTTCAAACAAAAACAGTTTGGTTTCAAGTACAAAAAAAAAAAAAAAAAAAAAAAATTGAGGCTATTTTTTTTTCAAGTCAGTCACCTAGAAGGAAATCTGCTTTTTTAAACGATGTTTATTTACTTTTTACGTGGCGGCAAGAGAAGTTAATAAACAGTTTACTACTTACTTAACTTTAGTTATTTACAAAGACTAATAAAAAATAACTGTAGTGTAGTATTTTTATTTCTTTTACTAGTAGTAACTTTGTAAAAGAAAAACATTTTCTTTTTTAACTTTATAAAAAGTACTTAATGTTTGAATTTAATTTTCTATACTCAACTGATGTGTATAAAACTTTTGTTTTTTGAGTAAGACTTGCTTGAATTAAGTGCATATTTGCTTTTTTTACAGAGAAAGAGGGAAATTATCCAAACGAACCGTTTTAAAATCCTACATGTTTGTGGATAAACATGCGGAGATTCCTTTCATCCAAAGGAACTAGCTAGTCTCTCTTGCAACCAGAGTGGATCAGTCCGTTTGTAGTTGGTTTTGGTAATCCTTAAAGTACGCCAAAAACATAATGGTGGGCTATCCCTGAAGGCAAGGTGTTACAGACTATCTGAATCCTTCCATCGTCCTGTTGTCGATGGTGGTGTTTCACAAGCGATCATAATTGATACATTTCCCCACTCTCTCTCTTTCTCTGTTTCCCTGCTTTTCTAACAACAGTTTTTACTTTTTACTCCAATGCCTACTCTACTGTTGTCGTCAAGGCTGTCATAGATAAAAAAAAAAATAAAAAAAAATGTAGTGTTGGTACTTGATCGTGTTGGTTCTCTGGTGGTTGTCGTGTTTTAAAAAGATGGTAGAAAAGCGGAGATGGAGGGAAAAAAGTGTGTGCGCTTTTTTGATGTAGAGAGTGCGGAAGTGAAACACGCCGTCATGTTTTCTTTCATTCTTTCTTTTTTTATCTTAATTTAAATTTTCTTTTTTTATATTCATTTTTCTGTTGTAATAAATGTGTTGCAGTTAGGAGGGATTGTTATCAGAAGCTGGTAAAGCAACTATGAGTAAGCTGACAAATGAAAGAAATCTGCGTGAGGAGATCAGGAAGAAATCCCAAGTTGTTGCTGTTTTAGGAAAAACACACGCACTCACATCGATACGTGTACCAATAAGAAAATATATTTGTTTACTCTCTTTTACACATACGCATATGTACACACACATTTCTGCTGTGTTATGGTTAGCGAGCTAGTTTATAAAAAAGTTGTATCAGGTTCAATCGTCACTAATTGTTGTCTCCTAAAAATAAATGAAATGCGCGGCATAATGTACGTTTACAAACAACCCATTTTCTACTTCTCTTAGTTAATAAATAAAAATACATAGGTATATTTACTATTTAATTTAATAAATAAATATCACTTCTTATTTATCTACTTTTAGTGTTTTTTGGTAAACAAAGTTATAATAATTCGGTGAAAAAAAGAGTATCCTGATCAAAAAGGACCCAAGCTTAATACAAACAAAATTTTATCGTCAAAAATGTTTATGTTATTATTAAGAGGAAAGAACAAAGTATTTTTTTAATTATTTAAAAAAATGCTCCTTTCTAACACGTTGGAAATTTTTGTTAAAACGTTTTTTATGCGTCAACGGTGTAAAAATTCAAATTGGTTATGAAAATGTTCGCTTCTGTTTTTTTCCGAACACATTAATTTGGAAAGTCATGCAAAAAAAAAAAAAATAATTCTCGGATTTTAATGAAACTTTCTGGACTTATTCACAACAAATGAATGAATTTATTTTTGAAATTATTATTTTTTTTTTTTAAATCTTAGTAAAAACAGTAAGTCTGCAAAAAATGAAACGAATTCCAATCGCTACTCCACGAAACTAGCTTTGACTGGCTCAAGGCCATAAATTGTACTTCTACCTTAGTGAAGATCGAACTTGCAAAACACCTGCTATATATGCGCATGTTCCATAATTTTACGCAAACAAAAACAAAACCATGATGCGTTGTGAAGGGAAAAAATAGGGAAGAGAGGATGCTAATTATATTGAAGAGGTGGGTGTACAGTGTACACTGTAAATTCTCTCTCTCTCTCTCTCTCGCGCACACACACACACACACACACATAAAATGAGAGGGTGAGACGAAAATGATAGACAGGGAAAATTAAACAACAAAATAAAAAGGCGTCGGCGGTAATGATAGACGGGGACATAGTTCACTACTCTCTTTCTCTTCTCTTTCCAGCCTATTTATTTTTATTTATTTATTGTGCAGGATCGAAACACAGTGGATATCTAGTTCAGGGTTACGACTTGTGATCAATATATCATTCAATCGAAATTAGCATGCATGATCTCATTACGAAGGGTTCTGAAAAAGGACTCAGCCTGACCCACTTCTCGAAGTTTGTTGACAAAATGACCAGGGCGGGGGATTCTTACATGTACCCAGAACTTTTCAGCACCTCTACGGTATTTTCATACAGGTGTACTGTAAATTATGCAAGACACATATGACCATTTTCCATTTTTAAAAATCCTAAAAAAATAGACATAGGAATACAATAGTGATGTAATATTTGTTTTAATATCCCCCACAGACATAAACACACACACACACACACACACACAGAAAGGTGTTGGAGATTTGAGGAAATTAATTATTTAGTCTCTCATCATAACTACTAGACGTGTGAAATATAATGATAATAATAAACTCTTCACTTGGTAATAAGTTCAGAATTTGTACTATTTAGACACCCTTACAACAAACTTATCCAATTAAGTATCCAGTATATAGCAATTTCGCAATAACTAATTCTAACAGTGCTAAACATTTGGAAAATTCAGATTGAACATGCTATTTAAATTCCTGGAACCTTTCTGTACAATCTTATATTTTTCAGAAAAAAGGGATATTTCATTTCTCTCAAGAATTTGTATCAGATAATAACTCCTGTGTTGGTAGAATATAATAGTTACCAGTACAGAAATTGAATTTGATGAGATGAGTTCAATTTCCAGCTTGTTTTGTTTTTTTTATTCACACTATTGCTATTAAGAAAGGCATGAATCTATATCTTCTCTTCTCAGCTATGGATTAAATAGCAGTGTAGAATGAGCTCTGTAGCCTTGGTTAGCAGACAGTATTGGAGATCAATTACCTCAACTATTCAAGTGGAGTGGAGGTCTTTTTCACTTTCAATAGAATATTGAAGACAACAGATTTTTCAACAATATATTCCTTACGTTTAAAAAAAGGTGTCCAAGAAGTGTATGCATCTATCTTGTACTGATCAAGGTCTTCCTCAAGCAAAATAACTTCAATTCACTTTTCTTTTCAGTTGAACAGATAAAATTAGTGTAGGTTAAAAAGAAAGAACATTGATCTTAAAGATATATATACTCTTGAAAGAAATGAAACAATAATATGTTAGCTGCATGCAAATATATCTCCAATTCATATACATGCATATAAATAAGTTACTTAGTAACTCTATGGAAAGCAAAGTTTATAAAAATATGAGGTATTTGATGAATTCTGTAAAATTAATGATATCACTTTGTTATCACTGATCTTATTTAATGTTAAAATGTTTTTTAATGTCAATATTTATCCTTATATTATCTGAGCAACCAAACTTTCTTTAAATTCAAATAATTTATATTGTCTGAATTATTTGCATCAGACATGAATGTTCCCTGGAGGCAAATAAATTTTCTACAAAAATAAACATGATTTCACTTTCCATGTTTTTTCTAGTGAAATTGTGCACATTTTTCTATTCTTTTTATCTGATTTGTTTTGGTGAAGCATTTTCACAAGTGTCAAAATGGAAATATCAGATGATGTGGAAATATATCTTTGGTACAGTTTTCTTTTTTATGCTTCACTACAGAAATACAGACTCAGAACCAATGGGGGAGGATTGCTAGCATGGATGAGAAAAAACAAGGGAGAGAAAGAGATAGCGAGAAAATAGAGAGAGGTTAATTCCTGGCATTGTTGAGAAGCAATAAGAGAGAGAGATTTATTACTGGTATAGATGAAAAGAAACAAAGGAGAGAGAGAGAGGCTGAGTGTTGGTGCAGATGTGAAAGAAAAAGAGGGTGTAGCTGATTGTTGATATGGAGGTAAAAGAACAAGGGAGAGAGAGGGAGAGAGAAGCTAATTATTAGTATAGAGGTGAAAACGAAAGAGAGAGAAGACATTGATGTGTAGGTGAAGGAACAAGGGAGAGAGGGAGAAGAGTACAATTTAAAAACATAAAAATTTAAGAAATGAATGTATATTCAAATGATCTCATCTAAACCCCAAGAGAATGTATCAATTGCTCTTCCATAAAGGTATCACTTTCTGGTTGTTTTAACTGAATGATTCATTTCAGTAAAATGTTAATAAACCCAACTAAAATATATATATATATATATATATATATATATATATATATATATATAAATATATATATATATATATATATATATATATATATATATATATATATATAAATATATATATATATATATATATATATATATATATATAAATATATATATATATATATATATATATATATATATATATATATATAATATATATATATATATATATATATATATATATAAATATATATATATATATATATATATATATATATATATATATATATATATTAGGTTGGTGCAAAAATAATGACGTAATAATGTTGTTTTTTGACCTATTTTTTAACGTCAAAAAATGAAATTATTACGTCATTATTTTTGCACCAACCTAATAGAATGATAGATAGATAGAGAGCGAGAAATATATTAATATATGTATCTTTTTAACAGGAGTTTAAAGTGAATTTATATATATATATATATTAATCAATTCACTCCAAACTCCTGTTAAAAAGGAGTGAATTGATTAATATTAACTCCTGTTAAAAAGACCAGGGAGGTGTGTGAAGTGGATGACAGGTGAACCTATCTATATACATATATCTCTCCTACAAAATATACATGAGCATAGAAAATGCACTTCAGTGTGGTGTAATGGTTAGCAAGCTTGTCTCTCTAGATCAGTTACAAATGAGTAGTGAATTTGATCCTCGTTAAGTGTTACATACTTGCAGCCCTGTGCCATATCTAAGTTACACTAAGTAAATCTTTTACAGTGAAGTTCACCCTGTACAAAACCCAGGAGCCACCCAAGGTGAAGAGTTATAGAGTAAGAGGCACACTTTTATGAAGATATTTGTTAATCCTAGACTTGAACAGATTGAGATTGTAGTGATCAGAAAACATTCTCTTGGGAGTTGGTTTCACATAGCTGCAGTTCACGGGAAGAAACTACTCGAATGGAACTTACTTCTCACCAATGGAATACTAAGTGAACAAGGGTGGATAACTACAATGTGCATAGCATGGTGGGTCTGAGTCATAAAGGTTAGAACAGATGGTAGTAAGGAATCTAGTTCATTTGAACATTTTCTATAGAAATAGTGATAGAACAGTGAGAGGCTTGCAATATTTTGTCTGTGAGAAAGGGTTTGTAAGGTGGAAAATAATTTGTCACTCACAAAGGCATGGAAATGTTTTTGGAGTCTACTGAAACTGGAAAGTGAGGCTCCTTCCCAATTATAGAAGCAGTATTTAGATTTGAGCTGGTTCTTGTAAAGGTAGAGGATAGCAAGAGGAGTCAGGTGCTTACTGGAGTGGTACAGGGAACTGACCACTGTTTGTAGTGATGGATCATATGTACAAGTTCCACTTGAGATCTGGGTTGAGTTCCAATAGTTGTTCAAGGTATGTGGCCTCCTTGAGGGAATATCTGTTCATCATGATTGACAATAGTTCAGGGTCCAATCAGTGATGATAGAATATAACTAGTTTGGTTTTTGAGACATTGAATGTAACCAGCCAGTTTTCCCCCGACTGAGACGTTAGAGCTAGATCAGAGAAAAGATCAGCTGCCAGTCTCTGATAATCTAGAGCTTTAGAGGTGCACACATCTGCCATTGTATCATCAGAATACATATAGATATTCATAAATGATTGGAATATACACTTAGGCAGATCATTTATTTAAAAGAAAAAGAAGGCTGGTTTGAGAAGTAATCCCTAAAAGAGACTTGCATTGACTGCTAGGGCCCTGGATGACTACCTATTAGGAAGGATTTTATAATTGAGAAAACTCTTTTAGAAAGCTTGTTCTGCAATCCTTTATGCCACACCTTGTCAAAGGCCTTTGAAATATCTAATAATATGGTCCTTGAGATGTATTTGTTGTCTAGTGCCTCTCTGATTCTAATGGTAGTTAGGACATCAGCAGTGGACCAACTCGTAATACCCATTGATATTAATTTCCCTTATTTTCCATGGTGAAAGCTGAATTTTTTCCCATTTTTAAAAAATTAATTTTCATTATTAATTATGCTGATTTGTTAATAGGAAATACATGTACAAGAAGCGAAATAAAATAATTATTTTTCCCACATCAGCATTATTTTTTATTTATTTGTTATTTTGCAAAACTTCTTTAATTTGTGTATGCCTTTATGTGCAGAACTGTTTTTACTGAAATACAAGTTTATTTCATTTAACTGGTTTTGTTTTTAAAACAAGCAGTTTTGAGGTTTATATGGAGAAATATTACTGTTTCTTTGTTCCAGAAATTGTAAAATGAGCTTTTGTTAAAGCAGCTAGGAGGAGGTCATAAAAAATCATCAATCAAATGAATAGAAAAAGGTTGAGAATGACTGGTCTATGAGGGGGATAAGTTTTCAACCGTGTTCTTGAAAACCAGGCATATGCTTAACATTTTCCACAGACTTGGGAGGATTTCTCCTTCAAGAAGTGGTTAAATAATTTTGCTAACACTGGGGATAATTCTGGGTTGTTATTCTTAAGGTTAACCACTGGGATTTTATCTAAGCCCATGACTTTCTTAGGGTCAAGACATTTGATATTTCTTGAATCTTCCCTTACCATAATAAAAATACTACTGAGACTGTGAGTCAAGGGAAGTCGGGAAGGAGATGACCTATGTCTTCTAATTTTGAGTTAGAGATTGAAATTGAGGCAAAGAACTACACCTATCTGACACAGAAGAGATGATCTCAAGATCATTTATAATAGTGGGTGTAGGGACTTTTTTATTCAGAATTTGGTTGGTGATCTACCAGAACTCTTGGGATCTAATTTTGTTTTCAACCTTAGCTTGGACCGCTTATGCATGGTTACACTTTGCATTTTCCAAAACTTTCTTGCAGCAATTGCAGGCAGTTCTGAATACAGTAAGTGTCCAGAAATTTTTTGGTGGTATAAAACTCTCCATTCCAGAAAGGATTCCTTCTGAAATGTAAGCAGCAGTTTTAGAAGTAGAATGTTTGAAGAAGGTTGAAAGGGAAGCTATATAAGATCTTAAGCATTTTCAGTCTGCCTTCGTATAGTAAAAAATCATTCTAGGGAATGGTAAATCATGGGATTCCATTAGTTTGTTATCAATTTGGACATGGACTAGAGAATGGTCTGACATGTCCAAGGTGGGTAAATATTTGTGAAGCATTTTCCAGGGCAAGGTGTGAGGAAAAAGTCAAAGATGTTTGCCTGATGTCCTGTTATGTGAGGAATGTGAGTGGGTTCTACAATATTTGAGAACACATCTTCAGCAGACAATTTAGTATATGTTATACATCCTGTGCTAAATTTTAACACTCATTTTTTTTTCAGATGACTTGCAAGCATTAAGATGGCAACTTCCAATCTAACATATGAAATGAAAAGGTATGGCTATGCTCCACCAACTATAGTGACTTGTGGATAAAGAACCTGTTGTCGTCAGCTAAACAAAAGGAACAACAACTGATTCTGTTATAGAGGTACCCAGAGTTACTCAAATCAAGTTACCATAATCTGTGATAGTGCTGGAGATTATGAGCAATGGATGTCATGTCATATCATGCCACATGACTTATTTTCTAAAGGGCTTCAAGTAACAACTGACATCAAAGTGCTTGAGATAAAGGTCAAATCCTGAATCAAAGGGATGACTGTATATGTTCCAGTAGGTTCCCTCCCTATGGCCCATGTGACCCATGGCTGAGAATTTTTATGACTATGTACCTCCCACTTATGTGAGTTCCTAGTTCTTCTGTTTTGAATCCTATAGATTACTATGATACAGATATATTGAGAGAGAGATCAGAAACTCCATAATACTAAGGACTTGTTGATGGCCACTACCATGAATGTAATAGAATGAAAATCCCCTGATGTAGATATGCAGTCATTTATAAGTCTGCATCAAAACTATCCTCAAGACTGAGAGCGATTTTATTGAATAACCTTTGCGTGTTTTTCTAAGTTGAACAAATATTTGAAAATATAATGATTTTTCTATTGAATATTCTTTCTGTATACTATAATTTGTTCTTAATTAACTGATGTATCTTATCCTATATATATATGCGTGTGTGTGTGGTAAACATATGACAATTTGGAAAAGTTTTACTTTGACATGTTTTGATCATGAACCAGTATATGATGCTGGTTCATTGGTGAAATGGGTAGAAGTTTTCTAAGTTGCCTTATATATTTACTATTTCCTCAGATTCTCATCCAAGTTTACTCATACATATACATATATATATATATATATATATATATATATATATATATATCAGGTGCAATAGGTAAAAATAATGCACATGCATGTTATTTGTTTTTGATTTTCAGTACAGTAGAGTCAGTTGGGAACCATCTGTGAGAAAAAGAGCACTATGACAAAATTAACTTTGCCAGAAATTTGGAATGGCATTTTGTATTGTTTGGCATTCATGCCAGAAGCTCCAATATGAACATTTCAGAGCATTTGGGTGTCAATCTGAGGACAATGCAGAGGATACAGTAAGAGTAGAATAAGTCTAATGGTGATTACAAAGGTGTTTCTTTTATCTCCCCCAGGGTCTCAAATTCAACTTGTGCCTTGAGGAGGTAGTGCTGCCCTGGGTCAAGAGTGTGGCTGCTGGAAGACTCTATGTCTGACAACATGACTCTGCACCATGCCACACAAGCAGAAGAACCCAGTTATAGCTGTGAGACAATTTCTGTGACCACATCACCCATTACATGTGGCCACCTAACTACTCAGACTGCAACCTCTTTGATTATTATGTGTGGAGTGCAGTTGAGCAAGAAACCAATAAAACTCCTTGTAACACCAAAGATGAACTGAAGGCAAGGATTATGGTAACATTCACCAAGTTAAACAAGGAGATTGTCCAGAAGAATTGCAGGAGATCCTGAAGTCATCTGGAGGCTGTGGTTGATGCCAATGGCGATTTTATGGAATAAATTTACTCTTTAGTATTTCAAGATATTTTTGTGTAATTTTGGTAAATAAATCTGTTAAAGTGACATGTCAGTGTTATTTTCATTTTTGTTTAATTTAGATGACAATTTATCCATCGCATATTGTGTGTGTGTGTGTGTATTTATATATATATATATATATATATATATATATATATATATATATATATGTTTCTCTTACTTCCCTATAGATATGTGCATGATTACCCCAATAAATATATATATATATATAGAGAGAGAGAGAGATGCATACATGTGCACAGTGTCTCTGCTAACTTTAAAATATGGGATCCAAATAATATTGTATATTTGTAAAACAAATTAATCAAGCAACTGTGGGTAAATATGTGTATACACACACACACACATTTAGAGGCCACTGAAAAGTTCTTGTCTTGTGTCTCTTCTCCAAATCTGACCATATGACCAAACATCAGAATTTGGGGAAGAATTCCTTCTTTGTTTGGACTGAAAATTTATTATCCACTGATAATTTTAGATTCCATAATGAAAGAATCAGAAAAAGTTTTAGAAAATCATTCCTTGTATCAAAGAAAAAATTACTGCCTAAATGTACATATGAACAATACAAAATCTTTTGGGGGAAAAATAAAAAGATGGCCATCTATAGGATTAAAATAAATCTTCTTTGATTGGTCAGATTTAAATTTTGTTATAAACAAGAGGAAGAGAAATACAACGTAAAGTAATATTATCTTTGGTAAGAAGTAAAAAGACATTTAATGGTTGGTTGGAAAGCATTTAAGAAAATAAAAATACAATGAAGAGTTCATTGCCAATATTATTAAAGTGTAAAATTAATTATGAATGTATAATACCAGCTATGATATACAGGTATGAAACTAAATTCACTAGAAAACCTACTTAGAAATGCACACAGATTAATGGAAAGAGCAATGCTCAAGGAAAATCTTAGAGATCAAGACCAACATGGATTAAAGAACAAAGATATCAGTGAAGTGATTAAACTACAAAAATGAAGTAGTGTAGAAAGAAAGCATAACAGATGGAGCAAAAGGTTGGTTGAAGCCCAATGGATAAAAAATGCAGAAGAAAAAGATGTGATAGAAGCTGCAGGGGTTAGGTAGATTGGTTCACTGCTAATATGTGGCTGACAATAACTGTCATTTATCATTGTGGAAGGATTTGGGAAAGACCTTTGTTGAGCAGTTGGCTTGCATATTAATATTTCATTTATTGATTATGTAAATTAAATTGTTTCTCATAAGTATAAGGGTGTATTAATATATCCAGCCTGATATCTTGTTATTAACTAAATTTCGATCTGAGATTTTGACTGTAAAGTATTTTATATATATGACTTATAATCACCATTGAACAAATTGCATTGACATGGAAAAGGTCCTTAAAAATTGATTTACCTACATATATATGTTTTAGATTTTATATTCACATTAAAACAGGTCAGAAACACAACACAATTATGTCTTATACTGAATGTTATCCTGCAAAAAAAAAAAAAAAAAAGGAACTCGAAAGAAGTTGGTCAAACTGAAAGAATAAAATTTAACACTCACATTGCTAATACTTTAAGTTTTATAAAATGGTGACACTGTCTTTTTCATTCTTTTTGATTTCATCTCAATTTCTTAAAAATTCTCTGTTGTCTGATGAGATGCAAATGCTTCTTGACAGATTTATACAGTCATCTTTGTTTATAAACATTTTCCCAGTAAAATTTCATACATACAAGCATGTGTATAAACTGATGTCCCTAAGAATCTAATTAAGAGATGTGTAAGATTTAATTTAAAGTTAAATAGTTTGGCACAAGATCAAAATTAGTTTCTTAAAATCCTGCTATTGATTAGCAATAATCAATTAGAAATTAATAAATAGAAATTAGAAATAAATAAATTAGAGTTTGGCCAGATCTCTGGAAAAGATAGCATTCTTTAATTTTATATAGGTGCATCCTTTTAATTTTCTCTTCATAAAGAGCTGATCTAGAATTAGAAGTAATGGGATAAGTATATTAGTTTTAGTAGTTGTGAGAGAATCACTAAAATATATACGTGTGCATGTATAACCAAAAGCCAAAGCTTAATTCAAGAAGAATGGTAAATGTAAGAAACACTTTTAAGTTGCCAAAAGTTCAAGAATCATAATAAATAAATCATTATTTTAGCTAATCTTTGCTGCTGACAACTGTCAGGAAATGTAATGTCTTCCAACTCCATTACCTGTAATTTTTTATGGGTAGTGGCACCATCATCGGTGCAAGCACCATTGTGTATCTTAAACTAAGTATCGTACCAAAGAAAATAAAAGTTCAGTTTCCAAGTTATTGAAATATATGAAGGGTATTTTAATATTCCTTAACAAAAAGGAAACGAACATTTATAAATATAGGGTGATGTTAGTTTTTTAATTGTTGTTTTATTTTAAATATCTAAGTTTCATGCTTGCCATATACTTTGGATAGAGCAACACACACACAGTCTGATGACCATGCCTTAGATATGCTTATATATGGGAGAATATGATATACAAACTTTTATATATCAGAACAATATATTACAACAACCAAGAATTTACTCTATAACCTTTAATAAATGCCACAAGAAATACATAGGAGAAACCTCAAGGAATTTAATTAAAGATTATATGAACACCAAAGAGATATTTTACAAAAGAACACACTCAATGCATTAGTCAAACACCATAATGAGTCTCATCATAATTTTGATTTAAAAAATGCTACTTTAATTTAAAGAGAAAGTAATTTACTAAGGTAAAAATATATAGAAAGTGCTTTGAGTGCTAGATCATGCATGGTAAATTTGTGTCCATGTACTTAGAACATTACACAGTTCTTGGGAGGTCTTCTATTATCACAATGTGGGATACTTAATAAATAAATAGATAAATTAATAGATAAAAACAAAAGCATAAAGAAACTGAATGAGATCAGCTAGACTACATGTCCAGATACTTCCAATAAGAAGTGTTCACACACACACACACACACATATATATATATATATATATATATATATATATATAAGCAATTTTCACAAATTCTATAGATTCTACACCTTGATTATTTACATTATTTGGCTATTGTGACCTCCAGCCTTTATCAGGTGCTTATTCATCCAGGTAACCTTCAGGGAATTTTGAACAGGACTCTTTATTTAATTTATAGAGTAAGTTGTTCCACTTTCTGCTGATGTGGATATTCTTAAACATGGTCAGTGGAACAAGAACAATCTACTACGTAGATTAAATAACGGGTTCAGTTCAAAATTTCCTGAAGGTTAGCTGGAACAACAAGCACCTGATGAGGGTTGGAGCACACAATGGGTAAAATATTGTGATAACAACAAAGATGACAACAATAATCTACTTGCAAATAATGTTGACTTCTTATCTGAGAAATTTACATCTTGATTCTCAGCTGAATTCAACAGAGTGTGCAGATATTCTGATCATAAGTGACAATTCATATGTAAATAATGCTATCATATTTGATGGGTACTATGCTATTACATATATATATATATATATATATATATATATATATATATATATATATATATATATATAAACAGCATTTATTTGTAAGGCCAAGTAGAATTAAAGTCACTATCATTGATTCTTTTTCCTCCCTTTACCTGTCAAATTTTCATCTTACATTTGTTACCATTCCAAAGTGAACACAATTTACAAATAACAGACTTTTTTTTGTGAAGCAGTTACATCTCATCTATTTTGTCTTTTCAAAATTTGCAACACATGTAAGACAATTTTTGACATTGCCACCCACACATGAGCTGAAACTATTCTGTAAAAATCAGTTTTAGAATATTGAGTGGGCGTTTAGCATGAAAGCCTCTCAGTCTGTTGCATTTTGGAAATTGTAAACTGCTACAGATCAACACATTTTTATAACTCATCACCATTTATATATATATATATATATATATATATATATATATATATATATATAAAGAAAGAAAGAATAATGTTGATATTTTGAGTACAATTTTTTTAAAAACTAGTCATGTTGTTTAGATAAGCTACCAAAGATTGTGCATGCATTGCATTTTTATATATGCATATGTATGACAAAGAATAGAAAGAGAAAAAGGAATAAAGAAAAATAATAGATAGAAAGAAAAAGAAAGAAAACTGGTGAAGAACCAGAGAAATTACTTGTTTTAAAGTACTTACATTGGCTACCTATTCATTTTGAGGCTATATAAAATTTGTTAAATATTTGCCAAAAAATATATACTGTTATGAAATAGATAAATTCCTATAACATATATATTATACTAGTTTACTTATTCTGACAAAAAAAATGATGGCAATATTTAAGGAAGTTTGCAAGTATGTTCCATTTAATTTACAAGTACAAAACTTTATATTGTTCTGTATTTTTTTGTTTATAATCAATATTTCTTTAATATTAAACTAAATGTAAAATTAAGGCAGAGAATCAATTGTTATAGATCAACAAGGCAGAGGATCAATTATTATAGATCAACAAGGCAGAGAATCAATTATTATATAACAATTGATCCTCTGCCTCTGTTTCAATAGTATAAATAAAAGAAATTTTTAATGTTCAAGTGGGTGTTGACAAATATTCAGTTTTCAAGGGATACGAAAAAGCAGATGTTTGGTCATTTGGCCAGATTTGAAGAAGTGGGTTTGGCTAGAAACATTTTAACGCCTAATTGTATATGTATACTTAAATACATCTTACTGTAAAAGTTTGTCATTATGTTATATTTATTTTTTGCTGATATATAAAGAAAAATATACATATATGGAAGTATTGTATTTTATGCATGAGGATTACTAGTAGAGAAGCAGTAAATATATTTTATGTCTTTAAAGAAATAATAGTAAAAAATTAATAATAACTGACAATAGTTTTCCTAAGAAATTAAAATAATATTACAATCTGACATTTTTGAATATAACAAGTATTACTAACTTTTGCATATTTAATGGAACATTAAAAAATTGTTGTTTGGTTTTCACTTCTCACCTTAAACTCAAATAAAGAAAATAAAGAAAATATAAATCATATTTTAAACACTTACACCAACACCTTCTGGATTTCATAAAAATTCATTAAAACATTAATGTCTTCAAAAAATTCATTAAAAACCTTAAAGTCTTCAAAGTGTTTATTTAGCAAATGAGCTGATCCAAATTGTTAAAAATGATTTCAATCACAGGAAAGTTATTTGAACCTTCAAGAAAAACATATGTTTTTATGAAACAATTATTGATTCACTAAGTTTTATGATTGTTTTTTATTTAAGACATTGTTACTTCTCAATTGTCTCACATAATATATGATGAAGAATTTGAATCAAATCAATATTAGTGATAAATGAGATTCTTATTTATTATTGGCTCTTGTTAAAATTGATTGATTTGGCCCAAATGCATGTATATACAATCTTTTCTATGTTAACTATTGCAGTATGCCAGTGATGAGATATTTTGTTAAGATATTTGGCAATGTGACAATGCAGGGAGAAATGGATTCATATCTTTCCTAAGAGTATGTCATAGGAAACACATCTTTTGTAAAGGGAATTGTGAGGTGTGTAAATTTTTTTGGTAAATATTTAATGGCTCCTGGAACATTTGGCATGCTAACAATATTTGATAGACTCACGGGAGTCCAAGTAAAAATAAGTAACAAAAGATATGGAATTTAAAATAAACAACAATTAATGTATGTATTAACAAAAAGAAATTACATAAATGTTTACACAATTAAAAATAAAATAAAAGAAATTAAAACTTAGCTATTAGGAATGTGCTTGTTTGTGTGTGTGATACAGCTTGTGTGATAGACACGTGTGTGTGTGTGTGTGAGTTTAGTGGACAGTGAACCAAGAAAATGAATGCTCCCTAGTGGCAACATTCTTTATCTGTGTGCTACTACATCTAGAAAGAAAAAGGAAAAAAAAGAGAGAGAAGTAAATGTTTGCCTTTTTCATAGACTTAAACAGCACTGTCCAGTGGAAGCTTTTGGGTGAAGCCATGTGAGGCAACCCACAAGACCTCCCCCAGATTGAGAGAAATTTATTTTGCCAATATCTGTATAAATTTTGTGTTTGCTCAGTTCTGATCTTCGTAGGCTGAAAAGACAAAGAATTAAGTGGTGTAGTTGAGATGTAAGTGATTAACATACCAATGAAAACATGCTTGAAGTACTGTGTTATCAGGATTCTGTGGAATTTTTTGTGTGTTAGAATGTAGCATATTCTGGAAAATATGTCCATAGCATTTTTTTGACATTGAAAAACAAGAAAAAGATACCAGAGGTCACTACAGCTGTTAAAAATCTGTGGTTGTTTACTCCATGTTGAGTTTATCTTTGTTTGGAAATGTAAAGTAGAGAGGACAAACTAAAAGTGGTCACCAGTGAAAGGCAGGTGAGGAGGAGAGAATATAAATACTGTGGGACTTGGGCGGACAAGGACACTCGATTTCAGATGAACACTACATTACATGGGGCTGTGAACAGAATTTATCTACCAACAAACTTAGGATGGTCACATGTGGTCTTGCTTTGAAAACCTCTTAGAAATGGCTTCAGAACTGGACACCATAAATCTCCAATATTTACAACTTGTTCAGCAACTAACAGAACTGCACAAGGAAACTAACAAACTTTACTGAGTAAATGCTCAAAGGTGGTCAGTCTCGAAATACCTAGAAAGACCGACTATTTAACAGGGTTCTACTGATGGTGATTGGGCATTAATCATCGATTTGTGGAATCAATACAAGGAAATGTTTGGGCTAACAAACCCAACCAAAATTCAAAATGAGCTAAGAACCACATGCTCCAAAGTGAATAGTGAATTTTTGACTTGGTGGGGGCAGAAACTGTCAACATAACCACAGAACAGCAGCTCCTTTGTCAGATACAACTTGTTGCCATTAAAGGTCTGTTCAAGGTGGTACATAAGCAGACATTCCACAACAGGAGACAATGAGAGGAGGAAGGTGTCATATATTTCTTAGCGAGGTTACAGCCACAGGTAAAGTTCTGTGAATTTACGATTCAGTATCCGAATGAAAGTTGCAACCAACAAGTCGGAGGATATGGTGGCTGGTCAACTTGTAGTGGGACTTACTAATACCAAACACCAAGGTAAAGTACATTGGGACAGAAATTTAACAGATTGGCCAGCCATGAAATGACTGACCAATCAACTACCCACTTACAAAGTAGCCTAGCCTTGCTTACAGCATTTAACACTGTGAGGTCAGAGCAAAGGAAGTAGCCCCAGGGTAACAATACCTCTAAAAGTTCACCAGGGATGGTATGAAAAGTGTACGGAAAGATATCACATCCCAAATGAGAGGACAGAAGAACTGTCTGGCAGTTAAGCTGCAGTGCTTCAACTGTGGAAGAATAGGTCACTTAGAAAAAGTATGTCGAAAATCAAAGAGGGTACCCACCATGGAATTGGCAAGTAGTTTGATGAAGCACCAGTCAACAATATTCAGCAATGAAGTAAAATAGGAACAGCAAGACATCCTACGGATGGAGACAGAAGTTACAAATGGTACCACATCTCACTTTGGATAAAGACTGGTTCTCAGGGTGCCCTCTGAAACACCACTACCTGTAAAAATAAAGGTTTCTCTAATAGTCAAATCACATGCCAAATTCAGACATACCCTGAATGATCCAGCCAACCATCAAGTGTACCACATCCATGCCATAGTGGACACTGGAGTGCAAACCTGAACTGGAGATACGATAAGTCCTGAGATGCATTGATGATCACCTGGTATGAAATAGCCATAGGATATGAGGTATAATGAACAATCAGCTGCATATTGAAGGAATACTCTTCATGCACATCAGGGTCAACTGCAGAGAAACAAAGCAAGTTGTTTATGTGTCAGAGAACACATACAGGTTCTACCTTTTGGCATCAGCACTAAAAGACCTGGATTTGATACATCACAATTTTCCAAAACAGATGTCCAAAATTAATGTGTCAGCCATCATCAACGAAAGGGCATTGTGTGAGTGCGCCTGAAGTATGACAGTCCCAGATGAACTGGTCAACATCCCATTCCCTCTTATCGAAAGCAATAGGAACTGTTTAGAGTGATGGCTATGGGACCATTTTAGATTGAGCACATTTAACACATGTCCATACCAACCATTACCATTACAGGTGATGACAGAGAAGACATTGTATATAACTTTTGTCCAAGGGGCGACACTGTCAGCAGTACAAACACCTATTTTGGTCCCTCACCACTGGAAAAAGAGGGTAAAACAAGAGCTCAACTGAGACATCACACTTAATATCATCAAACTGGTACCAGCAGGCACTCTGACAACTTGGTGCTCGAGAAGTGTAGTTGCACCAAAAAATGGTGGGTCACTCAGAAGGACAGTGGATTTTGGTTTGGTTTGGTTTGGTTTTACGGCATGTCAACCTCAATGGTTTATTTAATGCTGACAAAATTTTTATTGTTGTTAATATTATTTTTTTAAAATCTATTTCTGGTAAAATTTTTCCTTCAAAAATTCTATTTCTGCTAATAATTTTCTTTCAAATATGTATCACAGGTAATATTTTGTCTTTTTTTTCAAAAAATGTATAGCTGGTAATATATATTTTTCTGTTTTTTTTTTTTCAAAAATATATTGCTGGTAATATTTGTCTTTCAAAAATGCATTCCTGGCAACATTTGGTTTTCAAAAATGTATTGCTGGTAATAATCTTTTACAAAGTATTTCTGGTATTAAAAGCTATTTTTACACTTTCATAGTGTTTTGACCCCAGTTACAATTCCATTGAATAAGGTTTTGCATCTTGATTATGTATTACAAATTATGAATTTTTACATGTATATATTTTTTTTATATGGGTGAAGGAAGTGTCCATCATTTCTATATTCTTCAGACTATTAGCATTTTGTTTCTTGTTATGTTTTGTTCTTCTTCTTGTTTCTACTTTCTTTTTTGATTTTGCTCCATTAGTTTTACCATTTGGTACTTTTAATGAACTTTGTCTAGATGATCTTTCCCTTGTTTGTGATGGGCTAAAGTTTTGTTCCTCTATGTCCATTTTCCTTGGTTCTTCAATAACTGTTTTTTTTTTTTTTGTTTTTTGTATCTTTTCATTCTCTTGATAAAGTTTTGATGTTTTTATTTCTTAGATTTTTTTTTTGTTTGGATTTTTCATGTTTAATAGTTTTGTAGATGTAGTCATTTTTGTTTGCAGTTGATGGTATAGGGTTTGTTTTTCCATTAGGTTCTTTTTCTTGTTTGTGATGAGCTAAAATTTTGTTCCTCTATGTCCATTTCTCTTGATTCTTCACTAAAAGTTGAGTTATTATTATTTTTTATGTACCTTTTGATTCTCTTGAGAATGTTTAGAAGTTTCTATTTCATGGATTTTTGTACTTTGATTTGGAATGTTCGGATTTAATTGTTTTGTACATGTAGAGACTTTTTTTTGTTTGAGGTTGACGAGACAGGATATTTTGTGCCTATGGGCGTTTGATTTATGAGTGATATACTACATTTTAGTAATTCTATTAAACTTTTTAATTCATTAATAAGAGTTATAAGATCTTGGCTTCTTAATGCATTGTTTTCTTGGATGACTTTTTGTTGATTTGATATTTTAGTGATATTTGCATATGATGATTGAAGTGAATTAGATTCAACCTGTTTCCTTGCTTCTTGGAATGAGATATTTTGTGTGTACTTTCTTCTAATTATTTCCTTTTCCTTTTTCCAAATGTTACAATCTTTGGAGTCTGCTGGATGTTTTTCTTTACAGTTTGGACATAAAGGAGGCCTTTCACAAGGTGACTCATCATTCTCAATCTTCGGTTCCCCACATCTTTGACAGACTGATGTTCCTGTACAAACATTTTAAAGATGACCAAATTTTATGACATCTACAGTGATTAAGGAATGTATGGCTCTACCTTGGCTATTGTGTAACCAATCTTTATTTCTTTTGGTAGAGTCGGTTTGTCAAATGTCAAAATCTACATGTTGGTGTTTATTACGCTGTCATTTCTTTTTACTTGAATTCTTTTAACATCTGTTACTCCTTGCTTTTTTAGGGCGTCATCATTTTCAATTTCTTCTGATGAACAAAGCGACAGTTCTGGGTTTTTATTACTCCTTTTGATGAATTAAGAAATTGATGGGGGTAGGCCTTGACTTTATTGTTGTCAACTTGCTTGATTTTTAGCAATTTCACTGCGTCTTTTTTGGATATCACTTGAATTAATAGGGTATTATTTTTTTTTTTTTAATGGATTGTGATTTGATCATGCTTGAAATAAACCTTTGGAACACGAAAGGAGACACTTTTGATATATCACCCTCTACTGATTCTACAACAATGAAAGTTGGAAATTGATTTTTTTCTATTTCATTTTCACTTTCAGAAGTTTCATATTGTCTCTTGGTTTGCTTATAAGAGATAGCCATATAATTTAAATTTTTGCATTCACTGTCTGTGCTTTCCACCTACCTCAGAGTTCCTTCTTAAGGGATGCTATCAGGGGGGGAATAATCCCATTCACCCTAATCTGCCAAGGCTACACAGAGAGTATAGTTGTGATGAGAGTGGATATGAGCACCTGCACTCCCTTACTATATCTACCCAAGTATAGCATGATGTAAGGTTTTGAGGCCCTGTCGGACCCATTATCTATCATCCCAACTAGCCCTTGCCACTATGTGATTAGCCGATTGGAATGGATTGGGCTATTCATCTACCTGTCTATCTCAGGTAGGGACCAAAGTGATGTGTTGTGGAAACTCCTGGTCATTTTATACCAGATCAAGAATCACTCAGTCACCAGGATTCCGTCCACAGGCATCAAGGGTTGCCACCCACAGCAAACGGGTAGTCCCATTTATGGGAAATTTTAGTTTTTTGAAATCGGGTTTTGTGAATGTGCATTTTATATACTGCAATTTGTGTTGATGGTATTATTATTACAAAAAAAACCCATTATTACACTTTCCTAGTATTCTGATTCCAGATTAAGGGAGGGGGAAACTATTTACCCATAGCTGGGACCCTAACAGGTGCTACCACCCCAGGACATAGTGGACCCAGGAACAACAGCAACTAAGAGGTGGTTCCATGCTCCTCAAAACCTGCTGCTGGATGCAGTTTATCATCATACCCAGGACAAAGAAGGACAGTGGACTTGCAAAAGCTAAATGGTACTTCAATGAGGGAAACCCACCACACTCCTTCCTAGTTCAATCAAGTGCCTACTGTAAAAAAAAAGGAAAAGGAAACAGTTCTGGATGCGTGAAATGGGTACCACAGCCTACCACTCTCCCCAGCTGCGTGAGACACAATGATATTCATAATGGAATAGGGCCCAATACCAGTACCTTAGATCACCCAAAAGGTTCCATGCATCGGGGAACGAATACACTCACCAATTTGATTATATCACAGTAGATACACCCTGAAAAACCCATTGCATTGAAGACACACTTCTCTGGGATGAGTCCATAGAATCTGCATTCTGGCATATGCTGGAATACATTACCAATTGCAGCTGAAATTGAATAGTTTTCAACCTTGACAAGTTTCAGTTTGCAGAAGATGAAGTACAGTTTGCCAGCTTCTTAATAATGGCTGATGGCATAAAGCCAATCTAAATAATGACAGAAGTCTTTCTCATCTTCCCTACTCCTATAAATATCACAAGTATCAGGTCCTAGTTCAGATTAGTGGATCAGATATCATATGCATTCTCATAGGCCATGGCAATGGCCCCCTTTTGAGAATTGTTATGTATGAAAATCCAGAAATTTTACAAGGCTGAATGAACTGTTTGAGGAGTCAAAATGAAACATTGTACAGAAGATTAAGAAAGGGTTCAAAACATTTGAGATAGATAGGGTGACATGTCTCCTAACAGACTTTAGTAAGACCGATATTGGGTACTTCCTTTTTCAAAAACACTGCTGATGCCCAACAGAACCCAGTCCTAACTGTGGTGGGAACCACTGAAAAATAAACCTTGTCAGATTCTGGTTTACAACAGACATGTAATCCAACTACTCCTCTGTAGAAGGTGGAAGCTCTAGCCCTTGTGTATGGTTTGGAGCCCTGTAGAGTGTTCCTATTATGTCCAGGCCTATTGGTCACAGTGGATCACCTACCACTGGTGAAAATATTTTCAGGAAAGGTCCTAGAGAATATAAAAAAACCCTGCCTGTTTACTTTCAAAGAACAGACACTGATGTACATGTTCTGCATTAAGCACATTCTGGGGAAGCTAAACATTGCACATGATTGCATCTTCAGATATCCAGTGTTGTCAAAAGACATCGGGGCAATGACTAAAAACACAACCCAGCATATTGACAGTGCCATGAAAGCATCAGTTGTATCTACATATGCACACAACCCTAAACTGAGACCTATAACCTGGGACAGGGTTGTGGTTGCCACAGCCATCAATGGGAAATGCTGTATGTTAGCAGAGTATATTCAAAATGGATTCCCTGAGTTGTGCCATAAATTACCACCCAAAATTTGACAATTTTGGCCAATGGGAGATCAATTTTATTGTCTGGAAGGTGTTCCTATAAGGGAGGACAAAATCCTTATACCAAGGCAGACTTGTGCTGAGGTACTTGAGACCCTCTACTTCATAAACCAGGGTGTTAATGGAATGATGGCGAATGCACAACAATGAATACCAGTATCCAACAAACAAGAGCCTGGTTCTGGATATGTAACACAATTGCCCCATCTCAGCCCAGAGAACCTCTGAGGCCACCACCAAACCCAGAATTTCCATTTTAAAAGATGGTCATGGACCTTTTCAACTTGCATGGAAAGGGTTATCTGGTGTATGCAGACCGATACACTGGAAGTAGCTTCGCTATCGTCACAGAAGGCTAAAGTGATATGTGAGGCCTTGGGTGATTGGTTTGGCACATATGGCACACCAGAAGAGATACCCACTGGGGCATAAGGAAATGCACATCCTCAGCACATTAGTCTCAGATTAATGAACAAGCAGAACTGTGTGTAAAAACAGCCAAATGAATGTTAATGGATTGCGCTCATAGATATGGTCATCTGTGCCATGATCATATGGCATGGGCCATGCTGACCCATCAGAACACACCCAACCAGGACATTTGCATGTCAATAGTTGAGATGCTATATGGCCACACAATGAGAGATTACCTCCCCATACTTCACAAAAAGTACCAAATACACACGCATTAGAGAGAGATCAAGGACTTTAGGGAAATGGCAATGGTAAAAAGGCACCTACTAAACAAGAAGAAGTACAACACATTGTCACCCACTCCAAGAGTTCCAGGTTGGTGACTTGGTGCATGTGTAAAACCAAGATGCACCATATCCATGATGGTGAATGAAAACAGGGAAGGTAATAGAAACATTGGGCAACAGACAATACTGGATGTGCATAGACAGCAGCAACTGAATTACACTGCACAATCTTCAATTCCTTTGAAAGATAGTACCAATCATGGACACACCAGACTACTCAACACCACAAACACCCCCACAAAGGCTAATACTTACTAATGTGGTACCTCCATACAATACACCAGAAAGTATGGAAGTAGATGAGACAGATGGTGACAATGGGGTCGAGGACCATACAGAAATGGAAGTGGATGAAAACCAACCCCTAATTGTGCAGTCTCCAGCAAGTCATGATCTGTGACACAGCACAAGGGTGTTATGGCCACCTAGATCATTATCCCCACAAATGTGCAGACTGGAACACAATTACTCCAAACTGTCCCAATAAGTAACCACAATTCATACATGACAATTATGTCATTACAGGTGGGAGAACATGTAGATTAGAGAGGCTCAGGAGAAAGACTTGTCATCTGTGGAAAGGCAGGTGAGGAGGAGAGAATATAAATACTGTGAAACTTGGGAAGACAAGGACGCCCGACTTCAGATGAACATTACGTTATAGGAAAGACCCATTTGCTTTGCTGTAGATTTATACTGGCAGCACAAATGTAACAGGAAAAGCTTTGATTTGTAAAATTGTTGAGTTAATGCTGATGAAATTGATACTGAATATCAAAGCATGTTTTGTAATAACTTTTGAAGAGAACTGGTATGACTGTTGATTTTTAGAGGTCCTGGTGTCTGTGGCATTATCAAATCATACTTGCAGATGCCTAAGTTATTCTTGCTAATCTTTGAAGTGTCAGTGAGTCTGCATATATTGAGTTATTTCACACCTTTTTCTGTTAAGCCTGAGAGAGACTGTGTCATTTGACTTTTGCTGTGTGCTGAAAAGAGTTGACTTCTGAGTTTGAGTGGTACCTTGTGTATTGCTGACATTTTCTTGTGTCATTTGCATAAGATTCTTTGTGAAATTTGAGTGGTATTGTGAGAAAAATAAGCTCTGTTTTCCATGATTAAAAAACTGTTAGAAGAAAGCTGTATTTTAAATTTGGTGAAAATTTTTCACGTGGTGAGTCAAATAGTGTTTTCAATATTGAAGTGCCATGTTTGATGAAAATTATTACATAGTGAGTCAAGTTGTAACCATAGAGATGAGATTGTTGCTTGCCTACTGATAGCTAAAGGGGTTAAGTAGTAGTAGTAGTAGTAATGACTATAAATAATGTTTTTGCATGTTGAATATTACAAAAAGTTTGCTGAATTAGATGTTCCATCTTGTAGTTACTATGTTATGTAGATATAGTTGGGTGTTTTGAAACTTTATGATTTTGCTCATTATGCTAGATTTAATCATAAATTGAAAGTATAAATTTTGTAGTACAGTAGAGAGAGAAACTGTTGCACAAGTTTCTGTTGGTTGAAAAATTTTTTTTACTGGCTCTTGGTTTTGAAAAAAATTCTTGAATGATGCATAGCTGAGTTTGTTTATAGTTTTGTGTGTTTTTGTATCCAAGAGAAAATCATATCAGGGTCACCACTTTCTTATGGGAGTTACCAATTTGGTTGCAAAGGTATGTACGCTATTCTGAAAATATTTAATGGCTCCTGGACCATTTGTTCTGCAAACAATATTTTGCAAACTTTTTTGAGTCTGGGTAAAAATAAAAACACAAAACATGGTATATAAACAAAACAACAATTAACACATATAAAAACACAAAGAAATTATTAGGTTGGTGCAAAAATAATATCGTTTTTTGACGTATTTTTTAACGTCAAAAAACGATATTATTTTTGCACCAACCTAATACGTAAATGTGTACACAACAGAAAATAAAGGAAAAGACATTAAAACTTAGCGATTAAGAATGTGCTTGTTTTTGGGTGTTGATACAAGTGTGTGTGTGATTGACATATGTGTGTCTGGGCATGTGTGTGAGAGTTCAGTCACCAGTGAACTGGAGAAGTGAATTCACCCCAGTGAAAACATTCTTTATCGACGTGTCACTACATGTGGAAGCAAGAGGAAGGAGAAAGAGAGAAAATGGAAATGTTGGCTTTTTTACAGAATTAAACAGTCCCACACAATGGGCACATTAGGTGAAACCAAGAACGGCAACCCACAAGTATTAGTGCAGAGTGAACATAAGTAACCTCAGCTGAATTTTAAAAATCAATTTTGTGTCATATGTTGATAAATAAGAGGCTATTCCTCTCCCTCCTGAAAGTGAGCATTGTTTACTAAAAGGACCAAAATCCTTTTGATAAGTTTGTATTGTTAAAAAGTTCATTATTTTTTTCAGTCTCAGTAAGATATCCTTCAATTTTTGCTTTTAATTTTAATTGATTGCTTGAATTAACTTTAAAGAAACAATCATTTGAGAGAAATCAAGAGAAAACACAAATGGTAGACCACATCTGGAAAAAGAAGGGATCACTCTATATGATCTGTTATAAGGTCCAAGAAATAGATAGGGAATAGTGATGATAGATGTGAAAATTAAAGGACCAGCATGAGTTCTTTGCTTAACAAGGAAAGGGCTGGAAAATAACCAAGTTAATAGGAAATAATGTATGTTTCCGCACATTGCCTTGAGGTTTGGTATCATCTGTGGTCCTAGTAAAGACATATTCTACAATGTTCATTCTATTGGCATGCATTTTCAGGTTTGTAATAACTGAAAAGAAATAGATCCTTTCCCCTCTTCATACAGATTAATCACTTGAAGAAAAAAAAGTCAATGAAAAGAAAAAAACAAAGAAAATAGGAAATGAAAAGAGAAAGACAAAGAAAGCAACATAATGAAAAGTAAAAGTTAAAGAAAATAGAAAGTCTGAAAAGAGAAAAGAAAAGAAAACAGAAAGTCACAAAAGAGAAAGGCAAAGAAAATAGAAAGTGAAAAGAGAAAAGAAAAGAAAATAGGAAATTAAAAGAGAAAGACAAAGAAAATAGGAAATGAAATGTAGTCAGTTTCTTCTGGCCTGTAATAAATGTCTGGAATCTGTTTCCTTCTACCAACAGAGTAGCGGTATGAACTTGGGTCAAATAATCCAACAACGCATGTCTCCTGTTCATGGTCGTCATTGGTCGCAATTCTCTGTCTCCTTTTTAAGCACTTTTTATAGATTGAGTGACAGGTCAAATTTGTATATGCGGAAAGAGAGTCTTGCAAAAGTATCCAATCCCAAGATCTTTTTTTTTTTCAAATATACAACCCGTAAAGAGGCCATTTTCTTTTTGGTAATATTTTACATGTGAGACACATTCGAATCCACTTTTGTGCAGGAGATTTGCCACTTTCTCTAGTGTTACAGTGAAAGACAAAGAAAAGAGTAAGCGAAAAGAGAAAGACAAAGAAAACAACATAGTGAAGTGAAAGGAAATGAAAATAGAAAGCCAAAGAAAATTGGAAGTCAAAAGAAAAAGGGAAAAAAACCATAAATGAAAAAAAAGAAGTGAAAACTAGAGAAATGATTTGTTGCTTTACAATGTTATGGCGTGTTCTTTAATATCTCTTGTATTATTAATCATTCAAGAAAACAACGAAACTCCAAATGTGAATCAACAAGTACATATTGAAATAACATACAAGAACAAAATATACAATAATTTGTATTCAATGTATAGATTAAAGGAAAAGAAGTTGCTCCCCTTTTACTGTATTTTGATTTGTAATTCATTGTTTGAAAGAAAATTTTCTTTAGAGAGAAATGTTTGCTGTTAGAATAGATAACACAAGAATACAATTGATCAGAAAGTGTGTTGTGTTAGAGAAATCAACAGAGTCCTGGTTGATTGAACTTGGCTGAGTCACAGAGAGATATGTATATATGTATTACAAAATTCTGTGTCTGTGTGTGCATTTGAAATGTTGTGAGTAAAGTCATAGGTTTGTGTTGACAGGTGAAATTTAGTGGACTCTACTGGTGGCTTGTGAAAAGGTGACCTCTTTTAAAGCTACAGATAGGCTCCCAGCGAAAACGCGGGAAAAGTTGATTTTGCACTAAAATATGTGATTGGTTAAAATTTGACCAATTGCTAAATTTGTACTAACGAAACAAGTAAGCAAGTTCAAAACCAAAAAATTCAAAGCAACGACTGCAATGACTTAATTTGTTCTATAGAAAGGCAGTATTGATTTATTAGCCAATCGCAGACAAATAAAATGTGGGCATGGAAAAACATAGCAGTTGCTACAACAGTATGGAGAGTGGTTTTTTGATGCAACATGCAACATAAAATTTGTAAATATGTAGTGCATCAAAAATCTGTAACCAAATAATAACAAAATTTTATTTTGTACAACATATTTATTTTCCAACATGATCTTGTTCATTGTTTATTCATTAATCATATAGGTCAAACATTATACAGTGAAAATTTGAGATCAAAATTCAGCTGATAACTGTGTCATGCTATGAACATTGATCTGCCCTCGTATCTGATAATACCTCTTTATGCTACTGCACAATGTGTGTAATTCCCCAAGTTAGACTTTATATGAATATATATGAAGAAAAAAAATGCATACACTAACAAAGATATCTAGGCTGCCCAGTATTGTTTGTGTTATTTTCAAAGTTAAAATCACAGATAATAATAATAATCTGGTGATCAGTCTGTGTAGTTATCTATTAACTTCAAAGTGGACTTTCATTTTTCCCATTAATTAATTATAATAATTAATGATAGGAGAAGTGAAAGATAAGTAAAATAAGAAGTCATACTTATAACAGCTTTTTACTCTGTTCCCCTTCATTTTCTTTATATTCACTTTCTGTGAATATAAAGAAAATGATGGTAACAGAAATGGATATCACTTACATAACTAATTGTCACTTACATTCTCTCTTTCTTTCATTTGTTTAGTTTAACCCCATTATTAAAAATTTTACAAAAATTGTTCTCAAAATCTATCCTGTTAATCTAAGGAAGACTCAGCTGGAAACATCACAATGTTATGAATGAATTCTAAAGGTTATTTTCTTTCTTTCTTAGATATTTTTTTTCCTCTAATACAAAATTGCTTTATAATATTTTACTCTGTTGTTCCTCTAGTCTTCCATTGTGTTCTTTTCAGTAAAAAAAATATGATTTTATTATGTCTAGGTACTTGTAGAAAACTTGTTTTTGTTCTTTGTAGCTTTCTAATGTTATTTACCTAATAATTAGACTAAGAAAAATGAAAAGAGGTATTATGTACACTATTTACATTATTCAGACTATTGTCATCTTTGTTGCCATATTTATCACAACATTTCAGCCGCTAAGGACACATGGCACAGTGGATAAAAGCACTGGTTAGATCCAGTGACAGGACCCAAAGAATTATAAGTTCAATACCTAGTTAAGGCAGTGGAGAACTTGGAAAGTTGAATTAAGAGGAGATAACTGACATCCATTAGATATGGCACGTGGAACTAGAAAAGTCTACCCCAGCAAGTGAAATAAAGGGTTCAGTTCAACATTCCAACCACTGAAGAAGGCCGGAGCATACAACAGCTGAAACAGTGTGATAAATATGGCAACAAAGATGAGGACAATAGTTCAAATAATGTAAATAGTGAAAAATGAAAAATCTTGAATTTTAACATCAATATCAATTTGGTGAAGAACCAAGAAGAGAACAACATAAAACTGTCAGCACTATGTGATACTTATTTTAATGAAATAACAACTATCAATAAAAATCATTGTTTTTATTTAATTCAAAACTGTATATAGATTTACAATGAACAGTTCAGTCTATACTCAACTAATGGGCCATAACTCCCATTGGAGAAATCATGTGCAAGTATTTATATAATACTCATATATCTGATAAGAGAAGTTAAGTGTAATTAGAAATCCCAACACTAATATAACAAGCAAATACGCTGTTTCTGTTATGAAGTAACCAAAACTAATTAAGTAATTGTTGAAGTCTAGGTTATTGGTTTTATATTAAAGCAGTAAAAGGAAAACTCTGTAATCAAACCACTTGGATGTTCATATTTTGTATGAAGTACAAGAAGAATATTTCTTGCATCAAAACTTGATCTGGCCATTCAATGCAATTGAACCTATAAGAGCTATCCTTCATGCCACCTTATCGCTGGATCCTTACTCACCAAAAAAAAAAAAAAAAAAAAAAAAAATCCACTCATACACAGATGATTCATTAAAAAAAACTATCATTATATTTTGGAATGGATAGCAATGTAAACAGTAAAGCATAAAAAATTCCTTTATTTGTGGTTAGTTTTATACTTCTTTTATAAGCCATGTTCCTTCAGGATGTAGACAAATATGGCACCCCCACAGCTTCCTATCACTTGTAGATCTAAGCAATGTTTATCCACTTACTATCCTTCCTAGAACCTGTTTTCCCATCTATTTACACATGCTTGTTAGGTAGATTATTATTATTATTTCCTTCTAACCATTTTACCTTCAATATGTTCTGTGAGTGTCAAATTCTCCAAGCCCATTTTCCTTATTATGTATCCCAGAAATTTTAGCTGTCTCTTTCTGATTCTTAAATATAAGTATCCTTTTTGTTTTAATTTTCCTTAAAACTTCTTAATTGCTCTCATGCTCCATCCATCATATTCTGAGCATCCTTCTGGAGAAACACATCTCTCTTGCTTCAAGTCTTGTTTTCATCTATGAGGAAATTGTCCAATATTCAATGTCATATTGGAGGATAATACATGTGTTATGAAAAGAACATTTTGGAATTGTTGTTACTATTCTCATTGTTATCAAATTGTATTTTATGATAATTTTGTATTTGAAAACTAAATTTTGACGTTTAGTAGGGAGAAGTCACTCATGATCAAATTTGAGATATAATTCCTAACAGTGAATTCTATTGACTGATTCTCACTTTTTTATAAAGAGTGGATTCTGGAATATTGGCTACAAGGAATTGCTGGTTACTAGAATCAATAGTACGAGAACAGAATCTCTATCTATAAAAGGCAGGATGTGTGTGTGTGTGTAATGAATGCACGGCTGCAATTTTCGATGGATTTCCACCAAAATTTACATGCAAATGCTCCAAGTTAGCGGGAAGGCCAAGACTGACTTTGCATTTCCCAACTCCCATCGATAGTGGAAATAATCGATTTTTTCATGCTTCTACGGCAGTTTTCATGTAGTTTGCGGCCATTTTCTACTGGCCAGAGTGAGAGCCAATAGCTGGCTGCCACGAATAGGCAGGAAGATTCTATTGGCCAGCATGAGAGCCAACAGCTAACTGACATGAATATTAACTAGCATGATAGCAGGCAAAAAAAATCGATAGCTGCATTCGTCACAAGTGGGAAAAATTTAAATCTGCATGGCACTTTACTCCAATTGGCTTGCTTAAACTCAACGTCGATTCTGATTCCACAGAACTGGGTTGGGTGTGAAAAAGTATTTGTTGTTAACATTCTTTTTTCATTCGGTTTTTCCAGTTACGAGTCCTTTTTTAAAGCTGATCATTTTGTGTTCATTTTGTTTAGTTCTTTTTTTGTAACAGATTTAATGTTTAGTTTAGACCTTAGAAAAAATTTGCAGTGTGAGATAGGCAAGAAGTAAGGCATGTAGCAACATCAGCATGGCAAAGGGCACTCCTTTAAAGGCAAGGAAGGGCAAAAATATTTTCAGTCAAGTGATAGCGATTGCTGTATGAGTCATACAATTTTTGAATCAAGCATGGGCAATGCCGGGTCATGCTGCTAGTCAAACATAATAATTTCTACTTTTTATGTGAACCCATTTGAAAGGAACATGATCCTAGTATGTTCTGCTTAAGTGGAATCCATAGAACTTGTAACCAACATTAAGTCACAAGTGAACTAATTCACAACTCTGCTCAATAAAATATATATATATTATTTCTATTTCTTTCTCAAAAGGATTATTATAAAATTAAGTCAGCTAAACCAAATTTCCTCATCATCTTTCATGGTTGTTGGGTTAACTTTCCTTCTTCCCCAAGTAGTATGTATCCTGCTTGGCTTAATGACCCCTTGGTGAAGCCCAATCCATACAGAGAAGAGTTTGGGGGGTAGACACTGAAGAGAAGATGCTTTCCTGACATGCAGGAAAAACAGAGCCTCTAGCAGCATGATCATGCTGGATTTGTGAGAGTAAAGGCAGACTGTAGCTTTCCTTTCTAATGTTTAACAAGAGCATATAACTCATTTCTTCACTTTGTTAGCATGTTCTTCGAAAAAATGAAACCTTCATTTATATTCTCTTTAGGCATCTTTATTTTTTTATCATAAAAGTTTTGGTAAATATATGTACTTATGGCAGGTACTACAAAGGTCACCCTCCTATATTTGCTAAAACCAGTATGGGGTTAGTGGCTGTTGATGGTTAACTTCGAAGAATCTTTTCTCTATTGCAAGAAAGCAAATAAAAGATGTCAGTCCTGCTTCAGTTTTGGATAATTTTATAGAAATTTGGTGAGACATTATAATTGAAAAGGAAAAAAATATAAATTAATGGTAGTAAATGGGAAGAATGAGTCATGTCTACTTGGATGATTCAGCTAAATAAAATTTATTGAAGCTGTCAGGGATTAATGGCATCATCAGTCATTAAAAGTTATCTGCTTCTTCAGATAATGTGAAAAAAAGTAACCAAAAAGGTAAGAAAATGGCAGAAAGAAACATCATGCACAAATATATTGTAAATAAAAAAAAGCAATCTATGATTTAAAAAAGTTAAAATATATAGTGTTAGTCATGTAATTAGAGGATCTGTCTCTTTCAAAAAAGGAAAAAAAGATCTCTTTATCAAACTCAGCAAAGAATAAGAAATATAATGGTGAAATAGCATGGTTTACAATTTTAGGCATCAGGAGAGAACCATAGCATTAGAGAATGAGAACCATGGCATTAAATGTTCATCGTCCACATATAGAGATGACCTTGATTCTGAATCACACTTTGCAGAAATGACTAATGAGTTCGATCTTTGCCCTGAAAAGTCTGTTGCAGTTGTGACATGAGATGCTGGGGGATGAACTAGGATGGGAAGTGGAGCCCCCTCAATCTTTCCTTTTCTGGTGTCTCTGTTTTTCTTAGTTCCTGATTCTTTTCTCTTCAAAATCAGACACAGGGCACCGTCTTCAACAGACGCTTCCCAGGTGGAATGGGGAATGCCACAATGCTTGAGAGATTCCTTCAGCATGTTTTTGTAACATGTCTTTGGTCTGCAAAGTGTGCACTTGCCTGGGAATAGCTCACCATAGAGCAATCTCTTTGTGAGGCAACTGTCATCCATGGGGTGGACGTGACCAGTCCACCGGAGCTGATATTGCAGTAGGATGTCATGGATGCTCTCCATCCCAGCATGCTGAAGCACTTCCATGTCCAGGACTTTGTCCTGCCACTTGACATGGAGAAGGGTCCTGAGACATCTAATATAGAAGGCATTGAGCTGTTTAGTATACCGGCTGTAGACTGTCCATGTCTTGCATGCATAGATCAGGCATGGTAGTACTACTGCTCTGTACATACTATAATAATACACATAACATATATTAGGTTTGGTGAAAAGTTCTCAATCTGCTGAAGGCTATGCTGACTCTGGTGATTCTGTAGGCCACTTCCTCATCGATGTTTGTTGGAGTGTGACAGAATGCTACAAAACTAGATGAAATTGTCGGCAACTGCTAGTCTTCGGCCATTGATGATAACATGAGGTTCAATGTAGGATGCCGTAGGTGCAGGACTTCGGTCTTCTTAGTAGAAATTGTGAGAATGACAAGCTACAGCTTTTTCTTAAGAATAATACCATTACTATTAAATTGAAACATTAAGCAAAAATAGTTTTATATTATGTGTTAGGGGAAATAAAGAATGAAATCCATATGATTAGAATTGATCTTCTGCAACTGATAGTCTAATCATTAAGTTAACTGCTCTAGACAATCAAGCTTCCCAAGAAAAAAGGATGTGAACTGAATCCCAATGAAGGCTTATTCTTTATTTCCAATGCATACTGCTTATCAATGACTGTAGAATAAAGGGTAGAGAGTTGTGATAAAAAGCAAGAAATATAAGATGAAAGAAAAATTACTAGTATTAATATATATATTAAATTCTGATAATTTACTGTATGTTATGTATCTAAAGATCCATATATACATTCTACAATAATAATAATAATAATACACATAACATATATTTGGTTTGGTGAAAAGTTCTCAGCCAAACTAAGTAGAGGTTCCAGCGTCAACTCTGATGTTTGGTCATTTGGCCAGATTTTGGTTAAGTTGAGAACTGAGTGATGAAGGTTGTTAAGAAAGGTACAAAATTTAATAATTCAGCGTGTAACTCAACAAATTCCACTTTTTAACACTAATGGTACAATGGTGATTTTCTGTGGATAATGTTCACCTTCTTATACCAATACCAGTATACACTAAGTGTGGGCTATGACAAATTCTTTTGTGGGCTACAATACAAGCTTTCTCTACAATAGGCACACCTATCTGTTCATATGCTTAATGTATTTTAGAAATTTCTACATGTTTGCTCTTTTAACCTTTTCTGTGTCATTAGAGATATAAACAATAGAATAAATAAAAGTTTTGACATATTTGTTTAACATATTTTATCAGTGATATAAAGAGTTACATAAACAGTTATTATGTATAATAATAATAATAATAATAATAATAATAATAATAATAATAATAATAATAAAATGGTTTAAAATGGTTTTAAATCATGAAAGAATTAAAAACTTGCATTCTTTAAGAAATGCAACTAGATGAAATATAGTCTAATGAAGAAAATATGTCCCCAATTGAAATAGCAAAACAAATAAAAAATTTGAGGTAAAATGAACTGGTCTCCAAGCTTTTCTCACAGATAAATCATTACAAGTCTCTTGCTACATTATCACTATTTCTATGACAAATATTCTAACATTGTGTCCTTCACAGATAAGACCTGCCATGCTATGTACACTGAGATGAACCATTCCCTTTCCCTTCATATTCCATTAGTAAGAAGGAAGTTCCATACAGATAGTTTCTTCCCAAGAACTACTGCTTTGTGGAAGAGCCTTCTGAGCGAATGCTTTCTTTATCATTACAATTTAACCTCGTCAAATATTATCTTTCCTACATATCCTTATAACCTGTACTCCTTCTCTTATGCTCATACAACAACTTAATTCAGTAACCCTCCACCTTGAGTAGCTCTTGAGCTTTATATTGGGTGAAATATTAGTAAAAATATTTATTTTAAATTTTAAAAAAATACTAGGGATAAAAGGATAAAAAACCATTGCATGGCAAACACCCCAATAAAGCTGGTAATCTTCAAGTTGACCAAACTCTTATCCATAAGTGGCTGATATACGCCTTAAGCCAGTAACCTAAGAGCACATTGTTACTAATCCAGATTAGTGCCTTTCAACTAGGAATTACCAGTACCAGATTGATATCAGCTTATTATGTTGTATGTGTAGAGAACAATCCAAGACAATTGACCATATAATCTTTGGATGCAGTTGATTGACACCAACAGAGTATTTACAATGCACAGTAGGGTAGCCCAGTACAAATGCTGTACATTTGACCTCCCTTACAGAATGAACTGGTGGGAACATAAAATATCAAAAGCCGTGTAAAATACAAATGGCACGGCCCATGACAGATCTACTGATAGATGTTACTGTCTCAGCTGATAAAAATACTTCACTGAAGACATTTGAAAAACAATAAGTAAATACAATGATCTTGAGATAGAAATTATCAGAATATAGCATCTCAAAACAATTGCACTACAGGTAGTCATAGGATCACTGGGAATGATGCTAAAAGATGTCAAATATATATATATATATATATATATATATATGGGGGGGGACAAATTACTGGTGGTTCAAAAACAAAGGAAATTAGAAAAAATCACACAATGACAATAGTAGTACTAAGAATGATCAAAACGAATACTGATACACATATTAAAAACACCAAGAAGCCTTAGTAATTGAGATGCAAAAGATGGATTTGATGAGCACTGCTTATATACTCAGAAAAACTTACTCACTATACTTAATAACTTTCTATGAAATGCCTTTTTATAACTTCAGGTTTCAGGTAAAAGACTTGGTAAAGATTTTTTTTAATCAGTTCACCTCAAGCAAGGTGATGATGCCACTAAAACACAAAGAGTTACTGGGAGTGAAAAAGAATAAGAAGACTTTAGAAGGAACCAGAAATTCAATCCTAAACAAGGGATAAACTTCAACTCCTGTTCAAAAGGCTGAGGAGGAATGTGAAATCAACAGTCAGCAAACCTATCTACTCTTATTGAATTTTATCAAGCAGCAAATTAGAAAAACTGGAAATACTACTACTATAGATAATATAGACAAGTTTTGTCTATTTTATGTAAATTCTTTTCATATCGTCTGATAAGCTTAATAACATTATCATTAAAAGATGAAAGAAAATGACCATATTAATACATATTTTTTAATTCTATCTAAGCTTTTGGCTTACATAAGCCATTATCAAAGATGACAATTACATTACAATATATTAAACAATACACAGACAAAACAGTGATGATAGGCTGTTTTATTTGCATGGAAGATTTCCAAGCAACGACAAACTCATGCATATGAGATGCTGGAAGCGAAAATCGCATCGTAATTCATGACGTCATACATGACCATGCGTGAGTGAAAATGAGAAGCATTAAGCATGGGATGCCGTTGGTATAAACCAATGGCTTCTGTTATTAATTATAGGCATTTAAGAATATTTTTGGAGATTTCATAGTTTATTTTGTTCAGGTTAGGTTTCAACTGTTTTATGTATATAGCTTCAAGAATTTTTAGTTTTTGTTTATTGTTTTCATGTTTAAGTATAGTTGTGTTTTCAACAAGGATTTTCCGGAATTGTGTACGCAGCCAGGCATGTTGTTTTAAATGCCTAAAAATGTTAGAGTTATCATTCAAATGTAGAGTCAAGCATCGTGAAAGCAAATTTGTGGTGTGACCAACATAAATATTATTTAATCCCTTGGAGATACAATCTCCCAAAGTGCACTTGAATTTGTAAACTATGTTGGTTTTTTGCAAATCGCTAATGGGGGAAGAAGAATCATTGCGGATAATTGAGTTGGAGCAAATGGAACATAATACTGCTCCAACTAATTTTAAACATAATCTCCTATATCGTAATTAAATGCATACTACTTACAAACAAGATGAAAATATGCTAAAAAAGTTAGTAAATACTAATATATCTACAACAGATCCTGGCAAAAAAATTAAGTTAATCACTAAATCTAGTATATCCAACTCAATTATTTGCAATGATTCTCCCCACATTAGTGATTTGCAAAAAACCAACATAGTTTACAAATTCAAGTGCACTTTGGGAGATTGTATCTCGAATGAATTAAATAATATTTATGTTGGTCACACCACAAACTCACTTTCACAACACTTGACTCTACATTTGAATAATAACTCTAACATTTTCAGGCATTTAAAACAACATGCCTGGCTGCGTACACAATTCTGGAAAATCCTTGTTGAAAACACAACTATACTTAAACATGAAAACAATAAACAAAAACTAAAAATTCTTGAAGCTATATACATAAAACAGTTGAAACCTAACCTGAACAAAATAAACTATGAAATCTCCAAAAATATTCTTAAATGCCTATAATTGATAACAGAAGCCATTGGTTTATACCAACAGCTTCCCATATTTAATACTTCTTGTTTTCACTCTCACGTGGTCATGTGTGACGTCATAAGCTGTGGTGCGATTTTTGCTTCCAGCACTTTGTATGCACAAGTTTGTCATTGCCTGGAATTCTTCCATGTAAACAAAAACAGACCATCATTATTGTTTTGTCCGTGCATTGTTTAATATATTGTAATGTAATTGTCATCTTTGATAATGGCTTATGTAAGCTGAAAGCTTAGATAGGATTAAAAATATGTATCAATATTGTGATTTTCTTTCGTCTTTTAATGATAATGTTATTAAGTTTATCAGATGATATGAAAAGAATTTACATAAAATAAATGGACAAAACTTGTCTATATTATTTAATGAAACATGCATCTATCTATCTATCTATCTATCTATTATATATATATATATATATATATATATATATATATATATATATATATAATTATATTTATGTGTGTGAGTGTGAAACAGAGTGATTTTTAATGGAAAAGCACACAAATTCACACTGTTTACTTTGTCACAGTTGACTTCTCTCTCTTTCACTCTGTCAAACCCAAATAGGTTATGTCCAGCACATCAAACTGAATAAGAGGAAAGAATAATAACAATAAAAACATGATTGAAAATAAAAAGAGGGAAAAAATCCATATAACACCAAACAGGCTACTTGCTTGATAAAAAAGTTCATGTATACAACCTGGCAATAATCTCTTTATACGAAAGAGAGAAAATGTATAACTGATTTATTGTTTGAGCTTTGCAAATGTCTGTGCAGTGTAAATGGTCATGTAGTCACAATTAAGATGTTATCATTTATAGCTTATCTTCAGTCATTCATACTGAATGAGCATCAAAGGTTATAGGAATGTGATTTGAAACTAAACAATAACTCATGATAGCATTAAAGCAACCAATAATATGAAATTTTATTATGATTGGATATGGTCTTGAAATCACTTATAATCTACTTTGAACACAAACATAACAGGTGATGACTGCTGAATGTTTAAATATTAGATGTAGGAACAGTTTTAAAAATAGCCACCAATTGTTGAAAGTCCTTTGTTACTACCCAATGCTCATGCATAGTAGTCTTCCTTATCCTAACTGGAGTCATTATATAGCCTGGATATTCCTGCTATCTTAATTAGTTAATCTACATATCACTATATCCTCCTTGTAATGAAAGGGTTTTTTGCCCCTTGTTTTTTTTGTGCTTCTTCTAACTATAATTTCATTTTCAGGGTTTCTTTCTCTAGGGATCTTAAGGTATTTCTTTCTCTGGGAGATCTTGATCTATTTCATTTTCACTCATTAACATGGCTGTATTCGTGTACTGACTGGTCTTCCTTAGTTTTCGAATTATATTGTCCCTCTTGATCATTGATATGTTCATCTTCATTCATTTCATGCTGTAAGGGTAGGTTTTGTTTTTGTTCAGCACTATCATTATTTGAGGAACATTTCTTCATCACTTTCCTCTTCATATTTATCTTGTGCTCTTATTTGAATTGGATGGGCTAGTATGCTCCTCACATCTTTTCTGATTACAGCTGTGTTGTATCATTTTTGCATTAAAAAAATTGCATTCTCTGAGAGTGCCTCCTTGTATAACATTTGTCATGATAAAGAGAAATGATAGATTTATATTGATAAGGTCCGTCAGTGGATGAAATGCTTCAGCTAAATTTTCTTTTCATCTTTATCCATATTGTCCTTTTACAGATATATTTTTAGTTATATCTGAAATTTTATATATATATATATATATATATATATTGAGAGAGAGAGAGTGATAGAGAGATAGATAGTCTGAAAAACCCTTTTTGCCTTCCATGAAAATAACCTCCAGGAGAGTGACTCAATGCACTTTCTCGGACTAATATTTCTTGCTGACATGAAGTAGAAAGATTATACAGAAACATTTCTAGGTCTAATGCTAGGAAATTTCATTCACTATGTTGTACCAGACAATTTTTCTTGCCAGAATCTATTTTACATAGATTATAAGTCTACCATTCATACATGCTTTGAATATTGCTGCAATATCTAGTTTGGTGCTCCTGCTATATATTTAGGGATTCGTGATGAAATACAAAGAAGAATCTGCAATGTTATTGGTCCTGACATTAGCATCTCAACCTCAGTAAATTTTCCCACTGCCATAACATACCATCCCTGTGCCTTTTGTATAAATACTTTCATGGTAAATGTTCTAATAGACTTTCTTTTATTAATATAGGGACTAGTTAGTATTTTCATAGAGACAAGGAGGTATTATGGTGATTTTAGTAAGAAAGATACGTATGAATCTGTTGTTTTAGTGTAAGGAATATTGTTTGTGTGATTGGGTCAGCGTTTGTGGCTAGCTAAGTTATAGTTAAGACAGAAGAAGACCATCCTTTCCCCCAATCCCCCCCTCGACCATGTGCCACATTGCTGTATTAAACAGAATAAATATCACTTTCTTTTATTAATTTACTTTATTAATTTAAGTGCAGCACTAGATTGATGGCAAGGTCTTGTCATTTTACAATTGAAATAACTAGCCATAACATAAGTTCTATGCTAACAATTTCTTCTTATTACTTTTTTATTTATTTATATTTTTTACAGTAGTGCGATGTACAAGGCGTGGTGGCCACTTGAGGTAGAAATTTATATTAAGAGGGAGTTTATATAGATAAGAGGGGAAGATAATGGTTGACTCTTGATTTGAATAGGTTAAGATTGTAGTAATTGGAGAAACATTCTTTTGGGAGTCGGTTCCACAGGGCACTGGCTTGTGGGAAGAAGCTGCTTGTGTGGAACTTACTTCTCGTCAATGGAATATGGAGGGAATATGGGTGGTTCGCTACTCTGTAAGTAACCCTTAGTATCTTAGTGGCTTTATTGCTTTGCTTGTGGTAAAATAGTTAAAAAAAAGATAGATATTATCAGTGTGAATATAGAAGACAACATTGCACGGTGACTGTCAGTTTCACACATCAAATGATCATCAGCTACATTGATAATCACTTGAGGCATAATACTGACAGTGGCCATACAATGTTCTTTTCACACAATCTGTATCTACAAATGCTCTATCCCTAATCCCTGAGCATTCTTTTCCCATAAATATAGCACATTTTAAATAGTATGAAACTCCAAAGCCTCTAGTGCTGGTTCTTTTATTGCCTTAAGCAGCTTAAACAAACAATAATTCTACATTAAAAGTATTTCTGAAGGCTTTTACTTTGACAACATTAAATATTATAAAACATTAAAAACACCCACTGAAGAGTCATATGAAAATCTGCAAAGTTTTGAATATATCTTTAAATTTTAGTATGCTAACATACATATTTGCTTCATATTCCATGAAATAAAAGCAAGTAAAGTTTATGTTATATTCCATGCTAATAGGGATATATACTTGACAAACATGGTGGATAAAATAAGTAAAGGTTTATTGTAAAACCAGTACAATAAGAAATAAGGTAACAGTTATGTGCATGATCGTCGCAAGTCAATCCAGTAGTGAGTGCTACTATAGGAAGGTTAGTAGTTCTTGTGTAAGTCTGAGTTGTACACAACAGATCCCAGCTGGACTTCTGTAGTCCGTTGCCTTATGGATACTTATAGGTAGTTACTACCTATAGTGTAGTCACTACATGGGGGTGACAGATTATTCCATTACACCAGTTTATAATATAAATATATTAAGAATCATGAAATCAAATTTTCAAATATTGCCAAAATTATTATTTTCTGTACCTCATTATTTTTTCGCAAAAAATATCTTTAGGCTTTCTTGATGAGTATTTTTGTAAAAGTTGAAATCATTTTCTGAGTTGGTTTCTAAACACACAAGAAATAAGTTAATAAGCTAATTATTGAATATCACTAATAAGTTCCTTGCTAAAAATATTTGCAATATTTGAAGGTTAGTAATAATTTACAATTACCACACTTGCTCCTTAGTCATAGAAACAAGCTACATGATTGCCTTTACTTGAAATCGCTTTAGTTTAAATGCATTCTGTTAAGTATGATGGAAATTAAGCCCCTTTCACAAATAGGAAGGGAGTTCAATCCCTTGAGGATGATAACCAGTATGTACTGTGATGGCATAGTAAATAAAGACACAGTTGGATTACAACCTGTCTTCATCTTATCATTCTTGACACATGCACAATGTAACATGGTGGCAGCTGGCTGTTGGACATTGCCTTTAATGTCTGAGAATGTTATTTCTGTCTGAAACTCCTAAATAAGAAGTATTTCATCAAATGTTTTCTCTTGTGAAATAGGGATCTCATCTCTTTCTGTGTGCACATATAATCACAAATTTGTTTGGTCTTATCTACAAGCAAATATGATGTGTAGTCTCTCACAATGTCTTGCAATGAATCAGGTACATATGCCACTGTGGCTGGTGCTACAGGTTTACACATAACAGCCCCTGAACACCTGATTTTTGGCTCTAGCAAAGTGGAAGCATGGAAACTATTTTACAAATGATGGAAAAATTATACTCTCTTGTCTGGACTATATGAAAAGTGGATGAAAATTCAAGTGGCTTTGTTTGAAAATTGCCTTGGTGCTGATGTCATGAAAATATATCAAGATATGCAATTTGCAACAGATGAATCTGAATGGAATGTCACAGAAATTATATATGCCTTGGAGGAGCTACCAACAAAACCTATGAACATTTTGTGCTTTGACAAAGAAGACAAGATGAGGGTGAGTCTCTCAACAATTTTTTCAGTAATTTGCAAGTTCTGTCAAAAATGTGCAACTTTTGTAACAAGTTCAGAGACTCCATAATAAGGGAGCAAATTGTTACTGGTATAAGAGACTATGACACAAGAAAATTTATTGAAATTTCAAGGCCTTGATCTTTAGATAGAAATAGGCATTTGCAGAGCAGCTGAGAAAGCTGCTGCACAGAGCCTAGGGATGAGAACTGAATCAAGCCATATTCATGAGCTGAAGGTACCTGAAGAAAAGAAATATACTTCACACCAGGGATGCCAATTTTGTGGTTTCTACCACACTCCCAGACAGAAAAAATGTCCTGCATATGGAAAAACTTGCAATGCTTTCAATGAAAAAAAAAATCACTTTCGATCCAGATGCCCTAACCTAGGAAGAAGACAACCAGAAAAAAGCAATGAAGCAAAATGAAAGTGAGACAAGAGAGATTCACAATGGCCCCATGTGCACTACATGAACACTGCCTCAGATGATGACAGTGATGAACAAGCACAGTAGGTAAATATTGTCTTTTTAAAAAAAGAACAACAAAGATGCTAAGTGCATGCTGCTACTAAAAAGAAGAGGTGGGATTCCAGATTGACACTAGAGCATCTGTTAACATGTTCACCAAAATATATGCAAAATACATCAGCAAAATACATCATACCAAGGAATTCTATCAATGTGGAACAAGTCCTTGATAAAACCACTAGGCATATCAGAAACGCAAAGAACAAAAAAAAGTAATCAGTAGAACTCCTGATCTTTAAAGATGAGAAATGTCAATCACTGTTAGATCTTCGAGCATGAGCAGATGGGTCTTGTTTCCATAAAAGATGAGAACTTTCACTGCATTGTGGCTATAGTGGTGGAAGAGTTCAAGGATGTGTTCAGCGAGAAACTTGGCAAGTTACCCAGAGTTGCATTATTGCAGTTGAAGCCTGATGCCATCCTAGCTGTGATAGCAAATAGAAGAGTGTCCATTTTGGTCTGACCTCAATTAAAGGCAGAATTGAAGAGGTTAACCAAATTGAGCATCATTGAACCCGTAGACAAACCTACACCATGGGTTAGTCAACTGGTTGTAACTAAAAAGAAAGATGGTTCCCTGAGAATATGTCTAGACACCCATAAGCTCAATAAAGCTCTCATCTGGGAACACTACACTATGCCTATCATGGAGGATATACTCCATGACATGAAAAATGTCAGAATTTTTACTAAGGCAGATATATCCTCATGGTATTGAAATATAAAGGTTGATTACGAGTTCAGTGATCTAACCACCTTCCAGACATGCTTTAGACATTTTTGTTAGTTGAAATTTCCATTTGGATTGAACTCTGCCTCTGAGATGTTTGAGAGGAAAATGCTTGTGCACTTTCAGGACTTAGAAGGAAAGACTATCATTGTTGATGACCTAGTGGTATTTAGTACAAATCAGGAAAAGCTAGTATGGGCAATGCTTGAAAGATGCCTGACAATAAGAGTCAAACACAATCCTGCAAAATTTGAGATGGGATTGCTTTCCATCACCTTTATGGGACACAGGATAAGAAGCAAAGTTGTTGAGGTAGATCCAGAGAAATTAGTGCAATCTGAAAATGGATGTCCTGAAAGATATAGGGAAATTGTGCAGATTCCTGGGGATAGTTAATTATGCGAGCAAATTTATCCCCAACTTAATCCCCATCATCAAGCCTCTTCAGCATCTCACAAAAAAACCAAGCCACATGGATCTGGTCCAAATCCCAACAAGCTGCCTCAGTGAAGAAATTGATTAGTAGTGTACCAATACTTGCCTACTATAATCCACATGGGGATTTGACACTGGAAAATGATGCCAATGAATAAGGTCTGGGGGCAGCCCTGATGCAAAAAGAGAGACCTGTTGCATATGCAAGTTGTTCACTGTCAGACATAGAATGACATTATGCACAAATAGAAAAAAATGCTGGCAATGGTCTATGGACTGGAGAAATTTCACCACTACACATGGAAGAAATGTGAAGGTTGTGACAGATCATAAACCTCTAGTGTCAATCTGCACAAAGTCACTATCAAAAGCACCTAAAAATCTGCAAAATTTGCTGATGAGGGCACATCACTATAACTTCTCACTATAATACAGATCAGGTAAGAAGATTCCACTGGTGGATACCCTTTCTTGTGTGCCAAGTGGCAGGCCAGTAAAAGAACTGTTGATGGTGAACAATTTGATGCTGCATCCAATTTAAGACCTCAAGCTGGCACAGATCCACAGATACACAGCTAAGGATGCAACAATGATGATGCTAGCCACAATTATTGTCAAGGAGTGGCCTAATGAGTGGAGATACTTACCTAACAAAATCAAACCATTTTTTAACTATCTGGATGAGTTGACAGTACAGGACAGGTTAATTCTGCATATATTACATATGAAAGATTATTGTACATAATTAGGTTACAATAAAATTTGCATTTTATATGAATACTATCTTATGAGCTGTAGTAGAGTGGGGCACCCAGTATCTTAGATTTGGGATGAGGAGGCACAAAACCCTTGCACTAACACTGATTTTGGGTTAGGGTTGTGTGTGTGCAACCTACAACAGCATATCTAAGAAAGAAATATGACAGTATCAAAAATATTTTAAACTTTGGCTGAAGGCCTCTCCTAGATTTCTAGGCCTGAAGCTTCAGCAATCCTATAAGTAATAAGCACTGATTCATTTACTCTTTGTTATTTTCTATAAAGAATTTCAACATTTTCCACTTTTAGACTTGTTAAAAGCTAATGAACATAACTTAAATGCAGAGACACAATACAATTGTCTGATTTTTTATTATGTAAGTAAAATATTCAGAAATCTTACAAATTTCAATGTCATTACCTACTATATTAGTTAATGTTGCAGTCATGTAAATTTTAAGTGTTATTTTGCAATTTTTATAATTTTATTCAACTTTAACCACTTGGTTATGTTAGCAAGATATATCATAAGATATTTTCTATCATGGAGCTAGTAACAAGAGAGCATACAACAAATTTATCTCTCTTGAGACTGTCAGTGTAATGGATAATGATTTCAAACAATTTGTATATAGTAATCAAATAAATGATTTTAATGGGATGTCTGATAAAATATTTTGTTGATTGAATATCAGACAAATACTGATAGTGAAGAAACCTCAAGAGAAAAAAATACATTTTTCTGTAAAATCCTAAAAAATAAAAACAAATAACATGCCTGGTGACAAAAAGAATGAAAATATTTTCCAGTCTGAAGTTGTTAAATAGTAGCTGAGTCATCATTTTAGCCCTAGAAGTTAATAAAATTTATAACCCAAATATTTATTTATTTTTTACCTGTACAAGGCCTAAGAGTCACTTGAGGTAGAGAGTTACAGAGTTAGCGGCACATTAAACAGGTTAAGATTGTAGTGATCATAAAAGCAGTTCCACAAAGTAGTGGTTCATGGGAAGAAGCTGTTTGAGTGGAACTTACATGTCATTGATTGATTGATTGGTTTTAACGGGATGTCAACAGGCTTGTGATAAATTGTAGGGGATGGTCAAATTTTTTAAGTTTTTCCAAAGATTTTTCTTGATTTTGACAGTAAGCTGTTTGCAGTTGTTTGTTGCTAAATGAACTGGGAATTGCTTTAAGAGATAAGTTTTTCAAGTAAAGTTCAAGTTTACTGTTATATTTTTTGGTATAATTTTATTTCTTTCAGGAAGGACAAAATGTCATCAATACTGACATTTTTTAATATATCCCTCATGTTATTTGTGTTGTAAAAGCATTGTCTGATAATGGCAAAATAACCACTTTCTATTAGAATGTGTTTAACTGTATTGGGTGTTTGACATGCTATGCATTCTGGTTGTTTTTTTTTGTTTAAGTAAAAAGGAGTGTGTTAGTTTTGTATGACCAATATGTAATTGGGATATAGTGACTTGTTCCTTTCTGAAGCCTGGTTTTTATTCTCTTATATTGGGTTTTATTGAGAAGAGTTTGTTATACATGATGTTACTCCAATTTTGTTGCCATTTTCTATGGAAGAACATATTGATTTTGGTCTTCAGGTTTGTATACAGGATTTTAAATCTGTTGGGGGTCATTTTTAGTGCTGATTTAGCTGCTGAATTGGCTTTCTCATTTCCTCTTATTCCTATGTGTCCTATGCTTGGGATCCAGCATAGTAAGATTTTTTTTTAATTATGCATGATGTTCAGTATTTTATTGATTAAATGGTTATTTATTTTTTAATTTTTTATAGATAGTAAAACTGAGAATGAATCTGAGAAGATGGTTATCCAAAACCAATACTATTTTTTTTTTCCTTTTCATAGTTTTATTATGACTGATTACATTATACTTCATAACCTAGAGTTATTTTTATCACTTTCATTTATAACCAGAGGTAGCATCAAGACCCTGTGCTTTTGTAACACTCCTATGCCATAAAACCAGCAGCGACCAGCCGCTCCTCAGACAGTGGGGAGAAGAAGATGCTTGGGTAGTGTCTGGACCAGCAACTACCAGCAGTCAGCAGCAGTTATCAGCAACCCTCAATCCTCAGTGACCATCTATCACCAGCATCCACCAGTGACCTGCAACCACCAGCAACCTACAATCCCTAGCGACCAACAATCACCAGCAACTAGCAATAACCACCAGTGACCAACTGACTCCTGCTGACCACATCTTCTACTAATACACTCGGAGATTCAGTTTTTAGTTCCTGCTGCTCATCATCTCATAGGGATTTCAACCCGTTACCCTTGGCTAAAACTGCCTGCTAATACCAGCTGAACATGCCCACTGTTTATCGACCTTTGCTGACTGCGTATCGTCCTTCAACACCTCCCAAGTGGTTTCATCTTCATCTTCTGGTTACCAACAACCATTCACCTTGAACTATGACTGCCAGCTGGCACCAGCCCAATACACCAACTATCAACCTTCAGTAACACTGAAGTTGCTCCAGTCATCATCAACTGTTGCCGTATCTAAGACCAACAGCCAACTACCAGCATGACCACCCAGGGCATTTGAAACATCCAGATTCTTTGATTGTATTTTCTTTTTTTCTGCCTATAATAAATTTTGGCATATTTTATCTAAACTCCTTGTTCTTGTCATCCTTGCCTTGGCCTGTATCACTTCTTAAATCTTAATGTTTGTGGGGTTCGTCTAACATCGACATTCGGACTGAACAAACAAGGGTGAGTGTTCATTTTGGGAAGCTTGCTTAAATTTAGGATTGCCTCTGGTTGTCTAATAGTCCAAATGTGGGCAGTATTAGATAAGATAGTATCATGTAAATTGGTGAGAGGGATTTGGGACTCTTTGAAAGTGGGTTTTATATGGAGGCTAAAAGGTTTTATTGCTTTTTCTTTTTGTTCAAATAACTGGGCAAATTTTAGATTGAAGATGCAATCTGTCATTTAAGAAGAAAACAAGTAACTATCAACACCAAGGTTCAAACGTGACACTCTGGACTTATGAATATATGTTTTCCGCCAAGTGTATAAATAGTGGTGTCAGGCTACTGACTGAAGTGATTATTGAGTAGAGCTATCCAGTCGAATTAGAGTTAATTATTGTGTATCAATGATTTGAGTTTTGATTTAGGATTTGCCAGATGTTAACAAGGTATTTACTGAAATGGTTAATTATCTTTGGTTGATTTTTACTTCTTTGTTCTTGTTAAATATTTATTTCTGGTTGTAATTAAATACTGTTTTATTTTTACATTGAAGTCTTGAGTCATACTTAATTATTAATAGCCACTGTATGTCACAAAACAATCATAAGCTGGATTGGATTGGTAAAATTTAAGTTTTATATAGAATTGTAGGACAGTTTTTCTGCTTCTGACTTGTAAGCATGTTTCATGAGCCTCTGTATGTAAGCTTTCCACTGGAGAACTTTTGATGGCTCCTTAGACAAGTCTTTGTTGTATATAAAGTAAGACCTGGCTGATCTGTATACAAAGCTACTATAGTTTACTTGTGAGTGGATTTGTGACATATATAATTTTAGTAGGGTTTGTCAGTTAGCTCCCCATTCTGTGTGGACTACTACTCGTAAGAGCTGTAGTGCTTTATTGCATTTTGATTTCAGGTGTTTAATATGAGGGACGAAAGTCAGTTTTCTATCAAACATAACTCCAAGGAATTTATATCTGTCTATGAAGGGTATTTTAGTTCCTTCTAGTTTAATGACCAGGTCATTGTGCATTAATCTGTATGATTCTAGGAACCATATAAGTTTGTTGCTGATCATACGTTCCATAGTCCTGCATATTCAATGGCACAGTATTTATCTGGCTTTGTATTATCCTTCTGTTTTTAGGGATGGAAAGAACTGTTGTCTGTTTCCATGTATCTGGAAATTTGTTGCTCGTCCATATATTATTGTAAACCTCCAGAAGATACCTCCTAGATTCTTTTGGCAGTTATTTTGAGAAATCATGTATTTTGTCTGGATTAACGGCTGTACTGTTGGATGTTTTTATGGAGTTTCTCAGTTCTGGTAAGGTGAACAGCTTGTTATATGCTTATGAGTTATCAGATTCAAATTGTAGCTTGACTTTTTCAGTGTTTTTGATTTTTATAACTTGTTGATTATTTTGGCTGGATGCATTTTTTGAGCAGCTTTCAGCTCATAGATTTGTTATATCCTTTTTGGCAGTTATTATGGTAAGGTTTGTGGAGAGGTGTTTTAGAGAAGTTGATTGTTTTTTTTCAAATCATGTCCAAGATTGTTTTTGATTTAGTAGAGGGGTTGAGCTTACTAGCATAATGTAACCAAGAGTTTCTCTTGACTTTCTTGATTATTTTTCATACTTTTGCTCTGTGGTGTTTGAATGAGATTAGGCTGGCAGTTATAGGAGCAGCTTTAAATTTGTGCAGGGCTACTCATCATAAACGGATAGCCTTCTTGCATTCTTTATCAAACCATGATCTGTTACATTTATATAGGGCTGAGTTCTTTGGGATGCACTTCTTGGTTATATCAATCAGTTTGTAAAATCATCAACAGTGTTATTAATATTGTGCTTTTTTTATCAAGTATTGGAGACATAATGTTTGGAATTTTTCCCAGTTTCTTTTGTTTAGGTTCCATTGGTTGAGATTTTCTTCATGAGGAATATCCTCTCAATTATAATTAGGAAATGGTCAGTACCACTTGAGAGATTGTGTACTTTACAGGTATAGTCCAGGAAGATTTGATCTGGAAAAGGGATGTCTTAAGTGTATTTAATTTTCATAATCTCTTTTTTTCATGCTTCTCAAAGTCTTTTGAGTCAGCAGTGATCTCCGTTGCAGTTTGCACATTTTAGTAGCTTGCATGTAGTTTATGCTTCCTCTCCACATTTTTTGCATAATGTCTTTTTTGTGCACCGGATTTTGTAGTGCCCAAACTCTTGAATGTTGTAGCATCAGAATGGGTTGGGTATATGAATGTCAACATTCACTATCATATAGCCAATTTTAAGTTTAGGTGGAGGTTTGTGGGTATTGAAAGTGAGAATGTAAATGTTGGTGTTGTTATAAAATAAAATAAGACATATCTCGGCTGATTTGCCGGCAAATAAACTAACATACTCAAAAGTGAAAGACGGATGCAAACGGGACAAGGCCCTGTCACAAAATGACCATTATCATCATTTATGCATAGGCCCGACGCACGAGTTCCGGTTGAAAAATAAAATAGTATTTTAAAGTGTTCCTATTTCTTGACCAATAAAAATGCTTCCCTCCTAATTATACTCGAGCCTGTTAAGCCATAAAAAACACCATAAAAGGGGTCACATGGGGAAGTACTAGCAGTCAACAGGAGGCCAAGGAAGAGATCTGTCACGGTCAGTCTGGGCAGTCAGCAGGAGGAGTGTCACACCAACCAGTGAGAACTACTATCTACCCAGATCGGAAGCCGGCTTATGAACTATACCACAAGGTAGCTGTCCCAAACCCACACATTCATATTGAAATAAATCACATGAATCTATTTCTGCTGTTGCCGTATTTCTTTCTTGCAACCATACGCTTGTCTATAGCAGTGTCAATTAATTGGTCCTTTTTTCTTATTGTTATTTTCTTTACATCTGATACTTATTGTTTTTTTTAAGTTGATTTTTATTTCTTCACTTGTACAGGCAGATAATTCAGGACTTCTCACCACTCCTCTGGATATGTTGAGGAATATATGTGGATATGCCTTGACTTTCCTATTGTGGAGAGCAGCCATTTTTAATAATAAATCAGCATATTTGTTTACTTTTACAATTACAGTGTTGTTGCAGGTTGTTTTTATGGATTTAGGTGCCACATTTGCTGAGAGATATCACTCTATTGCAAAAAGGGAAGAGCTTTTAATGGGTTTTTACTCTGTTGGCTCAAGGACTATGAAGCTAGGAAAAGAAGTAGTCACTTCTTTTATGTCACTGTCTGTGTATGTATATATATCTGGATGGGCTCTCTAGGTTAATTTGTGTAGGGGGCCATAAAAACATTTTAAATGTTTGCTGTACTCCCCACCCACCATAGAGTCCAACAAGAAGAAGTGACCAAGGGAGAAAACTCATTCACCTTGGTCAAACAGGGCTACACAGTTAATATACACACACCTAGAGAGAACTTTGGGTCCCTGTAAGTCATAAATTTCTACACCCAAGTATGTAGTCACTCAGAGGACTGTTCAGTTTTGTCAAAGTCCTTTGACTCTTGATATGATTGACCCTACAGCTTTCTAGTTCAGATATGAGATAACATTTAGTGTAGCTTATCTCTTGGATTAAGGAGAAAGGGTACTATTATGAGAAGTATTTCATCTGACTTAGGGCTTAACATAACCAGCTGGTTGATTGTATCAAGCTTCTCCAACCACATTTTCTCTTGAAAAAGAAGAAAAATACACAACTTATTTGCTTGAAACTATAACGAGGGAAATCAGACTATAATCTCAAGCTATATAGTGATTTTTCAAGTATAGCTTAGATGTGGCACAAGGCCAAAAGTAGGAGAAACCTAGTGAGGATTGAACTCACTACTCAGTCATAATTGTACGAGCAAGATGAGCTTGCTAACCATTATACCACCTTGATATGCCCAAATCTCAAGGTATATAAACAACAATGAGTTGACAAGAAAAAGCAAAAAAAAACAACATATCCTAATCACCAAAAAAAGCTTAAAATAGAGCTGGGTGTACTTGTATCCACCAGCATTCACAAAGAATAGCTAAATGATATTTATTTTGCTTTTTCTGTTCAACTGAGAAGTTTTAATAAACAAGATGAATATTAACATTATTAATTGAATAAATATAGATTGAAACTTTGATGATTAATATTCTAAATGAGAGAGTGGGTCAGAAGCAGATAGAAAATCTCAGGAATAGTAAAAAGCAGGAAATTGGATGATCTACTGATATGGAGCAATTGTTGTCTATCACAGCTGAGACAGCAATGACTGAATCAGTGGTGAACTGGGCAGGGTGTCAGCTTGCCTGATGGCAAGTGGGCTTCTGATGAAGTGGGTCCTCTGTATCAAATAAAAATGCAATAAAGAAACAAACACAGACAACTGTTTTCATAATAAAAATGTATAAGAACTCCATAAACTCATCTGCACACTATCAGTTACTGAAGCCCAATGTGAGTGGACATTTTCAAAGCTAATGATCATAAAGACAAGGTTAAGAAATTTGTTATCTGAGAATTTGGAATCATATATAGTGCTATCCACTGAAAAGGAATAAATTGGCAGCAGACACCATCACTGCTAGATTTGTACAATCATCAAGTGAACACAAATGATTGCTCTTAAGATGCTTAGTTGTGTTTTTGAACTTATCTCTTAATGTATCAATTGTACAGTAAACTATTTTAAAATATCAACCAATTACTTAAAATTAAAAATAAATTAAATTATAACATTTTGTATCTAAATTTGGTCACTACTGCCAGTAATATGCACATTACATGTACACTTATGGAAGTTAACAAAGGCTGTGTGCATTTTAGATGAAGGTGTGTGTTCAATATGCAAACAAAGAAGATAGAAGCATACAAATACCTGAGTTTCTTCTACAGATGTTTATTCCTTTCATGGTGACAGTAGTGAAAAATAAGTTCTCAATGTCCCTTCAGTATATTCATTTTCTTTTTTGGTTTGGAAGTAAGTTAGGATAACAATGGTTAAAATGGTTGAGTTCAAGTCAGCTTTGTGCTGAGTTGGAACAGTTAGTTCATTTACTTCATGAGTAGGGCTGGTAAAACATCTCCGAATGATGTTGTTGGAAAGTTGAAAAGAGAAAGATTCACACATGACCAAAAACCATTTCTGGTTTCTTTATAACTTGCATCATGGGAAAATTAATTTTTTTCTTTATTATTTTCTTGGTTTTGTTTCATTTTCCTACACAATATAACCTAATAAATACACATTTCTTCCACAAAAAATTTAGTTGTGCCCTTTTTTCATATGTATATTGTCATTGGTCCTTACCTATAACTACAGAATGAACTCTTCCTAACACTATGTATACTACACCTCTCAAGAGAGAGGGACGAATCGTCGAGCTGATAGTCATACTAACACCTTCCACATCTTGTATTATTTTGTGTAATATACCTTCGTTATTTCTACTGTTGTGTTCGTGTTGTTCTTTCTTGGTCCTAACCTGGACCATAACATATATATTTTTAATTTTATTTATTCATTACGAAAATTAAATGATAGCATTTAGCTGTGGGTGAGGCCCTTTTGTCTCCTAGTAACCAATATTTTTAGACCCAGTCTGCCATTGATTTGAATAGTGTCTGCATTGTCTAACTGAACATATAATAAGAATTATCAATCTTCACTTACTGAGAAATTATGTTTAAACATAGTCTTTTAAGAAAAACTTGCATATACACATATCACTGTTACAGGAATCATAAAAATCAAACATATGCACAATAATATATATTATTATATTATAGATAAACACTTGTCATATATACAGTCACATGTGAAAAAGTGCACATTGATAATTTTAAATGTTTTTTTGAAGAATAAATAATTTTTAATGTAGTGATAAACATAAAAATTTAGTTGACCATAGAAAATAATTATTTTATTATATACCAGCTTAAAAGTTGCAGTCTATGTGGACTTGTAAGCTAGCTCCTGCAGAAGGTTAATTGGTCCTCCAGCCCAAAACAAAAGGGACCTCTAACTCTGATTCAGGCTATATGACGAATTCTGACCAAAAGACTGATTTGAGAAAAATGTATAAATTAAGATAGTGTAGATTTTGAAAAATAACCCCACATCTAAAATATGAAACAACTTGTTTCACACAAGGTACCATGAAAGTTTCTATAAAGGAATCACCCAATCTGTATATTTGCCACTATTTTTCATCTGTTTTAAAGAATTGGTGGAAACTAGAAAGTGAAAAGGAAGTTGGTCATTGCAAAAAATACTGTATACCTGAAAAAGCTGTAGAATGGATTGACCAAAATATGTCACCAACAAAAACAAAGAAAAGAATTAAATCAATCATCCAAATGCAACCCTTCGGATTGATGAAAAAAAAACTAATCTCAAAATTACATAATTTACCGTAAACAAATATATATATATGTATATGTATATGTATATATTATTCCTTGAAGCTATCAACACCATTTGATACAATTGAGTATCATTGCTGATTTAAAAATAGTTTCTGTAACTCTTTTGATTTCCAGGAATTCCATTTTAACCAAATTTGATCAAATAGCATATTCACATGCAATTCATATATGTGCTTGCATATTTAATAAGTGGGATTTGTATGAAATATTTCCTAAATAAGAAAAACTAATTAAATTTTTAATGAGGTGATATCTTATAATGAAATCTATATTTTTGAAACACTAGAGACAAAGAAAAACACAATTTGCAGTAAAATGAAGAATCATTTTAAATTCAAAATTTATTGGCATAGGAATATTTTACTTGTACATCAAATTTTCTGTGCAAAAATTTGTTTATTACTTTCGTTTTTTTCTAATTTTATATAGAACATTGTTGTAAACTACAGCAAGGATGCATTGAGATTGGGAGAAACACCTAAACAATAGATCTCCCAGCTGCTATGGAGGTAATAGGCAGAGAAAGGAAATGAGATGAGGAAAGGAAACTGACACTGCCTTAGAAAGCACAACAACTTTAGGAACAACATGCCCATGGGACCAACTTCACAAGACACTGAGTCCTGCTGAATGCTGATTTCCCTGTTGCTTTTAATGAGAGGAGACACTGACAGAAATCTGAATTAAGACAAGTTGCAGAGAGTCCTGTATATGATCAGGCCAAGCTGTTCTGCTGCTAACAGGGGAAAACCAGGATGTAACTGGTGTCAATAGACATGTCTGCATGCGATCTGGGGTCTATTTTGTGTCTGTACTGATGCACATTCATCACACTCCCCCATGATCTCCTGATGGCTGATATGACTGCATGGAGTGGGTCTCTTCCGTCGAGTGCTTCTCTGAAGTGGGGGATGGTTTGGTGTTCCTCCACCTTGTCTCAATGTGATTCTTCATCCATGGGATTTCCTCATCATTCTTGAACATATCATCTTTACTACTTGTTGAAGATCATGAACTTAGGGAAAGACAAAAGTCCCTGATTAGGTGTGGCATTCTATCCGCCAAGACTGGTTGCAGATTAACAAGTCCAGTAATTCGTATCTTTCTGAAAGTTATTGTACACTGGTTGTGTGGGGCCTTTACCCACACAGAGTCTCCCACTTTGTACACTTTGTAGCCCACCTCAGACATCATTGGATATACTGAATCAATCCCTTTAATCTGAAACTTTTATCTATACACTTGATTTGTGGGTGCAGTCAGTGTTGTGTCATCATTGGAGGTTACATTGTACCAGTAGGTGGCTCAACCTTCATTGCACCAGCATCTCACTTACTGTTTTGGTACATACCCTTTGCCTAGTGTCAGTTTTAAAGGTGTCAGCCAGCCAGTGGTACACAAACACAGAATCTATTTTTATATGCAAATTCTTTGCCTACTACTGTAGTGCCATATTGAGCCCTTTGATTGTAGCATACAGTTCAACCATGTTGATATATTGGGTGTTGTTTGTTGGCTGAACCCAGCAAGCATCCTCCAATATTGCTCCATCTTTTTTCCAACACTTTCGTGTTGCTAGGGAACTTACATCGAGTCATATGTTGATTTCAGATCCAGTCATGCACCAGTCATCCTGTCACACTCTGTCCATGGTTTCTTTCACTGTTAACTTTGCCATCCCATCCCTTTGTGATGGCATTTGTCTGCTGCTTGATGAACCTGGTTGCCACACACAGCCATCCACATATGGGGAGATGTTCCATCAGCTTCCTGCACAGTGAGAAGACATTCCACTAAGTCATGATATCAGGGACATCTGAGATTGTGCTTCCTCATGTCCATTGCAGTATTATGCTCCCCCCCAGACTTCCAGTCCAAACATGCAAGCCCCATACTTTAAACAAACTTTTACAATCATTATTGATGTTGTCATAACACCCAGCATTCACTGACTTATAGGAGGACTGATATTACATAACAGTGCAGTACTCTTTTTTTTGTTTCTAACAAAATTTTCTTGTTTTTTAATACTTTGCTTAGCTTTTGGCAATGCATCTTCAGATTGTTGTATCACACTTTTAATAGAGGATGAAAAGTGTGATACAACAATCTGAAGATAATTTAAATATCTAGGAAGTTTTTATTTAAAAAACTTACTAGATATTTAAATTATTCTACTTATTTGATTTTGGTACCACCTATTTGTAGGTTCATGTAGGGCTATTCCTTTTGCTGTCTTGGAATTGGTGTTTAGTCTATCCTTCACTACCTTTTGTAAGAGTTCTTGTAGTTTCCTTTCTTTGTCTGCTATCAACACTGTTATCAGAATATCTTATGCGGCTAAGATTGTGGCTACCAATGGATCCTGGAAGAGCTTCAATTTCTCTCAGAATCACTTCACTCTATAGGCTGAATGTGTGGTGAAAAGACATGTGCTTGTCTCATAACCCTTTCTGTTTTCTATCCATATCCTGGCTGTTTGCTTCCAGTATAGGTTCTTGATTATGTTAATATATTCCCCAACATTTTCAAGAATATAATTTTTTTTGTTGGTGAATATTTGTGTGATATGATGTCAGCATTTGAAATAATTCATTCATCTTCTTGGTTGTTTTAAATATGAATTTCACAGCTTATTAACCAGAAAACCTGGACACAGTAATTTAAACAGAATCATCAAGTTTATGGAGAAAAAAATTTAAAGTTTTATTTATTTTCTTTCAATTTATGAAGCAGTTTATCTTAGAGAGAAACAAGACTATGAAATTAGTATTAAATAAAATTTAAAAAAATCTTTCAGAAAAGAAAGAAACACAAAAAGCACACATCAAAGAAATGGTAATGACAGAACAGGTTGACAAAAAAAATCAATTGTTAGATATTGGGTTCAACTAACATTTTCTGAAGTATGAAAGAATAAATTAATTATTTAATAGCTTTCAGGTTGAAATAGGTAGTTTACTCAAATAATAGAAATAATAAAAATAGAGAAAATTTAAAAAAAAAAAGAAGCATTTAAATGAGTTTTCAAGACTTTGTTTTCTTATGTTCTCATAATTAGATTTTGTTGGAATTTGAAGCTTTCAAATTAATTCTATTTAAGATGGGTTAAGATGAAAGGAAAAATATTCACATTTTTGCAGTTTAAAAGTTCAGAATAAGTTTCTATAAATAGTTTGCAGCTGGTCAGCCATTTTGTCTAATAAACTTTATAGATACAAAATAATCTTGCATCTTATTCATAGTTTTGCTTTCCACATATTCAGTTAACCACAGTCAATCAGAAAGATAATAAATTTTGGTTAATAATACTCCAAAAGCATGTGTAGTGATATTAGCAATTAGGATATACTGAAGAAAAGCTCTAAAATCCTTCCTTAAAGTGAAAATTTTGATGTTCTAAACTTAATAAGGAATGAAAAAAGCATATGCCAAGGTTACTAACAACTACAGTAAGAATGAACCTTCTATCTAATGGTAATGGTAATATTAGCCATTTCCTTATAAGGAAACCTTTGGCATTCACTGACTGAGCAGCCAGTACTGCTTTCAGTTGAAATTTATAAAATCTTTCTCTTAAATCAATTTCTCAGGAAAATATGATTCTTAAGTCCAGTAGCTGTTATCGCTCTTTCCAGTGTTCATGGGAGTTTCCTTCCTAATCTTTTCTTTGAAGTAGTGTGGAATGTCAACATTGTGATTATGTAATTTTCTTTTTGAGTTTGATGTGCTACTCATTTTAGTTATTGCTGTTATTGAAAGTTCTCAAGTGATGTGGTTTCTATTATTTGGTACAGTTCTTTGAAATTCTGTTGCATCAGTCCATGAGGTTCCAAGAAGGATAGTCTTCCCCAAGTCCCACAGGTTTCATTCACTCAGAGCCATTTTTAACCATTGATCTGAGAAAATGGTTGTATATGGCTGGCAGTTTAGATATTTCTTGAATGGGTTTGGCACCATGCATGTCATCCATATGAAAATCTCAATCTGACAAGGCTATTTAAGTTTTCAGGTTAATGTTATGGTTTTTGATTTGTGGTGTTGGATGAAAACTACAACTAACATAGACTATTTTATGCTTAATTTCCTACACTAAATTTGTTGTAACTGATCCATACGCTGAGGTATTTGAAGTGTTTAGTATCTAGTAATTCCATATCCTAAAATTTTATAATCAATTCAGGGTGTATGACATCACTGCTTTCTTATAAGACTAGTTTATATACCGAATAATATTTTGTTTATTGTAGGTACTTTGTTATGTCAGTAATGTTATTGATTCTGACCTGGCGTCTCAGCTTCAGTCACTTTCCCACTGCCATAATGTAGCTTCTCTGTGCTTTTTCTATTTATATTCATTTACACACAGACTGTTCCTATCACATTCAAGACACTATTAATGTTTGTATATTAGTAACTGTTAGTGTAATATTGGACAGGCACTTCTTGAAATTATAATGTTCCCATGTCAAAATGGTATACCATTCAGCATTTAAAGAAAAAAAACAATTGGCTATATAGGAGCACGGTAATTATGCTGGAATAAATACATACAGATTAAGGTTTGCTTCTGGTATATATTTAGAGATTCTTGATAAAATCCAAAGAAGAATCTTCAATGTTATGCCCTGATTTCAGTCACTTTCCTACAGCCATATCATAGCTTCCCTTTTTTTTTCTATAAATATTTTGATGGTACTTGTTCTGATAAGTTTTCCTGGTACCTTCACTTCATAAATTTAAGTACAGCAATTTAAGAGAAGAAATTTTTAGCCTACAACTTATGGTCACATCAAGCCATTTCAACTGTAAAATGATGATACCTCTTGCACTTATCACTCGTGGAGTCTTTTGGCTTCTTATTTTCCAGTCAACTTTGACCTTCAAAAATTTAAATGTAATGTCAATAGTCATCTTCTGTCTTCTTAATTCTTGCTCTTTTATTTTTCTCTCTCCTTAATAATATTTTTACTTTCCTTATATTCATTCCCATTCAGTAAAACCTCTTGTGTCTTAGTGGTTTTATTGCCTTATATTGGGTGAAATGATTATATGTTTATGAATTGAAATCAAATATAGATTAAATCTGACAGAACGGTAGAATAAGGAACAAATAGGAAATGTTTATAAATTTTATTTAAGCTTCATCATCATTTCTTATAATTTGTTTTATTATTCTGATATTAGTAAAATGTTATTCACAAATCATAGAAAGTTCAAATATTTTCTGTTTATATTTACTTCAATTCTTAACCAATTCATTTTTCTGAGTAATTGACAATAATCAACACTGTAAATTAAAATTAAATTCTGTCCCCTTATTTTACTGCTTTTCCAATCTTTATTTTATCTGTGTATTTGTGTAGCTGAATTACAGATTGATTGATCTTCCCTTATATACTTGAGTAGAAAAGATATTAACAGAAGTAAAATGTTACAAAGAAGGTAAATGTTCTGACAGCACTTGTTTATCTATTCTTATCTTGTATTGAAGAATGGTACCTAATGTTAACTTAGAAACAGGAGTTGATATATTATTTCTTTTTATGCTACCTGTTTCCATTGAATTGACAAATGTATTTATATAGAATAAGTTTTGTAAGTATATATTTGCTATTGAAAATATCTTTATAATTAAACTTCTGAGAAGATAGTTGATTAAAAGAAAAATATTTCATTTGAGTCAGATTTCTATACACTTAATTTAATAGCAGGTATGGAATATCCAAGTGCAAAAATATAGGAATTAATTAAAATTCTGTTAAACACCTGTAAACTAGGACTTATAAGAAACATTACAAGTTGTATATAAAACTGAATCTTTTTAGAAAGTAATTATTAATTTGTTCAAGGCTTGTGATATTTTTATATTCTTTTACTATTTTATTTGTTAATTATCAGGATGATTATTTTATAATTACTATTCTTCACAACTAAATTAGTGTTCAAGTTATCAATTAAATTATTGTTCTATCAATGCATAGAAAAATATTTATATATTAATAGTGTGGATATAGAAATCAATATTGTATAGTGACTGTCCATTTCACACCTACCTCAAGCAATCTTCAGACAAAAGGTCTGATAAATACTTGAAACATGACTGAATGAAAATTTTTTCACATTACCCAGTATATAAGTAGACACTGAAAAGTTATTGATCTGACCTACTTACCAAAATCAGTATTTTGATGTTTGTTCTTTGAGTCGATGATTGTGAGAAGTGTCCTGAATAGTGGATGTGATTCCCAAAACTCAGAGTAGAGATATTTGAAAGATAAGCGAACAGATTTTTTCATTATCATCATCATCATCATCATTATTATTATTAACAACACACTATCTCTTGATATTGAGCGCTAATATTACAAAGACTGATTATCTTAAATATATTATCTTCCAGAATTAGCCTGGTTGACTGTTTTTGGCTAAATACAATTGGGGAACGCAATAAGCAAGGAGTAGTAGTAAATAAGAAGTAAATGAGATATCCCTAGACATGGACAGTGGAATGGGAACAATCTATCCATGTAGATTAAATAAAGGGTTCAACTTGAAAGTCCCATTCTCTTTAATAATTAATCTCCTATATGGTCCAAAATCAATAACCATTGCAGACTGAGTGATTCGTTTTCTACGCTTCATCAACCCCTTGCAGAAAATAATTTTCATTTGTTAGAACTTTTTTTTTGAAGGTAATAATGATTTAGTGATACAAATCTTACTAATCAACCCATAACTGGGAATAGAAGAGATAGATTCATACCTTTCCCAAGAGGATTTGCATGTAAGTGAATATTACGAACCTAACTGGATTTGAAACTAGGCTCTCCAATTACCAATTCCAAGCCATTATCTATTACACTACCTGCACATCTACATTTACAGCACCCCCTCATATTCCCAAGTGATCAACTATCTATGTACTAACCAGAGTCACTGTTACTTAACTTCTGTGACTGTACTGGGAAACTTTGCAAAGTACTTTGAAGAGGACTAAGGACTGACCTAGGTAGGCTATATTTTTTTAATATTAAATAGCTGAATCATTTTTGATAGATTGATTGATTAAGTGATTTGATTTTTATGGCTTACCAACCATTTATGGGTTATTTAAACCCAAAACATATGGATTGTAAGAATAATTCTTTCTTATAAGTGAATATTGTATTAAGTTTTTGAGAACAATAATAATTTTTCCAGATACTACTACTTAGCCCATAGCTGGGAAAGAGGATCATTTTGGATAGATATTGTATATTTATTTTAAATTCTCTAATCAACACCCCATAAGCATTTTATCTACTTCGATATCACATAACACTAAGAATATGGTAATTTATTTTTTCATGTTTAGAATTATGGTATGTTATCTCAATAAGTGACAGGTGGTGCTTCAAACCTTGCTCTCTGCCTGGCATCAACTTTGAATATATTTACAAACAAATCCATGATAAGAAGATAAGAAGCTCATCAGATGTGTACCATAAATAAATATATAACCTCTGACATGAAGAATTCAATCATTATTTGATTTTTCCCAACAGTAATACTTGATTAATTCATTATAGAATGCATTTGTAACACACACACACATTGGTAAACTATAGGAAAATACTAGTATAATGACATGTTTTGATATTTCCTACTCAAATGTGTGAATATCCCGCTTGTAATAATCTTAAGATCTTTGCTGTCGGAAGATTTTCTTGATATTCCTCTGTTCTTCCTAGAGATTCTTGATACAATTCAGGTCTGGAGTCTGATTGGGTAACTTTAAATGTTGACATTATTATTCATGAACCAATTCTTGACAATTTTGGCTGTATTTTTCAGAGCATTGTTCCACTGAAAAATTCAGATCTAGCCAATTTTTTCTGCAGACTGGTTGATGTGTGGGATTACTCTACCTTGTCTGCCAATGGACTTCTATTAACACCTACTTGTATAAAATAGTATAAAAGAAGATGCAAACATTTTCTTTCTTCTTTCAATCTTTACCTACAAGATCCTTGAGTGATAAGCTCCACCTGAAGTTCTTCAGTAGCTGTTTCAATGTCACAGGCAAAAGGTGAGCTGAGCAAATCAAACTGGCCTTCAATTTCCTTGAAATTAGCAAATCTGTTAAATTCCTCTTTTAAAGCCATCAGCTGTGAACTGTACTTGTCTGATAATGCTTGTGAAACAAATTGGAAAATGAACAAAGATTTGCCCTTTATGCTGCTTGGCAAAAAGTTTATGTTTCGTATGAAAGGCTTTCACTTCCATGTACAATTCCTGAGCAAATACACCTTTGCCTTGTAGTTTTGTGTTTAACTCATTCAGCTTTTGCATAATGTCTACAGCAAATGCAAAATCACAAACCCATTTAACACTCTCCATTACCTTTGAAAAGTCATAAGAGATTTCTTTGATATTAAAATCATGACAATATCTGCTTTAACGTCCCATACCCTCTTTAGTACTTTTCCTATGCCTAACCAGCAAGAGATCATTAAAATCTGCCTCAATGTCGTCCAAGAAACTTCAGAATTGCCTGTGTTTCAGTCCTTATGCTCTTATTGAATTCACTGCATGTACCATTGGATCCATAACATGTCTGAGATTTAAAGAAGATCTACAGAGATTTTCTTGATGTGTGAAGCAGTGAAAAAACAATGCATTGTGTGATGGAAAATCTTTTTTGATTTTATCATTCATCAAGGTCACAAGGCCACAATGTTTGCCTATGAGTGAAAGAGCACCATCAGTTGCAATACTTGCCAGTTTATCCAGGCTTAATGTACACCTGATCAGACTGTTAATGACACTGTTGTACAAATCTTTTCCAGTAACAGCATCTTTGAGAGACTCCATAGATAACAATTCCTTTGTAATTTCAAAGTTTTTGTCAATTCCTCTGATGTAAATAAGTACCTGAGCAGTATCCTGTATGTCAGTACTCTCATCAAAAGCAATAGAAAACCACTGAAAACTACCACTGGCTGTTAACAGCTGTTCTTGAATATGCATTGCAACTGTATCTAGGCAACAATAGTTCTTCATGACAGAGATAAAACTTCTACTTTTGATTTAATTTATGGACACACAACACTGACAGCATCAACCATGTAATCTTTAATAAATTCTGCTTCTGCAAATTACTTATTTTGCTTTGCAATTTTATTTGCCAATACAAAACTTGCCTTTGTCACACTCCTTTGTAAAGATAAAGTTTTCTCAAACACAGTTTGCTGTTGTTTCAAACTTTTTACCAGATCAGTTGCCTTTTTTGCAGTTCTTGCTTTGGTAAAATGTGTCCAAAGTTGGCATGCTTGGTTTGAAAGTGCCGTTTCAAATTGTATTCCTTGAACACAGCAACTGTTTCATGACAAATCAAACACACAGCTTTAACTCTGACGTCAGTAAAGAAATTACCTTTCAGTGCACTCTTTGCTAAACACTTGGCATTTATCTTCAATTTCTCGCTTTTTAGATGGCTTTGAATAACTCATTTTTGGTAAAGTTTATAAAATAATAAAAGCTAGGCTGAAATAAAACATCTCATGTCTTAACTCTTTGGCATCTGCCAGGACACTGAAAGGATTCAAATGAAAGGCAATAAAATCATTGATGTGGTAACAAAGTTGCCAGATTAGCCATTGTTACAAACTTGAGCTTGAGTTAGGAGTCACTTGGTCCCAATGAAGACCTTCAGTGTCTGTAGCCATTTGATCAGCACTCTCCCATATATAAGCACACATGCAGGAAGGAAAAAAAAAATGCTCACAATATTAGTTGGCATTGCATGGTAACTTTTTCTTTCAAATTTACTAACATTTGGCGGGCTGCATGAATTCTTTTGGCGGCCTGCAGGCCATAGTTTGCCCACTCCTGCTTTAGACAATAGGTTTTTATTAAGCTGTAGATCATGTCATTGTTTGGACCAAACCTTATTGCCTTCAATTTTCTTTCTGTAGCTGGCATGGAGGCTACCACTGAGTGTGTGTGCTCCACAACCTCTTCCCTGAATTTTAGGTCATCTGGTGTTAGGTTACTGCTTGGGGCTTGTGACAGGGCATTTACTGATTTGTGATGCACCCCTTGAACATATGTCACCACAAGTGAGTACTTTGATATCAAAATCACAGGATTCTGGGTGTAAGTTTGGCCAGGTCTGTGCTAGAGAATAGGGGTAGCATGGGGCAGTGGCCTGTTTCCAGGATGAAGACTGTTCCCAGTATCTAGCAAGCAAATTTGTCACATCCCTAAGTGGCTGCAAGTACTTCCTTTTCAATGACTGCATACCTCTTCTCAGTATCGGTAAGTGAGTATGAGGTGTAATCATTGGGTTGATGATTTACTGTATGGTCCACTTGGATAAAGACTGCTCCTAATCTCTTCTGGCTGGCATCTGCTGCTATAATACCAGAATCATAATGAACTAGGACTTTAGTGGAAGAAAGTTTATCCTTGATCTCTCAGAAAGCTTTCTTTTGTGGGTTTGTTTATTTTGTTTTATGGCATATCAACCTCAATAGATTATTTAATGTCAACAAGATTTATAGGATTGGCTCATATGAATAGAATATGTATTCTTTGTAAGAAATCAGTTTGCAGCTCAGGTTTCATTGACATATTTTTGTAAATAGGGTTTTTGTTGAGAGTCAAATGTATTGGTTGTAAATTTTTTTTTTTCAAAAATGTATTGCTGATAATTTAAAAAAAATGTATTGCTGGTATTTTTGCTATAAAAATCTATTTTTATACTTTCATAGTGTTTTGACCGCAGTTTGGGTGCTATTTGCCATATCTGGGACCCTAACAGGTGCTACCACCCCAGGTCAGGGTGGACCTGAGAACAACTGCAATTAAGAGGTGATTCCACATTCCTAAAAACTTCCCAATCAGAGGCTGCGTTGCCAGATGTAGTTTATCGTCTTACCCAGGATGACTCATTTTGTGGTTTATCCCACAGATATTGGTTCTCTTTCCTTAGGAGTTGGTGCAGAAGCATATTTGTCTTTGATTTTGAATTTTGAGAACTCACATTTTTCATTTAGAGTAACACCTCCTTGCAGTCTTGTTAGCACCTCTTAGATATGGCTGTTATGAAACTCTTGGCTAGGGCTGTGTATAAGGATGTGATCCATATGATATGTCACTCCTTCAAGTCCTTCCAGAATTCCTGACATGGTTTGTTCAAAAATCTCTGGGACTGAGCTGATACCAAATGTGAGTCTGTTAAAACAGTAGTATCCAAATGGTGTAACAAATGTTGTCAGTAATTGAGTTTCTTCATCTAAAAGAATTTGCCATAATCCTGAATTGGTATCAAGCTGTGTAAACACCTTACTGTTTTGGAGCTTTGCCAAGTTATTATCATTCATTGGATGAACTCTTTTCATCACTTTGTTGAATGATGCTAGGTTCACACAGATCCTGACATCTCCATCTTGTTTTGGTACAGTTACCATGCCTGAACATCTGTTGGGACTATTATTGGGAAAGTAATTTTTTGGCTAGCCATTTCTTTCAACTTTTCTCTTACTTTGGGAAGTAAAGGATGTGGCACTTGTCACAGTGTGTATATGCAGATTGACATTACATTTTTTTCAAGCATATTTGGTATTTGCTTTTTATAAGACTTAACCTTTTAAACAGTTTAAGGAATTCAGCTTTAATGTTTTGAATCCATTCAATATTGTATACTTCAGGGGCTGGGGTTATCAACTGGAGTGCTTCTATAGCTGATTTGGACAATAGGTTGTTTTGCTGGTTATGCATAACATATATATTTTCTGTGTAGGCCCTATTTCCAAATTTTAGTTTTGCTTTTGTTATCCGCCATTTAATTAAATGGATTAGTTTTACGCCTCTGCTTCACTTCACTGCTTGTTTTTTTAGTTTTACTCCTTTAAGCCACATGGATTTAGTGTCCAATTTTTTAGCACATGTGGCATTTGATGTCTCTAGCTGAACAGTCTCTTTTAATATAGTCTGCTGCCCTACCATACCATTCTGGCTCTTCTGATGCTGCTGGTTCCAAGGTTTTTGTTTCGTATTTCCTCTGTAATTTTGAATTGTCCTGTATTTAGGTATGTCCATTTTTTTCGTCTGTTTCTTTTGTCAGTGTAAAACACAGCTTCTACTTCAGTTGTCTCCAGCATCACCTGATTGTGTGCTGAGGTAATTTCTGCTGCTTTATGAGTTTGTATTGCCCTATCCAGGTCAGGTACAGGCCTTTCTCTCAGTAGGCATTCTCTGCCTTCCTTCCTCATCATGTGTTTCAAGAATTATCTGAATGAAGAATGAAGGAGTTCTTTCGGTCCACAAATTCATATGATTCTAACAATTATCTTAAACAAATTACATATTCATCAATGGGTTCATCCATTTTTTGAATGCCAAAAAATCCCCAGAAATCTTTCATATAAGACGCGTTTTTGGGGAACAAAATGATTTACCCTTTCAGTGACATAGCAGCAAGTGTTGGGATTTGGTAAGTAGCCATTTCTAAAATTCAATCTGCAATAATTTTTCCAATTTCAACAGAATACTTGTTTAGAAGAGGGTTAAAAATAGTAAGCTAAGATAAAGTAGGAGAGAGATACAATAAAAATGTAATGACTGTTTGAATTTTGTGTCTTAACATGTTTCACTTCAACATTTTTTCTTTCAGTTAAATTTTTTTTTTAAAGTAGCCAAACGAGGGTATCAAATATAAGATAATTTTAACTTATACAGTTTTTCAATAGGGTAATTTAAATTTGTTCTTCCTTTTTTTAGTGTTTGTTTCCTTGTTTGTTATGTTTTTCTTTTTTTTTCCTTTTGTGAACGTTATTCTTTTTATTTCTTGTTGCTGAATCCTCTTTGTTTTTTCCTACATGTATTTCAGTCCTGACCTACTTCTGTCTTTCCTTTGATGTTTCATTGAATGAATTTACTTTGTTCTGACAGACTCAAATCTGTAGGTTGAATTATTTTAGTGGTTCTTAAACAACTGCTACCATGTGGTATTAAGGCTAGCAAAAAGGGGAACATGGGTGACCAGTCCAAGTGACAGCTAAAAACTGTTTTTTAAGTATATACAAATGTATTTGCTCTGTCTTAGCCAATCAACATTGTCTTTACAGATAGCGTCTTGACTGTGTGTCAGCCAATCAGCATTGTCTTTATAACATATTATACAACAGTATCTGCTGAAGTGTCTACTGTAATTTTAGATTCACCAAAATTATTTAAGATGGCTGTGGTAGGATATAACAGTTATCCTCCTTGTTGGAGATTATCTCCCTTGACTAAATAACACTCCTAGCCTAAACCACTATAAATAGTATCTATTTTTGTACTATTCTAAGCTATTAAAGGTTCCTAAGCTATAATACTCTCACATTACTTATTACAATAGCATTTCTTTATCCAAGGTGATCCTTAACCCAGACCTATACAAAGTGTGTAGCTCTTCAGGAATGGGGGTTAACAGATAACATGCGAAAGTTCATTGCTGGAATTGGATTAAGAAATTAAGTTTTCTTTTTTAAAAAATTTTTACTTTTCATCTTTGAATTAAGTTGACTTTAAGATATTGAAATAAATGATGTTTATTTTATTTGAACTTGCAATATTTTATCTTTATAAAACATTTTGGTGCAAAATTCACAAGTATCTAGTTTATTAAAAAATTTTATAACATAAAAATTTAATATAAATTTAATATTGTTATAAAATAAAATAAGACATATCTCGGCTGATTTGCAGGCAAATAAACTAACATACTTAAGAGCGAGAGGCGGATGTGAATGGGACAGGGCCCCGTCACAAAATGACCATTATCATCGTTTACGCATATTCCCGATGCACGAGTTTCGGTCGAAAAATAAAATATTTTAAAGTGTCTCTATTTTTCGACCAATAAAAATGCTTCCCTCCTAATTATACTCGCATTGTTTTTTGAGTCTGTTAAGCCATAAAAAAAAAACATAAAAAGGGTCACACGGTGAAGTACAACAGCAGTCAACGGGAGGCCAGGGAAGAGACCTGTCACGGTCAGCCAGCAGCAGTCAACAGGAGGAGTGCCACGCCAACCAGCGAGAACTACCATGAGAGATCAACCCAGATCTTCAGCCGGCCTATGAACTATACCACAAGGTAGCTGTCCCAAACCCACACGTTCCTATTGAAATAAATCATGTAAATCTATTTCTGCTGTTGTCGTATTTCTTTCTTGCAACCATACTCTTGTCTATAACAATATTTTTCTCTATGTTATTGTTCTTCAACAATGATGAAATTAAGTATAAAATTATATTTTTACGAATATTTTATGCTTTTCTTTAGAACAATCAGGTTTTTTTTTTAAAGCATGTTGAATATTTCTGTCATTCATAAATAAATAGATGACATTAAAAACAAAGGTAATGTTTTTCATTGCAACATTAATGAAAAATGTTACTTATTAAAGAATTTATCACACAGTTAATGTCAAAAACTAAATTCATTAAATTTAATATTCTACAACTATTGAAAATATGCCACAAAAATGTAAAGAAAACATTGTGTGATCTCATGATCATGAGAAATAAAAATTGTATAGTGATCTTATGATCATAAGAAATCAAAAAAAAAAACCCTAATTTCCCATGTTTCCTTGGTTATAAAGGAAAATGCTTTACTGGCAAAAAATTTAGAATCTGGCCTCTTTTCAACAACCTCCTCTCACCTTGAGAGCACATGAAAATGAACTTCTCTTGGAATGAAGACAAAAGATAAGTTTTACTCAAATATTACTTCCTCATACTGAATATAACTTTTTAATAATATACTCATTGCAACAAAATAATTCATTCATTCAACAAGACAACACAAATATCAGATTATTTAACAACCACATTGTGAGAATTTTTATATATCTACTGAAACAACCAAACCTTCCAATAATAAATCCTTATATATTTATGCATAAATGTCTCACTTTCTGTCTTTCTTATTTTTATATTTTTTGTGATTATTTCAACAGTGAAATTCACAAAAAAAATGTCATTATTAAGAATTTTGTCATGGAAAGTTAATTTAATTTTTTTCTTTATAATATTATTCTTCATAATAACAAATATCTTGATTATAAAATTCATTTTTTGAGGAATAATTTGTTTTCTTTATAACTTTTGAAATATGTTGATATTGTCCTTGGAGAAAAAAAAAAGATTGTAACTTTTGACATTGCTAGTTTTACTATACAGAAATTTGTGCATTTGAAAAAACTGAATAAAAATTTAATATTTTTTCTATGATATTCTTCTTCATAAAAAAATTTGATTTAAAAAAATAATTATTTATGCATGGATATTTAAAAAAAATATATGTTGAATTTTACTAGCATTGTCGTTAAAAATATAAAACCAAAAAATTAATTAATATTTTAAAACAATATACTGTAAAAATATTAAACTGGTTAATTTTGTTTAGATAATCGTATTTTATGGGGGAGGAGGTGATCAATTGACACCCCCCACCATAAAATATGATCATCTGAAAATTTTAATGAGAGAGGTTAAGTTCACTATGTAACTTTGAAATATAATGGACCCTGACCAGTGAAACAATTTGGAAATCCTTTAGAACCACATAATTCCTTAAAGATGAAGAAAGTAGAATAGGATGACAAATTCCCACATTCATACAAACTTTAAATTCTTAAATCTAAATCCCAAAATCTCCAAACCTTAGAATATAAGATTCATCTACTTTTTAGAAGCAAAATGTAATTCTTACAAAATAATAGATTCAGTTAAGATTTGTTAATTTCAGTACTCCAAAATCTTTCTCAAAATGGTAAAAAGTACTGTGTAACAGGTTTTCATGGTAACTATAATTAACAAAATAAGTTTTGTTTAATTTGTCTTCCCCAAGATCAGAATAAGTGAAAATGATGGTTAAAAGCAATATCTTGTGACAACACCACTGGCAAACCAAATGCTATTGTTTGTGAAAGGCATTTTCTATCTGATTATGAAACAGTGGTTATTACAAGAAAAGTATGACCAAGAAATCCACTATCAATATTTCATCATTTGCCATAAGTGACAAATTAGTCCTCAACCAAAACCAACAAATAAAACTTCTGCTTCTGTGCAAAATGATGAGTTGGCACAGTTTTTAGAAAATGATAAAATCCTCACTTTTGAAAGATTGTATCAGAATATTGATCAACAGGATTTTGTAGTAGCAGTTACATGCTATAAATGAAACAATCAGCTGTTCATCCAATCTGCTGATTTTTTCACTGGCAGTATATCAGTTATTAATTAAAATTTTTGAAAACTTGAGATTTAAATATTACCATGCTGGTATACATACAACAATTTTTTTCTCTTTCAAAATGTCAAATATCAATATTTCAGCACTGGTCACAAATCAATGAAGCAATTTGTTAACTTAGTAACTTAAAAATTGATAATAACATTTTCTTTTTTAAAAGAGCATATTAATGTTATGTTACCATGAAGGATTGGGGCAAAACATTATAAATCTGATATTCTTATCAGGGCATTTGAATATTTTGTTACATTTTGGTCATTATATAACAAACTTCAGGATGATTTTAAGTTACCCAGTGTAAGTACATTACCAGCTCTGACATCAAAAGCTTTGAAATTAGATGACTTCAATTTTTTTGGTGATATTTTACTGAAATCTCTGAAAAACAAAAAAATGTCTATTCTTTTAGCTGATGAAGTATATGCCAAAGTTGCTCTATAATATCATGGAGGAAACTTATTTGGTTTGGCTGAAAATTTTGATGGATTAACAAAAACAGTATTGGGAATCATGATAAAATGTTTAAATGGTGGATCCAAAATTTTATTTAAAATGATCCCAGTTGCAAAATTAGAGACAACGTTTTTATATGAAAAATTTTATATATTATTGATGCAATCAAATGGTCAAGTAATTGCAATTTTATGTGAAAATAACAGGACCCAACAATCTTCTTTCTAAAAAATCTGACATTGGCTTTGGATAACTAAAAATGACTTGTACTTACTTTTTGATTATATCCACCTTTTTAAAAATATTTGGAATAATTGGATTACTGAACCTACTTCCGAATTATTGTTTTATTCTAAACATAAAAAGATGACAGTAAAATGGGAAATTGTAAAAGGTCTTTTTGAATATAAAAAAACTCAATTTGTCAAGCTGCCAAAACTTACTGATGTAGCAGTTTACCTAAAACCTGTTGAATGACAAAATAAATGTTTCCCATTGTTTAAAAGTTTTTGGGATCAAACTGTAGCTGTCATTAAAACACACCCATTATTAAATGGGGAGGATGCTGTAGAAACAATTAACTTCATTGAAAAACTTTTTAAATTTTGGAAAATTTTCTGTGTCAAAAAAAATATATGGGGACACTAAGAAAAATTATCCACTGAAAAAGGTGATATCAGATTTAGGTGATGAACATCTGTTATTTCTTTCTAAATTTGAAAAAATGACAGAAATAATGGGAGGAAAACAAGGAAAAAGAATGAAATCATTAACAAGATATAATAGTTTAAGCATTGAACATACATGCAATGGCTTAATTACTTTGATCCAGGCCATAATTGCTCAAAATGTGGACATGTAATGCTGGATGAAATGGGATGCCAAACATTTGATAACTTACCAGACCTTGAAATTAGGACCCCTAAAGATATTTAAGTGTCATTTTTGTATATAACAGGCTATGTTACTGTATAGATGTTAACGGAGTTATCTGCCCTTGGAGTGTATAAATGCAAGTGAGAAGGAGGCGGCTATTTGCTTTTTCAGTATTGCTCAGAAGCATGTCCAGTGGACGTCTTCTGCACTTTACATGGCACTGTGAACCGGATACTTTGAAAGCAACAAAAATTTGAAGTCACTGATTGTGGAATTTACCAGATGCCAAGGCTTACCTGTTACCAGTTACTATGGAACAAGGGTATTTGAAACTAATGGGACAACTTGTCGAGATACAACAGGAAAACATTGAGCTCAGGAAGGAGATGATTTGTGGTTGCCCCAACAGTTCACATGTAAAAAAACCTGAATGATGCTTGGTAGGGCTAGACACCACAGAATGAGAATGGGCGTTGTTTTTGGATACATGGACCTGATACAAGGAGATATGCAGGTTGAAAGACCCAACTGTAATCTGGAATGAACCACGGGCGACCTATACACCAGAAAGAAACATGCTACTATTTGAATTAGTAGGACCTACAAGGCTCAACTCTGCTGTGGAAGAGAATCTTCTACAACAGATATGACTGGTCACAGTGAAGGGACTACACAAAGAGGTCCTATATATTTCTCTATGAAATGACTCAAGTCAATGATTAGCTTTGGCTACACTTGCCTACTTGTGTGTTAGACCACTGGCAAGCTAACCAATATTCTACATTTACGTTCATTCTTTTTCAGGATTTGTTTATATGCATACTTGTGGGTTCATGTGATTGAGACCCAATGGAAAAAATTTGTAAAGAGTGTGCCTTGCATACATGAAATTATAGAGATTATTTTAGAGTAAATAGTTGAAATAAAATTCATAAATGTATCTTTTTTGATGGTTGGGTAATGTGTGTTAAATATAATGTAGTTGGAATAAAATTTATAAATGAATTTTTTTGATGATTAGGTAAAGAATGTTAAATAATAGTTTCAGGCTATTATTTCTTTAGTGGCAGTGTATTTGGGTCAGACCTTCTGAGGCTGACAGCTGGTAGACCAAACAGGGGTGTTGATTTTGATTAGCTGAGCCAAAAGTGTGAATGTTACAGTTAGAAAGTGTTATCAGGGAGTTACATTTTATGCGTCAAAGAATGCAGACATGTTAATTTTGTGTGTGGAAACTGCTCCCAAGTGTGTGGGATAGCAACCCCACTGGCTAGTTAAAAAATGTACATGTCGATGTGTTTAATAAAAGAGATAAGTTTTCAAATCCCCTTTGTTGATGTCTCTTTCATTTCCAAACTCCAAAAAACATTTTGGCCTACGACTAGAAGAAGACAGAGAGAAGAAAGTACCTTCATTATGGACTCAACCTTATTGCCCAAGAGACTCACAGAATGAGGGGCAATACAACACCTCTTCCTGCTTTATTGCTTTCTCTTTTCTTTTTGTTTGATCAATCCTATGAGACCCCAGTGTCACAAACAAATTAACTCATTATTTTATTATTTATGGTGAATAAAGTGAGTTTTTTGCATTTAATTATCTTAAAGTATTTTTGTTCTTTCTTTGTATATTTGCATTTATGGAAATAAGCCAATAATTGTAAGATGTCTCCTAATATAATATATAGCTGCAAAGTTCCTTGATAAAAATGTTCTTAGTAATTGTTATTTAGTAGTAATTTAGGTCTCCACATGTCCGGCCCCAGTCACATAGTTGCCAAGCCTGGATCACCTTGCCTTTATCTCAATCCTTGAACAGCAAAAGAGATGTTAATATTTCCATGTTTTATTGTCTTGAATTTTTTTATATTTCCTGATAAGACTCAGAACAATGAACACTGACACTTGAAAATGATAAAACAAGCTGCATATTTTTCAGTTGTAACAAATATTTGCTTAAATAGTGTTCAGATTAAGTGTTAACACCAAAAGTGTTTTATTATTTTAAACAGATTGTCACACACCATCTCTTTGGTCAATCAGAATACATATATTCTCTAACCAATCAATTGACTCTGTAACTAGACTCTTCTGGGATCCACTTTTCAATTATCAAATAGATTCGGACTCAAGTTATCAATCAGTTCTATAAGCAATGCATAAATGCATATTACACTGTTATCCAACATTGACACAGATGGGATTTTTCATCTTCACCTAGTAATCTAATTTGTAACAGAGTTGAAAAGGCCATATATCAATACATTATGTTCTGATCTAAATAAAAGTTTGATTTAGGTTCTGTTAATTCCAAATTTGCTTCTACAGTGATTTTCTCTACCAAAGCCTTGTCAAGTTATCAAAAATACTTAACAAAAGACTCTTCATTTACATAAATGCAACAAAATTATTGTAATTTCAACGTCTTTTTTTGCTACCACCATTGAAACAACAGCATTGCTATTCTTTTTTTCTCTCTACATTGGTTACATTGCAACTACCATATTGGTAATGTCCTCTTCACTTTACAGTGATGGAAGTTTTTGTGGTTAATCATTTCTCCCCAAGCAAGGGAATAAAGCTACAAAGAGATACCGAGTATGAAAAAATAAGAAAAAGAAAAAACATTAAGGAGAGAGATCAATAAAAGATGAGTCAAGAAGACAGTAGATGACATTGCATTTAAATTTTTGAAAATCAAAGTTGGCTGGAAAGTAAGTAGCCAATAGAGAGTTTCACAGGCAAGAAGCGTAAGGAAAGAAACAGCATCGAACTTAGGGTTATATCTAGCTAATTCAACTGTAAAATGATGAAAACATGTTACCAATCTGGTACTGTGCTTAAATTCATAAACTCTAGATACCAAAGGTATCAAAGACCAGCAGAACATGTACCATGAAAGTATTTATAGAAAAGGCACAGGGAAACTACATTATAGCATGGGAAAGTGTCTGAAGCTGAGATGTCAGGTCAGGACTAATAACAATACAGATTCTTCTTTGGATTCTATCAAGAATCTGTAAATATATAGCAGAAGCACAAGCCCAGATGTGGCAGCAATATTCAAAGCCTGGATGAATGGTATCCTTATAGATATGTAGGATAGATTCGGGAGAGAAATATTGCCAAGCATGACACAGTGAACCAACTTTCCTATCAGCAGACCTAGCAATTGATTCAATATAATCTTTTCATTTAATTTGTTAAAAATCTATATAAATGTTTTTCTAGACAATAAAATACCTTCATATTTCTGCTAAGATTCTTTGTTAATGAAGATTAATAGCAATAAAAATGTGAAATTTGTTAAATACTGCAACAATCAGTGCTGTTAATTAGAGATTGCTTTTCATCTATTTACATATCATGGCAGAAAAGTTATTTCTGCCAATGAAGTTCAGCGTATTTGTCTGTTTGTTGACACAGTATCTCCAAATATGCCCTATAAATTCTAATGACATTTTGTAGTAAGGTGGGTCTTAATTCAATTTTGGGATGAATCCATCACTTTTTCAATGAAGTCAAATTTCATGTTAAGACAATAGTCCAAAATATAGAAAAATTGAAACTTACACAATTAACTCCTTGCATAATATCTATGAATTGATTTTTCAATCAGTTTTTAGTAACAATGGTTTGACAGAATGCTTTCTCATGGCTATCATAATAGTGAGGAAATTATAAAGATATTTACTAAATATAGCTTTATGGCCATGAATTTCAGGCACTTAGTAAGAATCAAACTCACTAGTAAGGATCTTTAAAACCAGCTAGCTCACTGTTACAATGTGACCCATTGTTGAAATTATAAAGGAAGTATGAAGTGAAAACTGATCAATAAAGATAGCTATCTTAACAACCTCCTTTTGTATCCATTAAGAAAGAAATAATTGAAATAATGGAATTTGATATTGTGCAATAAATCTGATATAGAGTGACACTTATTGTATAAGGAAAATGATATGGTAAAAAACAGATCTTAATAATAAAAAGGAACCATTCTATCCAAAGCAAATGATGCTGACAGATTTAAGAACCACGACTGGACATTTATGTAATATGTTTGATTGAATAAACAGCACTGCAGAAAAGAAATACTAGTGGAAATTTTTCTCTTGTATACATTTTATAGAGAATGACAAGTAGAAAGCAGAGTAACACAAAATCATAGGGAAGAAGTGTGTGGAGTAATCAACCGTGGTTAAGTGTAATTGGCAAAAATGGTCAACAAATGGAATTGACAAAGTTTCCAGTAAACAATAAGAAAAGGAAGAAAAAGTACAGGGCAAAATAATACTAAACAAACTAACTATATATATATATATATATATATACACACACAATTCAAAACTTGGCAAAACAACAGTAATAAAGCAAAAAGTTCACAAAGTAAGAATGGTTTTAACACACAAAACGGATACAGTCAAGTGATTGTAGCATTCTGACTACAAGACAAGAAAGAACAAATATATGGTGGATGAGACCAGCATACATCTGCAACATTTGTCTATAAAGTTGGAGAGGGGATGTTTTTAATAGCCATTCCCAATAAATTGGAACCAACAAAAAGAACTGCCCTATATTTCAACATGAGTATATTTGCATCTTCTTCAAATGGTAACAAAAGTGCTTGCTTCAAGATGGTAAGAAGTCAAAAAGTTTAATTAATAAAGGTATTGTTGTAAAATTTCATCCAAATGAAAGACAAATTTGAAAATGAAATGTAAGTCACTAAGTGCCTTCATTGACCTTCCAGTCAAATTGCTTGTTTATTTTTAAAAAACATTTTACAACCTGATAAAAATCATTTCCCCATTTTAACATTGGTAAATTGTTGATGGTCTATGAGAGTAAAATGAAAGTAGTTAAATATCAGAAGATGGAAAGGAAGTACAAAATATTTATTGTAAGGTTAGTCATTTACATTTTTTTATTAAATTAAACTCTTTCCTCTTATATTAATTCTATTTATTTTATTAATTCATGACTGTTTCAGACTTTTGCTTAACTGTATATGAATGCATCATAAGAAACATGATAAAAACAAAAATAAGGATACTGGTTTGAATAAGTCATGGAATAAGAGAAATAATTAATTTCAGAACTTCAGCTGAGACTAATAGAACAGAAACATCAACCGAAATATAGTGTTCAACATAAGAAAGATGAGGATAGTGCAAATAATTCATAAAATAATGGCAATACTTCATTTCAGGTTTTTAGACATTAACTTTGGAATAAGAAAATCTTTATCTACTTGGATGCATCTTAAACAATGAAGTCAAAATCAATGCTACATCGTCAGCAGCTAATTACTTTTATAATGAATATATGGTAAGCACTTGATTTGAAGTAAAAATGAGTTGATATCTATAGTTTGTAAGTTTAATTCTTCTTCTTTGTCTATGTGCCATGTCCCTTCAGAATGTTGTCGATCATGGCTCTTCACAATTTTATGGCCTTTGTAGCTCCTAGTAAATTTTGTTATCTCTCCTAAACGCTGTTCTGCCATCCATTTACACCAACTCATTAGGTAGGTAGGTTATGTGCTGTTTTCCTCTATCCCTCTTGCTTTCAGTATGTTTTGTGTGTGTCAAATTTTCCAAACCCTCTTTCCTCATTATGTGCCCTAGAAATTTCAACTGTCTAATGTTTCATATGTGTCCTTTTTGTTTTCATTTTCTCTAAAACTTTGTGGTTGCTCACATGTTCACACTAAACTGTATGGTTTAAAATGAGCAAGGAAATATACAGTAATCAATGTTAATGGTTTGGCTCCTAAAACAGGACCTACATACTCAAGTTGAATATTACTGTAGATTGAAGAATAACCCAATACAAACTGTAGTAGTGCAAGCATTAGCATCTAAAACATGCATGCTTACACAGAAATGACCAAACACTGCTGCAAGCTAGTTAGGTGAAAGCCCAATTAAAGTTTGTAAATGATAACTCTTACAAAGACCAATGCTTTTGGGATAGCGTACTATAGTTGGATGAAACTGAATCTGTACTGTTTGAATACAATGACCAGGAGTATTCATATTACTCCTAAAATAACATGCAGTAAGTTTGAATCTCTGACATACACCATTAGAAAAATATGGTAGCAGCAGTAGCAGGTACCCAGAACCTACATCAACTCAAGCTGCCAACAGAAACCTTTTCTTTCTTTTCCTTCAAACAGAGCACTCCTTAAAGCTGGCAATGTAAGTAATACTTTTCTTGTTTCAAAAGGAATACATGTGGATTCTCTGATCAATGAAAGGTGTACTGTTCCACAATCAAACAGAGCATTCCTTAGAGTAGTAATACCTAGTGTATTACAAAATCAGATATTAAATGAATTTCATAGTGAACATTCGGGAATTTCAAAGATGAAATCTCCCATGAGGAGCTATGTATACTGGACCAAAATGGATCAAGACATTGAAAAATTAGTAAAAGCCTGCAGAGGCTGTGCTCTGGCAGCGAAATCACTTACCATGAAATTACAACCTTGACCAAAGACAGATACCCCGTGGTCAAGACTGCACATAGATTTCACAGGTCCATTGAAGAGATGATATTACTTTGTGGTAGTGGATAGCTTTATTAAGTGCCCTGAAATTTGTAAGTGCAAAAAACAACTTCCACAGTTACAGTGAAATTTTACATGAACTGTTTGCAAGCTATGGCATTCTGGATGCCATAGGCTCAGATAACGGTACACAATTCACTGCTCACAAATTTAAAGAATTTTGTAAAATGTTCTTGATTGAACATTTTACTACTCTGCTATATCACCCAAGATCAAACGGACATGCTGAATGGTTTGTGGGTATTTTTAAGAGAGCTTTGAAAGAAGCAAGTAATGAAAAAGTAAGCAAAGAAGCACTACAAAAATTCTTGAGAGTATACAGGATAATGCCAAATCCCAATACACCAACAGGCATGTCTCTGACAGAATTGATGATTGCAAGAAAAATTAAATCAGTGTTCGACAAGTTATTACCAGGTCAAAAAAGAACAAGAACAGATAACAAAAAGGATAAAAAAATTTTCAAAATTGGTGAAAAAGTGTTTTTCAGAGCATAAGAAAATGGAAAAGAAGTGTGGGAAGATGATGTAATAAAGTCACAAATTGGAAAAAAGATATATATGGTAAAAGGAAAAAGATGGGAACACAAAAGATATTGGAATCAGTTAAAGAAAAGGTTTACTGAAGAAAGGCCCAAAGAACCTATGTAAGTACTGTATGATAATTTTAATGTACGAACACCCCAAGAATTCAAGTATGAATAACATAAAAAGGAAACATATGGAAAAAGTAGAGGTTGACCTAAGATGAAAGAAATACAAAGTTCTGTATGTTGGCAGACTCACCAGAAAGAGGAGGGGTGAATACTAAGAAATTTAATAAAATATTTACTAATTAAAACAAATCTCAAAAGTGGAGATGTGGAGTAAATAAATCACCCCTGGTAATATAAATGAACTAGGCAAGATGCCTTAAATAAAGAGCCAGTAGAAGACAGTCAGAGTCAGGGAGTCTGGCTTGCAATTGTTAAGCTCTCTGTCTTCAAGCAGAGTTTAACTCAGTTGGGGCTCAGTGTATGGATGGAGACTTGGCTGAGAAAAATAGACAATGCAAAGTGCCTAAACCCACAGTTGTGTGGTCTGGGTAAATTTTGACCATTGGATTGGCTTGAGTGTATGCACTTGGGTTCGTGACACTAAAGTCAAACTTGTGTCACATTTTATCTCAGTGGTAAGACAGAGTTTGGTTCTGAAATGATTTGTTGAATGCTTAGATGAGGTAAAGCTCTTTTTGAATGACTATAGAATATAAACTCCTATATTTTATGGCCAATAACTGAAGTACAAACAAGTAAGAGATGCCTACAAATAAATCTTACTAAATTCAGTAAATACGAAAACTTTTTAAAATTCTGTACAAAAACGACTAAGTGTTTATAAGTGTTTTCGAGAATCTGATTGAATATAACAAGTCATGTGTTGCAATCTCTACTACATCTGTGCTGTTGAACTCCTAATGAACTGGAAATAGATCAGGGCTCAGGTTATTGAGTATATTCCCATGCAAAACTAAGATAGCAATTCAGAGCCAACCCATAGTGATAAAAATGGCTTGTCAGCAACCAGACCTGCAACAACACAGTCAGTGGAGTACAGTTGGTGAGAGACAGTTAGAAAACCAAACCAACCTCAATCACCAACACAGACATATGTACCATGGGAATGCATATGTCAGCAATGATTTTTCTGCATACACCACCATGACAAAAGTAAGTTTCATCTTCTCTCTTTTTGTTCAAAGTGTTTTAAAATTACTGCTATTGTATGCAATCAGTCAGCAGTCACACACATTTCATTAGCATGTGCTTTACACACACACATGCACACACACACATATATATATATATTGGCGTACCATACCACTTGATTTCTTCACTTGTAACAAAAACACTCTGAAACATTTCAGACCCACTTGTAACAAATCATTTCAAACATTCAAACTATTGGTTTCTTCATGGCCACAATGAAGAACATTGATTTTTAATGTGTAAAGACAAATATCTTACTGTATAAATGTTACTGTCATATTTAGTTTGGTTTTCTTACTTTACAGCAAAGAGCATTTTTTCACGTAGCATAAAAAATTGTGGTGAATTTGTGGACATGACACTCGGATTTTATTTTTCCTCCTAAAATCCAGGTAGACTGACCACCCATGTCTTACCAAGGATTGTCTGACATTATGTGGGTTTGTAAACTGACATTTTTACAGATTTCTGTGAGTATTTAAATGACTTGAATATTAAATTACAGGCAAGGCACTTCCTGTTACGTTTGGTTACTGTTGAGACCAAGTAATCAGTTAAGGAGTAACAAAACAAGAGGTTACAGATAAATAGTGTATTGAACAGTAAATACAACAGAAGTGTGTGACATGACTTGAGAGTGTGTATCAGTTGACCAGCGTTCAGTCTATATCACTATTCCCCCAAGGCTTACTTTCCTACTACTTTATAGTAAGTGGAAGAGTCCATTAGAGGGAAGACACCACAACAGTTACATAAATGGTTTTCAAATGAAATTAGAAGTTTTTAAGAGGGATGTAGATAATGAGAGATTTAGATACTTCCAAAACCAAAAGAGGTACATCAATGATTTCCCAAAAGATAACATAACAGACTACCATTGTCTTCAAAAGCAGTTTGTAAATATCATTAAATCAACTGTTCAGCAGGTCCTTAGAAGATTTGATAAATTCAGAAAACTAGAAGAAAAAATAAAATTCATTAAGTTTCCAGAAAGTATCAAACTGGATGTTGCAAATGTTTTCATGGATAGACATGGTTGATTTTGAAATGTAGTTGATTGAATTTCAGGGTAGCTCAATTTGGAAGCAGAAATTTGTTGATCTTAAAGATGACTTGGAAAATATTGAACAGGAGTGATCAGAGATGGGAATATCAGAGAGAAATGTGGAAAATGAAGTATTAATGACTTGGAACATCATTCCAGAAAATCTTGTCTGTTTTAAAAATCCTGCAACAGCATTACTATCCATATTTTATATACATATGCTTATGAATCTTTGTTCTCAGAGATGAAATTTGTTAAGTCTCATAACAGGAGTAGCCTGACGAATGAAACTAGTAGTGCATGCATATCTCTCAAGGTTACTAGCAGCCGAAGTTTCATTGATAATATATAAAAAGAGTCAACAAGTTTTCGATCTCTAGTTTTATCTGATGTTTTCTTTTGAAAGTGGAAAAGATTCAGGACTGTTTAACAGTAGTTTTGAAGGTATTAGGTTGGTGCAAAAATAATGTCGTTTTTTGACGTTCAACTTTATGTGAGAAAATGTGACATTATTTTTGCACCAACCTAATAAATAAACATATTTTTTTTTTTTTTTATATATACATCTTTTATAAGGGATTTAAAATCAGCAAAATGTTGTTTTTAATAACCTTTTACTGTGTTTTAGCCATAAAAATGTATAACTGGGAAAAATAATCATTGATTAATTGAAAAAATAACATTGTTAACTTTTTGTGTTGATGCTAATAGTTAATAGTATCTTTAAATTGTGTGAGTATGGATGTCAGTTACATTTATACTTACAGGCTAATAAAAAAATACCACAAAAGACTTTTTCTTAAAAACCTGTCATAATTTTTTTAATTCAGTCAGTTTCATATGATTTACATAATTTCTTACAATACTGTATCTTTACTGGTTTGTGGTGATTTTTTATCATTTAAAAAGTTGTTTACATACTTTGTTCTCAGATATATATGTTAATATATAATATGTTTGTTGGCATATGGAAAAATTTTGTATCAGAGATTTGGCCAGTTTTGGCACACACTCTCAAAAAGGTTGCCCACCCTGACCAATAACATCAAAGAATGACAGTATTATTTTAGTAATTTTGCAATTAAATGCAAGGTTATATTTTCTGTATAATTAATTTTTGATTTTTTATCAATACAATTAACCATCGTCATAAAAAAGAATTCTACCTTCAAGTTTATAGTTATGAAACACTTTATTTTTTAGTATCTGATGAACATCAGCTGATTATTATATATTTGTAGGAGTTATACAGGGTCTGATTGGTAAATTGTCGAAGTTTTATATTTTTAATTTTGCAGATGTGCTTTGTTTGTTTTTGATTTTGTTGACAGCACAGTATAGTAGGGTCAGCTGAGCACTGTCTGTGAGAAAAAGAGTACCATGATGCAATTCATTCTGCCAAAAATTTGGAAATCACATGATATAATGCTTGATATTCACAGTGGAAGCCCCAATACAAACATTTCAGAATGTTTGGGTGTCAATCTGAGTACAGTGCAGAGTATTCAGAAAGAGTTTGATGAGTCTAATGGTGATTATGAAGGTACAGCAGCTTGGAAAACTCACTTTGATCATTCTGATAAGAAAAGAACTGAATTTGTTGGTGAGTGCTTCAGACCCAACATGGAGGCTTACATCAAGCGCTTTGAGGAAGTAATGTTGCCCTGGGTCAAGAGGGTGGCTGCTGGAAGACCCTATGTCTGATAAGGGGCCTCTGCACAAGCAGGAGAACCCAGTTGTAGCTGTGAGACAATTTCTGCAACCACATCACCCCTTACCTCTGGCTACCAAACTCCCCAAACTGCAACAACATTGATTATTATATGTGGGGGACAGTTGAGTGAGCGACCAACAAAACTTCTTGTAATGCCAAAGATGAACTGAAGGCAAGGATTATGGAACCATTCACCAACTTAAAAAGAAGGAGACTGTCCATATATATATATTATATATATTCAAGACAATTTAGCTTTTTTTAATCAATTCATCCCAAGCAAGACAGTCATGCCACAAAGACACAAAGGGCTACTGGGAGTGAAGGAGGTATGAAAAGATTTTAGAAGGAACCTGAAACCCAATCCTAAACATGAAACAAGGAATAAACATCTATTTTTGTTCAAAAGACCAGGGAGAAGTGTGAACTGGACAATAGGCAAATCTGTATACTGCTATTGTGTTTAACTGGTGTTATAGGCTCAAATAATAGAGAAATCAATATTAGATGTTGAAGTTTGTCAAAATAAGGCTCTTTTGTCTAAACATCTGATAATGGGACAGACTACAGGGAGAAGTGGGTTAATTCTTTTCACAGAAGTAAGACTATTTGTCAAACTAGAGATTTACTGAGGGTAGCCAGTTGGAGAAAAATTCTATACAAATAGGTGTCTTATTTATGATTGTGAGAGATATATCTTAGGTTATGACTCTATTCTCTTCACTCGATTTGAGGTATTAATTTCTATTGGTAAAGCAGAATATTTTACTTATAAATTCTCCTCAAATTTTACTGTTGATTCATCTAGAGTATCTCCTCAACTTCCCACTTTGAACTCATTCCTCATTGAGTGATATGTATGTAACTCTATCCATGGTTTCTGCTATCATCTCTAAACTAGATCTCTTCAAAATATACGAACTTGATAGTATCCTTGCAATAGTCCTTATGAAATATGTTCCTGAGCTGACTCTTGTTCTCTCTAAAACCTACAGTAAATGTCTTGCTGCTTCTTGCTTTCTTGTTTGTTGGTAATCCTCTTCTGTTGTTCCTGTCTTTAAGAACTCAAGGGAACCATCTGATCCTTCTATCAGCCTATTAGCCTTCTACCTCTTTTTAATCAACCCTGAGTTGGTTAAGCATCTGACATTGCAGGGTCTTCTTTCAGATATGCAATATGGCTTTTGCTTCTCTAGGTCAACTACTGATGTATTAACGATTATTGCTGAGTCTATCAAGCTTTCAATAAAAATGATGAAGCTCAAGCTATTCCTTTGAACATCTCAAAGGTCTTTGATAGAATTTGGCATACTGGTCTTCTTCACAAATTGAAAAGTTATGCTATTTCACACCAAATTTTTGAACTGATTCAGTTTTTCTTATTGAATCACAAAATGAAAATGGACCTGAATGGACACTCTTCTAGATCGTTGTGCATTAATGCAGGCACTCCCAGGGCTCTATCGTTCAACCCACATTGTTCCTAATTTTCACTAATGACTTTCCTGATGGCATCAGCTTTCAAATTGGTATCTATGCTGATGACAACCATTTATTCATGTCTTAATACTAATTATGAGTGGTTCAATAAAATTCAAATTGGCTGCTGATATGAAAAATCTACTTTCTACTTTCTGTTATTAACTGGGGCAAGAAATGGCTTGTTAATTTTAATACCTCCAAAATGAAACAGCTCTCATTTAGTCATCTGAGAGAATTGTTTTTACCTTCTATCAGCATGACTAATGCTAACTTCCAAGAGAGTGATTCATTGCACCTTCTCGGACTTTCAGCTGGCATGATGTGGAAAGATTATATTGAATCAACTGTTTGGTCTGCAGCTAGGAAAGTTGGTTCACTGTGTTGTGCTAGACAATTTTTCTTGCCAGAATTTATCTTACATATTTATAAGTCTAACATTTGTCCTTGCATTGAATACTACCACCATCTGATCTGGTACCTATGCTATATATTTAGAAATTCCAGAAGAATCTGCAATGTTATTGGTCCTGACCTGGCATCTCCCCTTCAGTTACTGTACCTTTTCTATAAATACTTTCATGGTAATTGTTCTGCTGAACTTTGCTTTATGGTACCTAGACTTTATGAATTTAAGTGCGGTATTAGATTGGTGGCAAGTTCTCATCATTTTACAGTTGAAATGGCTAGATGTAACTGTAAGATTCTGCAGTTTGGCATTAGATTGTTAAAAATTGATGGATACTGAACATTGATTGCTGCTAGTTAACAGAATTTTAAGGTTGTTTCAAGACCTCCAAAAGGGATTTTGATACTAGAAGGATGGTATAGGAAGTTGTGCCTTAGTCTCATGCTGCAACATAGATTCTTCATTACTGATAGTTTTGTGCAAATGTAAGAATTATTTTTTAGCTGAAGTCTCACCAGGCAGTATACAGTTACTTGAGTGCACAAAGAAATGTTCACCATAGTTATTTTGTCTGAGCAAGGAAAGATCCAACACTTATCAGCTTTTATCATGTTTGAATCCATGTAGCTCACAGAACTACCCGTGTCAATAACGGCATCCACAGGTACATTGTTAATATTAATTTTTACTATGGTTAGGGTTGACAGTGAACCTTTGTGGTCTCATGCAATGTTCCATGTTGATTCTAAGTCGAATAAATTGTAGTGAAAAGAAAAACGCAGGTATTTATTCAACTTACAATGAAGTGTGTCTGAGTTGGACTTATTTAAATATGGAATATGTATAAAGAGTGATAATCCATACCACAAATATCAATCGTTATCTATTGTCTTCTTAATTTCTGTTCTTTTATTGTTCTCACTTCTTAATAGTACTTTTTTTTTATATTCTCTAACAATTAGTAACCCCTTGCATCTTAGTGTCATAACTGCCTTGCTTGTGATGAAATGATTTTTAAAAAATTTATAAACATTTTTAAATAAAATTTTTTATAACATTTTCATTTGACATAGCTTCAATACAAAGACTGTATTATTAAAATAAAATAAAATAAAAAAATTAAATTTAAGAATTAAAAATTTAGACTAATTTAGAGGAGAGAGATTTGTTATGGAAGTCACCTTTTGAAGTCAGTGGGAGATAAGTAACATTCCAAATGGTGTCCCACTAATTTCTCTCAGAAAATGTCACCCCTAAGTAATTGTTCTACCCCTAACAATTTAAATAAGACTCCAACTGATATATTATTTATTTCCTACTGACTCCCCATAACAAATCTCTCCCTTCAGTTTTTTTCATGTCTTAAAAATGTTTGACCCCATGCCAATTCAAATAAAACTCAAATTGACAAAGTATTTATCTTCTGCTGGTACCTCTTGGCCCCCATTGGCAAATCTTTCTCTTTGACAATTGTCACCCAGAAACTGAGCTCAATTTCCAATTTGGTTTTCTCTACTGAAAATTCTTATACATATTTTCAGTTTATGTAAATTTTAAGAATTTTAAATTATTTTTATGAAACATTTACCAATGAACAATTACCACTTATATACACACTGGTATATAAATATTCAGAACCAAGATTTCATTTCAGTCAATCTATCAATTAGTTTTAATGTTTTGGTATATTTTTGCAGTTTAAAGGATTTTTAAAATCAAGATTTACAATTCTTCATTGTTATATAGTTTTAACATAATTAGTATTTAATTTTAATTATAAGGTTTTTTAACAGACAGGTGAAAAACATATTTGCATGATTGGTAGTTTTCCATCTACCAGTAGATGATACTAAACTTTTTAAGCTATTTTTGTTCTATTAGTTAAACATAATTTATGGATATTTTAAAATCATACAAAATGCTAACAACATTCACAAAAAGAAGAAAAGGATGAATAGACTATAAATATCAGCAAAATAGGAAAATATATTTCAGTATGTGTATAGAATTGATCAAAGAATGGACAATAGACAATAAATAATGCAGCAAGTGGATATTATTGCAAGAAACTAAATAAAACATAGTGTAAATGTACATTGTATCTGTGTAAATATTTTCATCAATTTAGTATTTTGGATGTTATAAGAAGTTGGGTCCCAGTATTATTAAAATTAAGTGTTCTCAGTTCTATGGTAGCAACCTTTAGATTTGTTTTTTTTGTAAAGAAAAACTTTAAAAATTCATACAAATTAAGATTTGGTAAAATGAACAAATCAAACAGATTAAAATTATAGTGGATACATTGTCAGAACATATTCTACTTATTAATCAGTTTCAGACAAAATTAAAAAAAAATTCATGAAAATTATTAAGATATAATATCACTAAAGAGTGGATACCAACTTAAAATAAAATTTAATTACCTTATAATTTATAGAGAAATATAAAATTTGCACATTATTTAAAATATATAGCAATTTATTAATCTTCAAAGTTTCAACCTTTAGTCATGCATAGTTATTAGAAATTTTATATTTTCAAGTTACATACATTTAAATAAAGTTGAACATTTTTCTGTTAAATATTTGTGCATATTCTTGTTTTCATTACTATGTCCATATACCAGATATAAATAAAAGGACAACATGCCAAGTAGCCAGTCTGAGACATTAAGAAATCTTCCTGTGTGAAGTCTATTTCCCATTGTACAAAGACTGTCTTCATAAGAAGAAACAGGGCTAAAAAAAGTAAAAATTTTTGTTAAACACCTCAACAATTTCTGGAATATAAAAATTTTAGATTTAAACTTTATCTACTTTCTTCTTTTCTTTTCCTTTTACTTTGTGAACTAGTTGAATGTTTTACAGAACCAAATTTAAAAGCCCTTAACTTCCACTGATATCTCAGCAGTCAGTTTTGATGCAAATCCACAATTGTCACCTCCTAGTTAGATAGAAAGATAAAGATATAGATGCAAATAGATATAGAAGATAACTGTCATTGTTACTCATTTATTTTATATAATAGACATTATATATAGTTATTTGATCCTCTAGACAGCACAAATATAATTATTATTTTCTAAACTTGAAGAAAAGATACACACTAGATATTTGAAGAACTTTTATTGCTAAAGAAATATGAATTTATTGTTCTATATTTGTAATTGGTCACTTTGAGATAACATTTCTTATAATCTTTCTATGGGAATTTATTTTTTTAATTCTTGTTTTTATGTGTTTATATCCTATTTATGCATTGTTTGACTAAGACAGACAGTTTCTGTCTGTATTTCTGGGATAAAGCAGTTATTATTTACAATCAGATTGATGTTTTTTGTTGTTACCATTACAATATAGTCCTGGGTATGACAATAAACTACATCTGGCAGTAAGACCTCTGATCAGGAGATACGGAGGTTTTGAAAAAGCATGGAATATACCTCTTAATTACTGTTCTTCTCAGGTTCACCCTGACCTGGAGTGATAACACCTATTAGGGTTCCAGCTTTGGACAAATAGTGAACCCCAAGCAAAAGCAAAATACTATGAAAGTATAAAAATATATTTGTATAGTAAAAATACCAGCAATACATTTTTCTATAAAAGAAATTACCAACAATACCTATTTATAGTAAAATTGCAAACATTAAATTTAACTGCCATCAATAATCTACATAATCTGATAATAAATTCAAGAAAATATTACTACTAAAACTAGGAGTTTATGCAAATGAACATCAAACATGAGTTTTCAAAGCTTTTAGTGTATATGGATTATCCCACCTTGTTTTGCAGGAGCCTGCAAGGTGTTCTCTTCAGGATTATAAAAAGAAGGATCTAAACCTTCTCTTTCTCTCTCTACTTTGAGATGAAATAGCAATAACATGGAACTTTTCTCCACTGAGGGAAATTTCTTTTCCTTGGCAAACCAACTATATAATTTCAAACAAACCATGTGGACATGCACACACTGTGGCACATAATTTTTTTTTCTTTCTCTTTTGTGACTTATGTTGTAATTATATAAAATTATATGTATGAAATTTATCCACATTTTGAAATTCATTTCTTTTGAAAATGTTCATTTACTTTGAAAGTCAAAACTCTTCCTGCTACCAACCAGTTACCAACAATAACTTCATCTATTACAAACCTGTAGCACTTCCTGTTACAAGGGAAAATAAAGCATAAAGCTGTCGTTTGATTTTGACTTCTACATCCACTGGCTTTCACAACCCAAATAGTAGAGTCGATATCATGCTAAGATAAGCTTCTGAAGGAAAAAGGAATGTGTGTTTGTACCTTGTTGAGAGTTTATTGTTTCCAATACACACTGTTTACTAAAAGTTGTCGAATAATGGTTTGAGTAATTGCAATGAAAAGTAACTCAAATTAAGATGAAGGAAATATGCATTAAAAATAGTTTGCAAAAGATATTTGAGTAATATTACTGTAGTTATATCCCTTGAGCAAAGGTAGTAGTTATGAAAAGCAACAGAAATTCAAAGAAAAAATAATAAGCTGAAGTAGCTTATAAAAATTGAATATAATTTATGGTGTAGTGGAGGAACCAGTTCAGTCACCAACCACTCCATCTCAATATCATATAAAATTTTATTTTTACTACATCACTAAAGATGGGTAACTATTATACCAAAGGTGTCCATGACCTAAGGATGAAAAATTTGCACATCTCTTTGTACTGGACACTATTGATGAGTAGAAAAGTGTTACAATATTATATATATATATATATATATATATATATATATATATATATATATATATATATATATATATGGTTAAAAGTGGCTTTAAGTGAATCAAGCTTGTGGGTCTTGGCAAAACCATCCTTCTTTAAACATTGTAGACTGGCTACAGAATCCCAAACAAAAAATTGCTCAAAATATCATGAACTGCTGGAGGATGAACACTGAAGAGAAGAAGAGAAGAAAAAAGTGAGTAACCTACTTAATGAGTTTAAGTAAATGGCTAGCAAAACAAGAACAGAGAGGAATAGTAAAGTGACCAAAGTTACTTAGCACAACATAAAACAGGAAGCTGTGGAGAGCCATGATTGACAATGTCCTGAAAGGACATGACACATAAAAAAGAAGTATGGTAGAAGAGTTCACTAAAACTATCACAAAAATTGTTTCTTCTCACCCATCTGTAGCAGAGTGGACTGGGCTCTCTAGCCTTGAATGGAAGCCAGTCTAAGAGGTCTACATTGAATTCAAAAGCATGGGGAAGGCAATAGGAAACCACTCCAATACCATTTTCAAGAAGTCATAGCATTTCACAGATAACAAAGAAATCTTTGAAAAAACATGATTGCCTATGTCTTGAAGGGACATGGCATTAAAAAAATGTCTTAACTTTTGCAAAATATTTAACAGAGATTCAACTTGAACAGTGATGAAATCAACCCACGTTATATCGCAATCTATTGCCAGATTTGGAGAAGAAAATTTTGGAGGCAAAAATAAAATAAATAACTGAATGTCTTGGATGTTGAATAAATGTTGTAAAAAGTCAGTGTATGAAAATTTGTAAAAAAAAAAAAAAGGAAAAACAGAAAAAATATGCCCAATTTTATATTTGTTTGGCTGATACAGTCAATAATGTCTGGAGCATGGGTCATTCACTCAATCAAAATAACCAAGGAAACCATTATGTGAATGGAATATACTGTAAACAAATGTGGCTTCTTCAATCACTGTAATCCAAAATGTCCAATCTGTTTTATTGCTTAATATTTTAACATTTTAAGGCTTTTTGGATTTTTTTTATAGAATTTCAGATGAAAAATCAAGTTGTTAATAAACTATTGTATATAGTAAAGTATATCAATGAAAATTATTATAAAACTTTGCTCCATTCAGCAATCAGAGGTTAGTGTAGTTCAAGGCCAGATTACATGTTTGTGAATATGTGTGTGTGTGAGAGAGAGAAAGAGAGAGATAGACAAACAGCTTATGTAAAAACTTCCAAAGTAAGAACATTATTGCTGAATCTACCTTGACCACAAGATTTTAATGTTTAATTCCCAGTAAAGATTAGGATTTGAATGAATGAATACTACTTTATGTTCTGTATGCCATCTTTCATTTAGCACTCTGGCTAGCAAAACAAAGAACCCAACACGAGAATTACAAACTAGAGATGCCAAAATCAAACTAGTACAAAAATTTCAATATCTAGGAAGGGACTTAATGGAGGATAGAAAGTATGGCATTGAAATATGATGGCACATTGAGATTGTGAAAGGTGCCTTTCAAAAGCTAATCAAAGTATTAAGAAACAGAAAAATCTTTAAGAAACAAAGAAAAGAGTACTTCTGTTATGCAATATATGGCCTCCTATATGGCAGTGAATGCTGGACAATATCATCAGATGAAGAAGAGAGACAACAGAAATCTGTTTCTACAGAAGGATGCTGAGAATAGCATGAACTGAACATGTGAGCAATGACAAAATTTTAAAGGAAAAGAGAAACAAAAAGGATACTTATACTTAACATCAGAAAGAGATAGTTGAAATATCTAGGGCACATAATGAGGAAAGAGGGTTTAGAAAATTTAATACTCACATGACACATTGAAGGTAAGAGGGTCAGAGGGAAACAGTGCATAACCTACCTAACAGGCCTGTGTAAATGGTTGGCAGAACAGGGATTAGGAGAGATAGCAAAAAGACAAAATTTACTAAGAGCTACAAATGACAGGAAAATGTCTACAACCATGATTGCCCATATCCTCAAGGGAAACAGCACAGAGAAGAACTTGAAATATTTGAAACTCTGACTTTCTACCATACTTTGTTCAACAAAGTATGATAGTAGTTTATTTAAATAGTTAATTTGATAGGATTTCTTACTGAATTAGTTACTATTTTAAATATAGTGGGATCTGAGAGATTATAGTTTAGTACTTGTATGCACCAAACAGACTCAAATATTTTTATGAACTTATTTAATTAGAATTATAATATTAACGTCTTAAATTGCCACTTATACAATGTATACCATCAACTTTCTGTAACTCTTTGCATACATCAACTTATGACTGCCCTGGACACATTATCAAGTGATGATCTCTGGGGTCATTAGGCCTTTTGAATCTTTTAATAATCAAGCACTCTACCAGTATTGATCAAATTCTGGCTTGTGTCCAGGTAGTACTTCCTCATCTTTAGAACCCTGATTCCCTGCTACATTGAAGCAACTACTGTTGTTTTAGTGGTCAACTTGATGACTTTTTGCTTACTAGTTCTTGTAATGCCACACACACAGCAGATCTTGCAGGTGGGACTGGCCTGTGAACCACCAGCCTCCCATCTTAATAATACCATTTTAAAATTTGTTTATTCTTTACCACAAGAAAAAAGAAAAAAAATTATTAGAAGTAGGTAAATATGAATAAATGTTTAAAAAAAACAAACAAACTTTGTTTAGATAATTAAAAAAAATCCACAAAGATCTGCATGCAAATTGGCTTAATAGGTAAAGCTATAATAATAGAAACATTGGAAAGATATAAAATGCCATGAGAAAACTCGTCCTTGGAATCAATGTTGGAAAATTTAATTTAATGAATACACTGTAGGATTTTGTGTAAGCAAGGTTGCATATAGTTATATCTGTATCATTGGAAAATATAGTTAGAAAAAGGAAGAAATATGGCAATAGGCTATTAGCCAGAATAGGAAAAAGCATGCTGGGATATGTTATGAAACATGAGATCAAATCAAATCATTAAGTATTCATCATCATCATCAGTACTAGTAGTAGCTGTAGAAATATTACTATTGTTGCTGTTCCTGTTGACCTTGTTTTAATTATTAAAACTATTATTGTAACTATCTTTAATTAATTTACATTTTTTAACATCATAATCATTATCAAATTATTATTTTTTATTATCATTTACATCAGTACTATTAAAGACATTACTTTTTGTCAATTAGTTCTTTCTATAATTGTTGTCCTTATTCTTATCATTCAATCACAATCAGGATTCAAGTCCCCTAAACAATTTGTGAGGCCATGGTAATATCAGCCATTTCCCTACAAGGAAACATTAGACATTCATTGATCAAGCAGCTAGTACTGCTTTCAGTTAAAATCTCTAAAATCTTTCTCTTAAAACAATTTTTCAGAAAAATAGGTTTCCCAAGTCCAGTAGCTGTTATCACTCTTTCCAGTATTGATGGGGGATTTCCTTCCTAAATTTTCATTTGAAGTAGTGTAACGTTAACTTCTTGATTATGTCATTATTTGCTCTTCAAGTTACATGTACTATCCATTTTAGTTGTTGCTGCTGTTTAAAGTCCTCAAGTGATGTGGTTTCTGTTATTTGGTGCAGTTCTTTGTGAATCTGTCATGCTAGTCCACACTGTTCAAAGAGGGATGATCTTTGGGAAGACCATCAGGCTTCACTTGCTCAAAGCCTTCTTATATCCTTAATGTTAGGAAGCAGTTGCATACAGCTGACAGTTTAGATATTTCTGAACAGGTGTGGTATGTTCAGGATAAAATCACCTAGCAGAGTCCATCTCACATGAAGCTGGTCTGAATTCAGATTTTAACTTTTCCTAGAGTGGCTGCCACCCAAGGCAAGAGAGTCCAGTTAACCCACAGTTGAAGGAAAATAGATTCATGTCGTTTCCAATGACATTAGTGTGAAGTGAGCAAAAAAGAAATTTGTCAGAATTTGAAATCAGGATGTTGAATTTAATTTCTGTGGCAATAACTGTTACACTACATGCATTTCTATCACCATATCATTATAAGTTGTTAGCTCTTTTCTTACAGTAAAAATTTAAAGCCTCTGAAGAATGTTGAAGAATGGTAATGGTAATATTTACTGTTTCCTTATAAGGCATATTGGCTTTCATTGATCAAGCCACCAGTACTACTGTCAGTTGAAATTTATAAAATATTTATCTTAAAACAATTTTTCAAGAAAATAAGTTTCTCAAGTGTAGTAGCTGTTATTGCTCTTTCCAATACTGATGGGAGTTTCCTTCTTAACCTTTTGATTTAATCAATATGTTGACATTCCACCGTACATTACTGCAGAACATCACTATCTTGATTATGTTGTTGTTTTCTTTTCAAGTTACATGTGATGTTAATTTTAGTTGTTGCTGTTGAAAGTCCTCAAGTGATATTGCTTCTGTTATGTGGTACAGTATTTTTTGTGATACTTAAATTTCAGTTCACAAAGTTTGCAGAAGGATGATCTTCACCAAGACCTACAGGCTTCGCTCACTCAAAGCCATTTTTAATGATTGATCTGATAAACTGGTTGTATACAGCAGACAGTTTAGATATTTCTGAATGTGTTTGGTGCCATGCATATCATCGATATGAAAGTCTTGATCTGATGAGGCTATTAAGAACTTAACTCTAGTTTTCAGGTTAATGCTTTGGTTTTGTAGCTATTTGCAGTGATGGGTGAAGCTGTAAGGATGACATAGCAGCTATACAATTTCCTATTAGAGAGTTAAGCAATTTCCTGGAGTTGTTTGATGACATATATGACATCATCACATCCCTTAACAGAACAAAAGCCAAACATGGTCATGAGGGGCTGACTTTCATAAAATGATGAAAGCCTAGTTAATACAATGTTCAATAACACTTTCACCATAATGAATACAATCAAAATAATTGTAAATTTATCCTCAAAGAGGCTGTTTGCTAATAGAATGTGGCAACGCATAGCCTCTAACAAGTTGAGTTCACGTGACTATTGGTGGCTGTGTAATAGTGTGTTAAATAAGCATAAGTATTCTATCTCTATTCTCTTCTTTCAATTTGAGGTGTTAACATCTGCTAATATAGTAGAATGTTTTGCTCATAAATTCTCTTCCAATTCTATTCTAGACTCATCTGGAGTATCTTTGCCTGATTTTTCCACTTAGAACAGTTTCTATTGTGTGATATACATATAACACAATCAATTGTTTCTGATATCATTTATAAACTGGATCCTCAGAAAGCATGTGGACTTGATGGTATCCTTACAATAGTCCTTAAAAATGTGCTCCTGAACTGTCTCCAGTTCTCTCTAAACTCTACAATAAATGCTTGGCTGCTTCTTACTTCCCTGCTTATTGGAAATCCTCTTCTATAGTTCCAGTTTTTAAGAACTCAAGGGAACCATCTGATCCTTCCAACAATTGGCATCTATTGCTCTAATTAACTCTGAATTGGTTAAGCATCTGACATTGCAGGGTCTTCTTTTAGATAAGCAATATGGTTTTTGCTTCTCTAGGTCAACTACTGATGTATTAATGATTATTACTGAAAGTATCAAGCTTTAGATGAAAATGGTGAAGCTTGGACTGTTGCTTTGGATATCTGAAAGACATTTGACAGGGTTTGGCATACTGGTCTTCACAAGTTGAAAGGTTATGGTATTTCTCAACAAATTTTTAAATTAAGTCTTTCTTATCAAATTGCAAAATCAAAGTTGTCTTGAATGGCCACTCTTCTAGATATTTTGGCATAACTATAGATGATCCACATGGTTCTATCCTTGAGCCTACATTGTTTCTAATTTTCATAAATGACTTTCCTGATGTCATCAGTTCTCAACTTGGTATCTATACTGCTGAGACAACTATTTACTCCTGTCTTAATAGTAAGTCTGATCAGTTCACTAAAGTCAAACTGACAGTTTATCTCAAAAATAACCTAAATCTGTTGTTAAATGGGGCAAGGAGTGGTTTCTTAATTTTAACATTTCAAAAACAAAACTGCCTTCTCTTAATCATCTTAGAGAACTCTTTTTACCTTCCAACAATATAGTTGATGCTAACCTCCAGAAGATTGACTGATTATGTTTTCTTGGATTAACATTTTCAATTGACATGAAGTGGAAAGAGTATATTGAATCAATTACTAAGTCTGAATCTAAGAAAGTTGAGTTACTATGTTGTGCTAGACAATTTTTCTTGCCAGAACCTCTTACCTATTTATAATTCTAGCATTCATCCTTGCTTTGAATATTGCTGTCACATCCAGTCTGATGCTCCAGCTATATATTTAGAGATTCTTGATAAGATCCAAAATGTTATTGATCCTGACCTGACATCTTGGCTTCAGTACCCTTTTCCATTGTACCTTTTCTATAAATACTTTTATGGTAATTCTTCTGATGTTATTTCCTCTATCGTACCAAGACTTTATGAATTTAAGTACAGGATTAGACTGGCAGCAAGGTTTCATAAATTTATATGAGGGCTAGATGTAACTGTAAGTTCTATGCTAACAGATTCTTCTATCACACTTCTCACTTGTGAAACTCTTTTTCAGCTGCTTGCTTCCTAGTCAACTTTGATGTTCAAAAATTTAAATGCAATGTCAATCATTATCTTCTGTCTTCTTAATTCTTATTCTTATCTAGTAGCTTTCTTGTCTTGCTTGGGGTGAAATTATTTAAAAAAATTGAGATATCACCATTTGTGTGATGTAACAATATCAAGAACACAATGAAGGTGCTCAAAAATGGTGAACAAAATTTGGAATTATCTTTACTTTTATTGTCATGGTTATTGCCATCATATAGTTATATACAGATGTTATTATATATAATAGCCTTATATCCCCCTCTCTTGTCAAGAAAAAAAAAAAAAGAGAAAATGATGTGATTATTTACATATGGATCTGAATTTTTGTCTAGGATGAAAGTAGTAGCGTTTTAACACTATACCTCAAATCAGTGAAGTTGTTTGGCTGATTCTTTTTCTAAAGCTTATCAACCCTTTACATGTTATTTAAAGCCAGGAAATATGCTTAGATTGCAAGAATTTTTTTAGATAATAATGGTTTACTGATACTAGTCTTACTAATTAACCCAAAGTTGGGAAAGAAGAGGTGAATTCATATGTTTCTGAAGGGTATTTTTACATGTGAATATAATGAACCAAACAATAATTGGAACATGACCTTCTAATTAACAATTTCAAGTCATTACTGATTACACCACCCACACATTGAAGCTTACAGCATCTGGTATTTCCAATTGGTTACCCATCTAGGTACTTAACTTTGGTGACTATACAGGAACCAGTGTTTCAATGTGATGTGGCTGTAAGCCTCAGTTGAAGTATTGCATACAATATATATATATATATATATATATATATATATATATATATATATATATAAAATATTTTCATTTTTCAAAATACAGTCAAGATATTGTGTCCATGTTCATATTTGATATTACTGAATGTTGGTTTTTTTGTTTTTATTAATAAGGCTTCCATTATTTTTAGCCTTTTTTTGCATGTAGATGATGCTATTATATTTGTGTTGTCAACAAGTATGATACGAAGGGTCTGGTATATCTCCATGAATATTTAAATGAGATCTAATTGAGCTAAAAATAATGGAAGCCTTATTAATAAAAACAACACTTAATTATTTTTATAAAACATACATTCAACAAACTGTTTCTTATTTAACAGTTAAAATATTTAATCCTTGAAAATGGCTAAATGTATAGCTGAAAGCTCTCGGATAAAAAGAACATTCGTACAGGTTTATATAATTTATCATCTGAAATGAAAAAAAAATTATTAGATCACATGAGAAATTGTATAAAATACTAAATGAAGGCACTTTGTTGTTTTCAATGAAATGTTCATATATATATATATATATATATATATATATATATATATATATATATATATATAAGTCTACTAAGATTTTCCAAGAAATGATCCTCTTATCAGAATTTTCAATAAAAATACACTAAAATTAAGTTGTAGTTGTACTAAAAATTTGGAAAAAAATTATAAAAAATATAACAATAAAATTTTAAATAAATACCTAAACCTAAATAATAGTGATTCCCAAACTAAAATCAATAAAATTAATGAAAAATTATGTAACTATAGAAACCCCATAAACTGTCCTTTGCAAAATAAATGTCTTACAGAATCTGTACTTTACCGATGTACTATTTCTTCTATCGAAAATCAAAGTATTAAAAAATTTTTATATTGGGATCACAAAAAATAGTTTTAAAAAATGATGGTACCATATATATGGTACTAAATATTTTTGGCATTTGAAAGGAAGAAATGCTTTTTTGCCCACAGTAAAATGGAAATTATTAAAAAAAAATGAGAACATGTAGGTCGTTAAATGTCTTCTATCCCTACCAGAAAAGTTATATATTTTTTAAAAATAAAGTTTTAGTAAATCATTGAAATAGCTATTTTTTGTAGGCACTACCTTATTTTCACTTTAAAATAAAATAAAATTTGAATATTAAAAAATGTATAATTTAAAATTATATACCTATTATTTAATTACATATAATAGTAAATAAAATAGGTAATTTATTCCCTGAACTTTTAAATACAACATTACTATGTCTAATGTACCATAAATTATAATTAGTATTACATTTTAAAGCATTGTAATTAATTGTATAAAAATATATATAAAAAATGATTATATCATATAAAAAAAAGCTCTTATAAGAAGAGCCTAAAATATGAAAATATAAATTCAAAAAATAAAAAATGCCAAAATAACCCATGGTTCGATACAAACAAATGCTTGAAAACCATGAATTACCTACCCACACACAATCTCTTACCTACTTGTTCACTTTTCTTATTTTTAACTCAGATCTGTATTTAGATCCGTTAAAAATAGAAATACACTTTAAATAAAAAAAGTGTGTAATCTCATTAACCCCTCCATTTAAACCCCTCAATATAATACTACTTTGCTTGCTTACGTAAATCATTTTTTTCTTAGGTTATTCAACATTGCTTGAAAATGGAACAAAAAATTTTAGTTCCACAATAGGGAAATTTCTGTGTTGTGATGATAAAATACTTTTAAAATATTTTAAATAACAATATTATATATATATATATATATATATATATATATATATATATATATATATATATATATATATATGTATATGGAGACATGGTGGAGTAAGTGATAGCAGCCCAGATTGAGAAATCAGAGAGTCAAGTTCAAATTTCATTTGGGTTCATAATGTGGGGCCAAAGTCGGGACCATAGAAGGAAAACATGGAACACGGATTAGAGGTAAGAAAGATATATTAAACAGAAAGGTTACAAAGATAGTGTAAGTGTAAGCGGAGCTTACTATGTGCTAGTGTCCAATATTGGTAGTCGTACACGACTGATACTACGGTATTAGAATACTCTCTCTCCTCCTCTTCTTCTTCTCTCCTAGAGTGTTATATCGCATACTTTATATGGTCCTGGAAGAGTCCATGTTGTAGGTATGTTATGGTCTCACAATACCTTACTTCCAAGAGTTTTCTTTTTTTTTTTCTTTTTGAAAAGGAGAAAAAAACATAAAACTGTTAATACTTCGTTCTCTTGGGATTTATGTCGAGCGGTTGAGTAAATTTCCTTTTCCTTCCTGAGCGTCGCACTTCAGGAGAGACTTTGGGTGTGTCGAGATCGAAGTGATCGAAAATTACATCGATCGGCTCTCCACAGCTATTTTGTCGTGATTCCTCCGATTCCTTCAAACGGCATTTTCTGAGCTGGTTCCAATGGCGTTTGTGAGTGTTTTTCGGTCCTTGGACAATTTAGACCAGTTCGCCATTTCTTTTTTTTTGGTGCCTACTTCCCAGATTGTTATGTTGTTTTTGTAAGCCTTGGATTGAAATATTTCTTATGAGGCGATACAGTTTTTTTGAACCTTGCTTACCGTGGAATAAGTTTGTCGAAGACAGACTTGATTTTCCTTGAGAACATTGTTTCTGCAGGCGAGCTTCCCATAGGCGTGTTCGGATTAGGGGTTATCCGATACACCTGCAAAAATTGTTGCAATGCTCTATCTGTCAGTGTGCCTAGTGCCTTTTTTAAAGCCCTTTTTAGAGTGTCCACGAACCTTTCGGTCTGGCCATTTGACTTAGGGTGGTACTGAGGCGTTGTAATGTGGTCCACCTGATATGACTTGCAGAAGTCTCTAAATTCACTTGATGTAAATTGAGTGCCATTATCTGTAACTACACAATCTACCATGCCAAAACGCACGAATAGCTCGTGTAGAAATCTGATTGTGCAGTTTCTGGTTGGTCTTTTGCATTGTAGGACCTCAGGCCATTTTGAGTGGCTATCCACAACAATGAGGTAGTACATGTTGTCTATAGGCCCTGCAAAATCGACATGAATTCTTTGCCATGGATGGTCTGTGTTTGGCCATGGTTTGCATGTCATGATTGGAGCTTTTGCTGCAAGTGCGCATCCTTTGCATGTTTCTATCATGTCTGCTATGTGCTTGTCCATGTTTGGCCAATAAACATAGAAGCGCATGAGGCTTTTCGTATGGTTCTTCCCCGGATGTCCCATGTGAAAATCCCTGAGGATTTTTCTTTGTAGGCTGTTTAGAATCACTACGCGGTCATTGTATAGTAGGACATCATCACAGAGGGAGAAAACTTCAGGCACATTGGGGTCTTTGTTGCGAATTTTGCTTTTTATGGATTGAATGAATTCATCCTCCCAAGACTCCCTTTTTATGTCGGCCAAAGTAACTGGGAGCTCTCTTATGGTACTCGCGATCATGTTTTTGATTTCACAATTTGTCCTTAGAGTAGCAATGATGGAGTCTTCAAAGACTTCTGTATTTTTTGGAATGAGTCGCGATAAACTGTCTGCATGGCAAATATTTTTGGATGTTAGGAACTCTATCTTGAAATTATAGTTTAAGAGAATTGTTCCCCAACGAAGTAGTCTATTTGCAGTATAGACTGGCAGACCTTTTTTAGAACCAAAAATTGTAATTAGAGGTTTATGGTCCGTCTGCAATATGGTCCGTCTACCATGTAGATATCTGTGAAACCTTGTCACAGTGAATATTATCCCTAGAGCCTGTTTCTCTATTTGGAAATATTGTTTCTCAGCTGGAAGTAGGGATCTTTAGCGTGAGCCACAGCTTTTCGCAAACCATCTGGCAGTTTATGCAGAATGCAAGCACCAATGTTGTACGAGCTTGCATCACTTGCGACTATGATGTCGAGACTAGGTTCGTAATGGATGAGGGAGAGGTCCAAAGTAAGAGTTTTCTTGATCTTCTTGAATGCGTCTAAGCATTCCAGGGTCCATGACCATGGTTTGCCCTTTTTTAAAAGTTGGTTGAGAGGCCCTCTCAAATTTTGCATGTTCCTAATGAACCCTTGGTAAAAGTTAGCTAGGCTGAGGAACCTTTGTAATGCTTCAACGTTATCTGGGGCTGGCATGTTTCTGATCGCATTGGTCCTTTCTGGATCCGGCCGACAACCATCTTTATTTATCATGTGCCCTAAGTATTTAATCTCTGGTAAGAAAAAGTCACACTTTGCCTCCTTAACCTTAAATTTGTATTCTTGTATCTTTTCGAATACGTTTATTATATGGTTCTGGTGCTCTGCCGTAGTTTTACTAGTAACCAGTATATCATCCAAATAGGCTGTTGCATAGTCAAGGTCGCCCAGCATGGCGTCCATGACCTGCTGGAAAATTGCAGGTGCAACCTTTACTCCAAAAGCCAGTCTGTTGTATTTGTACAACCCTCTATGGGTGTTTATGCAGAGCAATTTGGAACTTTCTTCTTCCACCTCTATCTGAAGATATGTGTCCGAGAGGTCGATTTTAGAAAAAATTTTTCCACCATTGAGTTTATTGAAAATTTCTTCAGGGCTTGGGAGAGGATAGTTGTGATCTTGCAATGCATTGTTTAACCCTGTGGAAAAATCTGCGCATACTCGTATTTGATTGGACTTCTTTTTTACGTAGACCGTAGGTGCTGCCCACTCGCTGAAATCTGTTTTTGACAGAATACCTTCTTGTTCGAGTCTATCTAACTCTTTATTGATTTGCTCTAGAGCAGCAAAAGGGACATTCCGTTTCTTTTTGAATACCGGTTGTGCACCGTCCTTCACCTTGAACTTAGCTTTCATTTTAGTACATTTCCAAGGCCACCAGAAAAAACCTGGGGAAATTGTTGTTTGAGTTCCTTTTTGAGATTTACCAAATTGGACGTTGTACTTCGTATCTTGCGACAAAATGTGCTCATTGGGTAATTCCAAAGATTGAATTTTTCTATCCAATCTGTTCCAAATAAGTTATCTGAAGTTTTCAATACATAGGCTTTGAGCTTTTTGGTAACTCCATTTAGTGTTACTGTAAGTATTACCTCGCCTAAAATGTTAATATTTTCGCCAGTCACGGATTTTGCTGTTTTATCCGTTTTTAATAGGGTCGGCTTGTTCAATTTTCGCCAAGTACGCCAGTTAATGGTTGAAATATTAGAACCTGAGTCAAGCTGGAATTTAATGGAATTATTGAAAATATCCACAGTTACATATTTCCTTAAATTCCTATCGACAATATTGTCAGATTGAGCTTGCCTAATTTTATTTTTGGGTTTTCTCGTTCTGTTGGCGTACCAGCACAAAGTTAAAGTATGCCCACTTTTATTGCAATTTTTGCAATATTTTTTTCTTCTTAACTGGACAGAATTTCATCCAATGCCATTTACCACAATGGTAACATGGTCCGGGCGGTTTCTTTAACCTATTTGGGTTTTGGTTACTGTGGAATTTAGGACACGAGATTTGCCTTTTGTCTTTTTGAGGGGAATAGGAAGTAGACTTGCTTCTGATTTTATTAATCTGAGCCACCGCTGATTCCTCGATAGTGTTTGAGTCACACTTTACAGATATTACTCTTTGATAGTCCTCTGCCAGTTTTTGGAGAGTCAATCCTTGTTCGTTCTCAAGCTTGGTCAGTACCCGTTGTCTGACTTCAGCATCTTCTGCTGATACTAGACCTTGTGCAAAAATTAAGCACTTGAAATCATTGGCAGTCAGTTCGGCAAGTTTAAAATCATTACAGAGCTTGTCTATCGATGCTGCAAATGTTAGAAAATCTTGCTGGTTGTCTTTGACTGTGTTCAGTCATTTCCAACGTTTGTGGAACAAGGTTGTGTTAGGCTCGAATAGTTCCGATAGGAGCTTAATAGTCTCTGAAAAATCCAAGTCAGTGGTTTTCTTGGGTAGTATGAAGTCTACGAACCTACTATGTTCTGTAGTTCCCAGTTTTCTCAATAGTAGACGTACCTTTTTTTTACTGGGCCATTGTTCACAGTCTACGTTGAAAATATCTTTGTAGCACCTGTAAAAAGTCTCAAACGTTTTGTCGTTCTCTGGTATGTATTCAAAGGTTTCCATTGAATTGTCTTTAAGTTGTTTCTGTTGTAGTTCAGCATTCTGAAGCATAATTTGTTGGAATTCCATTTGTTGTTTATATAACTCCAAAAATAGTTGTTGTTGTCTTTCTTCTGATTTTTGTTGCTGATCCAAATTTACTTTTACTATTTGGACAATTACTTTTTGAAAATCTTCCATATTTAGGCAGACAAAAATGACAGTGATTTTTTGTTGCTTTGAAACCCGTGTACCAAGGGGAGGTACACAAAAAAATCTTGATAGGTTTTTTTTCTTTTTTTTTTTTTCTTTTACACAAGAAATAAAAATACGGACAGACAATTAGTTAAACTAAACTAATTATGTGTTTAGCCTTTTTGCGATTCCGTGGTTCCGTTAATTTTAACGTAATTGTATCAATTTTCACCACACTTATGTATTTTTTTTTATAGAGGTACAAAAAAGAGAAAACTTGCCTCAGTGAATTTGAGGGTAGAATAATTTTATGCCTGAGTTCAACTTAGTTACATAAAAAGATTTTTGATAGTTTTTTTCGAAAACTTGAATTGTAAATAGTACTTCGGCTCTTGTTGTCAGTTTGTTTTATGAACAAACTGTTTTTTTTTTTGTGTGTGTGGGTGCGTAAGAAATCGTTCTCGTAATGTTATTTGGACAGACTTTAATATTCCGTAGATGTCGAATCGCTAGTTCGTCACTGCTGTTTGGTATTGGAATATTTTTTTTATATGTAGATGCTGGGTGTTGCGTTTAAATCACTAATGTAGTAATACCAGCTTAATTTCTCGTTCAACACTGCTGTGGGAATGCATGGAGTTTCTGTGTATTTTTCGAGTACTCTGTCGCTATTGATATGGTGAGAACGAAATTCTCGAATCTTTCTGTCACCACTGAATTCTCCGTTGCCACTGATGTGGGGCCAAAGTCGGGACCACAGAAGGAAAACACGGAACACGGATTAGAGGTAAGAAAGATATATTAAACATAAAGGTTACAAAAATAGTGTAAGTGTAAGCAGAGCTTACTATGTGCTAGTGTCCAATATTGGTAGTAGTACGCGGCTGATACTATGGTATTAGAATACTCTCTCTCTCTCTCTCTCTCTCTTTTTCCTCCTCTTCTCCTAGAGTGTTATATCGCATACTTTATAGAGTCCTGGAAGAGTCCATGTTGTAGGTATGTTACGGTCTCACAATAGTTCATTACATTCACTTACATGCTAATAATCTTGAGAAAGTTATGAAGCCATTGCTTCTCCTCCAGCTATGGGTAAATATCAGGACAGACTGGGTCCTATAGGTTTGGTGGTGAACAGTCTTAGAGGAGGATAACTCTGAATTCAAAACTTGCAGGGGTTGTTTGGGGACCTAGTGGCATACTGTGCATGAGATCTCTGTATTCAGCTCTTCCAAAAAGTGTGGTTGGTTCTGCACAAGCCTTCACCACTATAATCTATTGAGATGTGTGGGTAGTCTGGCTGTTGGTTCTATGACTTGAGCTGCTTGACCCTCACATGAGAGTCCAGTATATATATATATATATATATATATATATATATATATATATATATATATGTATATATATATATATATTTGAGGTGTATTTTGCCAGTATAATTCTCTCAAACATGTTTGATTAAATAATATGGGAAAGTTCTGTCGATCAATTTTCATTTTTTTTATTTAATTTTTCAAATTTCTGAATCAAGTGTTTCATGTTATCGGTAAATTTCGCAAAGTTCATATTTATTTTTTTTTATATTATTTTCTCCCTGAGTATTTTCAAATGTTGTGACATTAATTTTCAACGATTTTTTGTGCATATATATGTTTTTTTTTAATTCCTGTGTTCTCATGTTTGATAGAACCAATTTCAAGTCACTCAAGGTGATGTCATAAATGATCAAAGAGAAGTTTTTTTTAAAGAAAAAGATAACTTATTTAATGTTGGCTGCTTCTCTTTTATTACAACAGACTCCAGAATTTTGAGTTTTTCTTTGCACTGTGTTCCTTATCAAATATTATATATATATATATATATACATAAACACTGCATTTCATATCTGTGGATTATGATTATTATTATTATTTTTACTTATGCAGCTGCTATATGCCCTGAATCCATAATAAAACTTCAGAATGTGAAATTAATAAATTCTAAACGTCAAATACTGTAATGAATCAGTTATAAAAAATTTAGTAGAAAAGAAAAGGTAACTGGACGTAGAAATGTCAGCACTAGATGATACAAAACCAAGATATTAACCTGAAAATTTGACTCATCTTCTTAAATAGCCTCATCAGATCTAGACTCATATGAATATCATGCATGGCATCCAAGACATTCAGAAATATCTAAACTATCAATGATTAAAAATGGCTTCAAATAAATGACTCCTGATGATCTGAAAGAAGACAATCCTTTATCAGATCTCATGGATTGGTGCTACAGAATCACAAACAAAGAACTCTACAAAATAACAAAAACCTTATCATTTGAAAACTTCTAACACCAGTAACAAGTAAAATAGGTAGTATATGGGACTAGAAAGAAAAATAATGACATAATCAAGATGTTAAATATCCACATTATCTTAAACAAAAGGGTAGGAAGGAAACTCCCATCAATACTAGAAAGAGTGATAACAGTGGACTTGAGAAACCTATTTTATTTTCAAAATGTTTTTAAAGAAAGATTTTATGAATTTCAGTTGAAAATAGCATTGGCTGCTCAATCATTTAATGCCAAATGTTTCCTTGTGAGGAATTGGCTAACTGACAATAATGCTTCTCGGTCAATGAATACAGAATGTTCCATGTATCTTACCATTACTATTAACATATTTTCACACTAGATGTCTAGTGTGTCTTGCTGGAAATCAAGTCAAAGCAAGTCTTCTCAAATTGGCATCTTTTTTCATTGTCCATATTCTTGCCAACTACAACACTACCATTGTCTGGGCAGTCTTAATTCTCTCTTGAATCTCAAGTTCCTCCAGTTTTATGTCAAGTCTCTTTTTGCCAATTATTACAAGCATGAGACTGGCCTTCATTTTCCATAGATTCTTCAGTTCTTAAGTCAGGTCCTGGCTGTTATTATATTTGTATGTACTGAGTTCTCACATTTAATTTAGTATATGGATAGAGCACTTGATTTTCTCTGATATTTAAACCAAAGTGGGAAGGAGAAGAGATAAATTCATACCTTTCTCAAGGGTAATTGTGTATAAGTGCATAGTGGCATGGGACTTAGCAGTTAAAATAACCAATTGATTTACTCATGCCAAGAAGATTAATGAAGGATGATAATGATGAAGAAACACACATGTAATTTTAACAAAACAAGATAAGGAATTTATTTACAAGTTTACACACTTGAGGTTGTGTCAGTAGCTCATTTCAGGAAAATAAATCACAAATTTTTCATGTCCATAGTTTCAATGAATTGTCATGAAGAGGAAATATTCATACAACAGATTCACAAAATAATATTCAAACATGTTTAAGACAAAGATAAGAGAGTTTGTTGTTCACAGATGTGATATATTGTTTACATATGTTCAAAAGTAGATGAAGAGAGATAGTTTTAAATACTTAGCTTTCTTGGATTGTTGAAAAAAAAAGTGACCATGTGCTTGGTTAAAAGCCGATAATTAGCAAGTAATTTTACACTGGCTAGAACTTCAACACTGGTCGCGATGAACAGAAACAAAACCTTTCACATGACTTCAGATACTCTTCTCTTGTTAATTTAATTTTTTCCTCATTTTATATATAAAAAAGATTCAACATAGGTTTGTTACTTTCTTTTCTTTCTTTTTCTTGGCTGAACAGCTAATAAGCAAATTTATTTCCATCTTTTACCAGCTCACCAGCCAATCTCTATGAGGGCAAGGTTTTCATTGGTCCAAAGAAAATTTCACATAGGCTCACAAATTTTTTTCTTTTGCTTCAGCTCGCCCAAATTTGAAGGAAGTGGGTAGAGGGAGTTATTATTTCATACTCACTACAAGTGAACGTAACAAACTCAGCTGGAATTTGAACTCAGCTCTTTAATTTTTCAAGCCAATGTCCATTACACCACCCATGCATTCAACTTAAAAAAATGTTGGTAGAATTGGAATTGGAGAAAAATTAATTCAAGTGATAGCTTTAGTAAAATCAGCTGCAATACTGAAAACAGTACTGAATTACTGAGGATATGTACTGTCACTTCATCTCAAGTGAAAGCTATCAGTTTTTCAGTTTTACTCTGTTGCTTGCTGAGATTATTTTTCAAATGTTGATTGGTCAGTGAAGGCAATAAAACAGATATGGTAAATAGCATATCTCCATCTGAAATATAAGTATCTTGCTACTGTCCAAGTCATATCAAATTTATGAGGGTGAATTAGTAAGTGCATAGCCTGACATGTAGTTGTTAGTTGAATTTTGATCTGAAATGTTCACTGTAAAATATCTATTTGATTAATATTCAAGAGTGAATTAAAACCACTGGCAAGGAAGGATATTAATAGATATTTGTTGTGCAAAATAAATGCTTTTCCCAACATTAGTCCATTGACATCATTTGTAGTACGATATAATAACACTAAATAAAAAAACTGTTTTTTTTTAATAGCTAGGAGCAAATGCAGACACCAGAATATTATCATTATGTTGCTAATCCCCTCAATTTTTGTTTCATTCTTGGCACTCCTTAAACAGACTGATCCACTCATAAAAAAATAGAGAAATGTTTTAGGCAAATAATTTTTATAGATTGGTATTCTTTGTACTTTTCTTATGCCACTGGACTTGTCAAAATAAAAAAATCATTTTTTTTATCAATTTAGAAGGGGTGTCCTGTGTATAATACGGATACAATATCAAATCAATTCCTGACTTTTACAGAGTTATTAGCCTTAACTGTTTTGCATGAGAAATTAAAATTCTTTTGAGGTGGGCTTACAAAATCATTTATTGCAATGAACAAATTGTAGTTTAAATTTGAGAGACTGGCTTAAATCCCTTAGTAGGCACTAATCCTGAGTGACAAAGTGTAGATGTTGTATTTGTCATTGTCTCATCGTCTTTCGTACATTGCATATTTATATTCTCTCAAATCTTGTAGTTGCCGTGATTTTTTCGTTAATTTGTCAGCATAAAAACAATATGGCTTTCTCACAAGATCCTTTTTACGTACGGACATCCAGGAGGTAAGTTTTTTTTTTTTTTTTCAAACTACACACCTCCCTGATCTCATGATCACATCTCATCCATCCATCTGGGTGGGTGTCGCTCTCTTTGTGATCTCCGCAGTGTTTGGGGCTGAGCCTCATAAGAACTTTTACCATTGTTGCCATCATTCTCTGAATCCTCCCAAATCACTCTAAGGTCAAGAACATGTCTTAGCATACCATCCACCTCGACATTGTTGCACGACTGTGCCCCGGTAACCATTCCTCTTGTCCATTTTGTCGTGCAGCGGGCTACAGTTGGCTTGACTCAAACCTCTCCAATCCTTATAGATTCAGGCCCGTCAGAGTGTGTTAAACATGATCTAACTTTAGGATGTCCTCATTGGTATGTGCAAATTGCTCTGTGCAGCACAGTGTCTTCATGTTGGCCAGATTTAGGTGGCATATTATACCAAAATACCGCTTCGCAAGGCGATATCCCTCCTCTCTTGGCAATGACTTTTATAGTTCGGTGGTTTTGTTCTATGATACCATTTCCACTAGGCCTGTACGCTGCTCTATAATATTGCCTAGTGTTCCACTTGTCCAACATCTCCGAAAACACTTCCAAACAGAACGCTGCTCCATTGTCCATGACTACCTCTTCAACTGGTCCATGCTCAAAAAAAATCTCCTCCACTCCTTCGCAATGATGTTTGCTGTTTCTTCTCAAATCTCCCTCCAAATGGCAAACCGGCCAGAACCACAATCAACTATAGTCAAGTACGTTTCACCTCTATAATGCGTCACATCAATAGAAAACCTGGTCCAATTGGTGTCTACTTAGACCTCTTCTAATTTGTGAACATTTGACGATGGGTTGATCGATTGACAATCATCGCAGCTTCTAACCACATTCTGTACAGTATCTCTTGACACCTCCAGAAAGACTTTCCGTACCAGCTATAATGTTTTGTCCACTCATACATGATGCAGTCTATGCAACTCCTTGACCTCATCTTGGCTTGCACGGCATATCGCCGTAATAGCTTTCTCTACTTTCAACCAACATTTTTTCACTCTGGTTAGAGCATCAGCCTTATTTCTGTCAGAGGGCATGAACGTTACACTCACTTTTAAGTTAAATTCATCAATCATTTCCCTCAGAATCTCCAAACATCGCATGATAAGTAGCTCTGCCGCTCCTTTTGTACAGATCCTATATCATAAGACCGATCCAACTGCAGACAGTAACCAAATCAGTTCGGATCTTGATCTCTTTTAGACCCCATTTCAACGTGAGGTTTACATCTTTTATTGTAGCATCCAATTCAGCAATGTTGATATGGTTGTAGTCACATTTCTTTCTTAACCACGCCACATCATTGACTATCACACCATCAATCTCAATACATACACCAGTGGCCATACTGCTTGCATCGCACCCTTTTCCAATTTGGGAACATGCCATCTCCCTCGAACTGGATCGTGGTGTCAAACCTCTTCCACAACTTCCTGTACCACATCGGTTGTTTCACTATCCACTATGTCTTCCCAATTGATTTCTTCTGGTCTTCTCTTCAAATAACTGCAAGCAATTCTAAGCCATCCAGCTATTTGGAAGTGGCCCACCATTTTCCCGCAGGCAGAGAACAGTTCATGCCTGTTCATTTCCTCATGCACCTCAGGCAGATCATTCCCTCTTGCAAATACCAGATTTCCTGCCTTATTCGTATGAAGCTGAATACCCAACGCTGCTCCTCCTTCTAATGATTCTGGTGGCTTTGCTGTTAAGCCAAAGTCGTTAAGATGATTTACAATGTCTGCCTATGGTACCGCTGTTTCATCCACCAGTATATCGTCAATATACGAATCTGTGTTTTTTCTGATCTAGTCTTCTTTTTTAGCACATTTTTTAGGATTTTGACATAATCTTCAGGGCTACATTTAGTCCGAACCCCAACCTAGTTAAACAATAGGTCTGTCCCTCATACCGAACTAACTGGTACTTCCACAGATGTCTTGCAACATGTATTTGCAAATATGCAGACCTTAGATCAACAATTTTTGATTTGCCTGCTCTTTCTTATTGTTTCTCCACAAACGTCAATTGCATCCCCACCAGAATGACACATAATGTATTTATTTAGTTCTCGGTAATTGAGAACTGGACTGATCTTGTTCTTTGTGTGTTGTTCCACTGCCATTAAGGGTAGCACTCCTGTCTGAACATTCTGGTCCCATGGGGTTAAGATTCCTTCCTCAATCCACCGTTTAACTTCACTGTTGAACTCAACCTTCTTCTCCTTACTCAGTTTAGCATGATAGTGATTAATGTTGTTTTTTAATATCGGGGGTTCTGAAATCCATTTCCATTTCACGGTCCACTTCTCTCCATCAAATCTTGCACCAAAGTCCTTATCTACCACTTCGCATTGATTTTGGTTGTATATTCATAGCACAATCTCCTCTGAACTCCACGTTACCATTTTCGTAGACAGTAACCCCTCCAAGCTGGTGAATAACATCCATGCTCACAATGACGTCAACACCACTGATGATCTTTTCCATCACAATTGCCTCGATTCTTGGTAACCGTCCATATACCTCCAACGTCACTGTGCTGATCCTTCTGCACACAGTCTCCCGTCCATCCACTGCTCTTACAGTACTTGTACTCCTACAATCAGCCGAAAGACCTGACCGGATTAATGTTACAGTGCAGCCAGTATCAATCAGGGCCCTTGATCTCCTGCCTTCTATTAGCACTTCTATTGTTGGTAGTGTTCTGGTTTGCGCCATTGCTGATTTGAAGGGATAATCGCTGGTGCACTGGTTGCCCCCTGTTCTTTTTCCCCGTGGGCAGTGTTTTACATAATGACCCGGCTCGCCACATCCATAGCAAGTCACCTTGATTGGCTCCTTACAGTCTCTCATCAAGCAAGGACCCTTGCAGTTATAACATTTGCCACTAAATGGTTTGATCACTCTTGGTCTTCCATCATGCTGTTTAGGTTCTCGTTCTGCGACTGCTACTACTTCTGGTTTCCATGTGGCTGTAAGCACCCTGGCAGTTGAAATTATTTTGCTGAGTTCCAGTTTCTCCACATTTGGCAACTGCTGTAGTGGCACCAAAATACTTTCCGGGAACTCATTGACAAATGTGAGCTTCATGATCTGCTCTTGTTCACTTCCTTCAAACCCTGCTACTTCCACCAATCTTTGTATTTCCTTGCATATGTCGGTCCACCGCATCTTCGCTATCTTTGCATATTGTTGTAGAGTAGTTTTCACAGTGGAGGCTTGTATTTTAATAAGTCGTCCTAAATTAGGTTCGACGTACAAAACGTTAGGAACTTGGAAATAAGAGTTAATGACGCAGCAATCTAGTTGTGATGGTTGGTACTTCAATGTCTGATATCGTCTGACTCGCTCAACACCACTGAGCCGAACTGGCGACTGCTACTCCTACTTATTATCTGTGGAAGAGTCTATTACAATAGAATAGGTACTATGGCATAACACATATGCAGAAAAAAATCTGTCCGTAAAGACTGTTTTTAACTTAGCCTCTATTTTTTTTACATCTCATTGATCCTCTTCGGTCAACTGGAGATATAGTCCAGGGCGTCTCCTTCTAAAAACAGGGACATAAAGCTTGCGAGGTCATGGATTTTTTTGCAGTCTCACTACCAATTTCACTTTCACCAACTAGGCCATCAAATCACCTTCGCCATTGAATATTTTCACCATATCGACAGTTACTTTGCAATTCCCCTCCATATCGTCACGGTGCTTATAACAGATATATAAGCTGAAATAGCTTGTAGTTTAAATTTGAGAGATTGGCCTAAATCCCTTAGTAGGCACTAATCCTGAGTGACAAAGTGTAGATGTTGTATTTGTCGTATTGTCTTGTCATCTTTTGTGCATTACATATTTATATTCTCTCAAATCTCGTGGTCACCATGATTTTGCGTTAATTTGTCAGCATAAAAACAATATGGCTTCCCCATGAGATTCTTTTTACATACGGATGTCCATGAGGTAAGTTTTTTTTTTTTTTTTTTCAAACTACACAAATAGATACATTTATTTTAATTAAAGAAATAAAATGATGTATCTGTTTAACATAAATAATTATATGACCCACAAATGTTTGTGCATATACTTCTGAAAAAAATCCCATACAAAAAATGTTTAAAAAAGGAAATATTAAAAGCAGTTAAAAAGTTTTAAAAATCAGAAATTAAAGCAACCAATGACATTGACACTTGTAAATAACAGCTAAGTGACTTAGACTAAATCCAATAACCTGGTAAAAATCAGGGTTTGATTTGACAATTTGCCGATATTATGAACAGAACCCCTTCTAATAACAAATCAATATTTTTCAATTCTGATGTGGAAGTGACAGCTTAAGGAATTTCCCTTATTTTTCATGAGTGGACTGATCTATTTAAATAGTTCTGCATTCTTTAAGCTAACACATTTTAGGTGTACCTTAATTTAATATCATTGGCTATAATGTACCATTTCAGCTACTGAGAAGTTACTTATAGTCATACAATATCAGACTGTTAGTATAACAAGCAATGTCCAAAAAGTAAAGTTACAAACATTTACTGATTCAATATGTTTATTACTATAAAAAAAATTCATTAGGCTGTTGACTTATTATGGCTGAGATACGTATATGACACCTTCATGCTCTGGCTGCACCTGGAAGCTGTACAAATGTGAATTCAGCAAAACCTTTGGCCCAGTTAACACTAGAAGAAAATAATAATCAGCTAGCCTTCCCAAATGTACTAATAACTTGCACAGAGAAACAAGTATATTACAAGCCAACCTTCATTAGACTATACTTCAACTTCAATTCCTACCATCCATATAGTTTGAAGAAAGGGAGTACATGACCATGAATTGATTCCTTGCAGGTGTTGCAGAGAATATAAAAGTGAAAACAAGCTGCTGCCTAGAGAAGGAACATCAAAAAACCATAGTGAGGGTTGAGACAATGAAATCGGCATAAGTAATCATGTATGGAGGAAAAGAGGTAGTCATCATCCCCTGTGGAATGAAGTGAAAATACTGGACAAGGAAGAACACTGGAGAATTAGATGTCTGAAAGAATCACTACATATGCTAAGCTATGAGGACCTCCTTTGTAGGTCTAGTATAGAAATAAATTCAATATGGGAGCCACTAATAAAGAAAGAAAGACAAATGACCACAAGTCTGAAGCAGCAATCAAAATATGACAAACAGCAGCAGCAGTAACTGCAACTCTAATCAGCAGACAGGATAGATTTAAGGTTCCAAGTTCACTACGGTCTATAATTTTTAGGGTAGGTCCATCTTGAAAGTGAGAGATAAAATGTAAAAAAAAAAAATCTAGAAAATCACATTAATTTTCAAACATTTATTTCTTTTTTTATTGAAAAAAGAAATATTTCACCCCATAACAAAACATAGAGTATTTGGTGAAGAAGCCAGATGTTTCCTGTAGTTGTTTACCAAGTTTTTACAGATCCCAGTGGGGATTTTGCCCCAATCCTATTTGCAGATCCTTTCCAAATCCTTAAGGCTTGTAAGTTATCATTGGGCAACTTGAAGCTTCTGCTCCATCCACAGATTCTCTAACGGATTAAGGTCTGGAGACTGACTAGGCCACTCCATTACCTTAATGTGCTTCTTCTTGAGCCACTCCTTTGTTGCATTAGCTGTATGCTTTGGGTCATTGTCATGCTGGAACACCCATCCACGACCCATCTTCAGTGTCCTGGCTGAGGCAAGGAGGTTTTCAACTCAAGATTTCCCTGTACTTGGCCTCCATACATCTTTCCCTCAACCCAGTGTAGTTGTCCTGTCCCTTAGCAGAGAAACAGCTCCAAAGTATAATGTTTCCACCACCATGATTAATGGTCGGGATGGAGTTCTTGGTGTCCAAGTCAGCATATTTTCCCCTCCAAACATGGTGAGTCGAGTTGATGCCAAAAAGCTTAATTTTAGTCTCATCTGACCACAGCACTTTCTTCCAACTCTCTTCTGAATCATCCAGGTGCTCATTTGCAAACTTCTGATGGGCCTTCTGGAGTAGGGGGACCTTGCAGGCACTACATGATTTCAGTCCACTATAACGTAGTGTATTACTAATGGTCATCTTGCTGATTGTGGTTACAGCTGCCTTGAGATCATCAACAAGCTCTTGCCATGCAGTTCTGGGTTGTTTCCCCACCTTTCTTATCCATCAGGTTCACCCCACAGTGGTAGATCTTGCATGGAACTCCAGACCAAGGGAGATTGATAGTCAATTGGGGTTTCTTCCATTTTCTTATAATCGCACCAACAGTTGACTCCTTCTCACCTAGTTGGTTGCCAATTGTCTTGGAGCCCATTCTAGTCTCGTGTAGGTATACAATTTTGTCTCAGATGTCCTTAGAAAATTCTTTTGTCTTGCTCATTGTTGAGAGATTTGATTCTGATTCATTGAAGGACACTGTGAACTAGTGTCTTTTATACAGGTAATGAGTACTTGATTAGGAGTAATAATTGAGTAATAGGACTAGTCTATATGCCTCCTGGTCACATAACCGGTCTGTGGGGCCTGAATCATTGCTGATTGGTAGGGGGTGGAATATTTATTTTTTCAATAAAAAAGAAATAAATGTTCAAAAATTAATATAATGTGATTTCTAGAATTTTTTTCTGTATTCTATCTCTCATTTTCAAGACAGATCTACTCTGAAAATTATAGATGGTTCCCATTTTTGTAGGCGGCAAACTCAGAAAATCAGCAAGGGATGAAATATTTATTTTCCCCACTGTATGTCTATCTGTGCTTAAGTTTTTGGACTTCAGTTAATGCATTTTGCATTACTGTGGTCCTCCTATTTCTGTTGTAATTGTGGTTCATGGTGACATTCAAGGCAAATTAGTGTAATGGCTTGCTTCCTTTTGCACTGGGGATGTTGAAGCTATACCATCTCTTGTCTCAGAAGTTCCTCTATCCACTGGTAAAGTCATTGACCTCTGAGACACAGCTACTAGGCTGGCTATTATCTAATTATGGTTAACCTGAAACAGAATAGTGTCTCATTATGGTTAAACTGATAGAGAATAGTATCTTATAATTAAAACTAATGCAGAATAGTGTGTTATAGTTTAACTGAAACAGAATAGAGTCTTATTATGTTTAAACTGGAACAAAATAGTACCTTATTATAGTTAAACTGGTAAAGAACAGTACCTCATTATAACCAATGACCACTTGGTACATGTGAGCTGGAGAGAGGTGTCCCAGAAAAGTTTGACTTTGAATGACATAAGTCATAAAATACAGAAAAATATGTGACCAAAAAGAGGTTAGTCATTGCAGAGAGAGCAGAATTCATGGATACAAAATAAGAAGCTGATGAACTGATTATAAAATTTTTACTTCATCTAAATATGTCTCAATATTGTGAGTTTGAAAAACTAGGTAAAGAAAGCCAAACAACTGAAGGAGAATTCATTCAGATAAGGTTAATTGATGGACTGCGTAATGTGACATATCGCTAAAAAATGTTAGAGCAATTACAACTTGGAAGCATATCTTTGTCTACCTGCATTGCATTTATTCAACTGCAGCAACTAATACAAAAATTTAATAAGTCAGACAATTAACCAGATTATGTAGAGGTTGCTGACACTTACATATTGAAGAAAACCATAACTAAATGCAGATTCTGTGGAGATGAACCTGATATGAAGAAAGAGAAATGATCTGCAGAGTATAAAGATTGTTTAAAAAATGAACCATTTTCAAGTGATGTGCAGATTTAAAAAGAAAAAAGTGGAAAGAATAAAAAAAAACAAAAAAAAACCCAAGTCAAAACATATATGGGAATTTTACATTTTATTAAAAACCCATATAAGTGACATTCAAATGGATATTGGCAGCAAAGTAACGTTGATTCCTAGAAACTTTTGGGAGCCTATAGGAAAACCAAAAACCACATAAGAGTCATATGCAGCTACACCAATTTAATGGGTCAGTTATAAAGACATTGGAATATTTTGAAGCTTACATAGAATTGAAAAACAAATTTGAAATAATACCCATCATTGTTGCAGATTGCAAAAAGAGCCACAGTCTTATTGGAAATGACATACTTAACATAAATTACACAAAATAAATTAATGCAGTAAAAATGAAAGAAACAGGCATGTTAATAAACTAAAAAGCAAGCCGAAAGTTAAAAGAAAATGTTACCTCCTACTATGAGACATGGAAACTACCATTATATTTGTTACCTTTAGTAGTAGCAAAACTATGGAAATTGATGAACCAGACCTACTGGATCATGCTCATCCTGGTGAAAGAAAATGGGTATCCCCAATTATAGTTATCAGTATGGGATAAAGATGGCAAATGCAATTTTTCAAAAGACCATTAAACAAGTCAAAGGAAATTACATAAAAAATTTCATTTGTTAGCAAGACAATATATACATAAGTGCTATCAATGAAAGAAAATTAAAAAGGAAAACAAGCTTCACTTTAAATAGGTTGAGGAGTGCAGGAATTAAAATAAACAAAGAAATGTATACATAATAGTAACAAAGTATCATTTTTGGGATATTCCATTTCAAAACAAGAGGTGTCATCAAATCAAGCATTAATAGAAAAAATACTAAAAGTTGTGGTACCCACAAATAAAAAGAATTGGAATCTTTTTTGGGATGAGTAAATTTTTATTGGAGATATGTATCATATGTATCATACAGATTTAACTGAACCATTCTCTGATCTGAGAAAAAAGAAAGAAATTGCTTTTTATCAGCTAAAGTCAATCCTTACAAACAAACCATTTGTAAAAATATTTGATCCCAGAAAGGAAATTACAGTAACTAAAGATGCCAGTGGGTATTCAATATCTTGAATATTATCCCAAGAAGGACATCCAATTATGTATCTATCAAGAAGATTGACAGAAGCTGAATTTAATTATTCAAACATTGAGGAAGAGGCTCTCGTGATTATTTGGATGACAACTAGGGACCGTCAATTCTTAATTGGAAAAAATTTTCTATTAAGTTCTGATCATAGACCATTAGAATTTATATTCAATCTGAGAAAAGAACTATCCAAAATCATGGCCTCAAGAATATTAAGGGAGGCGATAATATTGATGGCTTTTAACTTTGATATAGAATATGCCAAAGGAAATACAATACCTCACGTGGATGCATTATCAAGGGTAAAATTTCACAAGGTATCAAGAGATAACACAGAAGAGATTTTTGAGGATACCTTTTTACATTGGGTAGAGACTGATATTTTGTGTGGATAGAATTGCTGCAGAAACTACACAAGACCTAGTACTAAGCATCATAATATCTAAGCTAAGAAATAACAAATGGAGTAATTGCTCTTGGCAGAAAGACAATTCAAAGAAATAAGGCATAAATTGACAATCAAGAATAGAGTAGTTTGTAATGCCAATTTTGTGATCCCTCCAGTAACACAAAGAATTCTGGTAATAAAAAGTGACACACACTGTGGAATAGCGGCCACACAAAAAAGCTAAAGTTAGAAGCATGTTGGCCAGGATAGCCATCATGTAAATGTAAAGAAATAAGGAATTTTACAGAAAGTAAATTACATTCTTGGCCTAAAGACTCAGAACCATGGAATTGCATTCACATGGATCACACATATGTCAGTGGAGTAGAACTCTTATTAATATTAATGGACTCTCTTTTGGATTAACCCAAGGTAATTTGTGTACCTGACAGAAGAAGTTCTACTGTATAACAAATTTTAAGAGTTATATTTTCCAGAAATGGGATAACAAAAACCCTGGTGTCTGACAATGCCCTAGATTTTTGCAATGAAGAACTTAATTCATGGCAAAGGAAAATAGGATGTACACCTTATAAGACACCTTCATATAACCCTCAATCAAATGGGATAGTGGAAAGGATGGTACAAATCAAAAATAGGCCTGAAGGCATGTTTGTAAAAGAAAGAAAAAATGGAATATTTTTTTACATAGACTGCTTTTAAGTTACTGCTCCATACCACATACAGGAAGGCTAGAGAGTCCATCAGCCTTAATGGAAAGACAAATCAGAGCTCCTTGAACCAGGTCATATTCTACGAGTGCGAAAATGTGGTACAAGAAAAATAAGGTGACACTCTCAAAGAAGACAAACTTTTTAATGCAAAAGGGACACAAAACAGCCATAATAAGAATAAATTAAAGTAGCATACTAGCCCATGCAGATCAAATAAGACCATGAAATGAAGAGAAAAATGACAAAGAAATATTCATGGATATCTCAAGTAATGATAGTGCTGAACAAAAATGAAACCTACACTTGCAGGATTAAATGTCTAACAAAGGAATGTCCATGGATACCTCAAGTAATGAAATGTCTGACGATGAACATAACAATGATCAAGAGGGAAAACATGATTTGGAAACTGAGGAAGCCCAGTCAATGGCCATGATAATGAGAGAAAATGAGATAGATCAAAAAATACCTTAAGATCCCTGGAGAGAGAAAGAAACCCTGAAAACAAAAGAAGCACAAGTAAAACAAGGGGCATAAAACCCCTTCATTACAGGAAGATATAGTGAAATGTAGATTAACTAATTAACATATGCAGAATACCCAGGTTATATAACAACGCATGAGTATTGAGTTGTAGCATGAAGCATAGGGTGACCCAAAAAAACGGGAACTTTTTAACAATCCAATAAAACCAAGAGTGATGGAAGAAAAATATTTTATTCATAGTAATTGAAACCTTAAAACATGCCATTTCAGAAACAATGATGGAATTTTCATTTGTTAAAAATTACGTCCTGTAGATGGCGTCTTCCTGTATGAATGCATTCTTGAAATCTGCTGTTGAGATTCCTCATTGACTGCTGCAACATCTCAGCTGGGATACTGTGAATTTCATCTTGAATTCTAAATGGCAAAATGTTTACTTGCTCAAGGTCACTCTCTCGCAGTGTTGCCACTTGCTCATGTCTGGCAATACACACTTCAAAAATTCCCGTTTTTTTGGGTCACCCTGTATTTAGGACAGTCTTATTATTGTTAAACTTGTACTGAATAGTATCTTATAATTAAACTGGAACAGATTAGTGTCTTATTATGAAGCTTTAACAAAGATTATTAGAAACATTAATGAATGCAAAAATACTGATTTCCTGAGTGAGACCTGAATAAACGAAATCAAGGTCAGATTTTTAAAAAATCATATAAAATAATTTCAATAAAAAAAACAATAAATTAGGCATTACTTTTCTGTAAAATTTTTGGACTGCCTCTCAGGCAGTACAAAAATATTACAGAAAAGTAATCCAGATGAAAATCATGAGAGAATCTAAAGTAACAAGGAAATCTCCAAATAAATAGGTAGCTAGTGTTAAGAGCAAAAAGGAAATCATTTGTAATTTTAAAATAACTGTTTTGGTGGCCTAAAAGTGAAAGAACAAAAGTTTAAATGTAATGCCACATCACAAATCCCATAACCCATTAGGATTGTAAGCATACCACATGTACTGCAGTCATAACAGGAGTGGTGTCTCTAGGATGAAATAAGCTGATGTAGCTCATCCTTATTCTGAGTTAAATGTTAAGTTTAACATTAAAATTGGATAAGAAGATATGTTAAGATTTGCTTTGTGTATATCAACTTTATAAGGTTTTCTCCATTGTTTGCCCTGTGGGCTTGGCTAGATATTTATTACAAGTAATGATTATCTGTATTTGGTCTTTGAACTCTCTGAAAATTGCTTTGTATGCGAAACTATTATTTTAAAAACAAAATCAGGAAAAACACCTGGCTGAATTTAAACTGCTTATTTGTTCCATACAATAACTTAGATGTTAAAACATGATTGCAAAATGTTTATTTAAAAACAATATACTGGATAAAACCACAACTCCTTTTGGAGAATAACAATTTCAAATCACAATCAAATTCAGCAGTATATGACAGAAAATTTTATCAGTTCACCTAAAAACAAGCAAAGTTATTTTTTGAAAAATTTGTTTCATTTTTTTCATTTTATTGTTGGCTTTTTTTAAAACACACTGTGTCTAAAGCACATCAGATCTAACTACAATTTCCCCTGCCCAGGAGGACAGAGGTTTGAATCTTGCCAGAAAGCACATATTTTTCTTTAATAAGATTTCTTGAATATTCAGGCTAGTAGATGAAATAAATAAATATACTGTTTAATAAATAAATGGAATTATGAGTATCCACTAAAAATAACGTTTAAGTAATAATAACAACACTGTGAGTTGAATTCTTTCCTTTAACTACAAAAGTAAACATAAAATCAGAAATAAAAAAGTTGCTTCCAATAAGACTCAACCTTGTATCTCTCACCTGAGAAGCCCAGTCTTGATGAACGTTCCCTTAATCACTTTGGTTACATAAACCTGGTGATTAAATGTAGTTTTTAAAGCAATAACATGATGTAGAAAAATATGTAATTTGCTCTCGGTTCTTTTCTTTCTATTTTTCATATGTCGTTGAGAATAATTTACAAGATCCAAGAAAGGAAGATTTATCTTGCTCACTCAAATCTGTAAATTGTTTTAATTGGTTGGAAAGTAGAATTTAGTAAAAACTAAATAAAAAAACATAAATATACAAATAAAATGGATACATATCAGAATTTCAGACAACCCTGAAAAATTTGTATTAAAGTATAAAAGAATGTATTTGGGTTACAAAAATGATTAAAAATCTACCCTTGTCAGAAAAGCTCATATTTTTGATAAATCATGAGATGTGTTTGGTTACAGAACAACTCAGTTAATAAAATTCAGTTTTGAAAAGATCACATTTAATACCTTTTTAAGTAAGTTAAATAAATGAAACAATCTGTAACTAAGAAAAAAATCCTAAGCACAAAAACAAAGGCAAAAACAGTCACTCTAATCCATTGTCTATTCATTTAATGTTAAAATATATGACATTTTTATATAAGCAAAAACACTAAAGAAATGAGTATATTTACATTTATTTTTCTTTTATGCAATACTTTTAGTTAAGTAATAAGTTAAGATATTTTTTTTAAATGCTTTCAGTAGATAAAAATCATACACTGATTTGATTACTGATAAAAGAACAGGGACTATGATTTTGATCTCCACTATGTGGTTAACAAATACAAACTTATCTACTGAGAGAATCACTAAGTTCATTCTACTTATTAAATAAATATATTACTGAAAAACAGAACAAATGTTTTTTGGTTACTCAGTGTATTATATATCTGTTTAATGTACTTGTTCATAGTCATCAAAAGTATATAAATAACAATACACAAATGTTAATATATTAACAATTTAACCAAGGACAGATAACTACAAAGTTTATATGAATAATAATTAATGATAATGATCCACATTTTTATTAAATATTCATTGAAAATATGTCTCACTGGGGATATTTATTGATGAATAAATAAATCAAATTCAACAGAAAACCTAAAAATTGGGAAAAGGATTGGGTTGGTCATCTTTGTCCTGTTGTTTAATTTAGCTAGTCATAATCATTAACCCAACAACATCACCTTTTCAATTCTCATTCATAATACAGTCACCATACGTTCTCTGTGAAATGTTAACTGATCCGATACTTTCCAAAAAAGAAAATATAATCTGGAATTTGAATGAAAGCAGTGATGGCACGTACCCCGAATCCATCATAAAAATTCAGAAAAGAAAATTGAACATAGAATAGGTTGCATCAGAGGTAGTTTAACTCAAAATCACAAATTGCTACAAAACCAAATCATCAACCTGAGTCATGTTCTTAAATAGCCTTGTCAGATCAAGACTTTCATATGGATGTCATGCATAATGCCAAACCTGTTCAGAAAAATTTAAACTGTAAGCTGTATACAACTGTTTTCTGATCAATGGTTAAAAAAAGCTTTGAGCAAGTGAAGCCTACAGGTCTTTGCAAAGATCATACCTCTTTGAACATTGTTGACTGGCACTACAGAATCACAAAGAAAGAACTATACCAAATAACAGAAACCACATCATTTGAGGACTTTAAACAGCAGCAACAACTAAAACATGTAACTCAAAAAGAAAATAATGACATAATTAAGATGTTAACATTCGATACCACTTCAGATAAAAGGTTAGAAAGGATATTCCCATCAATACTAGAAAGAGCAATAACAGTTATTGGAAATCTAAAAATCGTTTTAATAGAAAGACTTAATAAATTTTACTTGAAAGCAGTACTGGCTGCTTGATCAATGAATGCCAGCTGTTTCTTTGTAGGGAAATGGTTAATATTACTGTTACCATATGTACATTTGGTGATGATAAAAATGTATTACTGAGTGCAGAAAATAATGAAAGAATTTACTTCCTTTATGGTGAAATTAAGTCTGAAATAGATTCATCATCAAAATTGATAATCAATTGAAATGAATTCCAGGAATCAACAGATCCTTTGAAAATCTTATTTATATATGCAAATTTTTAAGTATTAAGATTTTTGCTGGAAGGCATATTTTTTTTTAATAAAATTTCTTGAATATTCAGGCCAGTAGATGAAAATAAATATACTGTTTAAAAAATAAATAGGGCCTCTTCTCAAATATTGGTACCAACTAAAAAAAATCTGATCTGTAAAACTGGAAGTGATATCACTCTTGCTATATATATATATATATAGCAAGAGAGATATCACTTCCAGTTTTACTCATGAGTTTTGTGAACTGCAACAATAAATCATGCCATTACAGAGTTTCTATCTGTCCAAAAGAGCTGGAAACATGATATCTGATCAGCTCACATGGTGATATTCCCTGGCCCAGATGAAGTACAGCAACTGATAACAGGGTACCAATAATGGTACTCATGTTGGTTGATGACTGTAAAACCCTATGATAGAATCCAGTGTTACAGTGCATTCAACTGATAGGTTGAATGGCACCAACATTGAATTGGCTTATCTGAGACAATAATCCCTTTTGTTATGTGGTTATCATCCTTTTCAGTCATCAGAAATCATGTTTAGGTGCCTGCAGTTTTTAATGTTTGGTGATGTCTGTCCAGAATTCACATATTTCTGGTATGTCCTTTTTTATTGTTGTTACCCAGGAAAAACCTAGAAAAGCTGCTACCTCAAAGACAGAGGGCTTCATCTTTCTGGCTTCAACAATCATTCAGTATTTAAAAGTGTATGAAATTCTGTTCATGTGGCATGGTTGTCATAGCTATATTACCTTTTTAATTATTGTATCACATGCATAGTTCAACTGAGTCCATTAATATAAGTGAGAGAGCAACTTATGTCAAAATTAGCTAAACAGCTAATTTTTACAAACTAAGAATAATAGTTTTTCCATGAATTCTTAAAACTAGCATCTTTACCTGTATATTTTTAATCTGAATATTTTGTCAGGTATGCATATTGACTTTTTTCTGTATTACTTGCACTTGGTAATCATCATAAGATTTTTCTTTAGAATTCCTTATTTTGTTAATTTTTTATTGTTATGATTACTTTCTTAGGAATAATTCACACATCCTTTATAGAGGTAGAGAATCATACAAGTAATAAGAGAGTTTGTCTTTTTAGAAACCTCATACCAAATTCAACAAGTGAAATTCTTAGCACCCTCTGAGTCTTAATATATTTCTATGAAAGAAAAGCATACATTGCAATGAATTGAAAGTATGTTTCTGTTAAGAGAAACAAAATAATTTTATTGAGAAATGTTCTCTGCTCATCAGGTTTTTCACTTCCTACCACCATCACTGCTATATATCAATCTTACAGCCTTGAGGACCACTTCCCTAATATATGATATTCTATGACCTCTTAAATGCAAAACACAGAAAGCATCATTCAATCTCCTCTGTCAAAACCCAAGAATCCAAGGCCAACAATATTAAGCTAAAATCAACTGTGTTACTATAGCGTGATTGAAACATATTGAAAACAAATATCAACTGAATGTTTCTACTTAATGTCTAGTGACAAGGACATTTCTAACCTGAAATCCCATCAAAGTCATATATGACCAATTTGTAAACAAATAATCATCAGGTGGGATGTCGTAATTAATTTGATTAATTAGGTTATAATCATTCATAAACTGAATAGAAAATATTAAGCAGAAAAAAGAAGAAATCTGTCAGAAGAAAATCTGTTGTAAGCAAAGAAATCTGATTGATATTTTCTGTTCATAATATGCAACAAGAGGATATGCCTGCTCAGTTGTCAAAACAAACACACACACACACATACATACATACATATATATATATATATATATATATATATATATATATATATATATATATATATGTTTGACTAAAAACAAAAGGAAAACTTATCTTAGCTCAGGTGTTTCATAAAAGGATTTTATTTTGCAACAAGTATTTATAAACATAAGTAAAAATATTGTTATTTTTTCAAAATTTTAAAGTTTGAGAATATTCATAAATATACTTCAAGCTAACTGAAAATCAAGGAAAAATAAAATCCTTACATCTACCCTGATAAAGTTCATCAGAGGATGAAACAAATCAGTTAAAATAAGTTTTCCTTTTATCTTTATTCATATATTTTTACAGCTATATTTTTAGTTAAATCTGAATTTTTACAAACTTTTATATATATATATATATATATATATATATATATATATATATATATATATATATATATATGTATATATATATATATAAAATATAAGTAAAACAATACTCATATGTTACTGCTTTCTGCACTTCCATGGGGATGCTTAGATGTTGATGCTTTTGTCCCACAATTCTCAGGCCACCTGATGATTGTGAGACAAAAGCATTAACATCTAAGTGTCCAACTTGTGGAAAGCATCAACATCTGAGCATTGTTTTACTTATATTTTGTATTGGCTCTGGTTTATATATTTGTAATATTTTATATTGAGCATTGCCTTTATAGCATCCCTGTTTGCCTTTATTATATATATATATATATATATATATATATATATATATATATATATATATATAATATACACACATATGGGAAAACAATATATAAATTTTTAGATATCAAAAACAGGATTTATGACAAAGTGTAAAAAAATTTTCATGTGATGCATTTCATACTTTAGGATTTCTTTGGACTAAATTTACTTTTATTGGTGTGACTACACATGCGCATGAATGAGAGATGCTGGGAATTCTAAATTTTAATTTATTTTTTCATGTGATTTGGGTCTATAATCTAGCTGATTTCATGTAGATTCTTTTCCTTTCTGTTTCCATCACTTTTGTTATTAGATATTTCACACTGTGATAATAGATCTACCAGGAATGATGAAATGTTGTAAGAACCTGGATACAAAATTACTATGGATGACTGAGCAATCAAGGCACTCTTTAAACATTTTCATCTTAGTGAATTTTCTCCTTTGATCACAGTAGCATCTTTTATATCAAAATTGTGGTCTTGTTACATTGAGCAACTAATTCATTTAATGTGTTGTTCTGTAAAATGTCCCTTTTGTGTTCATATAAACTTTTATTTAAATTTCTTGTGGTTTCTCCTATGTATTTTTTGTAACAATTATTACAGGCAACAGAGTAAATTCCTTCTTCAGGTTTTAGCTTATTGTTTTATTTAGTATTGACTAATTCTTTTATTGTTTTAGATGAAGTTGTAACAAATTTTATGTTAAGTTTAGATAAATTCTTTTCAATTGAGAAAATGTGGGAAGATTGTGTTGCACTAATATTCTAAGTAGGAAGGGCCTATCTTCTATGAAAATCAGCATTTTTAATTCTAGTTCTTAGTATGGATGGAAAACTGACCACTAGCACTTATGGGAAATATGTAACAAACCTAACTAGTTCAAATATCTATCTCTTCATATTGAGTAAAATTGAGGGTTTGGCTATGGAGCGGTATTTTTTAATTTTTTTGTTAAATGTTGCACAAATACAAGGCCCAAGAGCTACTCAATGTAGAAGGTTAGTGAATTAGGTGTGTAATATGAATGTAAGAGGAGAAAGTAAGAAGTAAAAATTACAAGGATATAGAGTATAGGTAATGACTGACTTTTGACTTAAAGAGGTAATGATTGTAATGTCCCAAACGTTTCCATATAGGTGACTGATCCACAAAATGGCGAAAAAAAAAATGGGAAAAAGCTGTCTGAATGGAACTTCTTTCTTACAAATGGAATACAGAGGCAATGAGGCTTATATGAGGCTCTATGGAAGTAGTATACCATGTCTTAGCTGTAAAGGTTTGAACTGGTTGAACAAAAGAATGAACCTTGTCCAAACATATGCCATAGAAAAAGTGATAAAGTAGCAATAGTGATGTTGTAGAAAAAAATAGACTGCAGAGTGGAAAATAAGTAATCTCCCACAAAGGTTGCATAGATGATCTTGAACTCTATCAAGGCTGGAAAGTGAGGATTGAGCAGCTCCAGGCAGGATATCACCACTGTAGTGAGTTCAGTTGTCATTCAACATTTGTACTAAATTAAGCTAAGCTTTTTCATGACAAAGTTTTGCCCTGTTGGAAATAGGAAATACTATTTTAAAGAAAAGGAATTTGGAATTTAAATATAAAATATATAATATAATAATACAGGAATATAATATTAAAAGTATAACTTTTGAGTATATAATCTCCATAATTTTATAATAAAAACAAAAATAGAAAATCTGTTGACTAATGCCAATCACATTATTTATTTTATGACTTCATTAAATCAGTTAAATAAATGTAAATTATTAAACTATTTAGTAAAAGAAAATTTAATGAAATTCTTTAAAGGAAGCCATTCATTTAAATGTAAATTTTATAGTAAATTTCATTATTTCTGTTTATGACTACAAATTGTTAACTGGAAAGAAGTCATCATGAAGATTGTACTCAGTTTTTAACTTCTCAACATGAAACCTCAATAAAAAATGTTATAATTCTATATTCTGAAATGGTATCTTTTTAGCCAGAGAGAAAGACATGTAATTGGTTACAAGGTTTTATTTACATATGTACATTTTCAGGAAGCAGTAGAGTTACAACTTAACTCAATTCACCAGCATCATGGCTTATCAAATACCAACAATAGATGAGTCAAGTTCAGCATATAATGAAAAGCATTTCATCTCTCCCTGTAATTCATTATATAAAGGAGTATGTATTCTAGTTTAGATAGATTTATTCCTGCAAATCTATCTGTATATTTTGCACATAAACAAAGAATTTCATAGACATGCATTATGACAAGATGACAAATACTAGCTTATACATCAACTAGAAAATCCACCAAAATCAAACAACTACTAGCCTTGCTCACTATACAAAGGTCTTACAACTAAAATAACTTTTATTTCTGGACTTACTCTGATGACTGATATCATTTTTGTACCATCAGTTGCAAACAATTGTTCTTACTAAATCAGTCTTTATTATAAACATGAGAAAATATAACAAGAATTTATAGTACATGACTTATGAATAACTAATCATTCATTATTATACATTATGTTTTATATTACCATTAATCAATATTATTATTATATTTAATCTCCATAATCATTGACCCATTTGCTATGAAACACACTTGTTACATTATTAGTTTGTTAAAAATCTCTAAGCAGAAAGACAAAATGAGAGAAGCCATGGGAGATGTTAGACATATAAAAATTATAATTCCTATAAAGCAATAAATAGGATTCAGTTTCTGTAGCTGTAAATATTAAAGATGGGGAAAATGTAATGATTTTTGAATCTGTTGATATCTGTGTTAATTTTACTTGTTTGCATAAAGAAGATATAAAATATTATCAGATTTAAATAAAATCCATTTGTTAACTATTGTTATAGACAAGCGTATTGCTGCAAGAAGGAAATACGATAACAGCAGAAATAGATTCACATGATTTATTTCAATATGAACGTGTTGGTTTGGGACAGCTACCTTGTGGCATAGTTCATAAGCCTGCTCCTGGTCTGGGTTGATCTCTCATAGTAGTTCACACTGGTTGGTGTGGCGCTCCTCCTGCTGACAGCTGCTGACTGACCGTGACAGGTCTCTTCCCTGGCCTCCTGTTGACTGCTGTTGTACTTCCCCGTGTGACCCATTTTATGGCAGTTTTTATGGCTTAACAAGCTCGAAAAATGATGCGAGTATAATTAGGAAGGAAGCATTTTTATTGGTTGAAAAATGGAAACACTTTAAAATATTATTTTATTTTTCAACTGGAACTCGTGTGTCGGGCTTATGCATAGACGACAATAATGGTGATTTTGTAACGGGGCTTTGTCTCGTTCACATCCGGCTCTCACTCTTGAGTATGTTAGTTTATTTGCCTGCAAATCAGCCAAGATATATCTTATTTTATTTTATAACACTATGCTGACTCCTACGTAGGATTGAACTTATAAGTTTGGTTAACAAATTATAATCTTACTCCTCAGCTTAATGAGTTTTAAGTAGTGGCTGTAGCTTAATTTCCCTTACTGCCAAAGTGGATTTAACCATTAGGCAGTGAAGTTGCCACTATACACTTGTCAGTAGAATCAGCATGTTCATTTTTGCCAAACCCACCTTGTGTCTGAGATCACCAGTGACCTGGTTACTCTCAGGGCATTTTTGTCAAATAACATAGTTCCCATAGTTTTATCATTTCTAGAAAGAAATTGATAGAAATATTATACAGTCAGGATAAAAAAATCAGATAATCCAAAAGGAGTGTTTTTAAGTACAGTAAATGGCTAATGATATAAATGACTGAAAGGTTAGCAGGTCCTCTGATTCTAGTGCCTAGGAATTTGATCCCTATTCTGAGTCTTGCAGGAAATTTTCTTTGGGACTTTTTGGACAGAGACCTTGGAGCAGTCAGACCTATTTTTTCATTACACTCAGTTCATTCAATACTGATGCTATAAGTCAAATCACTTATCCTACATGGTACCAACAAGGTAAATGCTATTAAGTTTTCTCAAATTGTACCTTTTAGTTTTAAACAAAGTATTTCTCATAAACTATACATATTTTATGCATTTAAAGTAAATAGGTTCAAATACCCTAAAAATCATTTTTAATTTATAATTCATTATTTTTCCTGAATCAAAAAATACTTAAAGTTAAATGTTAGTCTTTGCAGCTTTTTATAGGCATAAATATTTTTTCTGTTGATTTTACAAGTTTTGTAAAAAAAAATAAAAAATGCTTTGTAAAACTTTATCAGAAGTTCTTTGCTCTGCGTAATCTGTTGTTGCAGTATCTTTGTAAAGTTTGTTGTTTCTTTATAAATGTTTGCCTTTGTACCCCTATGTACATTTTCCTCATTGTGCTTAGGCAAACCCTTTTGTCTTAATTGCAGTTTTCAGAGCGGCATTTGTATCTGATGGAATAAAATATCCTTCAACATAATTTGTGCAGTTCCTCAGTTCTCTCATGCATTCACACGGGGCGACAATGATTACAGGCAGTATCTAAGTTTTTAGAAATTTCTCCTCGGTGAAGATTTTTCTGTTGTTTACAAGTCGCATTAGAGTTATCTTTCTTGACCGACTGAAGATCATTTTTGTTTGTGCTTGAAAAGAATTTTTGCCTTGGACATTTCTTCCAGCAAAGAACTTTGGATTTTTTAATACTTTTTTTGTTAAGTTATTTTCTTTAATTTCTCTTTTATTTCATTTCTTTCTTTCAATCTTTTGATTTTCTAGAGTTTTTATTTCATATTTCTTTTAAACTTTAGTCACCATTTGCAATTTTTTTCTGCTAGGATGTAAGTCTTAACAGATAAGTGTTTTTGTTTTACTCCGATTTTCTTTTGTATAGTTCATTTGTATTTTATTTTATTTGAATTGAAGGAACTTTTAAAGAAATCTATTAAGTTTTGAATTGACCAATATTTAGTAGGCAAACATTTCTTTTCCATTTTATTTGCAGATATGGCAGCCATTTACTTTTTTCCAGGTCTGACTTAAGTCTTACCATATAACTGTTTTTGTTTTATCTTTTGTTTAGTGTATAGTTTATTCTATTTTTGCGTTTATTAACATTTAAATTTGAGTTTGTAGACAAACTTTTTTTATTCTGGTTTTATTTTTGGCATTAGCCATCTTTTCATTTTTCTTCTTCTGGTCTAGCAAAAGCTTTACCAGAGAATTGTTTTTGTTTAATTTCTAGTTTATTCTATTTATTATTTCCTTTATTTGTAAAACTGTGTGAACATAAATAGTATTTGTTTGATTTTTGTGAATTTTTATTAACTTTCAACCAATATTTTAGTTTCATTTATTTTTATTTTCTCTTTCTCTTAAAATTTTGTCTCATGTCACTTAAACAAAGTTTTTTGCCTGTAGATGAATTTTTTCTCTCCTTCATTTTTTATATAATTACAAGAAAAACTTATCATCTGTCTGATTAGCTGTCCTATCAAAACTTTACATGGCTAACTCAAGGCAGTAAGTCAGAAAACATTTGTTTCCTTAAAAACAGTTCCACCTGACCCGGTATTAAAGGGTACTTCAAAAAACAATAATACAGGGACCAATAATGGCCAAGATATGACAACTACCAAAACTAAGGAGGCCAATAATGGCCAGAATAGCATGGAGAGCCAGGGATCAGACAAAATAAGTGACAATGCGAAGGCTGGAGAATTGCCCTGTTGCTGGAAGTTTTCCCCTAAATGCATTATCAATAAGGTAGAGTTTTTGGAGCATACCAAGAGTTACACTCACCTTGTGGGAGAAGGCAGACTCTTGGAATACCCCCAAGAACTACAGAGGATTGAAAAATAAATAGCATCAGTCTTCATGTTGGAAAAGCGCTTGCGAAAAATTTGTTGCTTCACAAAAGACACAGTGATGAAATCACTGGAATCCCTGGAGGTTAAACCCCAAAGAATTGTTAAGGGTGTAGGCTTCTTCATGTGGGACATACCCATGCCTGAAGATTGCTTGATGGCATTGTCGGGATCTAATCAAGAAAAATCAGATCATTAAGACCGAGTACAAAAAAGCATAGGGCAGGTCCTCCTCTGGTTATCAGAGAACTTCTGGCTGCATTCCTTTCACAGTATGGCAATATACTGGGTACCTCTTGTAACAGCCTGACCAGGGGATGGAGTTTTAAAATAATGTTGGATCAGAAAGCCTTCTACTCCATCCCCAACTGTCTGGAAGTAGGGGGCCTGAAGTTTCCTTTGGGAAATGAATTGGTAGGAGGTGGGGGAAAGGGCCAAAGTTGTAGTTCATCTGTGGTCCCAGAGAAATCTTTCTTTAATGAGAAGGGCAGAAGTATGTGGCTTGCACATCTACTTGATTCTCTTTTACCAACTCTCTGTACTTCCACTTCATTCTATTGGGTTTTGTAAGGCTCCTGTTCTTCTAACGGGGAGATAAATAAGGTTTCCAAGGTATGTCGCAAGATCTGTTACCTCCACCCTTCTGAGGGCGGTTTGAGTATGTCTTACACTGAGAATCTTCAAGATAAACTTTCGTATCTCTAGACTAGATGTGTTTGCAGTTGGATGAGAACAGCAAATTCTGGAAGGAAGATGCATGTAAGAATTTTCTATCCTTGAGAAGTGTGTGCTCATGCAAAGAGGAGGCCAGCCATTTACTCTGAGGTGAGGGATTCTTCTAACCGAATATCAGCTTGCACTCAAGTACCTCTTGCAGGAGACAGATGGCCTCTCCGACGTCCATCTGTTGTCCCCTAAGGCATTATATCAGTTGTAAGTTAGTGGGGCCATTCATGATGATTTGATAGGCAATCTTGGTCTGACAAAGCAGGGGGCTCACTCCATATGGCCTTGGGTGCCCGGATTAAAATGTCTCACTAATACTGAGGCATCACTCACCTGGCTGGTCATTCACGAGTTTGGTAAAGTTTCTGAACTGCATTTGCTGCAGTGGCAAGGTGGAAAGCCTAGGTCACACCTTCTTTCATTGCAGGGTGGTAGGTTCACTGTACAAGTTTGTTGAAGACATCATGGTTTGTGATTTTTTAACTATTTAAGTTCCACATTAATTTTAGCCAGTTAATTAATGTCTCTACCACATTTAGCAATTGTGGGGGATTTTATTATTAATGCTGTTTTGTTTTGTAACTTGGAAATAATTTTTTTCTTATCATTGTAAATATTCATTGGGGTTTATAAATTTTTAAAAGTTGTTTCTGTATTCCCACCCACATTGTACATATTGAGACTAGTTAGGACTTCATAGAGTTTCTGAGGTATTATGATGGTTTCAGTAAGAATGGTAAGTAAGTATGTGGTATTTTAATGCAAGGGTTATTGCTGGACGTCTGTGTCAGTGATTGTGGCTAGCTAAGTTTTAGTATGAGACAGATGAAGACCAGCCTTCCCCTTTTCCCATTATTGGCCTTGTGCTATTTGTATTCATGTGCAATAAATATTAAAATTTTTCTGTTTGGGAAGATTTTTCTATTGTTTGGAATTACCTAATGATCTGAAACTTCTCATGTGATTTTTTTCTAGTCCAGACAAAGTTCACTTGATGAGAATTTGGGGTTTTTTCCATATGAACTGTTAAGTTTTTTAATTTTCTATTATTTGTGAAATCTTTTTTGAACTTTTTGCATTTTGTTTTCACTTTTTGTATAAATCAAGCTCAATTTTTTGTTTATTTTTTGTTTGTGTTTTAACCCCCTACCAATTTTAATTGTTGTTTGCCAACTTTCATTTTTATTTCTGACTCTTTTCTTTTGTAAACCGTCATTAACTTTAATTTTTGTTTTGTTTTCTGGTTTATTTGTACTTTTAAGTGACACTTTTTATTCATTTTTATTCCTTTTTTTCTTTTGTAACTAGTTGTTAACTTTAATTTTTAGCTTCTTTTCTGTTTTGTTTGTACTTTTGAGAGACTGTTTCTTTTAATTTTATTGTAAATAAATATATGTTTATATATAAGGCAAACTTTTTGTTGTGCAGTTGTGGTAGCTTGGTCCACATGACTGAAAATTTGAATTCACTGGTGGGCAAATTGAAAATGTGCTACCATCTAAAGAAATGGCCTGGTCTGAAAACAGGCCAAAGAAAAAGATGCAGTAAACTAAAACCGAACAAAGAAAAAAAAATATGAGGAAATTACCAAGGGAAAGGAGTTCTTCACTATTCCTGAGGCTATTGATGCCATCAACACATGGACAATCTCCCTGCTGACCACCGATATAAAGAGTCAGAAATTAATTAGGGTCAGCAGGGAAACCATGGAAGAGATCCTGAAAAGCTTAAGTCTTGGGCTGAAAGTGCTAACCAGGAGGTTGGACACAATGTGGGACATCCTCCTGGCTACCAAGCAAGAGGCCAGGCAGCTGGCTAGAAGTATACTGACATGAAAATCAATGCAACTCCAGATAAAGTACATGGGGTGCCTGTGAACATCAGCGAAAACAGGATGAGGGCATTTTACAGGTAAATGGAAGAGGTCTGTATCAAAATCAGCAAATCCAGCATTGCCAAAGGGGATATTGTGCTCCATGTGACCATCACCTGCCAGAACTTTGGGGAGATCTCCAATGTTCTAATGTGTCATGAAAACAGGATGCAGATAGTGGTAGAAGGCTGTCAAACCTACTGCTAGTCATGTGGTGCCTCAAGGCACATGTTGAAGACACGCCCCAGTAAGAATGTGACGTCACAGCCACAACCTAGTTCAACAGCAACAACAACAGCAGGAGTAGCAGCAATACAGGAATTAGGCAAGGCCTCTACAGTGTCTGGAAGGAGGTGGTGAGTAGAGGACAGAAGACGACAAACCCGCCCTCTCCCCAACAGCAGGATGTGCCACCTACCAAAACAAGATGAAGAAGAGAAAAAACAACCACCACTGCAGGAGTGGCCAGAGGAGGTGCAGCTACAGAAACTACTACAACAAGGAAAACAACAAAAGCAGCAATGAAACAGCAACAAAAGCAGCTACAAGAAAAACAGCCTGCACCTCGGCCCACATCTTTAACCGTTACCATGCTAATTTCTTTCTAGAATTGTTCCCCTTGCCACTGCAATTTTTTTTGAGGGTGCAAAAACATGAACACCCACTGTTTTAAAATTGTTATAACTTTCTTTGTAGTGTGTATATAGATTTTATTCTTTGTATACTAATAAAAGAATAGATGTATAATATTTTGATGTAATGAATTACGTTTAGCATGCATGTTTTAATGTTGAAAACAAAAAATTGAAAAATGAAATAAAAAACAAATACATTAAAAAAAAAAATCCTGAATAAATGCTTTCTTTGATATTGACAAAAAAAAATTAACATAGGCTTAATTGGTGTTATGCCACATGTAGAGTTTAGAAGAATTCAAAATGGCATTGGAAAATGGAAATTTAACCTCGTTCCAAAATAGTAGTAGGCGATTTCCAGCTTAAAATACTGGAAATAACAGTTGACAAGTGGTTATTTATAGAAACTGTCTCAAGGCGACAGAATGCGCCTAGAGTAGCAAAGGGAGAGAATTTTATGGTGACAATTGTCGCCTGCAGTGTGATAAAGGTTAAAGAGGACTAGTGAGGAAGAAGATCTGGAGGAAAACAAACCAACCAAAAAAACACTGGGTGAAGTAGGGCAGAGAGGAGCATGGGTGAATCCAGGTTCCTATCTGTCCCTGCATCACCAAAGAAAACAAGGACTTTGTTGTCAGGCCTAAATCAAAGAGCTTCCTCATTTCAACTGCTTGGGCTCTGTCTCCATCTCCCTCCACCTCCTCCCTCATTTCAAGTTCTACACCCCTTCATCCATCCACTACTTTCCTATTCTACCCAGCCAGGGAAAAGACAAAAAAGAAAAAATATTTTCCCAGACCAGAAGAAATATGTAAAGTGGACAGAAAGGAACTGGAAGAAGGACTTGTCTGCCCACAAGAAATCCCTCTTAGGCCCATGTTCAAAATTACCTCTGTTGATTGAAAGTCAGTGTAAGACCCCCATAATTTCCCTCCAGCCCCAGGCATCATTACATGCATAAGGGACATAGGGGTGGGTATGTGAAAGTATGGTACCACTTGTATGAAGCAATGGACAATTTCCCAAATATACAAGTGTTTGAGTTGGGATTGCCAAAATTAAAAAAACTGGCAAAATTTTCTGCAGGGAGGGTCTTGGTGTTGTTACATCCCACTTTATATAGGCCTTTAAAGCCAACATATCCCATAGACATTGGTGGTATTGTCCTAGATGGATGGTGACATTGGAGATTGGCATAGGGAGCCTAGGACAATTCATCGGCTCCTTACTCCCACAGATTTCAGTCCAGTATGTGAATAGGATGATTACTATTTTTTCTTTCAGATTTAAAAATCAAGATAGCCAGCCTGAATGCAAATAGCTTGAGGGATTGGGGTAAGGCATCTTGCCTGCCTCTAGTCATTTGGCGTAGATGTCACCGCAATCCAGGAAACTCACTTTGTTTGCTTGTGTACTGTCTAACAACTTTGTTGTTTATTCAGCATATAGGGACTAACTGGCCAGATTTGCTGGTTAAGCATACCCTGGATGTGAGGGTGGAGCTTGTATATGACAATGCCAGGGTCTGGTTGATCATGGCCGATATTACTGTGAAAAGTGGTTTATTTTAGATCGTTGCATGCCTAGTCTTAATAGAGGATTGGATTGATGTCCTTAATCCTGAATTAGACAGTGAGTGGTGAGATAGTGGGAGATCAGGTGATAATAGCTTGGTTGATCTGATTGGCAAGTTTGGTCTTGCTGATAGATACTGGGTCAATCACCAGGAAGGGGAAATATGTGGATGTGGGCAGTCTATCCAAGTAGCTAGCTACCTGGATAGGATGTTAGTCAGAAGGGCTGACATAAATTTAATAGACTGTTCCATGTTCCACTTGTCAGGCTATTCAAACCACAGATTTGTCTGTGCCTGGGGCGCATTAGACTTTAGGCCTAGAATGGCTGGATACTGGAAGTTCAATCTGTCTTTACTGGACAGGGAGGACTTCCAGGAACAGCTAACTACCGTAGTAAAGTGGGAACTAGTGGAGGTGATTATTGGGAATAGGTGGTGGGAGACGTTTAAGGATAGGATTAGGTCCTTCACCACTGAATTTAGCCAGCAGCATGCACTAGATAAAGCTAACAAGGTGAAGGCTCCTAAGGATAGTCTTTTTTGGGCAGAGGATGGGGAAGCACTAAGGACACCCTGCAGCGTTTGGCTAGCAAGTGCTACCAAGGTCAGGTAATTAGGCACAAGATAAGGAAAAATGTCTTCTGAAGCTGTGAGCATGGGTGCAGAATTGTGCAGGGAAGAGATCTGTTGAGGTTCAGATCATTACATTCAAGAGGTCAAGACCCCAAAAGGACATATTCTGATGTCGGCTGATGATATGTGTGAGGTGTTTCAGTGGCATTTTGAGAGCTAGCTTACCAAGTAGCCTGATCTCTGTGACAAAGAGTTTTGCAGCTATTTGGCTGACTTTCCTTGGATTTTGACAAATGAAGCAGCTAGGTGTGAGGGGGAGATCACAGAAGGCGAGGTCTATGTAGCATTGAAGAAAGTCAGAAGAGGCAAGTCTCAGGGACTTGAAGGTTTGCCTTATGAATTGTACTTGAGGCTTTCATGCATTGTTGTTCTGATTTTGACTGTTATGTTCAACTGTCTGGCCGGATCTTCAGGGATGTGATCATGCTGTTGACAAAGAGCAAAGGTGTTGGGCAGGATTTAGATGATTACAGGCCCATAACTCTGCTAAACACAGACTTAAAGATTTTGGCCAAGATCCTGACGGAGTGTTTGCAGTCAGTTGCAAGATTCTGTTAGGACCCAAGCAGACTTGTGCTGTGAAGAGCTGAACAATTCAGAGCTACCTGCGTCTGATCCACATGATCCTAGAGGGTACAGAAGATGACGAGCAAACTGTGCTGATTAATTTGGATCAGTCCAAGCCATTTGATAGTCAGCCATCACTACCTGGCTGCTGTTCTGTAGACTGCCAGATTCAAAACCGACTTCTCCTGGTAGATTAGCCTCTTAAGCGGATAATCTTCTGTGGCCCTTTGGTTGCATGGACAGTCCTGTTGACATTTTGAACCTGACCTCCAGCTGGAGAAAAATTGGGCAATAATAAAACAAAGACTTGGCAGCGAAGGAAGTTGTCCATGCAGGGTAGGGCTGAGGCGTGTTCCACTTATGTCTTTCCTCTTATCCTTTACCACTTGTATGTACTTCCTCTCTGTAAGTAATGTAAGAAGGTAATCAAGTGCTTGCTCTCCTCCCTCTTGTAGAAGCAAGCATCAAATCAACAGAGAAGTCTATACCCCATATCCATGTCATGTGGGACTGAGAATGCCACACTTGGTGAGTCACAAACATGCCTCGAGGCTGGCTTTACTACACTGCTCATTGACAGGGGTGGAAGGTGTAAGAGCTGCCTTCCCTTACCTTACTATCACTCCTCCTGACTTATGGGTTGAGCACCTTCATAAGCCCCTGGATCAATCAAGTTTCCTCCTTGAGTGCTGATAGGCCCTGAGGGTCATTCCTTAGTCCAGTGACCCTTCTCAGCCTAGGAGAGTCTTCTATCGTGAACTAGTGGAGGAGGTTAGGAAAGATCCGCTCCACAGCTGGCTTGGATTGTTGGTAGATTAGTTCACTTGTTTTGTTCTTGGGCACCAGTGGCAGATTACCTCAGCAACTCTAAATTTTCACTTACCTGGTGATTGGTTTGGAATAGGCTCTCTCTCAATGACATGACTTTCATATGGGGCTTGGCGGATTTGCCAGACTGTCAACAATGTGACCTTGGCTTAGAGGAAACAGCCTAATATGCCTTCTAACATTGTATCAGATGTGTCCCTTATGGGACTATGTCAGTGAGTTAACAGCTCATATCCCTCCTGAAAAGCTTGTGGTCACGTATGTGTGTCATAATGTGTCACCCCCATAACCTGGGGTGAAATGGATCACTGCTAGCCATGGCTTGAATGGTGATTTGTAGATGTGATTGGAGAAAATCTTGCAGTGTGAATGTTATTCTCATTAGGATCTAATCCATTTCTTTGAGCATCAGATCAGGACGAAGATTAGAACTTATACAAAGCGTTTGGCATCAACATATTTCAGTGAAAGGTGGGTAAATGCGTTGAGCCTGGTTCACTTTGGTTTTCTGTTTTAAGCCTTTCTAAGTTACAATGGGGCAGTTTCCTGTGAAGACTTCCCTTGGTTAGGATAGACCCTTCTTGTGTACCTAGTTAATGTGAGTAAGTGTTGTTCCTGGCCTGTTTCCAGTTTTTCTTTGGTTATGATCCAAGCCGAGATTCCCAATCTTGTTTTTTGCCCCCCTTTTTCATTTTGACTGGGTCAGATTCTTTTTTCCATGGCTGTATTCTCCCCTTTTCTTTTTTCCATGGCTTTATTCTCCCCTTTTCCTTAGCAAGAGAGCCTCTTGATTTTTCCTGAAGACAGAATACAGCAGTCTCTCACTCATTTCTTTTGAAGTTTGGACAGGTCTTACTAACATCAGTTACTTTTAGTTTGTGTGTTTTGTTATATTTTAGTTGGTTTTCAGGCTCATCTGCCCCCCCATTGCTTACCATCAAGAAATTTTTATATATAATTTTATATGCAAAAATTTTTGTCATAGGGTGTTTTGTAGGTTCCCTGTGTGTGTGTGCAGTATTGTGGTATATGTAGGACTGAATGACAATGGACAAGTTTTTTTTTTTGTGGTAGATGTGAAAATTATAATACATTAGAAATATTTCTTTGTAAAATAAACTTTTTCTTTGTCAATGCATTTAATTCATTGGTAAAAATAGATTCTTCTCCATTTTTTGAATATGATTAAAGCTTTATCCCTTGTTTCCTGTTTAAGATTGGGTTTCTTATTCCTTCTCCTAAAGTCTTCTCATTTTCTTTCAAATCCAGTAAACTCTTGCATTTTTGTGGCATTATTGCCTTGGTTCAAAATTATTAAATAAATTTTTTTTAAATATTACTGACATAAATTAAAAATTATACATTAAGAATTTCAACTAAAAATACCATGGATATTGAAATTGCACATATATATGTGCACCTAAGTTCAACACATAAATGTATAAATATCTTTATACAGGGTGTGATAGGTAAATTGTTACCATTTTATATTTTTAATTTTGTGCATGCATATTGTTTTTGATTGTGTTGACTACACACTATATTAGAGTCAGTTGGGCACCATCTGTGAGAAAAAGAGCACAATGATTTGATTCACTTGACCAGAAATTTGGAAATGGCATGATGTACTGCTTGACATTTGTACCAGAAGCTCCAATACAAACATTTCAGAAGACAGTGCAGAGGACTTGGAAAGACTTGGATGAGTCTCAGACTCAACATGGAGGCCTACATCAAGTGCCTTGAGAAGGTAGTGCTGCCCTGAGTCAAAAGGGTGGCTGCTAGAAGACCGTATCTTGCAACAGGATAACCCAGCCATGGTTGTCAAACAATTTCTGCAACCACACCAGCCCTTACATCTGGCTACCTAACTCTCCAGATTGTAACCCCCTTGATTATGTGTGGGACACAGTTGAGGGAAAGACCAACAAAACTCCTTGTAATACCAAAGGTAAATTGAAGCCAAGAATTTTGCAGCATTCACTAACTTAAACAAGGAAACTGTCCAGAAAAGACATAGGAGATTCTGAAGTTGTCTGTCGATTTTATTGAATAAATTTTCTCTTTAGTATTTCAAGATATTTTTGTGTAATTTTGGTAAATATATCTGTTAAAATGAGGTGTCAGTGTTATTTTCATTTTTGCATAACTTAGATGACAATTTATCTATCACACTCTGTATATACATGTATATGCATGTGTATTTGTACATACACACAATTAAGTGTGTACCCATGCATATATTATTATTATATATATATATATACATATATATATATATAATGAAAATTATAAATTTTTTGTTACATCTGCTCACTCAATACAAAGCAAATTTAAAAACATAATTACCAATTGAAAACAGAACATAATAATTTCACACCAAATGAATTGAAACATTTATAGAACCATCACATTCAATGAAACATCTTAGGAAAAGAATAAACTTTCTAAATATGTCCATTAAATTATATATATATATATATATATATATATATATATATATATATATGTGTGTGTGTGTGTGTGTGTGTGTGCACAGAAATTCTTTAAAATATTACAGTATAACCAATTTCATTCTAAGAAAAGCTTTTAAAAATATGAATTTGATTGACAGAATGTAACATACAAGTGATTAAATACACAAAAAAATATTAAATTTTCAGTTGATAAGAAAATATTCATACTGAATACAAAAGTCTGGCATAACTTTTCAAATAAATTGACAAGATTAAATTTTTGAATGACATTTTCTTTTCTATGCTGTTGAATCAAATATGTTTGTACAGTGAATGATGGTTCTTTCATGTGTATGGTTGCCTTTAACACAAAACTAAAAGTAGAAACCTTAGAAAAACTTTTACTTTCCTGCCAACTTCAAGTTCGTGTGTCAGACACAAAACTCAGTTAGTAGAAACAGCATGTCACAAGAGGTGCAAAATTTTAAATCCAGACACAACCACTGCATACAATTTCTAAAGGAAAACACATTTATTTACAGTTCATACAATTACAAAAAAGTTACAATACAAGTGTTGCACAAAAATTTCCTTCTGTGTGTCTCAATGGCAGGATAACAATTTCAAGGATTACCAACAAAAAGTTACAGCAAGGGAAAAACAAGGATTTTGTAAATGACAATCAGAGAAAAGAATGCAGTAAAAAACAAAGGTTCAAATATCTTTGAGAAAAAATGAAAAAACCTTCTTTCACAGCAGTTATTCTGAAAAACAGTCTCTTTTAACGTTACACAGTTTGTGCTTGAAAAGGCCCTCAAAATCTTTTCAATTTGGGCTGTCCAACCACAGGAGAATTTTCACTTGAACTTTTGGTCGCTCTGCTGGTAACTAGTGCCTTCTTTGATGCTGACAATCTGCCTTGCTTCCTTGTTAATAGTTCATTTTTTTCTTCTCTGCTCCTCTCCTCTCTCTGCACTTCAGATCTGTTTTAACACTCCACTGTTGATCACTGATAGCAGTACTTTTTATCGAAGAAACCTTATCATACCAGCTCTAGACAGAATTTCACAAGGACATGAAAAACTAGTTTCTTATTGGCCAATATATATAAAACATTTTCCAGGTATTAAAAAAAAAATTGCAACAGAGCAAACAATTTTGGTGATATCACGACTTGAGCCTAAAAGTCCATAAAAATTGAACAAATTTTAACACATCTGGCCTACAGAAGAAGGCACTTTTCTCAAAAACATGTATTAAAAAACAACCTAGATGATTAAAAATAGAATTTTAACATTTTTAAAATAATAAAAAATAAACTTTTCATAGCCTTAGCTTAAATTATTTTGAAAATAAACTGGAGCAAAAATAACCTGTAGATTTTACAAAATTTGTAATGCCTGAAATTATTTAACATTTTTTCCTTTCTCATGTCTTTGTCAACTTTTTTTTCCTATATTTTGTTTTGGCAATATGGTTGACTTACATTTTATGCATTTAATAATTATATAAAACATAGACATATTTTAATTCAGTGCAAGAAATGAAATTTGAGTAAATAAATTATAAATTTAAATGGTATTCTATAAATATTGAATTTAGCTTTGTACAAAACCATTCAATATCCTGAATAAGTTTTATGTATATATTTCATATATAAAAAGCTTAAAGTATTTAATTATTAGTAGGTTTCCTTTTTTGTTGATAACATTATATTCTATAGTAATCTGGAAAAATTATTGTGCAAAATTACGCCAGCTTGTCTGCTAGATGATTTCTCTTGGTGGAATTGTATAAAGTAGTATAAAAAGAAAACCTGAATCCTTCTCTTTTTTTCTCTCTTCAACCACAGGATGTCATAGTGAAAAACATGTCTTGCTTCCCATCTGGGAAGACTTACCCCCACCCCTGACTCAGGTGAACTGACTTTTAATCTCAACTGAACATATCACAAATACATACAGCTAATCATATAAATATAATTTCTCTCCTTTTCCAAGTTGTTCTGTATATAAAATTCATGTAGATGTTCAAAATTCACTTATTTTGAAAATGTTAAAGAAAGAAGAGTGAAAGAAACAATGTATGAGGAATATGGAGAAAAATTGAAGTATTTTCATTTTGATGATAAAAGGCATCATTTATACACATTGACTACCAATTTTTTATTATGACAGTGCAGTTGTGGAGAAGAGGGAGGGGGAATGGTTGGTTGCTGGTAAGGCCAGAGGGAAGCGCCAGACAGCGGGGCCTCAATCCAATGAAGCCCCAAGGGCAAAAGACACGTACAGCCCCACTCCGACTGTCAACGTTAAGGGCGATGCCCCGGTCTCTGACGAGACATTCAGAGAAAAACAACAAAAATATGACCCGGGATTTACAAAATCAGAAAAGATAAAACAGCTAAAAGATAAACTAGACAAGCAAATGCTATCGCAGACTAAAAAAGGCACCCCTCATCGCCATCTACCTTGTCCCCACCTGCGACCCGAAAACATCCTTCCCCACAGAAACATTCCACCCCTTTACCATCACCCGTTAAAGCTGTTCCCCTCAGTAGAGATCCCAGCCCGTACAAACATAAATCCCATTATACCCCTCTTCATACTCCCAGTCCTTCCCCCATTAAAAACTCTGAAATGCCCCCTCCCGCACCAAAAAGGCAGAGAAGTCCTACACAGGACACAAAAGAAAAAAAAAGAAGACGGCAAAACACAGCTATTATACAGGGGAGGATATCTGCAGAATTTCCCACGCCCAGGCTGAAAGGGCCAGAGATTACGGGAACCGGATCCAGGATTTAAAGTACCTTCTCTCGATAAGGCAGTATGCAGACAAAAACGTGGAAGACCCTCATAATTTTCCCAATGCCCAGAGAGTGCTCACGGTAATAAGAATAGGAACCGGAGCTCGTCAGGCATGGGCCATGTTGGAGGAGGCGATTAGTTCATGTAAGATGTCTCCTCCAATTGCCATCACTGAAAGTGATAAACTGAATCATTTGAAAAAATTTTGTGCAGGGAGGGTCCATGTTTTAGTTCACCCCTCCCTTTACAGAGCATTGAAACTGACTTTTCCCTGGGATATAGGCGGTCTCTCGCAAGACGGCTCCATCAATAATGAGATGGGCCACGGATCGATGGGAGAGGCTGTCGGTATCCTTACCCCGACCATGTTCAAATCAGTGTCCTAACCCTAATTAGGTCTGATAATGGCTCTCTGGTTAGCAAGTCTGAATGTCCGGGGCCTGAGGTTGGAGTCTCGAAGGGCGAGGCTCGATTGCGATCTTCAGCGCCTCGGGGTGGATGTATGTTGTGTACAGGAGACCCGTTTTTTATCTCGCGATCATGAGGACATTCTGTCTAAGAGGTTCGTCCTCTATTCAGCATGTTTTGATGGACGCTCGAGGGGTGTTTCCTGGCTGCGAATGCGGTATGTGCTCTTGTCTTCACGGATCCGGCGGGCAGGCTTTGCATGCTGGATGTTACCATAAAGGATAAGGCTCTTCGTCTCATTCGGGTTTATGTGCCAAATGACCACACACAGCAGCCTGGTTTGTTTCGGCAGATCGAGCCGTTTTTGACGACTTCTCGTTCGGTAGTTCTAGCGGGTGATTGGAATGCCGTCCTTCATCCCGATATAGATCGTATAGGGCAAAAACCGGGTACTTACAATCCGGATGTGAAATCGTTTCGGGCCTTTATCGACGGGTTTGATCTCGTCGATAAGTACCGAAATGGACATCCCCGGGAGGTAGCATGGACTTGGACTAGGGGCGGCAGCTCGGATACGGTGGTTAGCGCAAGCTACATCGACTGAGTTCTAGTTAAGAGAGTCGAAGTAGGGCTCTTAGAATGTCCAAGTTTCCATTTTATAGTTTACTCGGATCATAGACTTGTCCAGGTTTGGGTAAACTTAGATAAGCCTAGGGTTAAGATGGCTGGTTACTGGAAATTAAACTCATCATTATTTGGTGAGCAAGATTTCCGGGACCAGCTTTTACTAATGTTACAGTGGGAATTGTCGGGAGCTGTGGTTGGGAATAAGTGGTGGGGCTCTTTGAAATCCAAACTTGGGTCTTTTGCTGCTGATTTTAGTCGACAACTCAATCTAGCAGGGCTAGCAGCGCAAAAGTCTCTTGAGGCCAAGGTAGATCGGGCGATAAAATCCCGTGATAGTGGGGATGTAGCCTTAGCTAGGGCGGAGCTGGCCTCCTTGCTTATCAAGAAGGATCAAGCTCTAGTAGTTAGGGCTAGGATAAAAAGAATGTCTTGTGAGGCTACGAATATGGCCGCTTCATTGCGTTCAGAGGAAGCTCGTAGGGCATCTCATCGGCATATTGCGAGCATCAGATTTGCCAGACAAGCGGACTGTGACTACAGACGCGGGCATTTGCGAGGCTTTTTGTGACTACTTTCAGGAGCTTTTTACCAGGGAGCCCAGTCTGAACCCTGCTCATTTCGATGCCTATTTAGCCGACTTTCCCCACCTTAAGGCGGCTGGGTGCGAGGGTCCCATAACACAGTCTGAGATCTGGGATGCGCTGAAGCAGGTTGGCCTGGACAAGACTCCGGGATTAGATGGTCTTCCCTATGAAATGTACTTCAGGCAGTCACCCGTCTTTGTCCCCTTGCTGGCACTGATTTTCAACAACTGGATGAGGCAGGGGTCTATTCCTCAACGCTTCACCAGGGGTGTGATCAAGTTGCTTCGCAAGGAGAAAGACGGTGGGGATGGGGTAGATAATTATCGGCCTTTGACGATGTTAAATACAGAGTTGAAGATTTTAGCCAAGGTCTTAGCTGACCGTTTGCAGGTTGTCCTCTCTAGTCTGATTGACCCCGAGCAGACTTGTGCTGTGAAGGGCAGGACTATTCAGGACAACCTTCATTTGGTATGCTTGATCATTGAGAAAGTCGACAGTGATACCACGCTGATCAATTTAGATCAGTCCAAGGCTTTCGATAGGGTTGACCATCGGTTTCTGGAGGCTGTCCTTTCGGCCGCCGGTTTCGGGCTGGACTTTCGCACTTGGATCCGACTGCTGTATGCGTCCCCCGGTGCGCAGGTAGAAGTGAATGGGGTAAGATCGAAACCTTTCTTTTTGTCTTGCTCCATTTATCAAGGTTGTCCGCTGTCTCCATTGCTTTACGTTCTTGCATTGGAACCTTTCCTGCGTAAGTTGAAGACGAATCTGGTCCTTCGCAGAATTTCTTTACCTGGTGCTACCACCTCGGCCAGGTACTCCGCCTATGCTGATGATGTTTCAGTTCTGGTGTCAAGTAGGGCCGAAATTAACGAAGTCGGCAAAGAAATCAAGGGTTATGAGATGGTGACAGGGGCCAGGATCAACCGCAATAAGTCTGTTGGCTTGTGGTTGGGTTCATGGAGGGGAGTTTCTCTTCCCGGACCTTTCCTATGGACGGACGGGCTAGTCAAGATACTCGGCGTCTGGTTCGGTCCCGACCTCTTGTTGGAAATGAATTGGTCGGAGGTGCAAGAGAAGGCCTCGCACATCTACCCGATTCTCCTTTACCGACTCTCCGTGCTTCCACTCCCGTTTAACACTTTATTGGCTTTAGTTTGTTCTCCTTCTTGGGGAGGCCGGGCCGCCATGGTTAGTCGTGAGATCTGTTACCTCCATCCCTCTGATGGCGGTCTGGGGGTGTCTTGCGTTGAGACTCATCGACATACGCTTCACATTACATATCTAGATCGGATGTGCATGCAACTGGATGAGAACGGCGAATTCTGGAAGGAAGACGTCCATAAACATTTTCCATCCTTGAGAAATGTGCGCTCGCGTGAGGAGGAGGCCGGCCATAATCCTCGAGGCGAGAGCTCTTTCTGTCGTGAATGTCGGATGGTCCTCAAGCGACTCTTACGGGCGAAGGATGACCTCTCCGATGTCCAGCTGTTGTCTCATAAGGCATTATATCAGGTGTTAGTTAGGGGGAACGTTCAAGATGATCTGATTGACGAGCTCGGTCTGACGAAGCGGGAGGCTCGCTGCATATGGCCTTGGGTGCCCGGGTTGAAATGTCTCACTAACCCTGAGGCATCACTCACCTGGCTGGTGATTCAAGGGGCCCTCTGGGTCGGCAAAAGACTTTGCACAGCGGGTTTGGCAAAGTCGCCAAACTGCGTTCGCTGCAGTGGGGAGGTGGAGACCCTAGTTCACGCCTTCTTTCATTGTAGTGTCGTAGCTCCATTGTGCAAGTTTGTTGAAGATCTCATGGTTCGCATGCTGCGTGGAAAGTTCTTTGTCCTCGAGGCCAGTTCCGTCTGTAGCAATATAGTACCGCTGTTGACTAAGGCTGAGCACTATGTGTTCCTTTGCTTACTGGGGGTTATGCGAGTCGTGATATGGACGACGCGGCGGAAGGAATTTCATGGGGACGAGAAGTTTACCTCTTCCCAACTGATCTTGTTCTTTAAGCATCAGCTTAAAGTCAAGATCAGGACGGAAAGGAAGCGACTCCATCCATTGGAATTTAGCGAAAGGTGGGTGAGTCTTGCGCGTTTCTGCAGAGTGAAAGGTGCTGACTTGGAGTGGCTTTTTGATGCTGGTTAGGCTTTAAGAATTTTGGGATTGCTGGGGTGAACATTGGCAATGTATAGGTTAGTTTAGGTCGGTTTTGTTTTAGTTACCTTTTTCTTTTTTTTTCAGTTTAACTTAGCTAGGGTGTGTATGCTCATTGGCCCCCTTTTATTTCTGACCCTATTTTTTTCTTTTGTTTAATTCCCCATCCCTCCCATCTTTAGGTGGTTAGTGATATCAGTTCTCTGGTGGGTGTGGGGCGCCTTTCGTTTCGAGTGTGTCTTTCGTATTTGTTGTTCTGTCTGATTGAGTGTGTGTTTGTAGCGAGTGCATGGATTGTACGAATGTTTTATATTTTTTTTTTTCAAGTCCCGCCATTGATTTCATCCAGTTAACTGATGTTTCTACCACAGTTAGGGCTGTGGGGGTTTTTCTACTAACAATATTTTTGTTTAGTTTCTTGTATATAGATTTTTATTCATTGTAAATATTCATTGGGGTTTTTAGATGTTATTTTATTCCCCTCCCCTGACAGACAATGAATTGTATATATGGGGACTAGTTAGAACTTCATAGAGTCTCTGAGGCATTTTGGTGGATGTAGTAAGAATGGTATGTAATGGATGTGTTGTTTTGGTGAAAGGAACATTGTTTGTATGTTTGGGTCAGTGATTGCGGCTAGCTAAGTTTAAAGTTAAGACAAAAGATGACCATCCTTTCCCCCTTGTGCCACATTTGTACATAGTACAATAAATAATTACAAGGAAACAGAAGAAGGCAGCCATGTTGGCAGGTAAGTCACTTGACTTCTACAGCTATCAGAGTCTCTAACCAATTCTCATACTTCATCACCAAATTCCAACAAGTCTCAAAAGTGATTTTAGCCTATTTCTCTTTTACTAATGTCACTAGGTCATTCAGGCTGGACGGTTTCCTCCCTATTACTCATGTCTTCAGCTCTTTACATAAATTCTCAACTGGGCTGTGGTTTGGATACTGACTTGGGCATTTTAAAACAATGATATAATTATCCATTAACAATTTCTTGACCAAATCAGACACACTTTGGGTCACTATCTAGCTGGAAGATCCACTGATGTTCAGATAAAGATTTTTCAGTAGATTGCTGAGTTAAAAGTAAAAACCCTGTGCCGATTCTTTGGCACAGGGATGTTTTCTTTGAATAACAAATCAATGATAAACAGCTTTAATCATTGTGAAGATGATACTGAGCAAACAATAGCAGAATTTTTACATGCCAGGCTTGGAGCTTAGGAATATTCCTTGTTCATTTTCAATGGAAGCCAGACTTATGCAAAAATTGCTGGAACTGTCTGTCAAAATATTTTGATACCAGTCTCATTCAAACTAGTCAAAATATCTTTGATTGTTCTTGATGTCTCTAAGGACTTTTCTTGTTACACATGGTAACATTATTTGAGGTTTTTCATAATGTTAGAATTTTTGAATTTCTTGATAATGCTTTGTACTTTTTAATCATTTCACCCCAAATAAGGCAATAAAACCACTAAGCCACAAGGGGTTACTGAGTGTTAGAGATTATGGGAAAAAAACACTATTAAGGAGAAAGAACAATAAAAGAACAGGAATTAACAAGATAGAAGATAATGATTTATATTGCATTTAGATTTTTGAAGATCAAACTTGACTGCAAAGCAAGAATCCAGAAGAGAATTCCACAAGTGAGAAGTGCAAGAGAAGAAAATGTTAGCATAGAACTTACAGTTACATCTAATCATTCCAAATGTAAAACAATAAAACCTTGCCACCAAGCTGGTACTATGCATAATTTCATAAAGTCTAGGTACCATAGAAGAAAGTTCATGAGAACAATTACCATGAAAGCAATTATAGAAAAGGCACAGGGAAGCTATGTTACATCAATGGGAAAGTAACTGAAGCTGTTAGCCAATAACATAGCAGATTCTTCTTTGTATTTTATCATGAACATTGCTGGAACTAGCATTAGAAATTGTTTGGATATGAGTTTTTTGTCCTTCCCTTCATTGACAGCCTCACTAGGTTCTTGAATCTGAATCTTGACAACTAATTTTCTTCTGGTGGGAAATTACAAAGATTGCTAATGCTATTAACTAATTAACTCCTCTCCTATGAATACTCATTTTAAAGACAGTGAGGAATTCTCTAAGAAAAAGAAAAAATCTCAAATCATTTCTGTATTGTTCATTTCTATTCTGTAAGATATAGACAGGAACAATTTTGATCAAATCCAAATAATACTTTAATAAAAAAGTGTTTTTTTCCCCATATTTTGTTGTTATATAAATAATTTAAGTACACTATTTGCATTGCTCAGACTGTTTACAATGTTTCAGTTTTTGTTTGCTTCAGATTTCTTCAGGTTATATTTGTGGTGCTTTCTAATAAAACCTTTTAACTAAATGTCCACGGGGGTAGATTGTTCTAATTCCACATACTATGCCATTGGATATCTCAGTTTTTTAGTTAATTTGTTGATAAATCTCCAATTTTTTGTTCTCTTTATTGAGACCAGGGATTGAACTCATAACTCTTTGGGTCAAGTCACTTTTTGGATCAATCAACCAATGAATCATATGTACTTGAAACTTAACTGATATATTGCTCATATAAATATATATTGAAAATTTGACCATCATCCAAATTTTATTGTCAAAACATTGACAGATAATAAACTGATTTTATATATATATATATATATATATATATATATATATATATATATATGGCATGCCAAATTATTATCGAGATAACTTTTTTTCTAATATTTCAAAAACCCTCCAATCAATTCACACAAAATGTTCACACAATGTTGGCAACACAGACCTACGCAATCACTGAAATTCTCGTACTGATTTGCGCAATGTAAACAAACTGGCGCTGTATTTGCTATCAGCACGGTCATTTGATATATATACATATATATATATATATATATATATACATATATATATATATATATATATATATATATATATATATATATATATATATATATACATATATATATATATATATATATAAAGCTGATATTGAGATCAACACCATTATGTTTAATGTTACACTAATATAACATTGTATCTTCTCTCACTCATCTTCTTATTTATTTTATTAAACACTTTGGCATGTACATTTTTAACTAGCCAGTGGGGTCGCTCTATCACCCTCGTCTAGAGAGCAAGTTCCCTGAGACACAAAATAACACATCTACATTCTTTAACATGTAAAACTTAACTCCCTGAAATCACTTTCTATTTCTCTAACATTCCCACTCTAGTTTTAACAAATCAAAACTAACTTACTTTATCTTCCTGTATCTGAACTCAAAGAACAAAATTCTCTAAAAAAAAGTAATGAAGGTGCAGAGGATTAACAGTTAAGATCACATAAAATGTAATTTTTGAGATGAATTCAAATTCCAATTAAGGAAGGTTTATTTTCACTTTGCATTAATCCTCCTGGAAAAAAAGCATCACGTTTTTACTCTAAGCTATGTGTTTATAATCAGTGCAAAGTGGATTTCCTTGCTTTGGTTGTCAGCCAGTCTAAGGGAAGTGAGACAAATGTGAATGTGAATTGTAAACTGTAAAGAAGGGTGTCATGTCCATAAAGAAATGCACAAATAAAAAAATTGTTGTCACTGTGTCATGTCCATAAAAAATAAATAAATAAAAATTAATTATAGCATCAAAAATAATTATAATAAAATAATTATAACATTAATAATTATCATTAATTCACTCTTTCAAAACCAATGAAAATTGAGCCCACTTTTCTCCTTTGAAAATTGAGCCCACTTTTCTCCTTTGAAAATTGAGCCCACTTTTCTCCTTCGAAAATTGAGCCCACTTTTTCAATCATAAGAAACATGTGACATTCTCACTATCCTCAAAACAGGCCCAGGTGGTCAACAGGTGTATCAACAAAAATTCCATCACCTAGTAATATTAATGCTGTGAACGTTAGAATTTATATTATTTTTGTTCTCATTACATTTGGATATGTGTGTGTTGTTCATAAGGTGGTAAGTTTTGTGGTGGAAGAAATATCTGACTATAAAGTTTATCTCTAAGAAGCACCTCTAAGCAAATTTCCAAATTTCTTATTTAAGTGTGGAATGTGAAAACAGTTGATCAAATTGTCCTTTTACTAGGAAAAAATAAAATGCTTTTAGTCTGAAAGTCTCATTATTTCACAAAAATATTATCAGTAAAGCATTTGAGTGACAAGAGATGAATAGTATTTTAAGATAAGTATACATGGGGATCATATGAGTAAATAGGCATGCATTTATATAAATTCTGTGTATTTAGTCAGCAAATGTTCTTTAGAGCAAATACTATTAAAAACTGCAAACATTTTAATTAATGATTGACTTTTCCAAGTTCTGAATAATCCTTCTCAGACAGGCTGGAAATTCTATCAGAAATTGTCCAAAGTTCATTTTGGAAGAAAACTAGAGGAATATGGTTCAAACTTTAAACTTTCTTAAGTCATCATCAGATTAAGTAGAGATAATTGGTGAGATTAGTAGAATTTTGAAATGGTGTAACAACACTATTTTAAAAAAAAAAAATAAGCAATTAGAATTATGTGATAAAGTGCACGGACTACATGTTTTGATCTAAAATTGTAGAACTAATGAGTGCTGTGATATAAACAAAGTGTGTTTGATGATTGCTTATGTCACAACACTCATTTGTTTTAAAACTTTAGATCACAAAATTTGCTCCATGCATCTTTTCTCACTTAGTTGGCTTTTTTTTTGTGCTGTGTGGTGTGTATGTGAGTGCTGTCTAAAAGATAGCCTTCATGTTGGAGGATATCAGTTGTGGTTTGAACTGGAGAGGGAAGAGCTCTGTCAGGTCTCTTTGCCCAAGACACTATGCATGAAGATATGTAGAGGAAATTACTCAACTGTGGAGTAACCCTGTGATCACACCTGGTCATGGGATTGATGGTGATGATGACATTTTGAGTATTATGTAACTTACAATGAAATTGCAAAATTACTTATAAATGCTGTCATTTTTTGACAGCATGGTTAGACTGGTAAGTAATAAAATAAATAATCAGTAATAAAAATGCATATTTACTTTGGCAACAGGTTTACATACATGAGTCACCTAATATGCAACAAACTTTGTACAGCATACTTATTATATTTATCTTACTAAACATTGAGGAACAGCAAGTAGAATTTGACAAAAATGCTGCTATTCTGGGATATTTAAAAATAATAAATATAAAAACAAAATTGGTAGAAAGCTGAAAGATGTTGTTGGCTAGGTTATGCATTTATTGCATGAAAAATCTTATTTGAAACCTTTCATAGAAATCATATTTTCTATACAACAGAAAAGTAAATTTTTTGGAAAATAACTTTTTTTAGAGGTCATTTAAAATGCACATCTATTTCCTGTAAATTTTTATATTTTTATATATGTATTTATTTTAAAAGATTTGTAAGCATAGAGTAATCACAATAGGTATTGATGCAATATAGTGAACAGTAATAAAATTATTTGAGAAATTCTTGATGTAGTGAGGATAAGACTAATATTCGAAAGGACTTTATACTAGCACAAGTCATCAGACCAAGGATTGCATACCAGCCTTTTTCAAACTGTTGACCAATCCAGATTATATGTTCTCTCCCCAAAATTGTAACCATGGTTTGCACAACATAGTTGCAATATAAACCACAGGTGGGCTCTGTGGGTGTTGAGTAAACACAAATGTTCCTGAGCAAGTGTCTGCAACAAGTATTGCCTAGCCACCCCAACAGACTTGGATATGTGTGGCTAGACATATATATTAGGAAGGAATTTTAATACCAGTGCTTCAGTATATTTGTTTTAAAACATTATTATATATTCAACAGTTGCCAAAAGTGGATTCTGAGTCAACTAATTCTTAGCATATACAAGTACATATACACACATATATGCATAAATACTGCACAATATACTCTGTATCTATTCCATGAATTTAGTCATTTATACATATATATGTAACCAGATATCAGAATATATAAATACATAGATGCTTACTCATACATTCCTATACACGTACATATAACTCCCAGACTACAGTTAGAACACTGTTCATTTCTTCCTACTCAAATTCTTCTTTATCAATAATATCTATGTGAAACAAAAACTCCATTTTTAAATGCAGACTTTCATGTATAAAAGACAATAATACTAATTCATAATCAACCCAAACTTTTAATGATTATTCCACATCAAGTAATGTTTCCTATATATTCAAGATATAATCCTGACTTCATTATAAGATGTCACCTCATTATTACATTTTATGAGATGTTTTCTTGAAACTTGGTAGTAGGGGGTGATATAATAATAAGTATCATTATTTGATATCTTAGTGCTGTATTAGTAGCCTAATCTACCACAGACCAAAAGTAGCTGAATACCAAGTGAGGCTTGACCTCATTAGATTAGCAATAGTCTGGTGAGTTTAGCATATTAATCATTGATGTGTGACAGGCTCCTGGTGTCTTGCTGTTGTATACCACTCTAATTGTATTTATCAAAAGATTTCATTTCAGTGTCTACACAGTTCCTAATTTTATGTTAAATAATAAGAGCTTTTTTTTCATCATTAGACTATGGATTTATTGATTCCTTCACATATTTAGCTGAAATGTGGTGCAAATTCATAGAGATTCATAGAAAATACATTGATGACTGAATGATGAGGATCTGAATTTATATAAATAAATGATTTTGTTAAAAAGTTGTTGGAATCTTTTGTAATATATCTGATAGAAAATATCAGACTCTGTATAATTTTTATTGATGTGCATGTAGTGTAGTGCTTATCATGGTGGAAATTAGGATTGGCAAAGCATGTTCAAATTCTGGCCAAGACTAATATGTTTACTATTCCATAAATTCTTTCAGGAAAGATATGAATCTATCTTTTCTCCTTGCTGTTATGAGTCAAATAGCAGGGCAGACTGCACTCTATAGCTTTGCTTGGTAACCAGTCTATGCAACTGACATTTCTGAATTATAAATAGGGTGAGTATGAGTGAGAAGCTTCACTTCATCAAAACTTATTTGCTTCTAAAACCAACACTTAGTATGGTTAGACTATGGCCCTATTCTAAACAGGATTGGCTACAAACCAAATAACCAATATAATTTTTAAGGATAAACTTATTTTAAAGATGTTTTGCTAATTATGGTATATATTGATGTGTTAGCCAGGTGCTTAATTCAGTCTAGTAGATTTAAAAAAAAATATGGTTTGCTTTGCTTAGAGAGTGTTAGGGAACTTCATTGCAGATATAATTTGGAATTGTCTGGGTACTTGATGTATCTGGTGCCATGGAAACGGATTGGTCTAACTGGTATATTAACAATCATTTATGATTGGCATTTTTGCCATTTTTTGCTACAAGAAAGAACTTTCATTTCTTTAACTGTTGATTCCACCTGATAAGTCTGAAAAGAGGATCAGTCAAAATAATTGTGTTGACTACAGCAAGTACATGAAGATGAGATTTAAGTGTCTGAACAAAGTTGGGTATATTTATTGTGAATACTATAACTTTGCTTGTGGGTTTAATTTCTATATGATTTATAAGGTTTACAAACAACTACTTGAAACAATTCATAAAAATTTTATTTTGAAATATGACTGAAAAAAATGTTTTTATAATTATCCAATATCAGCTGCAATTGAGAAAAAAAATTCAATATGATACTATGGATGGCTTAAAAGGTAACATTTTTTCATTCCTTTCTATTAAAGTCGCAAGAAAGAATTGGTTGAGACATCTGAGGTTCCAATCAAAAAACCAAATTAATAAAACTTAAGAAGAGCTTAACAAGAAGAATTGATAGTGATTTAAAAGTATAACAAAAAATTGTAAAATTAGTTACATAGTTTGAAAATCCCAATGCACATAAGAAATAAATATGTATCTACTAGATCAGATTCAGATGGGCACATGCTGAGTTCAAATTCCATCTGAGTCTGTTGCATTCACTTTCACACAAATATCCTTGGGAGAGTTATGAATTCATCTCTTCTTCCTCTCAGTTACGGATTAAATAGCAAGACAAACTGGGCGGCAACTACACCCTGTAAAAACCTACTTGCTACAGAAATCACTGCAGCAACACCTTGTGTAGTAAGGCTGTGTCTATGACCTTACTTTCAATACAGAGTCTAATGACACTAAGAAGGAAAAGGAGGTACTTGGATTTGTCTCATAGTTTAAGTGTTTGCATATTTCTACACCAGATTTAGATATTTAAGTTGTCTTTCACTGGGTACTCCATGACTTGTCTGAACTTTCAGCTCCTAACATCTCCTCTTTCATTCATATCACACCTCATTCATCATAACTATTTTAACAGTAACCCTCTACCTTGAGTGACTCCCAAGCATCATAATGGGTGAACTTTATTTACAAAAAAAAGTTTAGGTGGCTTGCCTTATATCTGAAATTCTGAATTTGATGGAATATATCAGGTCATCCCATAAGTTCTGTCCGAATTTTGAATAAAGAAAACAAGAGACCAAATGTTACATTTAATTACAGATTCAATCAACAATGTATTTTCCCTGATTATCTATGACTTCCTTCCATCTATTAACAAGCTTACTAATTCCATTTCTGTAAAATTCTTTTGGCTTTGATTTGAAGAACTCACAAATGTTAGTTTAAACCTCTTCCTGTGTTACAAAAGCTGTTTCTTCCAAATGATTCTGTAAGCTACAAAACAAATGGTAGTCTGAAGGAGCAAGATTGGGAGAATAAGGTGGATAAGGAATTTTCTCCCAACCAAGTTCTTCAATCTTTTATGATGTTATTCTTGCTGTGTGGAGTTGCGCATTGTCCTGATGAAACATCACCCCTTTTCGATTCACTAGAGCAGGTCTTTTTTTCCTCAAAGCTTGGTTCAAACGCTCTAATTGCTGACAGTATATTTGAGCATTAATTGTTGCATTAGGTGGTAATAATTTAAAGTGGATTATTCCTTGGTGATCCCACCATATTGAAAGAAGAACCTTTTGCCCATGAAGTTCCCTTTTCAGCTGTGGCTGGGGTCCTTCTCCTTTAACAAGCCACTGTCCATGATGCTTAACATTTCGATAAAAGATCCATTTTTCATCGCCAGTCACAAGTCTATCCAAAAAAGGTGAAACAAGTTGGCGAGAATGGAGAGAAGAACAGATGTCAACTCGGGATTTGAGGTTGTTTTCAGACAATTCATGAGACACCCATTTTCCAAGTTTAGGAACTTTTCCAACTGTTGAAGATGATGATGAACAGTTGTATGGTTTGAACTGAGAACCACTGCCAATTCCTCAACTGATAAGCAGGATTTTCTTCAAGGGCTGCTTCAAGAAGCTTTTCATCAAACTCAACTGGATGTCCAGTTCAATCTTCATCTTCAAGGGTGAAATCTCCACCTCTGAATTTTGCAAGCCATCTTCTGCAAGTTCTTTCATTCACACATTCCTCTCCATAAACTGAGTGAATGTTTCTAGCCGCTTTGGCTGCTGAGTTTCCTTTCTTTAACTCATAAAGCATTATGGGCCTCAAATGATTCTTGGGTACTTCCATCTTAGTAGGGTTTTAATCAAATAAAATTTAATTTTATTGTTCTCTGAAATAAAGTTTGATCAGTTTAAATGCATCTAAACATAAAAATAATGTTCAGCTCCATTAGACATTATAAAATACTCTTTAAATTTCATTCATTTTAACAAAAAGTTGAAATTCGGGCAGAACTTATGGGATGACCTGATAAAAAATTGATTTATAAAATATTATGCTATTCAGCTAGCTACAAGTTCTGGTAGTCTGTAGAATCTGATTAAATATTAGCCTACCAGATACTGAAACTTCAAATATAAAACAGGAAACATTTTGGGGGGAAAATGGTAGGAGTCAGGACTTCAAATACTGATCTTCTAGGAAGAAAGTTCCTCTTCAATTAGAAAGTCAATGTAATGCAATCATTTTTCTTGTGTATTGATCTGTTATATAATATCAGTCCTCCTATATGGTAGTGAATAGTGAACACTCTCCTCACAGATGTAGGATAGACTTGAGGCAACAGAAATGTGGTTGTATAGGAGGATGCTGAAAATACCATGGCCTGAACATATGAACAACAACAAAGTTTTAGGGAAAATGAAAACAAAAAAAAAAGACACTTATAGTTAGAATCAGAAAGATTTCTAGGGTACAATGAAGAAAGAGAGCTTAGAAATCAGAGAAGATGTTGAAGACAAGACAGAGGAAAGCTGCAAATAATCTACCTAATGAGCTCTGTGTAAATGGCTGACATAACAGGGATTAGGAGAGATAGCATAAAGATAAACATTGCTAAGAGCTACACTGACTGCTTGGTCAATAAATGTTGAATGTTTCCTCATAAAGAAATGGTCAATATTTCCATTAACATTCTTGTCAGATGTCTTAATCAGATCATGATTCACTTTATATATCTGTTTATTTTTAGAATTTATGAACAGGAACATACTGAAAAAAGTTTTACACTGTTTATTACAAATGATGATGTTATATGTGTTTGTTTAAAGGAATTTAAGTATTTGTGATTATATTTATGCACACACATACATAAATCTATACATTTTAAGTAACTCCCTGTGTGTGTGTGTTGAATATATAGCACAATTTGGAATTTCTTTTACTTACTTTGACATATTTCACATTTTGACACATTATCTGGCATTATCAGAAAACATTATTCAAAAGAACAACATCTACATTAGCTTTGATGAAATATAATTCATGTTAAATAGTTGAATACTTGATCTTTATATAACTGTATTATTAGATTTTAACTAATTTCAACTTGGGTTTTCTTTTCATTACATATCCCATGATACATATTTATTATTCATATATCCCAGTATTAATTTGAGCAGAAATGAACTGAATTTGCTAGTCATATACTTGTATTAATTATAGAGAATGCTTTTCTTAATACACTGTTTTCCAGATCAAAATTATGATCATAAACTTTTTTGTGTTACAAAGTGCATTGAGTGTGTTGCTTAATTTTAAGTCTCTTTTATGTTTAAGTATCATTTTCTCTAACGTTCAGGATATTTCATTGATGGAGTTTTGGGGGCATTTTTATATTGTTTGGTAGAATATTGCTTCTGTTGTAAAATTAACTTTCTGTTTTACATGGATAAAACTTTTAACTGTTTTTATAAATTTTATAATGAGATTATATAAATTTCTTTCAGGTTCATTAGTGTTGCTGTTTATATTTTCCTTTTCAGTTTTGTAGATTTTGTATACTTTTCTTTTGGTATTGTATATGAAATAAGTAGGATATCAGAAAATTACCTTTGAATGCAATTAACAATGAAGTGTATTTCAAGGACCATGAAAAAGAATACAGTGGAAGGTTAATTAATATTCATGAATAATTAAGTGCTAATGGTTAAGCCATTTTTTCTCTTTATTCCTCATTCTTCACCATTTCAGTAATTATTCTTCTATATATAATCAGCATAACTCCTACCTTTTTTCTCTTAATTTGTATTATGATATCATCTATTGCAAGAACTTACAGAGAAGAGTCAAGAAATTTTTTTTTTATTTCTATATATGCTAACTTGTCAAAGCTGATTACCATAAATACAATTTAGATCAATAAGTCTATAAGCAGACATATGAACTAAATTTTGATTTGAAACTTTCACTGTAAAGTATTCAATCTACATTATTAATATTCACTACTGAATTAAGTGAATTGACAAGGAAAGAGATTATTTTTATACATAGTCATAAATTAACATTAAAACAAAAATATTATTTTATTTTTCTTGTTGTGTAATATGTCTTCTGTCTTATTCTTTAATAGGTTTTTATTTATTGGTTTTGTGGTAATTTTCTTAGATTAATTTGTTTACTTTACTCTTTCACCAATTCTTGTGCTATGACTTAAATATATGTGAAAAATGTCTACCTTGCTCAAAATCCTGGATGTGTCCCTGAAGGCAAGATAGCTATCACATACTAAAGGAGACCAGTTGTAATTAGAGACCAAGTTGTAACAAATGCCAAGACAAATACCATGAGCCTCATTCCTACAATACTACAGAAGAAAAACAAGCCCTTTTCATAATTTTAAAGTCTTGCATTTAAAAGTGTAGATTTTTACAAATGTATCAATTGAAATACTTGAGTTTTTGAGAATCATGTAAATGAGAATAAATTATATACAATGCTTTTTTTTATTATTTGGTGAACAAAGATAAAAGATTAAATCCTACTGGATATATAACAAAAAAACTGACATTAACCAACTGAGTTAAAAAAAAATTGTGATACTCTGAACAGAAGATACAGAAAAATTGTTTTCAATAATTTCATAAAAACATTTGCCTGTCCAATCATCTTAATCTTAAATTTTTTTAAATTATCTGATAATTTTTAATAAAATTAGTCATTAGCTAATTTTAATAGCAATGTGTAAACTTTATTTTTAAAATAAAGAATGTGAAAGTTTTTGAAATTGGAATTGAAGTGGATTTTGTATTAGATTTATTGACAATAACATATTGTATAACTTAAAAATTTACAAAAAATCCAGAAGGAGGATTTATCTAAAGATTAGGCCAGCTGTTCTGACTCCATACCTTCTGCTATAAACAAAGATACAGAACGTGCTAATTCCTGCCTAGCTTCTTTTTATTTAAACACAAGATACTTGTCTATTAATGTTCACTTATACACATTATTTGGACATCTAAAGCAATTACACACACATGCACACATTTCTTGGTCTTACATTTCCTACCAAATGATGCATTCATTCAGTTAATAAGTGTGGATAACTAGTAGGCATCATCAGTTATTTTATATATATGTAGAGAAAGGGATTAAGGGTGACCACTGACACCTTGCAACCAGCTGATTCAGGTAGATGGGGCTAATTAGTTCAGCAAGGCAGTTCATCTAGGAGAAGGAAAACCTTGAGTTTAAACCTCCACTCCCTTGCAGTCATATCCAAACATGGAAAAGGCTATGGAAGTAAATTCAGACAGAAAACCTGGATTGTAGCCCCAAGAGGTGATTGGCTGTCATCATTAACAACCTGCCAGCAACTCCTACAACCAAGCAGGCTCCAAAAATAATGCTCTGTGTTCCTTGAATCCTGTTAGTATGATGGAGACAGGTTTCATGAGGTCTGAGCAGCATACAGGCTTCCATATATGCATCCTGGAGAGGTCACATATACAGAGTGTGATGGGTAAATTTTTGCCATTTTATATTTTTAATTTTGCACATGTGCATTGTTAGTTTTTGATTTTGTCAACTGCACATTATAGCAGGGTCAGTTAGGCACCATGTGGGAGAAAAAGAGCAACATGATGCTATTTACTCTGCCAGAAATTTGGAAATGGATTGCTGTACTGCTTGGCATTTGTGCTGCAAACTCCAATATGAACATTTCAGAGTGTTTGGGTGTTAATCTAAGGACAGTGCAGAGGATTCAGAAAGAGTCGGATGAGTCTAATGGTGATTACAAAGGTAAAGAAGCTAAGAAAACTCACTCATTCTGAGAAAAGAACTGCTGATGCAGATATAGTGGCTAGCTGTAAGACCCTATGTTAGGCAAGAAAACTCTGCACTATGACACACAGCAGGAGAACCTAGTCATGACTGTCAGACAATTTCTGCAACAACATCACTCCTTACCACCTAACTCCCCAGGCTGCAATTCCCTAGATTATTATGTGAATGGAGCCGTTGAGCAAGAGGCCAACAAAACTCCTTGTAATATCAAAGATGAAGTGAAGGCGGGGATTATGGCAACATTTACCAACTTAAACAAGGAGCTATCCAGAAGAGTTGCAGGAGATTCAGAAGTCATCTGGAAGCTGTGGTTGAAGCCAATGGCAATTTTATTGAATAAATTTACTCTTTAGTATTTCAAAATATTTTTGCGTAATTTTTGTAAATATATTTGTTAAAATGAGATGTCAGTGTTATTTTTATTTTTGTGTAATTTAGATGACAATTTATCCCTTGTAAATTGTATATATAAAATGAAGAAGCAATTGGAAAATCTATATAAATTTATCATGTCACCACATATACACAACCAATGAAAACAGAACAACACTATTTAACAAATGAATTATAACTCCACATTGTTTCACTTCCCAAAAATATCTGATGAAGATAAATTACACAATCATATATATATATGTGTGTGTGTGTGTATAATTATTTATTTAAAAATATGATTCCAACTCTTATGTAGCATGGTGGAATCATATTTTTAAATAAATAATTATATTTATGCTCTACTTTTGTATCGAGCACTATTTTTTAAAAATCATAACAAAAATACTAAAGAACTTTGGATTATTTACCTAACAAGTTCTTTCCTATTTTCTATATATTTTTCACACATCACACGCACACACACACACACACACATATATATATATATATATATATATATATATATATATATATGTGAAAAGTATAACATTAATTATAGAAACAATTGTACTAACCAGAAAAAAAACAGGAAAAGAAAAATCATTTGGTATACCCCTCCGTTCAACCAAATGGTTAGTATTAAGCTAGGACAGAAATTCCTAGCTTTAATTGAAAAACACTTTCCTACCAATAGTAGACTTAGTAAAATATTTAATAAGAACACCCTAAAATTGAGTTACAGCTGCACTGAAAATCTAGAAAGTATAATAAAAAATCACAATAATAAAATCCTGAACAAACCCCCATGCCTGAATAGTATTAATAAAAACCCTACACTTAAATTAGACAAAAACATTGAAAAATTATGTGATTGTAGAAACCCAGAAGACTGCCCATTGGAAAATAGATGCTGCATCAAATCTGTGGTATACCAATGTACTATCTCATCCATTGAGAGTCCTAATACTAATATGATATATATTGGGTCTATGAAGAATGAATTTAAAGCCAGATGGAGGCAGCATGTGCTCTTTCAACAATATAAATAAAAGAAATCAGACATCTCTATTTAAATATTTTTGGCATTTGAAAGAAATTAATAAAACACAAAAAGTTAAATGGAAAATTATAAACAAAACTAGAACTTGTAAAACTTGGGATGACCCATGCCCTTTATGCCTACATGAAAAACTACACATTATTAAGTTTCTAAATGAAAAAACTCTATCAAACAATAGACATGAGTTAACGGTTTTTTGCCGACATCATCAAATTTTTGCATTGAATAATTAGCATAAAAACAAACAATAAAATAATTTTTAAAATCCATAGTCCTAATAAATAGTTTAAATACCCTACAAAAAATAACCGTTTATGAAGTCATCAAAAAACAAATGTTACGGCAGTTTTTTTTATATACACAAAACCCTTTCAGAAAATAAAAAAATAAAATAAATCGCCATGGACACGTAAACCAGACTAGGCGAAATCATCTTCAGTTTTAAATTTAGACAGCCCAACCTTACCCTGACTTGACATCTGTGAATGTAATTCTATACTGATACAAATTATTAACACCCTACACCCCTTTTTATTTAAACAATCGCTCTAGCCGTTACCATAGAAATTTTGATTTCAATAATGAATATGCTATTAAAACACGTAAATTTCAGAAATAAGTTATTCCAAAAAAATTTCGCTTGAAGATGGAACAGAGCTTACTTTAATTCAGTTTAGTTCAAATAATTATATTGAAGTTTTCAGCTCTTGTCTTGAAACATGAGAACTCTTATGTAGCATGTTGGAATCATATTTTTAAATAAATAATTATATATATATATATATATATATATATATATATATATATATATATGATTGTGTGGTTGGAGAGCAATCCTTTTTTTGTACAAGTTTCATTAAAGATGACTGACAAGGTACTGTGATTAATATTTTTCCTCAATTTTTCTTATGTTCATATAAGTGTTTTCCTTTCATCTGAAGTGTATAAAAACTGTGTGAATATTCTATATGTGCGAGTGCTTTTGAGTATTTCATTAGCCATTATCAAGGATGTTTTTTTTATTTTTAACTTAATATGTAGATTTTTATATATGTGTATAGTCATGAAAATGTTTTCTTTTATTTTCCAAACAGAGCCAGTACATTGCGGCTGTGTTCATAATTGATTATATATATATATATATATATATATATATATATATATATCAAGGAGTTTTATATAGGAATAAAGTGTCACTGCTGACACTTGAGTTTGAATATAGATTGCCAAACACAGGCAATCCATTACTGAATTAAGTGGATCATGTGACCATGGGAGAAACACATAAATAGGTAGCAGCATGCTGTCTAATTGATCACTATTTCTATTCTGTCCTCTATTACTATACGGATCACCATTTCTAGTCTATCCTCTATTACTATATGGATCGCTATTTCTACTCTATCCTCTATTACTATACAAACCTCTATTCTCTGCTCTATTCACTATACTATTTCTCTATTCAGATCACTATACGGTGGTTACTTTTCAAGCGAGTATTACCGAGCAAGTACTATTAGTGCAAGTGTTATTCGAAGGTGTCTGACACCAGTATTGTTCAATGGCATACTAAAGTTGTATCTGTGATTACAAAGTCTCTACTACAATGAGTATTACAAAACTAAAATATTTCAAATTTACCCATTCTAAAGGAGTAATAAAACATTTTTTGTCTCCATCCCTTCTTTTTTCCTTTCACCTGCTTTTCATCTTGCTTTAATTTTGTTATTTCTCTTCTAGCTTTTTACCTTCACACCTTAATTCTCCTCCTTGCTTTTCTCAATTCCATTTTATGGAAATGAATAGATAGGCAGTTCATGTCTCTCTCTCTTTTTCTCTCTTCATATATATATATATATATATATATATATATATATATATATATATTGTTTAAAATTTGTTATATTTAAGGGGGTAAAATGTGTGGGGTCAGTCTATCTGGATTTTAGATGAAAAAACAAAATCCAAGTGTCATGCTCACAAATACAACACAAAATTTTAAAGAACATGGTGAAATGATCTTTGCAGAAAAAGAAGACCAAGCTAAATATGACAACATTTATACAGGCAGATACATGTTAAATTTCAATATTCTTTTATTCAAAAGGATTTTGTTGTAAGTCAGGAAACGAAGCAGTATTCTACACCAATATGTGTGTGTGTGTGTGAAGCACACACTAATGACTGTGACTGCTGACTGATTACATGTGATAGCAATAATTTTTAAATACAGTGAATAAAAAGAGAGGAGAGACAGAACTTACTTTCATCACTGCTTTGTATGTTTTTCAGTGTAGAAAAATTATTATTGACTGATGCGTTGTTGTGATAATGTTTGTCTATACTGTTGATCAAGGCATGGCTTGGTGTGCTGCCTTTTGCAGATCTAGTTGCTGACTGTTACATTGCAGATCTTTTGCTACTGAGCCTTTTTTATAGCTACAGGTTAGCTTCAAATCACTATCTGAATTTTGCGTGGGAAATATACACACTTGATCAATAATTTAAGACCACTTGAAAATTTTTTATAAGATACTGTCATGGATGCATTATAAACTTTTTCTTACTTAAGGTTACTAATTCTATAATCTACAAGGTTATGTAGACAAAAATTTATAATCCAATCAATTTATTCAGAAATGAACATTTTTATAAAATGAGGCGTTTTACATTTGATTAAAATTATAAGACCAGTGGCTATGATTTGTTAGATCTAGGGTAATTCCAATGATTTTAGTTCAGTTCGAGATTAGCAATCACTGCAGAAAGGTGTCACCATGCCTAAAGCTAGCAAACATACCAAAGTTGAGCATGATCAAATTCTAGATTTCCATAATCAAGGTTTGTCACAGCGGGTGATCGCAGCTATGGTAAATTGCAGTAAAACTGTGATTTGTAACTTTCTAAAGGACAGTGCAAATTATGGAAACGTAAAGTCTACTGGTAAGCTCCCAAAAAATTCTCTGGCATTGAGTAGGAGAATAAGACGGGTTGTTGTGAAAGCCAGTGAACTTTCTTCTAGTCAAATTAAGGCAGCCACAGATGCTGATTGCAGTCCAGTAACCGTCAGATGACACTTATGACAAAAAGACATGGTAAATAAAAAGCGCAAACAAATTCATCGGCTGCTTCCATGTCACAAAGTGAACTGTTTAAGGTTTGGTCGTGAATATCAAACATGGAACATTGAGAAGTGAAAGAAAGTCCTGTTTTCTGATGAGAAAAAATTAATCTAGATGGTCCTGATGACTTTCAATGATATTGGCATAACAAAAACATGCCTCCTGAAATTTTCTCCACACGTCATAGCGGTGGAGGGTCCCTAATGGTATGGGGTGCCTTTTCTTACAGAGGGATGATGGAGCTCCAGGTGGTGCAGGGTTGTCAAACAGCGACTGGTTATGTTAGCATGCTACAAAAAGCATCATTGGTGACAGAAGGCCATCGTTTCTGTGGGGATAAATGGTTATTCCAACAGGATAATGCTGCAATCCATACTGCATGCTGGACCTTGATCTTTCTACAAGAAAATGGGGTCCATCTCTTGAGACATCCTGCATGAACTGGACTTGAACCCAATTGAAAATGTTTGGGGATGGATGGTAAGAGATGTTTATCGAAATGGCAAATAATATTCAACAAAAAATGAACTTTGTGAAGCTATCTTCAGAAGATGGAGCAATATTCCTCGCAGCTTAATGGAAACACTAATTTCTAGCATGCCTCAAAGAATTTTGGAAGTCATCAAAACCAGCAGAGGTAGAACTCATTATTAAATTTGGTTGTTGAATGTTTTCCTACACTTTTCATACAATTTCGTAGAATTTTTGTCTTATAATTTTGATCAAATGTAAAATGCCTCATTTTATAAAAATTTCAATTTCTCAATAAAATGTTCGGATTATAATTTTTTGTCTAAATAATCTTTTAGATTATAAAATTAGTAACCTTAAGTAAGAAATGTTTAAAATTTTTCCATGAAAAGCAGTATTTTTAAAAAAATTTTCATGTGGTCTTAAATTTTTGATCAGGAGTGTACGCAGTAGCCCAAACCCCAGCCCATTTCCAGGTGATTTGGAATTCAACCATACGGACATCATAGAAAGCATATCATGTGACTTTTCCTATCCTATCATGTTCCAGAAACCACTTATTTGATCTGGAAGTCTGTTTGTACAGAATTGTAAAAAAAGTTATTGTATATACCAATTTAGTAAGATTTATTTGTAGGCATATCTTGTTTGTGCTTCACTTATTGGCTGTAAAATACAGGAGTTTATACCCTATAAGTGCTTAATATTGAAGATAGAACATCTGTAGGCATAAACAGTGTGGAAATAGAAATCAATATTCCATGGTGACTGTCACTTTCATGTCTTAAGTGATTATCAGACCATATAAATATTTTTTTCTTTAAATTAAATTATTTGCTCTGAATTCACATTGAACTCTCAGGATTTCATCCTCCTTGGAATTATCCATATGGATTACCAAGATTTTCATTACTTAACTATATATATATATATATATATATATATATATATATATATATATATATCATTGAAAGCTTTTTTATTTTTGATATTCTGAACAGATTTTAAAGTTAAGTTTGTAATTTAATATTTGTAATTATTATTTCTTTTATTTCCTATATTATATATCTTATAATTATTATATTTAATTGTATGTATATATGTATTGTTTATTTCTTTCAACTTTTTTCTCATTTACCACATTTTTCTGTATTGGTATTTAACTGTTTTTGTACAACTATTCTGCAGATTATTTGTCTTATTTTTACTTTCTGTTGTTTCAATATTTAACATAAATAAGCAAAAACACTAGAAAGAAAGACAAATTAGAAAAGAGCCATATATAAATAAACAAAAATAAATTTTGAAAAGTTTGATAATTGGAAAAGAAAAATATAAATCAGACTTTATAGATTATTGAGATCATGAAGTCATTAATTATAATATACAATAAAAATAATCTACACTGCTTTATTGACAGTATTAACACCTAAACTATCAACAGATAAAAAATAAAAAAAGAGTAGAAAAGGCAAAGTTGATAAATATAATTTTATGTACATTTATTAATAGCACATCACACAAGACAATAATATGACTACTATTAGCATTAAGTACTAGTAGATAATACTAACATACTACAGAACAGTAATTGTAAATAAACTCTTAAAATACTTAAATATATATATATATATATATATAGTAAAGGTAACAAATCTGTTGGTATATAATCCAAATGGATCATAGTAATATTAAAACTGAGCCATAAAAAGAGCTCAATGTATTTATTACAGAGCAATATAATTAATAAACAATAAAATCCAAAATCACCACATCCTATTATTACAACCTAGTAAGTTCCTATGAGCACAATGCCAGCAAATAATCATGATGAGCAAGTTAAACACAATTACTGCAGATATAAGATCAATCCTCATTGCATCACCTACCCTCAGTCTTTGCATCAGTTTAAGCTAGCCATTGTAAATAAATATTGATCTATACATATATAGATGTAAGCAACTGTTTTGTATATACAGTGACTTGTAAAAGTAATAGATACAAAATTTATCAAAACTTTTTTAAGAAAAACATAATGTGGCTAAAAACCTAAAAATTGAGTTGAACATAGTAAATACTTAGTGTATTATATATTTAAGTAGAAATAAAGAATTTTGTTTGCTTATCCACAAATTTATAGGGAAATTTAACAAAATGGCATAAAGCAAAAGTACTGGATACACATCAATAAATTACATTTATCATTTAATATTGTGCCCTTTATTTGCTATGAGAGTGATCAAATATTAAGAATAATTTGAATAAGCTTCTTACAGAAATTAGATCCAATTTTATTGCACTTCTCTTGGCAAATGCTCTTAAGATTGCTCAAGTTATTTGCATTCCTCTGATGAGCTCTAATTTTAAACTCCTTCCATAGATTTTCCATGTTCAAATTAATTTTTACATTAGTAGCCACATTTAGAAATTTTGTTTTTACTTAACGCTTTATGCTTGCAATACTTTTGCATGTGACGGTATATACAGTCTACGTCAGTCAATGTACTTAGTGGTGAATATAGATTTGTTGCGGGATTCTAGTATGTTTGGGTAAATATTAGTCACCATTATGCTGTGGAAATCAACACTTTGGATAGTAAATATTTACAGGTTCCTGGTACATTTATCCCACAAACAATATTGGCAGACTCAATATGAGTCCAGATAAAAATCAAAACACAAAAAAATAAACATAAAACAAGCGACAATGCATGTGTTAACAAAAAGAATTACATGTATAGACAGTTTTAGCAAAAGAAAAAAATTATTAGGTTGGTGCAAAAATAATGACGTTTTTTGACGCTAAAAATTATGTCAAAAAACGACATTATTACGTCATTATTTTTGCACCAACCTAATAAAACGTTATAATAAGAATGTGTTTGTTTGTGTGTGTGTCTAACAAGTGTGTGTGATAGACACATGTGAGAGAGTCCAAAGGTCAAAGGAGGATCAAAGAAGTGAATGTGCCTGGTCAGTAGCATTCTTTATTCACATGCAACTACATTTGAAAGTCAGAAGTAAAAAGACTAAAAAGTGTGTGAGAATATCATTGACTATGTATAGGCTTAAAGAGCACCCCTCCCCTAGCAAGTGCTTTTGGCAGAGCCAAATGGAGTTACCCACAGGACCCCCTCCAAATTGGGAGAATTTTATTTTGCCAATATGTCTATAAAGTTCAAGAATGTTCTGTCTTTCGTAATAAAAAGGTCAAATAGTGAAGTTGAGATGTGTGTGATTAAATATGTCCACACAAATGTACTTGTCTGTTGTACTGTGTTATCAGGGTGCTGTAGAATGGAAAATATATTGGTAGAGTTTTTTTTTTTATATTGAGAAACAAGATAGAGAGATAGATCAGTGGTTGGTATAGCTGTTAAAATTTTGTGGTTGTTTCCTAATGCTCCATGTTGAGTTGACTTTTGTTTGGATGGTTTCCTTTGTTGTGTGAGGATTATCTTCATGGCACAAAAAATTAGCAGAAGATTTGATTTGGGAACTTGTTGAGGTGATGCTGGTGAAATTGATACTAAGTGTCAATGCATGTTTCATGAGAACTTTTGAAGATATCTGGTGTTATTGTCAATTTTTTTGAGGGGTGCAGCTATTTCCGTGTATCATTAAATTCTACTTGTATATGTCTGAGTCATTCTTGTTTACATCTTTTTTTGTTAAGCCTGGGGGAAACTGTAGTTTTGCTGTGTAGTGGAGAGAAAAGTTGATTTAATCTGTGTTTGAATGGTATTTTCTTGTGTGGTCTGTGTTGGTTTATTTGTGAATTCTGGGCAGTATCCTTGAAGGAAATGAGTTGTGTTTCAAACTTGTTAGTCGAAAGTCGTATTTTTCAATTTGGCGAAATAATTTTTATGCAGTACGTCAAGTTGGGTTTAAATGTTGCAATGCTGTGTTTTGCTATATCTGGTGGTGGTAGTAGTAGAAGTCGAGTATGACTGTGCCTAAGAGACAGAAAGGGTTAAACAATATCAGTAGAGATGAAGAGAGTGTTGCTCACCAGTTAACCATAGTAGTCATAGTAGTAGTAATGGTTATTAGTAAATTTTTGTGTGCACATGCTGAATATTGGAAAAATTTTGCTGATTCAAAAGATGGTGTTCCATCTTTCATGGTAGTTGCTTTGTCAGGTAGATGTGTTTTAGAGTTTTGAAATTTGTGATTTTGCTCTTTATGTTGGGTTTAATCACAAATTTTTCCTAAGAAATTGTCTTTTGCTGTGTGTATGTGGTATGGTAGAGAAGTTGGTTGAATTTCTTTTTTCACTGGCTCTTGGTTTCGAAAAATGTCTAAATGATGCATAGTTGAGTTTGTTTATATAGTTTCATGTTTTTGCATCCAGGGAAAATATCGCGTTGGGGGTGTCACCAGTTTTTTAACACACACACATGTATTAACAAAAGTAATTACATGTGTAAACAATTGTAATGAAACAAAAAAACATTAAAACAAGCTATAATAAGAATGTGTGTGTGTTTGTGTGTATATAACAAGCATGTGTGATGGACACCTATGTGTATATGTGTGTGAGAGAGTTCAAAAGTCAAAGAAGGACCAAAGAAGGGAACACACCTAGTAAGTAGCATTTCTTATTCATCTTATAAGAAATGCTGCAGACTAGGCATGTTTGTGCAACTACATCTGAAAGCTGGAGCTAAAAATACCAAAATATGAGTGAGAATATCATTGCCTATTTATAGGTTTAAAGAATGCCCCCTAGTGAGCACCTTTGGCAAAGCCAAGTGGGGTAACCAACAGATTTACTAACAAACTCTTGTTTATAGTGTTTTTTGCTACTACTATAGTACTAGTTCCATTTCACTGAAAAATATTGAGATTAATTCTGAAATCTCTGAGAGATTTTTTTTTACTTTAGTTGCCACTTGTAATTCTGAAAAAAATCTTGTTGCTTTGCAATTTTCATTTCCTCAATAACTCATTCTCATTCCAAAACCAAATTCTCGTCAGCCTCATTCTGAAAACAGAATATTTATGCAGAGGCAGGGTATAAAACATAGCTTAATATTATGCAAGTACCTCTTCTCCATATTAGTAATGGACAGATGGTTGCCATTTTGATTCTTCAAAACCAAAAGTTCAGAATTTATGAAGCTTCTTTGTTATATTATGGGTAGCATTTGATAATTAAAAGTATTATAAGTAAATGTTTTGGAGAGAAACACTAATGGTTAGAAATCTGAACAGGATGAGGTAGATACAATACTAGATAAACAAATAAATCTAACTGGTAAGTGATGGTATTTGAAGAAGAATCAATATTTTAAATAAATACACAGCCTGATCAAAACAATATTTCTGTCAAATAATCAAGATATGCTTATTTTTTATTACAAATATTTACTCCTAACAAAATGTCAACTTTTAAAATTATATTTCATTGTTAAACTATGAGAAAGTTTATAAAATACAAAACATAAATATGGAAAACAAGCTTATGGCTGTCTTAGATATCAAATCACTATACACAAATATGTCACAAAATACCTCAACCTATTGAGAAACCACCTCAATAAATCCAAAGAAAAGATTCCTCTACCTGTCCATAAAATGATAAAACTATGTAAACTAATCACTGTTTCTTGTCTTTCAATAAAAAATTTTATAAGCAAATAAATTAGTTATCCCTAAAACTAAGATCTTTACCACAACATCCAAGATAATTGGAAGTATAA